>JAWDJE010000001.1:33268645-33868645 GCA_035047345.1 Bradypodion ventrale
GAAATTTAAAGATGTTGTGGTTCCAAAGTTAGTGAAGTTATATAACTATATTTTAGACGGTGGACAAATTCCAACTTCATGGTATAGGACTATAATCCTTCTGCTGCCAAAATCAGGAAAGAATTTGGAAAAGGTGGAATCATATAGACCAATTTCTCTTATAAATCAGGATGCCAAGATCTTCACAGCAATACTGGCTAATCGGTTAAATAGATTTATGGGGGAATATATAAATGTTGATCAAGTTGGTTTTTTAAAAGGAAGGCATATGGCTGATTTGACTAGGAGGGTGTTAGACTTAATTGATAATGTTAATCAGATGAAGGAAAAGGTGGGTCTATTATCTTTAGATATTTTTAAGGCATTTGATTCGTTACAATGGTCTTCTATCAAGGAAATAGTTAGAAATTATGGATTTGGGGATAGATTTAGAAGGGTAATTGACCTATTATATCAAAAAGGGAGTGCTAGGATCAGAGTAAATGAAGAGGTTACGGATGAGGTAAAGCTTGAGGCAGGCACTAGGCAGGGTTGTCCACTATCTCCTATCTTGTCTATTATGGCAATGGAAATTTTAGCTAAAAATATAGGGGAGGATTCAAGTATAGAAGGGATATTGGGTAATAAAGTGAGTATGTATGCAGATGATACGTTGTTAATGGTGAAACACCCAGAGGCGGTAATGGATAGGATTAAAGAACAAATAGAGGAATTTGAGGCTATAACTGGATTGATGATAAATTGGGACAAATCAGAAATGATGTTGTGCAATATGGGGGAAGAGGAGAGGGAAAAGATGGTGGGGTTATCTAATATACAAATTAAAGAAAAGTTGAAATATTTGGGGATAATTATTTCAAACAGATTGGAAGAACTTAAAGGACTGAACTATGACAACTTGAAAGCAGAATTTAAGAATAAAATACAAAGTTTTCAGAAGTTGAAGTTGTCATGGTTTGGGAGGATTGCAATTTGCAAAATGATGTTGTTGCTGAGGATCAATTTTCTATTTGATGCACTTGCAATCCAATTGAAGGAAAAGGAGATTAATGAGTTCCAAAAGATGTTCAATAATTTTTGTAACGGAGGCAAAAAATCTAGACTTTCAAAGAAACTCTGGTATCTGCCTCAGAAAGAAGGGGTTTGGGAATGCCAAATTTGTTAGCGTATTATCGAGCATTTCAAATTAAGAATGTTGTGAAGATCTTGGCAAGAGAAAAAGTAATTTGGGAGGAAATGGAGATGAAAGATTATAAGAATATCGGTAAAATGATTTTTTTGGGAACCAAGGTTAAAATGATAAATACAAGTAACACTATGATGAGGGGACTCATGAGGGTGTGGAAAAGATTAAAGAAAGATTTGATCCCAGATCTCTCTCCAACTTTGGAATTGGCAGATATGGCGTGTTTTCTGATAAAAATAGACAAAAAAGAGGAAATATTGGATAAAAATGAAGTTTTCCTGGTGAAGGAATGGCTAAGGGTTTGCGAAGATGAAATTAAGAAGAAAAATTATTTGAACAGTTAAAATTGGATTGGTTTCAGATATTGAAGGTTGATAATTGGAATAAAAAATATAGAAGAGAACTAGGTATAGACAGAGAAAAGACCGAATTTGAAGAATTGGTTTTAAAGATTAGAAAAGGTGAGAAAAGTATCAAGGGTCTAGTAAATAAACTTTATATTTTAATAAACAAGGGTAGTGATCCACAGGAAGATTTGAAATTGAAGTGGGAGCAGGACTTGAATATAAAGCTAGGAAATGATGAATGGAGAAATAGGTGGAAAAAGAGGATAATGAGAACAATGTCAGTAAGAATTAAGGAACATAACTATAAAATGTTGTGGCAATGGTACTTGACACCACTGAGGTTGCATCAGATTGATAATAAAAGGGATAATTTATGTTGGAGATTTAAAGAAACTGTTGGAACTTATGAGCATATGTGGTGGAGTTGTAAAATGATAAATGAATTTTGGAGAAGAATAGAAGGAGAGATAGGGGAAATAATGGGTAAGAAAATTAAGCTGGTGTCAGGTACCATTTTGCTAACAGATGTGGAAGGTATGTGTTTGAATAAGGCGGAAAAAGAGCTATTAGAAATAATGTTAACTACTGGTAGACAATGTATCACTAGAAATTGGAAAAATGATGTAACTATACAGACGGGAGAGTGGTACAAGGAAATGTGGAATTTAGCATTGAATGACAAATTGACATGGGAGATAAAAGTAAAAAGGGATAAATTGAAGGAAAATAGATTTTGGAGTATTTGGAAGCCGTTTGTTGATCACTCTCTTATGGGTAGTGAAAATTTTAGACCTGTACCATCTCAAAGTGGTTTTTGGAGATAATACAGACACTAAACTCTCTGGGGCAATGTAAATATTCACTGGGTGATGTGGACATCTAATTGTGTTTGTACCATGACAAATAATCACTTCAACTATCATGTATGTGCTATTTTTTATGAGTTTTATGTATTATTGTCATGATATATTGTTTTTTGTATGTTTGTTTTTTCTTTTGAAAATAAATAAAAAATTTATTAGAAAAAGAAAAAAAAGAAAGCAGTGATGAAATAGAAACAAAGACAAGATACATACAATAAAGCCCAGCCAGGATAAAAGCTAAACGGTCCTCAGTTACGTCAAAAGGTCCCCAAGTGGCTTCAACCCCCCTGGGGCGATGGTGTGGCTCTGGGGAAGCACAGGACCTCTGTGGTGGTGGGGGCGGCTTTTTCACCCTTCTGGCCAAGCGTGGCTCGTAGAGGGTGGCAGCAGCTGCAGGTGCAGGTGAGCTGGGCTCAATTCCAGACAGGCAGTCCTGGGCGGAGGAAGACACCAGCGTCGGGAGCAGCCCCGCGGCAAGATTTTTGTAGCCGCAGGGGTCTGACACAGCTGACCCCCATTTCACCCGTAGGCAGTTCAGGGAGGGGGGAGGCAACCGGCATTGGAAGAGGCCCCATGGTGAGATCTTGATGCTGGCAGGTGCCACTCATTCCACCAGCCGGCTGCTGGTCGAAAGCCCCACCGGGCTTGGTGGAGGCTGCGGCGGCTTTTGAGGGCGATGGAAAGCCCTCAGGTGCCGCTCGTTCCACCGGCCGGCTGCCGGTCGAAAGCCCTGCCGGGCTTGGTGGAGGCTGTGGCGGCTTTTTTTAGGGCGATGGAAAGCCCTCAGGTGCCGCTTGTTCCACCGGCCAGCTGCCAGTTGGGAAGCCCTGCCAGGTTTGGTGGAGGCTGGGGTGGCTTTTGAGGGCGATGGAAAGCCCTCAGGTGCTGCTCATCCACCGGCCGGCTGATGGTCGAAAGCCCCGCCGGGCTTGGTGGAGGCTGGGGCGGCTTTTGAGGCCGATGGAAAACCCTCAGGTGCTGCTCGATTCCACCACAAATTTAATCTCTGGTTAAATTTCTTTTGGGGGTTTGTAGTGTTATTTTGTGTGTGTGTGTGTGTGTGTGTGGGGGGGGGGGTTCTGTGTGTTTCTTCTTTGTGTTATTTTTGGGTTTGATTTTGGTTATTTTTGGATGTTTTTGTTTGTGATTTTTGTTTTTTGTTTTTTGAATTACTGGTTTATTTTTGGGGTAAGTAAAGTCAGCGGGCATAGCGCCGTCCGTTGGCTTTGCTTACCTGGGAATGGGTTCACTTTCAAGGGGGGGGGGGCAAGGCACCATTGCCCCCGCTTGAAAGCAAAAAACCTTTGGAGTAAGTAAAGTCAGCAGGCAGAGCGCCGTCCACTGGCTTTGCTTTGCGGAGGAATTGCTTCGCTTTCAAGAGGGAGAAGGCACTGATGCCTTCGCCCTCCCTTGAAAGCGAAACACTTACTCGGAAAGTAAAGGCACCAGGTGGAGCGCCCGTCTGGTGCCTTTGCTTTGCGGAGGAATTGTTTCACTTTCAAGGAGGGAAAGGCAATGATGCCTTCACCCTCCATTGAAAGAGAAACACTTACTCGGAAAGTAAAGGCACCGGGCAAAGCGCCGTCCGGTTCCTTTGCTTTCAAGGGGGGAGGCATCCATACCTCCCCCCTTGAACTCCCTCTGTTATTGTGGTTTTTCCCCACCCCAGCTCAACTTTTGTTGAGGCCGGTGGTGGTCTCGCCATGTCTTCGGCGGGGTAGCGTGGAGGAGAGTGAGTCCCTCTCCTCCCCATTGCTCCGTGCAAGAAGGCCGGTAGATGTTTGCGTGGCTTTGAGGCACTGCGTCTTCCTGTGGCAGACTTGTGCTCCCAGTGTGTTTTTTATTTTTATTTTTTGCGCGCCGGCTTCCTCAGCATTCTACGTGCTCATGGCACGCAGGGCGCTGGGGCTTGTAGTTTTGGGTTTGTACATTCTGTTTGTGTGGCGGTTTCTTTTCTGCGGCTCCATTTTGATTAGCCGCGGCGTGTTTCCGAATGTTCCTTTTGCTCGTACCTCTCAGCCTGATTGGCTCTAGTGTGGCATGGCACAAGGAACATTGGGAATTGCAGTCCTTTTCCTTTGCTTGTGTTGGGGGGGCTCCTGCCCCACTGGCGCATTTCTCAACCCCCCAGTTACCTCCGTACCCAGTTCGGGCAAGTGCACGAATGCTCGGTACGGGCTATTGGGCCTAGCTAAAGATCTTTTGTCAAATTACAATGGTTAATGCACGATTTTATAGGTATAGAAAACCAGAACCTTGAATTGTGCCCGGAAATAGACCGTGAAGCTATGGTAACATAGTTTTTAGTTGTAGTTAGGAGTCTGGGTCTCTCTGAGATCTCTAAACGCTTTTCAAAGGCTGCCCCACATAGGTTACATTACAGTAATCAAAATAAAATATAACTAAGGCATGTGTCATTGCGACCAGATCAGACTTCTCAAGATTTAGCCATCACACTTGTTTTAACTGTGCAAAAGAAACTCCGGCCACTGTGGCTCAAGGATGAGTAAGCCCACACTGTGAATCTGTGTTTACCGATGGAATGCAACTCCATTCAACACAGGGTACATCCTATCCCCTGATCTGTCTTTTAATTGACCAGGCTCACTACTATCTAGTCTGGTCTAGGCTTCATCTTGTTTGCTCTCTTCTAGCCCATTACTAACCCCAGAACTCATTTTCTTTTGTTTAGATTTCAGATTGAATGTCTTATTTTACAATCTTGGAACTACAGAGCTGGAAAGAACTTTATGGATCATGAAGTCCAGCCGTGGTGAAGAGGCACAATGGGGAATCAAACTCCCAGCCTTTGGCTCTGCAGACAGATACCTAACCACTGAGCTACCCAGCATTTGTTGTTGTTCAGTTGCACAGTTGATTCCGACCAGTGATGGGCTCCCAAAAAAATTACTACCATACTGTGGCCGTGGTATGGTGAGCGTGGCCAGGGGGAAAGCCCTGTGCTGCACCCGAATTAGGAGTACTTTATTTCAAAACTTGGGTGGGTGGGGCCAGCCAGAATTTCTGCTACCGGTTCTGGTGAACTGGTGTGAACCTGCTGATGGCCACCACTGATTCTGACCCTTTGCGACCCCATGGACCATTGCCCACCAGGCACCTCTGTCCTCCATCCTTCTCCTCAACTCACCCAGCTCTGTGCCCATTGTGTCCACAATACCATCTAGCCATCTCATTCTCTGCCACCTCCTTCTTTTCCCCTCCACTTTTCCCAGCATCAAGGCTTTCTCAAGTGAATCCTCTCTTCTCGTTTGATGTCCAACGTACTTGAGCTTCATCTTTACTATTTGACCTTCTCAGGAGCAGTCAGAGTTGATTTCTTCTGAGATAGAACTATTTGTTCTCCTTGCTGTCCAAGGGACTTTCAAAACTCTCCTCCTACACCACATTTCAAAGGCATCTATTCTTCTGCACTCAGCTTTCCTTACGGTCCAGCTCTCACAACCCAGCATTAAACTTTTGGAAATCTTATGGTCTGTGTGCACATTGATAGATAGGTAAAACAAAAATTAATTACAGCATAATTATCTTGTCCATTACAAATCTCAGGAGAAAATGAAGACAACTAGCAAGAAATCCAAAAAAATAAGTAGTAACTGGATGTAGAACTGGTAGAAGGAACAGAGATGAGCTGAAGGGGTACATGATTTCAGAAACCTTTTACCCACGTACTGTACTATGTTCAAGCAATTTCCCCTTTCTAGCTTAATCTTAGTAAGACTAAAACACAGAGTGCTTTGCAGGCGCACCCACCCAAATAAAGACTCAGACACCGGTATTGGATTAAAGGCATCGGGCCACTTTTATTGAATAATGCCCTAGTCCGAATTATCACTTTCAATTGGTGTATCATCCAATTGTAATTCTTTAAGGCAAGCAGGCCGCAGTAGCACTGGTAAGGTTCCACCCTAAATGCCAATGGAAATTGGCTACATGTATCAATTTGTTTGTTGACACAAACAAATTGTTGACCGGAGTCAATATACTATCTACTGACCCCACCCTATGACGTGTATCCATTCAAATATCAAGGTGATGCAGGCTGTGAAGCTCCTGACATCACCCCTTTCATAGTTCGCCCTTGACCGGCCAAACCTGTTTCCACTGTACCTGTCTACGTGTTGGCCAGTCAATTGCGAACCTGCCGGATACCTATGTGTCATAAACCTTTACCTTACCCAGTGCTACCTGCCGAAAGTGACCAAAGTCAACTTACCCCATATCTCAAACCCTAGCAACAGTGTGGGATGGGTGAAAAAGCAAGAACCAAAGGGCCAATGTAGGTTCAAGCAAAAAAATTCCCACCCGACCCTGAAGCGACCAGAAAATCACACTGTCCACTAGGGAGGGGGTGGAGGGGAAAAACCTCTCCGCTCCGTCGCTTCGCAAAATGGCAGCCAGCCTGCCTCGTGGCCACCCCTTTTATGGAGGGGTGGCCACACCCCCTAACTAACCCGGATGTCTGAGTCCGGGTGGGTGGGGGCCCGCAAAGAGCGTGGTGGCCATTTTGGTGCCGTGCTTGCATTGCAGGCGCACCCACCCAAATAAAGACTAAGACACCGGTATTGGATTAAAGGCATCGGGCCACTTTTATTGAATAATGCCCTAGTCTGAATTATCACTTTCAATTGTTGTATCATCCAATTGTAATTCTTTAAGGCAAGCAGGCCGCAGTAGCACTGGTAAGGTTCCACCCTAAATGTCAATGGAAATTGGCTACATGTATCAATTTGTATCAATTTGTTTGTTGACACAAACAAATTGTTGACCGGAGTCAATATACTATCTACTGACCCCACCCTATGACGTGTATCCGTTCAAATATCAAGGTGATGCAGGCTGTGAAGCTCCTGACATCACCCCTTTCATAGTTCGCTGTTGACTGGCCAAACCTGTTTCCCCTGTACCTATCTACGTGTTGGCCAGTCAATTGCGAACCTGCCGGATACCTATGTGTCATAAACCTTTACCTTACCCAGTGCTACCCGTCACACGGGGAGGCGTCCATGATGACTCACCGCCCCGCCCCCCCCCCAGACTGTAAGCTCGGTCACCAGGCCTGCTTGCACATTCTCCAGAAAGAGGTTCATACCTCTGGCCGACAGGTGGACCCCATTTCCTGCCTATAGGTCAAAATTTTTGCAAGCCTATCCTCGGATGTCTACTGGCTGTCCCCAATCCATTCTCAGCAAGGAACCGGGCAACAGCCATGTCCACTGACCGCCGGGGACGGTCCAAACCATGGAGATCCATGTCTCCTCTAAAACGGTGTCTCGGCACGATGTTAGACCATGGCAACCGTAGGTACGGCCATAAATGATGTAAAAACGCCAGGTCACTGCACCTCGACATTTTAAGGAAAGGTCAGTGATCCATGTTACATCATCGCCGCCGAGGTGCAGAATAAGAACATCAGGCGGTCCAGCATCCCTGATGGACATCAGGAATGGCAACAGTTCCCACCCTCTCATGCCGCGCATACCATACCACCACATACGTGTGGATGCACGCAGCCCGGGTTGGGGTCCACACTCTGTCGCCACAGCATATTCTGCCGCCCAGTGTACATAGCTGCGGCCCAGCAGCCCCACTGCCACCAGTGTGCGGAGACACACAGGGTCTGTAAAAGAGGAAAAGGAATTAAGGACATAACTAGGTACTCATACAGTGAGGGGACATACATAAGGAAAATACGCGCAAACCCCCACCTGCCCACACATATCCGCCTCCGAGTACCCACATGCAGCCGCGGTCAATGCGATGCCTATCCTGAATGAATGGGTGCCATAACAGCCCCCACACTGTGAAGCACGGTACCGGTCACCCTACAGAACTTAAATTTGGTAAGGGGAGACCCATTCTGGTGGCAGAAAAACAGGCCAGGGCGCGCAGCAGGCACTGCCAAAACTGCATGTAGGGCACCAACCGGACAGATGTCAGCAAATGTACATAATAGCAGTCTACACCACTGCCTACTGCATGCTGATCGGCCTTTGACGAATGAATCCTCAACTGAGCCCACTCCTGGATGATAGAGACATCTTCGAGTACCAGTGCCCTACAAAAATTGTCCCCCTCTGATCATGGGACCAGCTTGCTGACTCGCAGAGCTCCAGAGAAAGCTACGGTGGTAGCTGCATAAAAAGATCCTCCTCCCACCTACTGTAACATAGTCTATGCCCACCGCGTGCAAGGTGGGTCAAGGTCAGAATACCTGTGAAAACAGGGCGATGTGTGTCCTGGCGGCAGCCACATACACGTGTCCACCCGTCCAATACATGGTGTACGCGGAAAACACTCGCACAGTCAGTAAAGCCCAGTGCCTTGGCCATGAATGTCAAGGCGTAAAGCCTGGTGGCTATGGTGCATGGGGCCAACCCAGATCATGAGGTGCACCATACATTGGAAAACCTAGGCGACCGGTATCAGGCACATTTCAGGCAACTGCCTTTGCCCACAAAAGGCTCTAAAGCAAAGGAGTGGACGCTGACATGCCATATGCATGCGAGGTGCCAAGACAAGCAACTCGTCTGGTTCACGTCTCCTCGCCGAATGTCCATATCCCAGCCAGGAGTGGAGAGGGTAGTTTGCAAGCATATGGAGCCCATTCACGGAACCGGGAGATCTGAAGGCGGGATAAAGCATCAGCAATATCGCCATGCTAGTACCCTCTTCTGGCTGACCGGCCCTTGAGGAGCAAAGCCTCCCCAGAGCCCCCTCGTGATCGAGCAACACATAGTCTATTTCAAGTGCCTTGCAAAACATGTCCCCTGTTGCAAATGGTAGCAGCTAACTTAATCTGAGAGCTCCAGATCAAGGCACAAATGAGGTTGCCTGAAAGTAGAGTCTCTGCACGGAGCATAAGCACTGCCATGTAAGAGTCATATATACATTAACTACAAGTGGTAGCAGGGCTCATTGCTGGCATCTCAGGGTGAAGGGCCACCCTCATCCTAAGAGCCTGACATAGGCTAACCATTACGGGCCAGGGAAAACAACCACGGCCCAGTAAGTATTGTCCAAGCACTGGACCATAGGGATGGCCAAATCAGGACAGGCCCTCATATCCTGCCATGGATACCCAATAGGCCGGTAACCAATTAGCCCCATAGGGAGGCAGCTTGCGGCAACCTGGCTACTCCCTGTCCCTGTCATCCTGCCCATCACTGCCCTCATCAGTGTGTTCACGTAGCAGGAGGGGAGAACGTGAATATATTTCCCAAGCCACATAGTCTAGCTAATAGCCCGGGACAAATGGTCACCCAGGGTTATGGAGTAACCGGCCATCGGAAGAACCACAGGTGGCACAGATTGGAGTGAGTAAACACATAATCGGCCCAGCGGGCCACAGAGAAATTAAGGAAAAGCATAGGGGCGGTCACCCCAGTAAGAACCAGGGTGTAATTAACTTGCTGCGACCATGGCCACTATACCCCCCCAGCATCATGAGCTAGTGTCACAGGTGTGCTGGCTTGACCAGGATACTCACTCGGTGCACCCCCACAAGCCGCCCCCACTGGGGGTTCCGGCCCGTGGTGGGCGTCGGAGTTCGCGATGGCCATCTAGCTCTGTGTTCCCGTGCGTCCAGGCCAGATGGGGAGCCGCGAGGTGCCAGCCTGTGCTGGCCTGATGGCCTCCGGCAGCTCAACCCTATTGGCAGCCCGCTGCGCAGCCATGGCCGGCATGTGGGCCGGAACCGCCGAGTTGGCACACCCACCATCCGAAGGTGGTGGAGAAATGTCAATCGATGCCTCCAGTGCCGAAATGCAGGCATGGGAGCATCCCCAATATCTAACCCACCAGGACAAGGTGTGCCGGATGGGCCGGATGGCACCACCGGGCAATTGATGTTGTACAAACCCATGTGATAATCCATGGACAGGATAGGGGCATGCCCAGTAATCTGGCCCACAAGGTGCAGGAAAGTGGGCCGCTATGCCCCGAACCAGGCAAAGAAGCAGCGGGGAGAAGAACCCCAGTGGAGCAGGCCTGTGACCACCCACCTGCGGGGGTGCCGTCCGAGCCCTCCGGCCTGGTGGCACTCCCAAAAAGCAGAGGGGGTGGGCCAAGCCCCCCAGGCGCGACCAAGGGGGCTGCCTGGGCCCTGCGCCTGGGCAAAGCGCATTCTGTCCTGCAGTGCTCAGGGATCGAACTGCTGACCTTCTGCCTCCCAGTCAGGTTCCCAGCCACCTGAGCCGCTGCCATCTGGCGCTGCTCGGAGGAAGGAAACTTCCGAGGCAATTTTAAAAGAGAGAAACATGGAAATGTTTCTTTCCTAGAGGAAGCAATTGAGCCTCGTGCAAAGAGGCGAGCAAGGAAGCGACGGAGCAAACTTCTCCGCTCCATCACTTCGCAAAATGGCAGCCAGGCTGCCTCGTGGCCATCCCTTTTATGGAGGGGTGGCCACGCCCCCTAACTAACCCGGATGTCTGAGTCCGGGTGGGTGGGCCCCCCGCAAAGAGCGCAGCAGCCATTTTGGCGCCGCGCTTGCATTCTCTTTAAGAGACGAGTAAGTTTGGATAGGCACAGTTTTGCCCCCAAATATCTGTTACTAGGTATAAACTTTCAGGTCATAAATCTTGAGATATTACTTTCTTAGAGAGAGAGAAAGAGAGAGAAGAAGAAGAAGAAGAAGAAGAAGAAGAAGAAGAAGAAGAAGAAGAAGAAACTGAATTAAACCACAAAGTTAAGTTGGCAACAATTAGAGTCATATTTAATAAACCTTCAGACATAAAGTTTCCCAAGCTATAGCCAAGGGCTCTGAACATAAAAAGATTCATAGCGTCACCCTCCATGATTATGAGTCCTTTTGGCCAAGAAAGCCTTTTCCAGGGTGGGTGCGGTTATAAAATGATATTATGCAGGAAGAAGTGGTTGTAAGATTATCATAATCACAGAGTATCAATATTTGGCTTTCTCAATGGAACTGGCATCTGTATGGATGCTGAAACCAAAATGGGAGGCATGAACTTTATACTATGTTGCATTGAAAATCAAAATAAAGTAAAACAGAAACATGCTGGCATATGTCATCAAATACTTTATGTACTTAAACAGGCACCATCCAACATTAGAAACAAGTGACATCCTTTGCAATGTCTTCCACTGTTTACTTTCTGGGCTTGTTTAGTATAACACTGGTCCTTGAGGGCCTCTTGAGATTTTCTCCTCAGCTTATGGGTACAGAAATATAGGCGTCCATTTCACCAAACATTTCCAAGACTACGAGGGAGAAAGTTTCTGACCATTTCACTCAGGTGACGTTCACCAATGGCCAATGAAGTTGACAGGCTATTAGGAACCCATTTCCCTGAAATTTGAGGGCTAGTACCTGACATCCTGGGACTGTGGTGGCTTAGTGGTTAAGATGCTGAATTTGATGACTGGAAGGTTGGCAGGTCAGCAATTCAAGACCTGAGTACTGCAGGATGAAGTGATTTCCCGTCTCTGTCCAAGCTCATGCCAACTTAGCAGTTCAAAAACAAGAAATTACAAGTAGATAAAGAGGTACCCTTTTGGTGGGAACGTAAACAGCATTCTGTGCACTCCGGTGTCTAGTTATGCCTGCCACTTGTCCATGGAAATTGTCTGCAAATGCAGACAGTGCTGGCTCTTTGGCTATAAACAGAGATGTGCATTGAACCCTAGAGCTAGATACGACTGGCTTTACCTGTCATCAGAGCAGGAATGTTTGTCTGATACATAGAAGAGCTAGGATGGGTCCAGAAGTGGTCCTGGCCAGCTAGTTTTAGAAACACACAAATGCGACCTAAATCTGAGTTTAAAAAAGACAAACACAACCTTGATTATACAGCAATCCAGAACTAGGGGTGCCGTTATTATTTCTCTCTCTCTCTCTTTTCTGGCTTCTGGGTAGGCAGCAAAATATACCCAGCTGCTAAAATGTTTGCCACTCCCATTTCTGCTAGGACAAGAATTTACCATGACCTTGACCACAGCACAATTGACATTTTGATTCTCTCCCTTGCCCTCCCCCCAGGCCCTGCACTGCAGCAACAGCAGTGATGCACTGAAGCAGGTTCTGTCCTTTTTTGGAGAGCCAGTACCAGAAATTTCCCCAGGCCATGCCCATCTCCACACCCCATTGTGTTGGCCTTCCCCACAGATTTGGCCCTGCCCACAAATTTGGCCCCACCCACAGAGGTGGTAGTAAAACATATTTGGAGTGCATCACTGAGCCACAGTACCTCATGGAAGCATACCTGTCAACCCTCGGCTCCGGAAAAAATGGGACCTGCGCAGATCGCTTGTGCGCAGGTCGCTTTCCACACATGTGTGGAAGTGCTACGCCGCTTGTGCAGCCCCTACGCAAGCGGCGTAGCGCTTCCACACATGCGTGGAAAGCATTTTTCCCCGCTGCCAAATTACGGGGTTTTGGCAGCATGGGGCGGGTTATGATGTCAATCGGCGTCAAATTCTGTGGTAATCCCAGCCAAATCGGGATGGTTGACAGGTATGCATGGAAGGCTTCCTGCCAGCTAATGATATAAATCTTTACTGATAATCTCAGAAAAAAATAAAAATAAAATTCAACCTCTTTTTTTGTCTTTGCTGGGTGAGATTATCAGAGTTGTTGTGCTTTCTTCCCAGTTTGGAACTTTTTGAGAAAGAAAATTGTAGAATTTTTTTGTGGGGAATAGCATTTTGTACAGAAGAAATAATCTGCACAGAAAATATATTTCGTGCAAAATATATTTTCTGCACAGTGCATAATTTTTGCACAAAATATATTTGTGTGTAAAAAAACACCACTCCAGGGCTAGTACTCTGTTGCCTAAAGGAGGAACATTGCAAACTAGTTCTCACATTGGTTGTGAGACTGGTCACACAGCTGGTCATGTAAGGGGAGTCTCCTGGGGTAGGGAGATTGGCTAGATGATTTCCCTTCCACTCCACTCCACATTTAGGGAATAAGGTAGTAATTCGGAGGGGTTGTGGTGGCTTAGTGGTTAAGATCAGAAGGTCGGCAGGTCAGCAGTTTGAGACCTGAGTGCTGTGCAATGGAGTCAACATCTGTCATCTATCCCAGCTCCTGCTAACCTAGCAGTTCGAAAGCAAGAAATTGTAAGTAGATAAGTATTGCTTCAGTGGCAGAGGTAACAGCATTCAGTGCAGTGATGCACTGTAGCCGGTTCTCACTGGTTCTACTGAACCGGTATTGGAAATCCCAGGCCACGCCCACTTGGCTGGCCATGCTCACCTCTCAGCCTCCACCTCCCAACGCTGCCAGAAATGCATCCAATTTGCCTCACCCAGGGCCAAAGGTGCGTTTTCATCTCTGCACTTCCCTTGCACCTTTGGCCCTGGGTGTGGCAAAAGGGATGCATTTCCAGTGGCACTGGGAGGGGCATGCCAGCCAGTGGCAGGCCACCAGCCTGCCCTGCTCACCTTCCAGCAGTGCCGCCGGCAGGGACACATTTCTGGCAGTGCTGGGAAGGGGAGCCCAGCCAGCAACCAGCCCCGCTCACCTCCCAGCATCACCGCTGGCACGGATGCATTTCCAGTGGTGCTGGGAAGGGGAGCCCAGCCAGCAACCAGCCCAGCAACCAGCCCCACTCACCTCCCAGCAGCACTGCTGCTCTGGGACGCCTCCATCCTCCTCCTCATCTCCGCAAAGAAAGAAAGCAAGGTAGGTCTTTTGTTCGCTTTTTCCTTTGGCCACAGCCACAGCTAGCCATGCCCACCGAGTGGGTAGTAAAATCTTTCACAGTGCATCACTGATTCCATGCACTCTAGCATCTAGTTATACCTGCTACATTACCATGAAAATGTCTACAGACTCATACAATGCTGCATTTCCTGGAGTTGGAAATGACTGGCTTTTGAGCAGAGAAGATCTTTACCTATAGTAACTTGGGTTATTTGTTAACATTGCCTCTTGAAAAATAAACATGGCTCTTTTCACACTTGCGAAGGAGTAATCACTTGCAGCAGTTGATAATTTCTCAATGGGGGACTCTCAAGTAGTGTGACACTCATTGGCCCATGAGAGATGCCACTAGGGACTAGTTTATTGCATTTTTATAACTACAGTACCCAGAGGTCTGCTGGAATTGTCTCAGCTAGAACTTAGGGGGTGTTTTTCTTGTGGGGGGGGCACATACACACACGTCAAATGAAGAAAGAACAAACTCACAACCTCTTAGTTGTTTGATATAGCTTATAGTAAGCATTGAAGATTCCATAACAGGCCATCATTTTAGATGGATAAGGTAAGACCAGCTGAAACAAACCATGAAGGTGTCAGGTATAAACCCACAAACTTGGGAAGAAGCGACCGTAGATCACCCACTTTGGTGCCAAACCATCTCTGCTGCTACCGATCACTTCAAAGAAGAATGCCGCAGACATGAAGAGGCTAAGCAACAAACACAAAAGCTTCATCAAACTCAACCACACCCTCCACCATCTATTTAGTTCACACTGTGTGGCCACATGTTTCATGCCAGGATCAGTTTATTGAGTCACCAGAGACACATCCATCAACTGAGAAAATGACTTCCAGGAAAAATGTATGCTCGGGTGTGAGTGGCTGCTGCTGATGACAGCAGGTCAGACTTTAAATTGTCAAAATGAAGCCACCTTCTTGGCTTTGTCATTGGTCAAACCTAAGTCCTCATCAGTACATGTTTCCAGTAGTAACCGACAGACCAGACCAGGCATGTTAGTCTTACATTTAGGCACTCTGAGTCTCAACCCATTCAGTTCTCCAAGTGACATAGGGGAGGTTGAGTTCCCGAGTGATATCTTCCTTTAATGTTATTCTTTATTCAGTGAACTACTTCCATCTTCTAATTTGATTTCACTTTTGTGTACCCTCAAGAATGTTTGTTCTTGCTACAAAGCTCTTTCCAGATCTGAGCTGGTGGACTTGAAGCACATAAAATAACAGTTAAGAGGTTTTTCCTGATTTTCAGACTATATCTGGCTTCCTGTTACTTGAGCTCATTATTCTGGGATGATTGAGATGATAACAGCGGGTGCATAACTAAGAATAAACACCTCTATTTCTCAGCTTGGCTGCAAAAGAACTATCTGGACAAGGCTAAGCTCTGTGGCTTTTTTAGAAGCACCCTACACAGAGCATAATGGTTAGATGCTCCAAGAGATAAAAAGGCCCATGGTATGCATCTCCTGCTTTGTCCTCCAACTCTTCCTCTCACTCATGCCTTTTGTGCAGCCAGCAACTAGCTAAGCCTGACATGCTCAGGTTCTTTTAGGATCTGGAGACAATAAGCACTCAATGGTAGAAGAAACAAGGTTCTATTAGACATAAATCTTTCCACTAAAATACAATTAACATAAAGCAAGAAATCATGCAATTAAAGCAGCAATGCATACAAAACACACTTCTCCAGTCAGCTACCTAAACACCTGGGAAAGATAACTGAGAATACCCTTAAGCCAGTAGTTCCCAAAGTGGGGCCCATACCCCACAGGGGGATTTCAATTCCCAGAAGCATAAGCCAACACATTGGCTGATCAGTGCTTTGTGGGATTGACTTAGACTTTTGGAAATTGAAGTCCAAAAACCAAAGGTTGGGAAACACTTCCCTAGGCCAGTGATAGTGAACCTTGGCACTCCAGATGTTCTTGAACTTCAATTCCCAGAAGCCCTGATCAGCAGGAGTGCTGACTTGGGCTTCCGCTAATTGAAGTCCAAGAACACCTGGAGTGTCAAGGTTCACCATCACTGCCCTAGGCCAACGGACCCACAACACCTGTCACCTCTGGTCTTACGGAGGAATGCAATCTCATCACCCTGGCAACTGTAGCAAAAAAAGCCAACAGAACCATGCCACCAAAAATCAGTAGCAGCTTCACTGCAACCCATCAAGGCAGGTATTCTGAGGGCTGGGAATTGTCATGTGCTCAACCAACATTGGACAAGCAGTGGTGTTAGCTGGCCAGGCTTCTGTAACCAAACTGTTGCCCACCAAGTTGTACAACTAATGCAGAGGGAGGCACATAGTCATATGTGTAGACATTGCCAGCAGGATCCTGGCCTTAGTACACTCTGCCATGCAGACAGGCACATTTCAGTGATGGGGAAAAGTGTTCTGGCCATTGCACTGAATTTTGGTCACAACTGCAGTGGGGCTAGAAACTGACAGGGCTATGAGGCCTATTTATAGTGTAGTCACTAGTGGGTTTTACCAATCTTGTGAAATCAGCCATCTCTGGCCCTGATTTAGCTAAATGTGTGAACATTGTTGAAACCATCATAGTTTGTTTTTCTTTATTTTTTTGTATGAGGGTATATTCTCCAAAATCTTTAAGCACTCAGTGTTTTGGAGAAAAATCTTGTTCATACTAATTGTATTCATCTTGTCCCTCCCTTCCATCTTTTTCCGGCCATGGCAAGGCAAATTGTTTACCCTGGGCTACACTTGGCTCATATAGTAATTTGAAACAGCCGCTGACAAGTCCTCTTCATATATCAACAGAGGCAGTAGCTTCAAATGCTCTAAGCATAAAAATGTCCCATGAGCACCCGTTGGCACTTGTTATCTCTCAGCTGCTCAAATTTCTCCTAACGATGTCTCTCTGGTATTTACAGCATGATTAGAATCAGCTTTCTAAAAGTTTTAAATGGATGCAGGATGTAAAATTATCCAGAAGAGCTTTCTCTATACCCAAGGTGTGTGGCAGCAAGTGTCTTCAACTTGAAAAAAGTGGCTAATGCCGGATTATGTGTGTGGATGACTGAACATGTGAATGGGTATCGGAATTTTAGGAGTAGTAAAGACCACCATTTCTTTCTTTCTTTTTTAGGGGTGCATGTTGCCTTGTTGCTTTTTTTATTATTGCTAAATTTTTCTAAAAAAAATACAATACAATACATATTACATAACATAATTAGAATACAAAATAAACACACAATACTTTTTTAGAGATAAACGTCCCCTATCCTGATACCATTTCATATCTCTTTTTATATTTCAAATGCACATAAACCACCTTTTAAAAGTAATTTCACTTAATAATAACTTTAGAATTAATCTTTAACAATAACTAAAATTTTCCCAAAATGCCATTCATTACTATTTAGGATAGGAAACAACAAAAAAAATAAAATTACACAATATAATACACCCAGTGTTTATTTACATTGCCCTGGAGAACTCAGAGTATCTCATTGTTTTACTTCCAAAACCCACTTTGATCGGGTACAAGTCTATTTCTTTCCTCTCCCATAAGGGAGTGATCCACAAAGGGCTTCCAAATGTTCCAAAATCTATTTTCTTTCAAACTACCCCTTTTTACCTTTATCTCCCATGTCAATTTATCATTTAAAGCCAAATTCCACATTTCTTTATACCATTCCTCAGTTTGTATAGTTACATAGTTTTTCCAATTTCTAGCAATACACTATCTCCCCGATGTAATCATTATTTCTAATAACTCTTTCTCCTCTTTAATCAAATTGATACATTCCACATCTGTTAACGTAGTGGTACCTGGCACCAGCTTAATTATCTTTCCCAATATTTCACCAATCTCTTTTTCAATTCTTTTCCAAAAATCTTTTACCACAATACAACTCCACCACATATGCTTGTACGTTCCAGTTGTATCCCTGCATCTCCAGCACATTTTATCCTTTTTATTGTCAATTTGATATAACCTCACTGGGGTCAAATACCACCTCCATAACATTTTTTAATTATGCTCTTTTATTCTGACCGACATAGTTCTCACTATCCTCTTTTCCATTTGTTTCTCCATGCATCATTATCTATCTTTATATTCAATTTTTGTTCCCACTTTATTTTCAAGTCCTCCTGTGGATCACCCTCCCTATTTAATAATATATATACTTTGTTATCTAATCCCTTAATGTTTTTATCTTCTTTTCTAATTTTTAAAATCAATTCCTCAAATTCCGTCTTTTCTCTTTCCAAATCATACTCACTCATACATTTACTATTCCATTTGCAAATCTTCATTATCTGGAAACAATTCATTTTTAATTGCTCAAACAATTTAATTCTACTAGCCTCATCCCTACAGATTCGTAACCAATCTTTCAACAGGAACATTTCATTTTTATCCAATACTTTTTTGACCTCATTATCTATCTTAATCAGAAAGCTCGCCATGTCTGAGAGTTCCAATATTGGAGAGATACTCGGGACCAGATCCTTCTTTACTTTCTTCCATACACTCATTAAACCTTTCATCATAGAGTTTTTAGTTACTACCTTTCCCAAATTATAGCCCCCCCAAAAAAATTTGCCAATATGTCTATAGTCCTTCATCTCAATTTCCTCCCAAATTGCTTTTTCCTTTGCCAAGATCTTCACAACATTCTTAATTTGAAATGCTCGATAATATGCCACTAGATTCGGCATTCCCAATCCACGTTCCTTCTGAGGTAAGTACCATAATTTTTTTTGGCAACCTAGATTTCTTTCCTCCGTTACAAAATTCATTAATCAATTTTTGAAACTCCTTAATTTCCTTGTCCTTCAATTGAATAGCTAGTGCATCAAATAAAAAATTAATTCTAGGTAACAACATCATTTTAGTAAGTGCAATCCTCCCAAACCATGACAGTTTCAACTTTTGGAAACTATTTATTCTGTTTTTAATTTCAATTTTCAAACTGTCATAATTTAATCTTTTCAACTCTTCCAATCTATTTGATATAATTATTCCTAGGTATTTCAGCTTATCTTTAATTTGAATATTTCCCGTTCCCTTTAACTTTTTCTGATCTTCTTCTCCCATATTGCAAAGCATCATTTCCGATTTATCCCAATTTATCTTCAACCCAGTAATATCCTCGAAGTCCCTTAATTGTGCACTAATCCTATCCATTACCTTCTCTGGGTGTTTTACAATTATCAGTATATCATCAGCATACATACGTATCTTATTTTCCATGATCCCCTCTATTTTTCCATCTTCTCTTATAGCTTTTGCTAATATTTCCATTGCCATAATAAACAATATTGGGGATAATGGGCAACCCTGTCTCGTACCTGCCTCTAATTTTACCTCATCAGTAACCTCATTATTTACTCTTACAGTACCTATTCCTTGCTGATACATTTGATCTATTACTCTTCTAAATTTATTGCCGAATCCGTATCTTTTAATTATTTCCTTGATTGAAACCCATTGTAAAGAATCAAATGACTTGAAAATATCCAAATATATTCATCATACTTTTTCTTTTATTTGACCTACAATATCTAGTAAATCTACCACTCTTCTTGTCAAGTCTCCCATGTGTCTCCCTTCCAAAAAACCCACTTGATCTACATTTATATAATTACCCATGAAATTATTTAACCGATTGGCCAGTATCACTGTGAAGATTTTGGCATCTTGGTTTATTAACGATATTGGTCTATAAGATTCAACCTTTTCTAGATTCTTTCCTGGTTTTGGCAACAGTACAATTGTGGTTCTATACCATGAAGTCAGAATTTGCCCCCCATCCAAAATATAATTATATAATTTTACCAACTTTGAAACCACAATGTCTTTAAATTCCTTACAAAATTCTGCAGGTAATCCGTCCTCCACAGGAGCTTTTCCCAATTTTAAACCTGCAATTACCTCTTTTACTTCTTTTTCTGATACTTGTTCTTCCATTTTGTCCTTATGCTCCTGTTTTATTCCACTAACTATTTGCTTCTCTAATTGCTTTTTAAGCTTTTCCACATCTATATCTTTTTTTGCATGTAAGGCCTGATAAAAGTCTTTCACAATTTTGCATTTATCTTTAGTCTTGCTACATCTTACTCCTTGTTTATTTATCAAAACTCCAATTTCCCTTTTTTCCCTTTTGTCTTTTGCTGCTTTTGCCAAAAATTTTGAATTTTTTTTACTATATTCAAAGTATTTTCTTTTTAAATAGGCCAAGTCTCTTTTCACCTTTTCTATATCTTTACCCACCAATTCAGGCTTCAATCTTTGTAAATTAGCGAAAACTTTCTTATCCATCGTCTTTGAATGTTCCTCCTGTAACTGCTTTATCTCATTTTCAATTTTATCCTGTGCTAACTTATTCTTTTTATATCTGTTGCTTGCCAACTTAATACATTCCCCTCTAAAAACCGACTTCATGGCATCCCAGACCATATTAAAATTTACCTCATCGTTATCATTCCATTGCCAAATTTCCTTCCAACTCTCCATAATTTGTTCTTTACACTTTTGATCTTTAAAAAGATTAACATCATATCTCCAGCTCCTTCTTGATCTGCTTTCATTCTGAATTCTCATTTCTAAAACCACTTTAGCATGATCTGATTCTTTAAAAATTCCAATCTCAGTATCCTCCATATTTTTAACCATATTTTCAGTAATGAATATATAATCTGTTCTGGAGTATGAATTGTGAACTTGTGAGAAATAGGAGTATGCCCTTTCTGACCCCTTGATCTCTCTCCAAGAATCTCTCAAACCTAAGGCAGCCATCCAGTTATCCAAGATCCGTCCTCTAATACCTTTACCACATCTTGATATATTTGTACAGTCCAAATTTGACCTTATCAAATTAAAGTCGCCAGCCACAATCATTTTTTTTAATCAAAAATTTATGCATTTTTTTCTAGAAACTCAGCTTGATGATCATTTGGGGCATATATATTCACCAAAATTACTTCATCTTCCTCTATTTTCCCTTTTACTATCAAATATCTGCCCTCTGGATCCGAAGTACTATTTATTATCTCAAACCCCAGTCTAGTCAAAATCAGGATTGGGACCCCCCCCCTTGCTTTTGATGTACCATATGACTTTTCACAGTATTGCATCCCTCCTAAAAAAAAATTTGTTTGTATCTTTAGACTTTTGATGAGTTTCCTGTAGAAAGACTATGTCCAGTCTGCTTTTCCTCAGCGCCGATTCTATCCTCCTCCTCTTAACCACAGATCCTGTACCTTTTACATTCCATGATAACACATTAATAGTTCTCATACTTAAATTTATCACTCTCATCCACCACTTCCGAGTTCTCCATTAGGCATGCTACCAACCCACAACAATTAAAACAAAACCTAAAACAAAAAACACTCATTACTAACCTCCCCACTTTCTTCTTCAAAAAAGTCACCTTCATCATCCAAAGAGGAGAGGGGGAGTGGAATGTGTAAGATGTGTGTGATAGTTAACGCTCTTGTGCTCCCTCCACATTATAACAAACCAACTTATGAAACCATCCTCTCCTATCTTCCTCTAACCCTCTATCCTTTGCTCAGCTCTTCCTCCATCACTATCAATGATAAGTCTTCCTCTGCCCCACCTGATTGCCCTCCTCCTGCAGCTCCACCATCATCTGTACCCTCGTAATCTCTTCTTATAGTTCCCAAATCCAACAGCTGTTTCCTTAAAGTTAACCACTCATTTGAGCCCACCTTAACCAAGTCAAGTTATCTCACATACTCCAATGGATCCGTCTCTGCAACAATCACCTGCATTTTTTTTCCATAGAAGAATCTTAGCTGCTGTGGAAATCGCCAGTTATATTTTACTCCTTTTATCATCAACAATTTTATTATAGGTTTCATCTTGTACCTCCAACTACGTTCTTTAATGGAAATATCATTGTATACCTCCACATCAATCCCATCAATTTTCAGAGTGCCAGAACCAACTTGTTTTTAAAAAGCCATTACCTTCAACTTATCTCCCCAATTTGCAAACTTAACCAAAACATTTCTTTGAACAGTTTTTCCCCTTTTTGACTCCACCCTGTATACACTTACAATATCCTCATTAACAAAATCTTTCCCCATTTTCAAATTATTTAGCCAATCCACTATTCTATCCCTTAGCTGGTCTGGCAATCTTTCCATCATATGGCGTATCACAATATTCTGTTTTCTCATCAATTCTTCCATGACATCTATCCTTTTTTCCTGCTCATCCACTTTCATCTTATTCTTCTTCACCTCTTCCTGTGTCCCTTTTATTCCCCCTTGCATTGTTTTCAAATCATTTTGCATCAAGTTAACATTTCCCTCTATTTTTTGTAAACTTAAATCTACTTTTTCAGAATAATCCGTAACCATTATAGCCAATTTGTCCTGTTTTTTCAAAATCTCATTTTTATCTTTCACTCTTGCTTCTTCCATCTTTTCAAATTTCTGAAACAATTTACCAAGTTCCACCATTATTTGGGTCTGATCATATGGCTCAGGCAATGATGATGTTGATGATGATGATGGAGGGGCCTCCACAGCTGCTACTTTATCTTTCTTCTTAGGTTTCACCACCAGCTCCTCCTCCTTTCCCTTTCCTCTTGTGCTTTTATCCATTGTGGCATCAAATGAAAAATTCCAAGCCACAACACTCTTGTCTCAGACAATCCCCTCTAAACTTCAACACAGCAGGTATCCTTTCTTCTGCTGAATGACCTGATATAAATTCCCAATTTCTTCAGATACTTTGTACATCCATCAAAGGGCAAATTTAGATGTTCCAATTGCAAAAATATATCCCAAAAAACTCAATTGAAAAGCCAAACAAGTGTATATCCAAATAAACAAATGAGGAGAGGGAAAAGGAAGTCACAAAAATATATCCCAAACAGTCCAATGCTGGAGGAGAAAAAATAAAAATTTATAATCCTCAATGAAACAGGGAGAAACTGTATTTGTAATCCTCAGTGAAGCAGGAAGAAAGATCAAGCCAAAGTAACAATAACAAAATCCTTATGAATGTGGTGTAAAACAAACCCACAGTAAGCTTGTATCCTTTCACAGCTCCAAGCAAAAATATAAAAGAAGGAATGACGTAACTGTATCCATATACTGTGATCAACTCCAACACCGAGCAAAGTCAGAGGAGAATCAAGAAAAAAAGGAGAAGATGCAAACACATCAGGAACCAAAAATTATATTCCAAATCAAGCCTCAGGAAAAATCCAAGTCCGGCTGTGCTAATCCCTTTACACAGTTACAGTTACAATGTCGCCTTAGATTCTGGGCCAGTAATGGCGATATCTGGGTGGCTTCCTTCCACTCTCAAGATGATCCGAATGCCCACCCCCACACTTAAGGAAATCCAGCCAATTCAATATAGCTCTTAAACTACTCCACATTTATCTCCCTTTCCTTTTATTGCTGTTCCCTTCGTTGTTCTCCACATTCTTCAGCATCCAGGTCAGCTTTCTTCCCCTTCACTTACTCCTTCTTCCCCCATTCTCAGATTTTCAGATCAGCACTTACTTGCGTTTTTCTGCCATCAAAAACAGGGGTCTCTCATCTCCGCCACCACTGCCGGCACTGCTCCCATGTTTTTTTATCCTTATTTTCCTTGCAGATCAAGTATTATTCAGCTATTTTCCCAAGCGCTATGCTCCTGTCCGAGACCAGAGCGGCTCGCTCAGTGCAACTTTTGCTGTGCCTCGCTCGCAGCTCGATTTTCGGGCTTCAAGCCTGTGCCAGACCTCGTTTTGTTCCAAAACACCACAGGAATCCATATTTATCTTTTATGGGACAGCAAGTCGGTTAATTTTCTTTAAAAACCACTTTCTTTCCTCATTCCAGCACGAGCCGAGGGAAAATACACCCTACTCCCGGCTCATCTTAGCCATGCCCCACCACCATTTCTCCTACCAAAAGATCATGATGATTTCCCTAGCCGACCATACCTGCATAGTGAAAAATGGAGACAACTTTCACTGGAAGTAGAAGATCATTAAGTTAAGCGCATTAAAGCCAGGACTTGGAAGAGTATGCCAAAGCCATAAAGTCAGCAGGAAGAAGAGCCTCTCCCTCTTAGCCAGATGCCAAACTCTGAGAAGGAAAAGCATCATATGGGCAGAAAATCAACCCAGAAGTTTAATGCTAATGGTAAAGAGATTTGAGGGAAATACACGGTCAAAGCACAGAATGCTGCTCCATATTTGTACATTCTGTTTGTCTCCTAGTGTGTAACAGATTCTTTTTCATACCTGTCAAGTATCCCATTTTGACCTGGATTTCCCATAATCCACCGCTCCATCATGCTCCTTCCCGCCATATCCCATATTTGAACGGCCAGGAAAGGGGTTACTCTGACAGGCACGCATGCGCAGTAACCCATTTCCTGGCCGAAGGTGTTTCTGCGCATGCATGCAGGGGTTACAGCACATGCGCACAGGTGTTACTGTGCATGCACATTGCTGCCTCTGATGTTAGAGGCGCCAATGGCGGTACCTCAAAACCTTCCCGTATTTGGACACTGGTAACCTGACAGGTAGGTTCTTTTTAAAAATGAAAATGAATGGTACTTGTTGCAGGATCATTGACTCTGATGTGACTGTATTTACTTCTTGTAGTATTGCTATTGCTTTCAGTTCACCTTTCTTTCTTAATTCGTATCGGAGAGTTGCACAATTTAAAATTATGGATGCATATGAAATAGAGATAAAATTTAAACAAATTAAAATGTTTAAATGACCATTAGACTATTTTTGACCATAAGTGGGCTACTTCAATAGCATTATCTCAGCCATTTACTAGATATTCTTTTATGCATGCACTAGGATATAAATTGCATGCACATAAATGCTTCATTGATAGGATTTCTCCACATTAACAAAAAAAAAGGTCTGTGTCCAAGTAGCCCCAGTTGACATGATTATCCTTCTTCCTGCTTCACTTCAAAGTCTATTAAGTGGTTTCCAGATGGTACAATCAGAATCTTGTATTAGTATGTAAGTTTGGCAAATTCTGCTCCAGTTATATTATGTTATTCAAAACTGTCTTCTATATGCTGGGTTATATTTAAAATTTGATCCATACAACTCTTGCCAAATCTAAAGCCTGCTTGTTTAGCATTATAGATTCCAAATTCTTATTATGTGCACATGCCATTAAAGAACTGGTAACAGGAAACCACCGGCAATGGCCACCAAGGCAAACAGGTTACAAAGGGAAAGGAAATAGAGCTTGCCATTGTTCTCAATTCCCACCCCCACCCCCCCACCCCCAAAACAACAACAACCAACAACTTCTGATCCCCAAAGACTGGAATCTAAATAAGAACATAAGAACAGCCTTGGTGGAACAGGCCACATCCCATCCAGTCCAGCATTCTGTCTCAAACAGTGGCTCACTATTTGCTTCAGGGTATTCCCAAGCAGATGCCTTCACCTGCTTAGGATTCCCTGGAAATGGCATTGAGAGATATCCTGCCTATCTCTCCAACCTGGAGGTTGTCCTTGGGTATCCATAATTATAGCCATTGATACCCTTGTCCTCCATGAACTTGTCTAATACTGTATTAGCCCCAATTATTCAACATATTTAAAGAGCAAATCCAGAAAAAATCAGAATGCATCTACACTACAGATTTGTATCAGTTTTATGCCACTTAAAATGCTATAGCTCCATCATCCAGCATTGTGTAGTTAATCATGGTACAGTATTTAGTATATTGGTAAAGAATTCTTTGGAAGTGACCTGACAGCACACAACAGCAACAAATGACTAACCCAAGGATTCTGGAGTCATGGTAAATAAAGTGGTATCAAACTGATCTTCTTCTGTGTCTAGGTCAGACTTTAAACTGCTTAAATGAAGCCACCTTTTGGTGAATTAATTCCATTGTTCCTTCATCTGACCTAGTGTGAAGGTTAACACAACAAGGTTGCCATTGCACAGGGTATCACAATCTTCAAGGAGGTTCTTTCTGGTTACCCCTATCAAACTGCTAGAAATATATCATGTAGATACATTCTAAGGGTCCAACTGCACCTTATAGATTAACTTTTATTAGAGCTGGAGTTATCTTATTGTTTTAGGAGATGTGACTATGGCAGTCTTTGAGGTCTGAAATGTTTGATCCACAGCAGTGTTTGCCAAACTTTGGTTTTTGGACTTCAATTCCCAGAAGCCTAAGTCAATTCCCCAAAGCTTTGATGAACCAATGTACTGACTTAGGCTTCTGGGAATTGAAGTCCCCCTGTGGGGCATGGGCCCCACATTGAGAACCACTGATCTACAGTTTTATTACACATTTACAGGATTATTTACAAAACAAACAGGCTAATGTGCAAAATTACAGGAAGTGAAACAAGCTCCTCCTATAACTATCTGACATAGTATCCCTGTAATGTATAGTTGGGCCTTCAATCTGTTGGTTTTTGTGTCTTGTAGCCATTAATACTACAAATTAACATATAATTTAGGGCTGATCATCTTTACCACTAAGTGTGCACATAAGAGCAGCTACCAAACTCCAAATGATCAATGCATTTGGCATGAAGGTAATGTCTGGCTTGTGGAGGACAGAGCTATCTGTAGACTCAGCACAGCCAGACGGTATATGTCAAAATAAATGTGAAAAATCTGCATCTGAGGTTAGTGTTTTTCAAACCATCTCCCCTTTTCCTCCTTCTTCAATGAAATATTTGATTATCTGAGCCTCTTTCCCACAGTTCTTGAAGATAAACAGCTCCTGATGTCATTGCGGACGATTCTATTTTCAGAAAGTTGTATTTATTTCTAAGTGGTTTTAATGTTCATCTGTTGGCTTAAATATTTAGATATGGGAACACTCACCCTGCCCATGCTGTTCCGATAAGCAGAACTCAGCTGTGACTACAGCTCCATAACTTAACTCTGTTTGGAAGAAGGTTGACTACTCCTGAACTCTGGTTCATAATGCACTCATTGTACTTACACCCGGGAGGTGTTTATAAAAAGAGACTGGGGGGGGGGGAATGCACTCAGGCTTGCCAGCAAAAATCTCCAAAAGGCTCCTTTAATCATTGAAGCTGTGCTAGAGTTGACAGGGTGCAGCTATCCAAAGTCCACTTTTTAAAAAAGAATCGTAGATTTGTTTAACAGTAAAGGGGTCTGTAACAACATCTTGTCCAATTATGAGTACAAGGCAAGGCTGGAAAAATGAGCCTGAAGACACTCACGTTTATCAATGAAGGCAAGTAGAGTCACTCTTACAATTTACCTGAATGAGAGACAACATAGACTTGACACAGCATAAGAAAGTCAAGAAAGCCAAAGAAGACTTAGACTTGGAAGGACAGCTGTGAATGAACTGGAAAAGGTCCTCATGAGAACTGACATGTCATTGGAGGCCGAGGCCATAAACATGCTTGTACTTCCATTTATTATTCATGGATTGGAAGCTGGCCAGAGAAGAAAGACAACAGGGGAAAACTGATTAATTTAAAATATGGTGCTAGAAGAGAGCTCCCCAGATAGGAAAGACTGAGAAAAAGACTCAACAAGTGGGTCCCTATTATCAAATTGACTTGGGATTATCTTTTGAAGTAAAAATGATGAGTCTGTTGTACTTTGGGCACATCATGGCAGTACAAGGTGTGCTGGAAAAGACAACAACAACAACAATAATAATTTCATTTATACCCCGCTTTCCTCGACCCAATGGGTGACCCAAAGCGGCTTACAGATAATAAAAAGGCACAGCATTCAAAAGTACAATATCCAAAAATACAATAGGACAAAAGGCAAAAATACAAAATTGCACAAATACAGTACAGAACAGAATAAAATCACCCCCAACCTCAGGCAGTCCAAAAGAGAAACAGAAGTGCCAACATTTCAACAGCTTCTAGTTCAGTGATGGGCAGTCTTGGCCCTCCTGCTGATCAGGGCCTCTGGGAATTGAAGTTCAACAACAGCTGGAGGGCCAAGACTGCCCATCACTATTCTAGTTTTAGTTGGAAGCAATTCGGCCTTTTATCCTTCCCGAGCAGGCAAGGCTCAGGGAAGGAGGGAGGGAGTGACTCTCCGCCACCCGGCCTCACAGCTGCCGCCACTTCCATCAGTGATGTCGGGGCCGCCGGTTGTCGGCGGGAGCGTCTCGGTCGGGGCTGCAGTCGGGGAAGGTTGCAAGCAGCAGGAAAAGAAGAAGACTAAATATAAAATGGATTGACTCAATAAAGGCCTTGACCTTCAGTTTGCAAGAGCTGAGCAGGGCTGTTAATTATGGAACATTTTAGAGGTCACTCATATGTCAGAGGGGACCTGAGAGAATTTAAGAATATACAAGAAACACTGAATTCCTGTCTATTACATTTTCATTTCTTGCAATAGTACTGCACTGTATTCCACATGAGCTGCCTCTTTTGCAAGGAAAGTCTCGATCTGATACCCATTCCACTTTCAGGATGTACATATAAAGCAGGCATAAGGTACATGCCATTTCAAGTAAAGTTCAGGCATACAATAAAATGATTCATTTTAACCTGTCAGTAGTACAGACCACGCTAGCCCTGTTTTCTCTTCTTGCCGTGTATGTGTGCAGTGGTGGGCTCCAGCAGGTTCGGACAGGTTTGGGAGAACCGGTAGTAAAACTGGCTGGCCCTGCCCACTGCCCTGCCCTGCCCTGCCCACCTCCTCCTTCTCCTCTCACCCTGCTCTGGATGCGACTCCAACATCCTTGCTGCTGGGTCCGAGCGTCCAGAATAGGGTGAGGCTCAGCCAGCAGTTACTCTGCTGCAGTTACTCTTTCAAGGAAAATTAGAGCATCAAAGTGTAATTGCTAACTAATGGGCTGACGAAGTGGACTCAATCCACAAAAGCTCACGTTAAAATACCGCAGTTTAACCACACCCACCAAGTCACCTGGCCATGCTCACAGAGTTGGACACACCCACAGAGTTGGATACACCCACAGAGTTGGCCACGCCCACAGTGTGGTAGTAATTTTTTTTGAAGCCCAACACTGTTTGTGTGTATACGTGTGTGTGTTACATGTTTGTGCATGTATGAGTGAGTGAGTGAGTGAGGGAGGGAGGGAGTAAAAGAAATCAATTTCAATACATGGAGTATATCCACATGATCAGGGAGTCTGCTTTTTCAGGAATTTTGGTGCTGAGAGTTTTTCTTCTTCAGATGTAGTCCTTTGCACACAGGAGCCAGGACATAAGGGGTGCCATGATTCTACTAATCATGTATAAATACTGAACCTTTTACTGATTGCCCACATATGATTTTTCTGGTTGCCTGTTCTCTGAAAGCATAATCCTGTAGTTTTTAATAAGATCTAAGCAAAGATAAATTAAACACCAAAAGCTAAACAAAATCCCACCCAGGTGCAATGCTCATGTGTACCAGTCCAGCAGGCTGGGCATTTCATCCACAATTTGCCACAAAAGAAAGCTGAAGGAGCTGTGTCTATTGACTCTGGTGGACAATAGCCTGCACTCTATCATGGAATTATAGCTCATCCTAAAATGGTGTTGCCCACCATTTGGGGATTTGATACTAAGGTTTAATATTTATGTCATTAATCCCCTGGCTTCCAAATGTCTTTTTCCATATTGCCTTGGCTATTGTCCCAACAGGCATATAAGGTTTGTGGCTTACTAGAGAACAAGGGATGATGGCGAATTTCAAGATGGAGGTGCAAGATATAACCCAACCCAGCTTAATCCAAAGATCAGTGCCGCATGACAAGCTCAAATGAAGGACATCAGATCCAAACGACAGAAGTGGAAGAAATGACTGTTGGGAGGACTTGGTGGAGAGTTTCCAGGGCTCTCCACTGGCTGACTTCATATTTCCCAAGATTTGTACTTCTGTTGTTCATCATCTAATCTGTTAAACTATAATGACAGGAAAAATGAAACATCCCATGCACTTCTGACAGGAAAAATGCCTTAAGCAGTATGGCCTTTAAAGAGAGTCCTCTCTGTTGGATTTTTCAATCTCAAGGATCAAATACTTGGAAAGAGAAGATTGACAAAGAAAGGCTGTGAGTGATGTCCCAAATATTTAGGTTTTTTTGTAGTACTTTTGAGTGAGCTTTGTCCTTGAGAATTATCCTAGAGAGCTCAGAAAAACTGAATGACTGCCAAGGCAAACCAGCAAAAGCATGACTCTCTGCTGAGTTGGAATATGAAGAATGTTTCCTAAATTCTCAGTCTCCATCAATCTTTTGACTTGATGAGACCTCTTGGCATGGAAGTTGAAAACACCACAAGATTTATTTTATTCATTATTCATTATTTTATTTATTTATTTGGATTTCTATCCTGCCCACTTGCCCTAGGGCAACTCAGGGCGGCGCACCATCACATAAATATTATACACACACCCTTAAAAACTTTACTAAAAAAAGAAATAAAATGGCATAGGAAACAATTTAAAACCAACCTGAATTTAAAAACAACCCTTCCTTCCCCACTCATCAATTAAAAGAACCAATAATTCTAACAGAGCCAACAAGCAGGAGTCAGCACCCCGTCGGCTCCCCATACTTGCCCTGCCAGTCAGGTATTCAGCCCTTTCCTAAAGGGCAGCAATTCTGTCTGCAGCTGTAGATCTGTTGGCAAGAGGTTCCACAGAGTTGGGGTGGACATGGAGAAGGCCCTTCTCCTTATGCTAGAGAGGTGAGCCCCTCTAACTGATGGAACACTGAGAGAGCCCCTCTGGTCTACCCTAGTGGGGCAGGCAGACTCTCTTGGGGCGATGCGGTCTCTCTGGTGGAAAGTGAAGCAAAGACCATCCTGCTTTTCAAGGCCCTCCTACTTTGCATCAAATACACATGTGCAATATGAGTGTTCTTTCCTCCTAAGAAGTGAAGTAAGCACAGGAGTGACTGATACGAAATATACAAACAGCCCATCCAGTGCTTCAGATTATGTGATGTTCATGAAATGAGGCAAGTATTGCCTTAGATCAGGGGTTCCCAACCTAAGTCCCATGGGTCAGATCTGGCCTGTGGCACCATTTCATGTACCCCTCCCCAGCACTCTAAGGGCACTCAAGAAACAAAATGGCCACACCTTTGAAGCTGTTGGGACAAAATGGCCACCCACATTGTACAGGCAGGGCAAAATGGCAATCTGGCCCTCAAGGCTGATTGAGAGAATGTGACCTGGCCCCTGGCTTGAAAAGGTTGGAAATCCCTGCCTTAGATCTATTCAAACCACACAGTCTTGCACAAATTATACATTTTTGAAGAAATACTGGGCAGTTTGCATAAATAATTCTTGATGCCATAAGAAATTTATGAAGAACATTGGCAAATCCCACACTATCCTCATTAGCAAAGAAGAGAATGCAGCATTTCCTTGCCCTGATGAACAAGGATGAAAACAAATGAGGAAAATTCCTGATACTAAGATTATCGTTATGGTTGAAGAAATGATCAGTTGTTTCACTCTTTCTCATGTAATATTTAAATGGTGAGACATGCAGCTTCCCCCAGGTCCATCCATGTCTGAATAAGTGTACACAGCTAGGAAAATAAATGCACAGAGCAAGGTGAGCAACCCTATGACATTCCAGCCTGGTCCTTCTTCAAACCTGTGAAAGTATTTGTGTGCTTCCAGTTCTCCACTGCTGCACCTTCAATTTTGGGATTGTGGTAGACAGGAGGATTTTATTTCTGTCTAGAGGCTCTCTTCCAGAAATTACACATAGACCAGAAGGCAGTGTGGTTTGTATCATCTCAAGGAGGGGCTGGAGCTGGGGCTGGGATTTGGAAGTGGATGAAGAGGGAAGTCAGGTATTAGCATACTACTTATGACTTAGCCGTTCATAACCTATACACGAGAAATGAAGACAATCCTCTACAGTCTCATAAACAATCTCAATGTTAGCAAGAAACTGTCTCATAAACCAAAGTAGATTTTAAAAAAATGAATTCTGGAATTTTGAATCCTAGCTAGTAATGGCAATTAAAGTCTTTTACTTTTTCTGAATAATAAAGATAACAGTAAAAGTTTTGTTGTTGCTGTTCAGTCGCACAGTCGATTCTGACCCTTTGCGACCCCATGGACAATTGCACACCAGGCACCTCTATCCTCCACCATCCTTCTCAACCTGCCCAACTCTGTGCCCATTGCATCAACAATATCATCTAGCCATCTCATTCTCTGCTGTCCCCTTCTTCCTTTACCCTCAACCTTTCCCAGCATCAAGGCCTTTCCAAGTGAATCCTCTCTTCTCATTTGATGTCCAAAGTACTTTAGCTTCATCTTCACTATTTGACCTTCCAAGGAGCAGTCAGGGTTACATGATATCAAGTCATCTCCAATTTACATTTCCCGGATTTTTTATGTGTAAAGTGTCCAGAAATGGTTTACCATTCCCCGTATCTGGGACTGCGCACCTTGTCCAGTGCTCCATAGACTGGCCGGTCTCCCAGAAGATTTTAAAATGTGAATCCTAGCTATCAGTAATGAGTCTTGCATAATGGCTCATGGAGCCACTGCAAAAGTAAACAGAGTGTGTGGTGACTTTAACTGCAAGCCTTTCTTAGCCCTCAGTTCAAATTGCTGAGCATCTTTGTTTGAAAGCCTCATGAATGCTAGAGGAGCATGGAAGATTTCTGTGGGTGTTGTTCCAGATCATGAGCCACAAGCAACTCTTTGCTCCACCCTGTAGTCACCCCATAATATCACAAAAGCCCTGATCCTCTATCCCTTGGATTTGCACATTTATATGAAGACAGTGTGTATCCCTTACTGACACTAGAACGCAATACACAGAACTATTACAGTAAGCATGCTAGTACAGTATGTTGTAATTCTTAAGGTATCTGGATACTCAGTGGCTTAGGTGATTACTAAAATAGACATTGGGAGTTCAATTCCTGACTGTGTCTTCTAGACAGGGGCTAGACTTGATTATCCATAGAATCTTTTCCAGATCTGCCATTCTATCATAATAAAAAGAGCCTTAATTGACTTGCAATCCTTTGCTGCAAACTGCAGTTGAAGTTAAGCAAAGCCTAATGTGTGTAAACTGATTTGAACACCAGAGGCAATAATCTGTCCTCATAAATACATTATTAAATTACTGACTTCATTCAGCTCCATTTGAAATACATACTTACCTCTCTATTTACAAAGATTGGCCAGTGCCAAACATGTCTTAAAAGTCCATAAAGCCCAATAACTATGCCTGTAAAGCCGTTATTATGCTCCTGCCCTACAAGATATAACTTGCTTAATTCCATTGATGTAGGAAGAAGAGGCACATACTATGCAAACAGTTAAGTTAATGTAATAGCACAGCAGATTTTTTATGCTAAAATGTTTTTATAACATCTTCATAATAAAAGGGGTCTGTGTCTCTCTTGCAAATGATCCTTTAAGGAAGTCTACAAAATTGGAAATTAAATGATATGACTACCTACCAGCAAAAAGTCAAATGCCTGTTCTTATTTTCCAATCAGGCCCATGGTTTTCTTCTTTGATGCTTTCTTTTGAACAGCAGAAGACATGGCTTGGTTGCTAATAACATACCTAAGTAGTTGGGTTTCAGAAGATAATCCCATAATTTAACCTAGGGTTAAATATTGTCTGTTAAGAAAATCAACTGAAAGGCAATTCAAATGAAACATTTACGGATGGTTGTTGACTTCATTAAAAACCCTATTCATCAAAAACCCTATTCATTGTTCTGTGAAACAAAATGTTTTACACAATCTGGTAATTATTATGACACATGTTAAATCTTACACCACAAACTATATAACATTGGATGTTGCATGCTACATGGGCAACGAGCCCCATGGAATGAATTAAAATCGTTGTATGAGTGTATTTGTTTCTTAATCTGTATTTATTTCCCCAAGCATAGATTGGGAATTAGGGGTTGCCTCCACAGATTTGGAGTAAAATGTCCCACATTCTGTCCAAAATTGCTCCTAACTATTAGGAATAGACATTTCGGGGATAGAGATTGATTGAGGAGAGAATTTATGAAGGATTAACACACCTCCCATGGTTGACTCTCAATATTAATGGTTAAGATTATTAAGTTATTTGATGTTGGCAAGTGACTTAGCAGTCAAACTCACAGAAGGCAGGGCAGACAGAACTGTGAAACACACTCAGGTACCTACCACAAGCAAATGGAGCAAATAGTGGGGAAGCATCCAGACTCTTAATTATTTGTTTGATTCACAATCCACAATGGCCATAACAATTGATGCACAATCCCTTCCATTGGCAATCTGATTCACTAGCAGCAATGACTAGGAAAACAAAGGAAAACAAAAAACCAACAGATGAAATCCCAAGTCTGCAGTCCTCTTCAGGAGAGCAGTGAAAGGTAAATAATCTTCTTTTTTTTTTTTGCACAGTGCAACAAATGCATTGCACAGGAAATTGCCACAAAGTTGTAGGGATGGGGCAGACAATGTTTGGCTCTTGTGGTGATTCTATAAAATTTCAGAGTGAGCTGTTATGTCCTGCTGGGAAGTTCTGGAAGGACAAAAAGCCAGAGCTTGATAGGAAATGGCAGAAAATATACTGGTATTCACCACATCCCTAATTCAAGCAATTCAGTTCTGAGAGTGATTAGGAATGGGTCAAGGGCCAGTTTTCCAGTTCGTTGACTGCTTAAGGGCAGCATCATCAAAGGGTACATCAGCACTCAATACTTGCTAAACTCAGTCAGGTCTCACTGAAGTAGCTAATTGAGTGGTTTGCAAATTCTGGGGCAAATTCTGACAATGTTTTTTTTTTTTTAAAAAGTAAGAATTCTGAGGAGCAATGAGGGCACTGGGGAGAGAAATTAGAAATGGAAGCCTCTCCCTCACCCCCCCATCACAATTCATTTGCCATTTTTGAATGTCACAAGGTAAGAGAGCAATTTCATGCTTTCTTCTCCCAAAGCCAGAATGGTCAGGTGAACATTTACAGTCAAGAAACCAATAAGACTTTTTAGATATTATAAAAATCTCATGTGTCAGACATTATTTCCCTTTTCCCTTAAATGCATTTAAAAATATACACTTCTATAGAAAATGCAGGAGAACATCCAGGACTTTGCTCTGCAGATTTGCTAGGCTGAAGAAATCTCTAATAGCCCAGGAGAGCAAATGAAAAGTTGTGGTTTACAATCCTGTCCTTCAACACAAATGCCCAAGTGTAGTTCAGACAGAGAGCTGACTCACACATACTGTACAGACAAACACTGTATTACTCCCCTCATAAAGGCCCTCCCTACGAGCTGATAACATTCTTCGCATTTTACCAAATGCACACAGGAAGTTAATAGGTAAGCAAAATGTCACTTTCTGATCAGTTATCATCAGCTCACAAAAGGGAGGCAGTCATCACCACTCAGTAGAACATTTGCCAAATATTGTGTCCTGGAACAGGATCAGCCAAAGTTCATAAATGCCCCACAGATATTTAACCTTACCAGAGGTTTAGAAAAACACAGTGTTTTCAAGGTACTTTGGGTGATTTTTGACATGTGTCCTCAGTTTCAGTTTGCCAACATTTATCTACACAGCTGAGGCCTATCTTCATTGATGTTATCATGCTGCAATTTTCGAGCAACTTGATCTTCTGCAATATGACTGGCTGATGGCACATTCAGTTCAGGTCAGCCAGGGGACAAAGTTATTCTAACTTCATCTTAAAGCTTCATCTTCAGTGTCCCATGGTCAATGCTAAACAATAGAACAGCAGTGAAACCAATGAATGATGTTAGTAATGAATTTCACTAACCATTTCTAGATATTGAACAGTGACATGTCCAAAGGCTACATTGAATGTATTTCTGTCATGATTGAGGCCAGATCAACAGATCTATGAACTGTTGAGGAGGATGAGCAATTTTGAACAAGCTGGTTTTTTCCCCCACCACTGCCAATCCATTGGGAACCTCCCGTGAAACTTCTCAGAGGTTATCCGCTACACATCATCCCACAGTTCACTCAGATCACTCTATAGAAATTATTCAAGTGTCATGTGAGCCACTATGTAACCTTTTAAAAGCTAAATCATAATGTCTATTAAACATAAGGTATGTGCGCCCCATGCGTCTGCCGGGGGTGTGAGCTTTGCAGCCCCCATCCCTGGAGGCGGGCAACAGGAGACCCGCCCCTGGGTGGCAGAGGGAGGAGCCATGCCTATTTAAGGACCGGCGTGCCTTCTCCCCCTTTCTCTTTCACTTCCTGGCCATTTGGAGAAACTTTTTCTTAGCTCCCGGCTGCTTTACTTCTTATACCCCCCTCCTTTGTTGGCTGCTCGATTGCTGGTGCCCTGAGTGTCTGTTTTCACTAAGGAATTGGTACGTGACTTGGAGGCAATGACTTCCAAGCCCAGCGCCAGGCAGTACCCTTTGAGGGCACGCATGACTTACAGAGGGCTCTGCTCTCCCCCTGCAGCCACCCTTTCCGGGGACCAACGTGGGAGCGCAAAGGCTGCTCTTGCTACCCCACCTGCCTGACCCTCTACCACGGTCCTGGGGGGTTGTTTGCTGCCGCCGTACCTCACCAGCTGGCTGCATGGATTGCGTCACTAGAGCGTACTGCCCTGGCTTCCACCCCTAGCGCTCCTGCACCTGGTGTGACTGGTGCACATGCTTTGTGGGGGGGGGGATCTTAATAATAATAATAATAATAATAATAATAATAATAATAATAATAATAATAATAATAATAATAATAATAATAATAATAATAATAATAATAATAAAGTTTAATTTATATACTGCTTTTTCAGCCCAGCAGGCGACTCAAAGCGGTTTTACATCCAATAGGTACACAATATAGTCAAAAAATACACAGCTAGTAAGGTATACAAAATAAAACAAAATACAGAGTTCAAAATACACAATAAAGCAGTAGTATACAAAAAACACAAAATAGACAGTAACACATTTTACAAATTCAAATTACCATGAAGCATCAAACAGAGCAGCAAAGTCATTTCCCAGGTAGGAGTGGCTCAGAACAAGGCAGGCGAGAGTCTCCAAGTGGCCGCACCTGGATCAGACCATCTCCTCCTCCTCCTCTGGCGGTGGCAGGGTGCAGAGGCGAGCGAGCAGGAGCATCCTTTGGTCTTGAACCGGCAGCCTTTTGTCCTTTCTTGGGGGGTGCAGCAGGGCAGGTGAGAGTCTCCAAGTGGCTGTACCTGGCTCGGACCATCTCCTCCTCCTCCTCTGGCGGTGGCAGGACGCATAGGCGAGCGAGTGGGAGCATCCTTTGGTCTCAAGCCAGTGGCCTTTTGTCCTTTCCCGTGCAGGGGGGGGGGGCAACAAGGCAGGTGAGAGTCTGCAAGTGGCCGCACTGGTCCTCCAAGTTGGCACCAAAGCTTGGGATTGGGAGTTGGCTGACCTACAGCTCCATGATGACCAGCTCGAAGCTGCTTGTTTGGCCCCCTCTGCCTCCCAGGTCTCGGGGGGGGGGGGGGGAACAAGGCGATGCAGGCAGAACCAGTGACTGACCGGGCCATATCAGAGGTTGCTCCGGAGCTTCCCCTGCCTGGACCTCCTTCTGCAGGGTCGTCGGGGACACCTGCTCCCTTGAATGTTTCTCTGTAACCCGAGCGAGTTGCTAGTCAATCATTTGGTGAATATCTGGTTCAAATAAGAGCACCAGAAAAAAGACAAAAACCACTCAAGGAACAAATCAAAGTTCTCTTTCTTCAAAAATATATATAATATTTATATTTAGTAAAGTATTGACTTCATACAGTACTGCAAAATATCAAAATCCAAAAGTCATATCTTCAAAGTTTCTTCAAAATTTCTTCAAAATTTCGTAATAAATCAGGTAGAATTCTTCTTCAAATACAAAAATTCAGCACTAATAGAACATACATTTAGAGGCTCTTTCATGCATATCACAGAATCTTTATCCTGAGGAAGCTATATGTGGTTTTACCGGAACAGTGTCGATTCACTTTGGATTTACATTGCCCCTTTATTGTTCCTACTTATATTGTTCAGAATTTTTGTGTGTCTCCCTCTCCCGAGGACCCATTCATCCTATAGGGCTGCTTATCTTGACTTCCGTGACTTCCATGATACTCACTCACTTCCCCCAGCATGGCCCACCTCAGTGGATCATGTACTCCAATACATGGTTTCTCTTCACTTCGCTGGCCTTGCACCCTGCATGATCAGGATCTGGCTGTCTGCCCTGTTGTTTTACGCCAGGGCATCTGGCTTTCCCAATTCCTTGGCTGACTTCTGCATACACAGGGTCTTGGACGGTTGGACGCGGGAGTGCGCTCGGACACCGGGCCCCTGGTCCCCTTTTTCCTCATCCTTGCTGGCCCACCTTGCTGCTTTTTGGCCTTCCTGGTGTGCAGATTATTTTGAGTCTGCGCTGTTTCACGCTGCCAGCTCCACGGCATTTTTTTTTTGGCACCCTACGCATCAGTGAGTTGGTGTCTTGTCTGATAAGTCAGCTGGGCAGACGTTACCTTTACTGATTAGGGGTCTTCCTCCTAATCCACAGCTCCAAAAGAGACCAGTTGGGCAGGGGCACCTCGTTTCTGTTACTTCGTGGCTCCAATACAGCACTCTGCCCCGTACTGGCCCTCAAGGCCTATGCTTCTCTCAGGGGTTCCCTCCCTGGACTGTTGTTTCAGCACCAGGATGGAACCCCATTGACTAAGTTCCAATTTTGGCAGGTCACTGGCTCTGCCCTAGCTGACCTCAGACTCCCTGGAGCCCATTACGGAACACACTCCTTTCATATCGGTGCCGCATCCACTGCTGCCTCCCTGGGTTACTCAAGCACAGATATTAGGCTCATGGGCCATTGGTTCTCTAGCAATTTTAGGTCCTACGTTTGACCATTGGATGTGTGAACTCATTGCTGGCCACCTGTTTCTCTTTTCCTTTTCAGGTCCCATGTCTTCCCGATGTCTCAGGTGCATGCTAATCGTGGGTCACAGCTTTATTCATTGGGCCGAACAGCATGCCCTCAGTTCTCCTTGTGGAACCCACCCTGGCCTTCAGGACATACATTCCAGATGTGGAGGGGTAACAGGGGAATGCGTTGGAGCCACTTGCTCCCTTTCCTGTTCCGCCACCAGCATGGCCTTCCCCCAATATTCTCCTGTTGCACTTGGGTGGGAACGACATCAGCTCAGTCATGAGCATTGACCTCAGTATGGTGATCCGCTGTGACCTAAGGCTAATTCACCAGTGGTGGCCTGACACTCGTTTTGTCTGGTATTGCATAATCCCCCACATCACGTGCCGGGTCCCTTGTGACCCTCGCAGGATTGATCATGCATGCTGGGGTGTAAACAGGTCAGTAACATGCTTCTTTGCCCAGGAAGGGCTGGGGACGGTACTGGACCATGCGGACATCACCACTGCCAATCGTTCCCTATTCCAAGCCAATGGCATTCACCTTTCTGTTGAAGGCATGCAGTTGTTCCTCACTTCACTGCACGGTCGCCTCCTAGCTGAGTTGTCAGGCTGGGAGGGGGCATGGTACATCTAAAGATCTACCACGTATGGTGGTCAACACGGGTGAGGAGGTAATTCAGAAAGCGGACCCAGCTCTGAGGCCAAAAATACTACCAATATCACATGGATGTGATGACAACACCAATGACCTCTCAGCGGCCTTCGATACCATTGACCACGGTATCCTTCTGGAACGGCTCCGAGGATTGGGGATCCAGGGCACGGTGTGGTGCTGGTTTTCCTCATTTCCGAGGGGCCGGACCCAGTCGGTGTGGTTAGAGAGTGAGAGGTCGAGTCCTAGGCCCCTAAAATATGGGGTGCCTCAGGGCTCGGTACTCTCTCCTCTCCTATTTAACATCTACATGAAGCCGCTGGGTGAGATCATCTGTTCCCATGGGGTGCGGTACCACCAGTAAGCAGATGACACACAGTTGTACATCTCGGCCCGTGGGGACCCCAGTGATGTAGTCAAAGTCCTTTCCAGCTGTCTGGAGGCTGTTGGGGTCTGGATGGGGGCAAATGGGCTACAGCTGAATCCTAGCAAGACTGAGTGGCTATGGATAGGGGGTCCTGCGTTATCCGAGGAGCTACCATCTTTGGTTTTGGATGGGGCAGTTTTGCCCCAGACCAATCCGGTGTGCAACTTGGGGGTCCTCCTGGATTCGCAGCTGCTGCTAGAAGAACAGGTGGCGGCTGTGGCCAGGAGGGCCTTCGACCAACTTCGGGTGATTCACCAGTTGTGCCCGCTCCTGGACCAGGACTCTTTGCTCATGGTCACTCACGCTCTGGTGACTTCCAGACTAGACTATTGTAATGCGCTCTACATGGGGCAGCCCTTGATGACCATTCGGAGGCTGCAGCTGGTCCAGAATGCTGCGGCCCGGGTGGTGATGGGGTGTGGACGTTATGCCCATGCCTCACCACTGCTTCGGGGGCTGCACTGGTTACCAGTTTGTCTCCAGGTGCAATTCAAGGTGCTGGTTTTGACCTTTAAAGCCCTACATGGTAGTGGGCCAGGGTATCCTAGAGACCGCATCGCCCTAAGGATGTCTGTCCATCCAACCAGAGTGGACCGGAGGGGTTCTCTAATTGTGCCATCAGCCAGGGGGGCTCGCCTCTCTGGCACAAGGAGGAGGGCCTTCTCCGTGTCCGCACCGGCCCTTTGGAACCTCCTGCCTGTGGAACTACGTCTCCAGATGGAGTTGTTGCCCTTTAGGAAGGAACTAAAAACCTGGCTGGTGGGCCAAGTTTGGGATGCGGGGGGATGGGGGTACCGTTGGGTGGTTGGTATAGAGAAGTGTGCCTTCCCTCAAGGTCCCTTCGGTTCGTGTGCACCTTTTAGGGGTGGGTTTTTTAACTTTTAACTTTGTTTTATCATGTGTCTTTTATGTATTTACTGTCTGCTATGTAAACCGCCCTGAGTTGGGTTGTACCTGAGTGGGCGGTATATAAGTGTGAAAAATAAATAAATAATAAATAAAAATGAATAGTGGCACCCCACCCCCTAGCTCTGACTGCTATGGGTGGGCAGCACAAGAAAGAGCAAGGTGACCCTCCAGGACTGGAGGTGTTTTAAAACTCAGAGCTATGGTAGAACCCTCACCCGTAATGACTTTGCCGCCATGCAGATCAGTTCTGCCACTAGTTTGTTTTAGTAAAGTGGCCAATTGTTAAAACCCAATATTGTTGTCCGTCTCCTCATTGGGGTGTGGGTCTGCAACATAATATTTAGGAGGTCAGCACCATCATCTCAAATCTGGTTGAATATTTGCTAAATGCTGTACAGATGGGGACTTATTTTAATAAAGCCCTATTGATATTTTCAGAGGGGTGGAGAGAGATGCCCTTCATCTGTTTTAAATTAAGTTCCTTTTGAATTTAAACAGTTAAGATACATACACACACACTTTATCTCCTCAGGATCAATCCCACTAGAACAATGTGGCTTATAAAAGGGAGAGAAATCATCTTGCTCTGTGATTGAAGAGGCCTTTGGGAAACACCAAATGAGTTCCAGATGTCGGTCTGGGGGAGCACTGAATGTTTGCACCATGGAAAATCTTCCCAGGTGTTTGCAGTTTCATGCACTGATGCAAAGTAAGGACTGCAAACTATTTTCCTAAAGGAAGAGCTGCCTGCACAAAAGGAATGTAAAGAACAAGAGAAGGCATCCATGAAGGATGAAAGATGTAAATGCATAAGTGATACCACTGCTTCACAGATGTGAATAACGTTTTGAGCAAGTATACAATTTTAGTAGATAAAATTATTTAAGAGTTTTGGCTTATTTACGTAGAATGTTGTCTCCATTTCCTACAACAACTATGCAATCCATGGTTTGCTGATAGGTAAAGGTCAAAGTCGCCCTTGCTTGAAAGCCAGTCATATTAAACTCTAAGGTTCAGTGCTCATCTCTGTTTACAGCCAAAGAGACAGCACTGCCTGTATCTAAGGATGCCATACATAACGGAAAACCAGGAATTTTATGGGTTGAACGTGTCCCAGCCCAGTTCCAAAAAAATCATTTAAAATTCCCACTTTTCAGACCAAGGGGATTTGAAGGAAAAATGCACTTTTTTCTTGCAATAGAGATGCACTTCTATTGAACTGACCAGCAGGTGGCACAGCAGTAGTAACTTGGTGACTAAGGAAGACAGCAAAAAAACAACAACAATTCTGCACCATTTTATTGCTGCCTCTATTGAAGTTACTTAGCAACCATAGAGAAATTACAGAAGAGACAGAGAGGACGCGAAACACAAGAGTGATCTTGACAAAGATTCTCGAAATATTCTCTACCGGAGGAATATTGACCTGTACTACTCTTCTCCGTACCTGTTTGTGACAAATTCTTAGCCATATCAACTGTTTAGACATTACTTCATGTAGTTTTGAACCGGACTTACAGACCTTCCTTGGATTTCGGCTTGAGCTCTTTATGAGCACCTTACAGTATACCCGACTTGCTGATACAGCCCATTTGGCTGACACCACCAACTTTCTCAAATACGGACTACTACGGAATCCCAGTATTGTGACAGTTTCGTACTGATTACTTTTCTACGGACACTTTCACCCCTTTTTTAGGTCTCTCCACGCTTACTTAAGAGCCATTCCGGACTATTGACGGGCTCAGTTTGTTCCCCCGTTTCGTGGGCTACCTAGGGTGTTTCTCCATTTACACCATTGCTACTGCGTGGCTTTTTACATTTCTACTGTGTTATATTGTCCGTTCGGTTCTTTACTATCTTTTTACTTGCATTTTGACTTGCACTTTCACTTATTAAATATACTCAATATTTGTGATAGTAATTTGTTCGTTGGGGTTGTCTTTCCTTCCTCCCCCTGTCTATTGAAGTTACAGCAGCAACAACTAAATGAGCTCCCGTCTTTGTCCCAGCTCCTGCAAACCTAGCAGCTTGAAGGCAAGAAATTGCAAGTAGAAAAATAGGGAGCACTTTGGGGAGAATGTAAGCAGTATTCCATGTGCTCCAGTGTCTAGTCATGCCTGCCACATCACCATGGAATATGTCTGCAGAAGCAGACAGTGCTGGCTCTTCGGCTTTGAAACAGAGATGAGCACTGACCCCTAGGCCAAGAGACACCTAGAGCACCACTGGGTGAAGACCCAGAGCGGTTCCGATTGGACACTAGCTAGAGACGCTATTAGGGCCTACCTAGTGGCGATGGAGGTGGTGAGGCAGCAATACTTCACCACCCATATTACCTCTGTTGATAATCGCCCAGCTACCCTGTTTCGGGTGACCAAGTCCCTCCTTGGTGGGGGGGGGGGGGTGCCCGGTTGGCAGGGTTCAGCTGAGGATCTTCGCTGACCATCTGGTGGAGAAAATCAATCAGATTCGCTCGGGGCTTAACCCCAGTGTGGGCAGTGAAGGTCGGAGGGGGGGGGGGGCTGGAGCACAGGCTTGCCATGTGATCTGGGATCGGTTAGATCCAGTTGTCCCTGATGAAGTGGACAGGCCCCTTGCAGCAGTGCGAACCACTACATGTCCTTTGGACCCCTGTCCCACCTGGTTAGTGAAAGATTCTAAGGTGGTAACAGGAGGCTGGGTCAGGGCAATAATAAATGTGTCTTTGTGGGAGGGGGTGTTTCCTGCACCGCTAAAACATGCTTTGGTGCGCCCCCTCCTGAAGAAACCATCCCTTGACCCAGCTGTCCTAACCAACTATAGGCCTGTCTTTAATGTCTCCTTTTGGGGGGAGGTATTGGAGAAGGCAGTGGCTCACCAGCTGCAGGGGCCTCTGGATGAAGCGGAATATCTGGACCCCTTTCAATCAGGATTCAGGGCTGGACATGGTACAGAGACAGCATTGGTTGCACTGATGGATGATCTCTGGTAGGAGCGGGATGGTGGTCATCCGACCGTCCTTGCCCTCCTTGACTTCTCAGCGGCCTTCGATACCATCGACCACGGTATCCTTCTGGAACAGCTCAAAGGATTGGGGATCCAGGGTACGGTGTCATCCTGGTTTTCCTCATTTCTGGAGGGCTGTACCCAGTCGGTGTGGTTGGAGAGTGAGAAATCCATCCCTAGGTCCCTCAAATATGGGGTGCCGCAGGGCTTGGTGTTCTCTCCGCTCCTATTTACCATCTACATGAAGCCACTGGGTGAGATCATCCATTCCCATGGAGTGCAGTACCATCAGTATTCGGATGACACTCAGGTGTACATCTTGATGCATGGTGATCCCAGTGATGCGGTCAAATTCCTGTCTGGATGCCTGGAAGCCATTGGGGTCTGGATGGGGGACAATGGGCTTCAGCTGAACCCTGGCAAGACTGAGTGTCTATGGGTCAGGTGTCCAGGGTTATCCAGTGAGTTACCACCTCTGGTCTTGGATGGGGCATCTTTACCCCAGACAGATGCAGTGCGCAACTTAGGGGTCCTCCTGGACTTGCGGCTGCTGTTGGAAGAGCAGGTGGCAGCCGTGGCCAGGAGAGCTTTTGCTCAATTTAGAGTAATCCACCAGTTGTACCCGCTCCTGGACCGGGACTCCTTACTCAGGGTCACTCATGCTCTGGTCACCTCCAGACTAGATTACTGCAATGTGCTCTACATGGGGCTGCCCTTGACGACTTGACGACCATTCGGAGCTGCAGCTGGTTCAGAATGCGGCTGCCCGGGTGGTGATGGGGTGTGGACATTATGCTTGCGCTTCACCACTACTCCGAGAGCTGCACTGGTTACCAGTTTATCCCTGGGTGCAATTCAAGGTGCCGTTTTTGACCTTTAAAGCCCTATATGGTAGTGGGCCAGGATACCTGAGAGACCGCATTATCCCAAGAGTGTCTGCCCATGCAACCAGAGTGGACCAGAGGGGCTTTCTAGTGGTGCCTTCATCTAGAGGGGCTTGCCTCTCTGGCATGCGAAGAAGGGCCTTCTCTGTGTCTGCACCAGCCCTCTGGAACCTCTTGCCAACAGAATTGAGGCTACAGACAGAATTGCTGCCTTTCAGGAAAGGTTTGAAGACCTGGCTGGCAGGGCAGGTATGGGGCCTTGATGGGAATATGGCCCCAGACTGTTGGCTCATTTCCAGCTAGAGTCCAATCAGTATCCCTCCTCTGTATTTCCGCATTCCTCCTATTCCCCTTCTAGCTTTTTATTAATGAGGTGGTGGTAGAAGGGTGGGTAGGTGGGTGAGGTTTTTTGGGTTTTTAACTTGTTTTTAATATGTTTTTAATTTTGTATGCCACCCTGAGTCAGGTTTGTTTGAGTGAGCGGGATAAAAATTGAAGAATTAAATTAAATTAAATTAAATTAAATTAAATTAAATTAAATTAAATTAAACCCAAGAGTCGGATACGACTGGCTTTTGAGCAAGGGTAACCTTTACTCCTGTCCTGTTTTTGTGGGAGGGAAATATGGCATCCCTACCTGTGTCTGCAGATGTTTTCATGGACATGTGGCAGCCATAACTAGACACCAGAGTGCATGGAACACTGTTTACTTTCCCACCAAACTAGTTCCTATATATCTACTTGCAATTTCTTACTATCAAACTGCTAGGTTGGCTGGAGCTCCATCATGCAGTACCTGAGCCGAATCTCTAACTGCTGACCTGCCAACCTTCAAGTAATCAAGTTCAGCATCTTAACCACTAAGCCACAGTACTCCCAGTGGTTTGCTGATAGTGCCCTCTTAAGGCAGAACTATGGATTGTAAGAAATCTGCAATACCAGTGCCTCATTCTCTTCCACCTTAGTTCATAGTAGTAATACCTATCCTGAGTCTTGAATTTTACCATCATGCTATGTGGTTACCAGCATCCACTAGGAGAACTAAAAACAAACACATAGCCTCACATCCACAAGGTATATATGAAGTTATACTGGGAAGATCTTTGAGTCACCTCAGTTATCCTTCTTCTGCATCTTTAACATCTTTGAACTTTAGAATTTCCCAGAAATAACTATGTATTCACATAAATAGTCATTGTGTGCTATCAGGTCTGTTCTATCTTATGGAAACCTTTTTTCAGGGTTTTCTAAATAGAGAGTACTCAGAAGGGGTTTACCATTCTCTGTTTCTTGTAGCATCCTGGGACTGTGCAACTTGCCCAAAGCCACTAAGGCTGGCTCTTCTGAGAGCTGAACTTCCAATCTCTGGCTTTACAGCTAGATACTGTACCTAACTCACGAAGCTTCAATATACATCGCCACCAGCTTTGAAATATATCCATATCTCATGTCATTTTTCAGAATCTCACGCAGCTTAGTAAATACCATACAAAATAACATAGAAAATAAGGAAAAATTAGGACAGCCATCCACCAACAGAAGAAAACAAAGACCAAGTTTCAAAATGCCTGCCGGTCTGTATATTCTTTAAGTGAAACACTATATTTTAGCCCAGTGTTACTATGTTTATTCCTTTGGGGGAGTAAAATGTCTGTTGAGAACTCTATCAGTATATTCCTAACAGATGACTGCTTATCATAACATACTGTTTGAGCCAAAACATGTGGGACTCCTTATATCTACACAACTATAGTTCTACAACTATAACAACTACAATTAACATAGTCAGAAGGGAGAGTCTAATTCTGCCCTCCTCTATCAGAGCCTTTTCTTTGTAAGCCCCAACATGTCAGGAATGGAATTTAAACCCATCAATATAAGCCTATCATGCAATTACATGTGGAATTCTACATACACCCCATGTTCCTTCTCCTAAGAACATGTGTGAAAGAAAGGGAGAACAGTTAATTTACCAAAATTGTTGCTTCCATGATTACTTTAAATTTAACAAATTTTTGTCAATACTGCCAACAAGCCCAGTTGTTATCAACACATCTGCACTGTACAGGTTGTTCTCATAATTGCCATTTAAAATGGTATGTTACCCCCAAAGGCACCACAAATCATTTCCAAATGCATAATAGGTTATGCACAATATCATTTGGATGCTTTATTTTTTTTTAAAAAAAGCAAGTTAACAAATGGTATCTATTCCAGATTTAACAGCTAATGAGGAGCCATCATAAAATCTGGCTGAATGAGATGTGTTTTGTTGAGTTGGAAGGAAGATAAAGGAATTGGTCATCTTTGAAACATGGTGGTTTCATACAGATGAAAGATTGTTATGTATTGTTATGTATTGCCCCAAGAAATAATATTAGGCTCAGATTTGGCTGAAGAGACACATCTCTCTGTAGAAAGAATGGCTGCTGCCCGGGACCCATTGCCTCTCCCCAAGCCCATGTCATTGGCTCAGGGATGGGAGGCAGGTGTGACTGGTGCCTCCCCCAACCCTCTGGAGCCCCATCTGCTCGAGAGGCTAGAAGAGGAAGAGACGCCGACACCGTCGCTGCTGATGCCCGGGACCCGTTGCCTCTCCCTGAGCCCATGTCATTGGCTCAGGGATGGGAGACAGTTGTGACTGGCGCCTAACCCGCCCCTCTGGAGCCCCACCTGCTCGAGGGGCTAGAAGAGGAAGAGACGCCGACACCATCGCTGCTGATGCCCGGGACCCATTGCCTCTCCCTGAGCCCATGTCATTGGCTCAGGGATGGGAATCAGGTGTGATTGGCACCTCCCCCGCCCCTCTAGAGCCCCACCTGCTCGAGGGGCTAGAAGAGGAAGAGACGCCGACACCATCGCTGCTGATACCTGGGACCCGTTGCATCTCCCTCAGCCCATGTCATTGGCTCAGGGATGGGAATTAGGTGTGACTGGCGCCTCCCCCGTCCCTCTGGAGCCCCACCTGCTCGAAGGGCTAGAAGAGGAAGAGACGCCAACACCATCGCTGCTGCTGCCTGGGAACCATTGACTCTCCCTGAGGCCATGTCATTGGCTCAGGGATGGGAGGCAGGTGTGACTGGCACCTCCCCTGCCCCTCTGGAGCCCCATCTGCTCGAGAGGCTAGAAGAGGAAGAGATGCCGACACCATCGCTGCTGCTGCCTGGGACCCATTGCCTCTCCCCGAGCCCATGTCATTGGCTCAGGGATGGGAGGAAGTTATGACTGGTGCCTCCCCCACCCCTCTGGAGCCCCACCTGTTTGAGGGGCTAGAAGAGGAAGAGACACCGACACCATCGCTGCTGCTGCCTGGGAACCATTGCCTCTCCCTGAGCCCATATCATTGGCTCAGGGATGGGAGGCAGGTGTGACTGGCACCTCCTCTGCCCCTCTGGAGCCCCACCTGCTCGAGGGGCTAGAAGATTGTTTTTGGGACTATATCTTATTGTAATTTTGCTATGTTGTTTTTTCATGTATTATTGTATATTATATTTGTATTTACTGTTTGTCGATATATTATTTTGCTGAGAGACTTTTTTGCTGATGTCTTTTGATATTATGTTCTGAGGAAACATTGTTTTGCAGATATATTGCTGATACATTTTTGATATGTACTGTTTATATTGTACTAGATACTTATTTTTTGTACTACTGTATTGACTTTTGTACTTGTATTGACGTGTTGTCAGCCGCCCTGAGTCAGCCTGTTGCTGAGTAGGGCGAGGTATAAATCAAATAAACATAAACATGCATGCATTTTGTCTTCTGTAGCTGACACTAGAGAAGAATTCTTACAGGGAGATCTGGTTATGTATACGTACAATGATTCTATTGCTGTGGTGCAAAATCTATTTCATTAGCAGTTTCAGAGTTATTGAAAGGCTGTACCCGCCACAGTTTTTGTGGAGGTGTTTGTGCAACTGCTGATGAAATTTATATCAAGGTTTTGCACATTGTATTTATTAGAGATCAAAACATTTAAATTAGTAATAAATCAAATAAATATTGGAGGTGTCATAAAGAGCCAAGCACATATACGCATATGTGGTGGGAGTGTGGAATAGTATCAAACTATTGGGGGAAAATAGAAGCTGAAATAAGGAAAATAGTGGGCCATAATTTCAAGTTGGGGATAAAGACTGCATTGTTAACAGACTTTGAAGAATTGAAATGGGATGAAAAAAGGAAAGATCTAGTATCTATTTTTCTAACTGTAGCAAGGCAGCAAATTTCAAAAAATTGGAAAAATGATATGAAATTGGAAATGGTAAATTGGTATAAAGATCTATGGGATATGGCTCTGAATGATAAATTGACATGTGAATTAAATGTTAACAAGGGGATATTGAAGGAGAATAAATTTTGGGACATCTGGAAACCGAGTCTAGATTATACCTTGAAGGATAATATGGACAATAAATCAGCACCTGAATTAATGAATTTTTGGGGGAAATAAGAAAATCTGTGTAATTGACGTGGTGAATTCATTGGACAATATAGATAACACTAGGTGAGATCTTTATTTTTTCTTGTTTTTTTAATATGATAGTGTATTTTTCTTATCATGTTTATTCTGTGTAAAAAAATCTTTTTTCTTTTTTACTTTTAATGTCTTTATTGGAATTTAAACGGAGAAACAAGACTTAAAACTCTATATTTTGGTGAAACAAAGAATTAAGAAGAGGTGATAAGTCACAAAAGACTTAATTTAAGAGAGATTTCTTTTTTTATATTTGAAAGTGTTGTTACGACTATGTACAAATTAGCTTACACTATATTATATGTGTTTTCTTCTTTTTAACTACTTTTGTATTTTTATATTTCACTTCACTTTTTTCTGATTATCACTGTAAATATTGTAAAATAAATAAATAAAACAAAACATTTAAATTATTTCACATGATTTAGGCTTGCACTAACTTCAATTGACATGTTTTTTTAAAAATATATATGCAGATACCTATGTAACAGTCTTCCTTACATTTTCACTTTGTGATAGTCTGAGGATTGCACATGAATACATTAATTGAAACCTTAGCATTTTGGCCGCAGATTGCTCATCTGACTTTAAAATTGAAACGTAACAGAAGAGTAGCAATGAATAGGCACCAAGAGGAATAAAAATGCTAAAATCAAAGTGCCAGTTTCAAATTTCTCGCTTTACTAATCTCAACATTTGAATAATAAAAATGGAAATATTGCCATTCCCTGTTTTTAATGGCTTCAATTTCAACACAAAGATTTAAGAGAGAGAGCAAATATAGTATGGTAATTAGACTGTTGGAATGGGACTATATAAATCCAGGTTCAAATCTCATTTAGTTATAAAACTCATAAGGCAACCTTGGATTAATCACTTTCCCTTAGTCTGACCTATCTCACCAAGTCGTTGTGAAGTTAAGCAGAGGAAGAGAAGAGCCATGTATATTCCTTTAAGCAATCTGGAGAGAAGGTGGCATAAAAATATAAAAAGCAAAGGAAGGAATTAATGACTGAATCCTTCTTGTAACTTTTGGAGGTGAGTTGCTCTAAGTCAGAAGTTCTCAACCTTTTTAAGCCGGGGACTGGGTCATACCACTTCCTGGTGTGGTGGAGGCAGTGAGGGGGGCACATTAAATGGTGCCACTGGCTGCATCTGGCCCATGGGCCACAGGTTGAGAATCCCTTCTCTAAGTTATAGATATTATCTGTTAGATGCCAGCTCTTGATACAGCAGAAGTCTACAGAGACTTAGCTTGAGGTGATTTGTCTCCAAAAGTTTCAACTTTTGTGTAGGAGGAAACCAGGATTTCAGACCCCCCAAAATAAAAATAACAAAGTTATGAAGTCATGTTACAGTTGGGTTAGCCATTTTGAATGGTCCCCAAGTTAATCACTTGAAATGCTCCTTGGACATGTTTGTAAAAACTGGTTTGGACGTCTGTTTTGTGAAATAGTTCCAGACACACACACATCTGGAACCATGGTCAGATGACAAAATTGGATGATTCATGGGAAAACTGAAGCAATGTCTGGATAGAAGACTTGAATGCCCCCTCTCCTACACCACCTGACTTAAGGCTGAGAAGCTGATGACACTTGTGTTGCGCAGGTGTGAGCTGAGGCTAAATGCAACCTAAAGTGGCCAAGTGTTAAGTTACAGTCTGCTCTGTGGTTCCTGTAAATATTCTGTGGGAACAGTCATAGGTCACACATTCTTTTGTACTGTAGGATATGCAAGGTAGCATGTGAATGATTCAAGGGAGATATCATATGACACAACATGGCATTGCAGCTGTTGTTTTGCTTTTATCCATTTCCCCACTTCAAATATCAAGCCAGCTCTCCTTTGGTCTTAAAGAGATTATGTTTTCATTACTTTGTGTGTGTGTCAACCCAAAATGCAACAAGGAGAAGAGGAACAGCAGTGGCTTGAGAGGGGTGAAGTTAACAGCTGTTACAATGCCAGGGTCAAAGAAAATAGAATTCTTTGAGTGGCCTTTTTTGATGTAGGGTCAGTTTCTTACGAATCGTTCCAAATCTCACCAGGCTATTGTTGTGACTTCTTTGAGAAAGAGTTGTGGAGGCCTCTGAAAAATGAAATGGTGGTTTCCATGTGAAACAGCCAGCCTGCTTTCTTTTGTGGAATTAAACTAAAATTAGAGTTTTGAAAAGAAACATCATTCTGCACAGAATGCAACAGGTTGTTTTGCACAAATGGGCAAACAAGACAAGTTATACCTGCTCAGTGTAGACTAAATGGCTTCTGCATGCTTCCTGACACCACAGATGGCCTTCACCCTGCAGATTTTAGAAGTTCCCCCTTCTGGCAGTGTTTACAGTAGTTAAGTCCTGATTTGGAACTCATATTTCAAAGATCTTAGACTGGTGTGGGTAACAGGGCAGGGCTTCCTCAGCTGTGGCCCCAGATTTCTGGAACTAATTCCCTGAAACTCAAAGTTCACACATCTTTATCCTTACAAGATTATGGGGTGGGGGTTGGGGGTAAAATATTCTAAGAACCCTTCAAGTTAATTTATTAATTTTATTATTTGCTGCTGTATGGATTCTATTATGAGTATGGCCAGGTTATCTTGCTAATAGAGTAGACCATACTGCCAGTGACTCAATGCCAATCATCAGGCGGTGGTTAACTAACAGCACTCTGGTGGATTAGTGGTTAATATGATGAGCTTTAAAGACTGAGAGATTGGGTTTTGATACCTGAGTGCTGCATGATGGATCTTGGGGACATGAGAGGAGCCTCATTCGGGCATCCCCTGCACAGAGTTTCTCCAGCAAAAATCTTTTCAACCCAGAGTAATTTCTGACATGAAATATAACTAAGCTGACAACCCTGAGGATGAACAGCCTTGGGTGGTGATGCCCACAGAGAAGGGTGATGGTCCCCAAGTGGATTAAACCCCACTTGAATTCATCCTGATGGAGGGCAGCACCTTTGTCAGTACTGGCCTGGGACTGATGAGGACTTTGCATGTCAAAAGGGCTCAGGACCAAAAAGTGACTCACGGAAATGGATCAGTGGTATGGGTATCACACGCCAATATAGAAGACAAATAGAAAGCCACTGCACTACAATCTCAGGACAATCTTCATGGCTAATCGCCATGATGATCACCAATATTCGGAATCAGATACTGTACAACAAGAAGGGTTCTATTGCTCTCAGTTTTCAGATCTGTTTTTATATGTTTTAAAATTGATAACTTTATATTTTTATTATTAATTTAATTTAATTTTTGAATTTGTATTGCTGCCCCCTCACTGGAGCGAGGGGGCAGCTTACAATAAAAACATAAAAACAATAAAAACATACATAAAATCACATTCCCATCAAAATCCCACCAATCCCATCTGTAAAAAGAGGAAGGATCTAATATTAGCCAGCAGGCGGGGGTTACACCTCCATTAGTACCCCACACCTGACCCACCAGCCAGGTTTTGAGTCCTTTCCTACAATTCTAATTGTAGGTAGTTTTACATAACCAAGTATGTATTGACATTGCTGAAAGGTTCTGTAGAACTCAATTTACTACTCCATCAATCAACTAATCAACCAATGAGTCAATCAATACATTATGATAAAAGACCCAGATATAATTATGAAACCTTTTGCATTCATGACTTTTGATATACTGGGATGCTGTAGGAAATACAAGAGCCAGGGTATTATGTCACACTGTCAGTCTATTTAGACCAACCTTTAGATTTCAAGTTAAGGCCAGGTTAAAACATCTGGGGAAAACATAAACATGAAAAAAAATGTAATTTCAAAAATATTACCAACATCTCTTATTCAGGTGTATACTGCTTCCTAACATGGAGATTTCATTTTCACCACCCCAACTGATGACCTTTTGAGGCTGTTCAGCTTGAGAAAGTGTACTGTCTCATAGTCACTCCATGAGTTTCATAGCTGAATGGGGATCCTGAAGTGGTAGAATAGACTGTGCAGAGTTAGGATTAGCCCCTGCAAGTGGCTAATCATGTTATCCAATGTTCCTTTTTTGTAAAACAAGATCAAAAACCCAAAACAGACTCACAATGATATTAGGAAATCAGCATAGCCAAAGGCAAGTTAGACTCAATCCTTCTTCTCTGAGGACAGATGCTAGATTTCCCATCAATTGCTTTGAATCACTTTTTATCAACATTTATTTTAATTTTAAAAGAACAGATTAGTTTGTTTTTCTTCTTTTTAATTAACACTAGACAAAAAGTGGGGGTATGAAATGGATTGCGGCAGAAGTTCTAAATGTGATGAGGGAAATCTGCAGATAATGGTGAAGGTTACACAAAAAACCTCTATGTAAGCAGGATCTAAAAGATTCTTTGTAAGAATGTTAACCTTCACTTATCTTTATTTTTGTGTAGGGAAAATATTTTTTAAATGTTTCTCCCCGTTGCATGAGGTTATGAGGTTTTGCATTTGTTTTGCATTTTACAACTCTATTTTTCATAAACAGAAAAGGAAAAACATAATAACAGGGATGCTTAAAAATCAACTTGGGTCCAAGGAAGAAATCAAATTGGGTGGGACAATAATTGTCCCAGAGTTGAAAATCCAACCTGTTGCAAATTTAAATGTCTTGTAAAATTCTTTTTAGCTCCATAGTAGAGGTAAAGAGAGCCACAGAGGAGAATAACTGTAAGTCTCTCATTTCTCACTAACTGGCATCAACAAGTAAATGTTTCTTTACTTACACTTATTTGGAATTACAGATGAGTGAATGCTGCTTTCTTTACAGTAATAGCGCGAAGAACAACAACAGTCCCTGAACATGAGAATGGAAAATAATCAAGTGTATGTCTTTAATAAAAGAAAGTATTCACATGCTAGTCCAATAGTGAGGTGTTGTTAAGAGTGTAATGCGGTGTGTATACTATTCAAATATATCTATATGAAAAGGTATAAATCCATGTACAAAAAAGTCTATCTACACACGCAAAACCACAAGTGCAACAGTATATGATACCCCTCACACAGACAAAAACACACCCATGAGAACCTCGCAAAAGCATATAACATAAAACATAAATATCTTGACAATTTCCCGACACGACTTCCTAGTTTACCCCTCCAGTGCTAGTATGTAACAGCAATCCAACAAACGTTGGTAATATAGTCCACAGTAGGAAGTCACTGGGTAAACTGTGAAGCTCTATCGGCTGTAAAAGCTGTCCGTGAAATAGTTGTCGGGAAGCAAAATACGTCCATTCCAACAGCAGGTTCTCATGTGGCGGGCAGCATCAAGCAATTGTAGACAAATTTCCGATGCCCTTCCGGTAATTGGACATTTTGAATAATTTTCTCAAGAGTCTACAAATACAACATGAAACACACATATATATATACTATAATACTTGCTATACAAAACCTCCTCAAACATGCAAAAGTACACTAAGCATATAAATGAAAGAATAGCAATTATATGACAGTAACTAAATAACAATCAATGAGACGGACAAGGTACGTACCTATCAATATATTCATGGCGCGTATAGCACCTCCATAAGACTGGCCTTCAATGTGTGCACGCGTTAATATCTCACAGGTGAGTGCTTCATTTATAGGTAATAATAGGACAGCAACCATGTGAAAGTAATTAACCTGTATTCCACTGACCTACTCATGGAATGCTATCGAAAGTTCTTAAAGGGATATATGCATAGATAACCAAAATGTGATGGAGACGGAGCTATAAAAATGCAGACAGTTCCCATTCTGTATTAAGCCTGTGGGGCACCAGTGTGTTAAAACGATGGATGTAGAACGCCTCTCTCTGTAAGAGAAAGCGCTCTACATCCACGATCTGGAATTTATTGGGCGAATAAGTCTCCAGTATGAGCACCTTAATGTCTCTAGATGTATGCTTTCTCTTGATAAAGTGGTTGACTAGAGGAACAGTGACAACCCGGTTTTTTATGCGGGAGAGATGTTCACCCAGGTGAACCTTTAGGGGTCGCCTAGATTGTCCCACATAAGCTAACTGACATGAACAGATGATCATGTAAATGGAATCCTTAGAATTGCAATTTGAGAACCTGGTAAGATTAAGGGTGAAATTACTGTTAGGTAATTTCACATACTTAGTGCACCACATGTGGACACAGTATTTACAGTGTCCACATGCAAAGTGTCCTGAAGCAATAGCAGGTGGCGCTACACGAGTGGTAACATCAGCACGAGAGAGAAAATTGGCAATGGTCCGTGTTTTTCTGAATCCTATAGTGGGTCGCTGTTGGCACCCTGGTATAGAATCAAGTATGTGCCAGTGCCTCAAGATAATATGCTTGATCCGGTTGGCTAGAGGGGTATAATCCAATGACCAAAATAATCCTGGTTGGTCCTGATGTGGAATAGTATTATCACTGAACAAAGCCGTTCTGGGACGTAAGTTGGCTTTATTGCGAGCTGTTTGGATAATGCTCCTAGGATATCCTCTCTTGCTTAAGGTGGCAGATATTTTACTGGCTGCTAATGTGTAATCTCGGTATTGGGATGAATTTCTTTTTGCCCTCAACATTAAACTATATGGTATATTTGCCTTCAGATGATGGGGATGAAAGGATGTGTATTGTAGATATGCAAAACGATCTGTAGGTTTATGGTATAGTTTGGTTTGTATCCGGCTATTTTCAATAAAAATTGTGAGATCCAGGAATGGAAGAGATGTTGAATTCATGGTGTGAGTAAATTTGAGCTGATTGTGTTGACTATTGATCCATAGGCAAAAGTTCTCTACAACTGTTTGATCTTTGAAAATAAAAAACAAATCATCTATGTATCTTTTATAACAAACAATATTGGTGAAAAACAGGTTAACCAAGGGATCCAGAATGAAAGTTTTATCAAAATCACACATAAATATATTGGCTACGGAGGGCGCAAAGTTTGAGCCCATGGAGACTCCTTGTGTCTGTAAAAAATAAGAATGTTCGAACCTAAAAAAATTATTTTCAAAACATGTGTCTAACAGATCTAACAAAAAATCTGACGGCGGGTGGTTGTCAACCCGACTGTCAAGAAGGTGTGTAATCAGAGTACGGGCTTCACCTAATGGAATGTTGGTGTACAAAGATGTTATATCCAATGTCAGGAGTACTGCGTCGGGCGGGACTGGAAAATTTTCTAGCAATTGAATAAAATTAGCTGAGTCTTTAATATATGAAGGGGAAAATGTGGCAAACGTGTGTATGTGATGATCTATGTATTTTGCTACGGGCTCCAATAAAGAATTATTCGCGGATATGATAGCTCTGCAGGGGATGATGTCATAATTTGGAGAACATTTGTGCACTTTTGGCAACAAGTAAAATATTGGGACTCTCAGATACCTATTTAGCAAGAACCGGAAGGTACTTTCCGTAATGTATTCCATGGCTAACCCTCCTTGTAAGATGGTCGAAATTATGTTGGAGACATGAGAGGTGGGGTTGTGGTCGAATCTCTGGTAGCAGCAAGTATTGGACAACTGGTTCCAAGCTGCTTTCAGGTAGTCTTTTTTATCGAGAAGGACCCCCCCCCCACCTCCTTTGTCGGCCAATTTTATGACAATTTCTGGGTCATCCCCTAGATTTTTTAGGAGTTGTATATCTCTCTGAGACAAGTTGAAATCCCTGTTGTACTGGGATTCTACTATTGCAATATCACGGGACACCAGTCTCTTAAAGACTTCTATCGAAGGGTTGTCTATATTGGGAGTAAAAGTAGAGCGGGGGGCAAACAGTCTAGATTGATCAGACGGTTCTTTGAAGAAAGCTTTTAACTTCAGTAACCTAATCAATTTAAATACATTGATCTTAGTTTTGAAGGGAGAGTATCGCGGTGTAGGAACGAAACCCAAACCCAGATCTAACAGTTGTGCCTCTCTTACCGTTAGTCTCCGGCTGGAAAGATTAAAGACCAGGGAAGTAGTTACTTCTTCCTGGTTCATTTCTGCGGTCTTTGTCCTAAAAAATCACTCCTGTTATGTGATTTAGAGGTGGAGGCTCTCTTTACAGTATGCATGCTAGCAATCAACCCAACAGATTGATGGCTGTTCTAGACTTATCATTATTTAGTAGAAGTTTACTTTCTTCCCTGTTTTTCAGAAAATCTGTTTGCAAGAGTATTGTAAGACTGTGGGCATCATGGAGGAGTAATATATCCAAAAAAAGGTTTTGATTATTACAGTCTGATTTCATTAAAGAAAGCCTCAATTCAGCCATTTCCTAGCAAACATTAGGACTCTACTTGGGGTAAGGGAAACATTGGAATGTGCTTTTAAACAGAGAGAGAGAGAGAGAAGGCAAAGGTGAACACTTTACAGTTATCCATTACAAATCATTGCTCTTCTGATCACATACACTCTTGTGATGACTGGATTCTAGAAGGTGCCATCTTGGGCTAACGCACTACACTGCAAGAAAAAGATAAAGTAATTTTTGATATTTTAAAATTTCTCTATCTCCCATACAATCTCCAGGAATAGGATTGCGCACACACAGAGAGAGAGAGAGGTGGTGGTGGTGGATCTCCACATTCTGCCCTTGTCTGTCAGAGAAAGCAAGCTGCTCTCAGTGAGAGGAGGATGAAGGCAGCAGTGTTTTCACCCCACCCACCCACCCACCCCCGCAGAAGGGGCTCGCTTCCCTCCAGGAGGCAAAGGCAGAGAACGGAGCACCATTCTCTGCCTTTGCTTCCCGGGGTCATGGCTCTCTTCCCATGGTGGGAAGGGGACAAAGGCACCAGTGTCTTCGTCTCCGGTCCCCCATGGACGGGGATTGCTACTCTCCGGGAGGCAAAGGCAGAGAACATAGTGCCATTCTCTTCCTTTGCTTCCCAGGGGTGGCTTGCTTCCATCGGTGGGAGGGGGCGAAGTCACCAGTGTCTTCAACCCCTGCCCCCCCCCCCCCCCCGTGGAAGGGGCTCACTTCCCTCCAGGAGGCGAAGCCAGAGAACGGAGCACCATTCCCTGCCTTTGCTTCCCAGGGAAGTGGCTCGTTTCTCTCGGTGGGAGGGGGATGAAGACAGCAGTGTCTTTGGCCCCCGCCTCCAATGGAAAGGGCTTGCTTAACCTCTGGGAGGCGAAGCCAGATAATGGAGCTAGGGCCAAAAGAAATTCCTCTAGTAGGGCCGATTTTGAGCAGTCGTCTATGTTAATTAAAGAGAATTTGCAAAATAGGGGTTATCCAGTTAATGTGATAGACAGATCACTGGCTAAGGTCCTGGGGGTCCCCAGAGAAGCCCTGTTATGGAGACAAGACAGGACTAGTAGACAAGTCATCCAATGGTCAATAAAATATTCACCTAGAGCGAGGGAGATTAAGAAGATCATCAACAAATATTGGTTTTTACTTTCAGATATCCCTGGCTGCCATGAAAAAACAATTATAGGGCTTAGGAGAACAAGTACCATGGGCAACCTGATTACACGAGCTGATATTGCCCCCAGAGATAACATTCATAGTAGTTTGATTAAGGGGCATTTCTGGTGTAGACACTACGGGGTGTGTAAAAATGTTTGGGAGACGAAGACGATTGATTTTCCGGAATTTGACTTTTACAGAACTTTTTGACTTTTTCAGCAATTGTGACAGCACACATTGCGTATATCTCTGGATCTGCCCTTGTGGCTTAAAATATGTGGGGAAATGTTCTCGAAAATTGAAGATTAGATTAAGCAAACATTGCTCCAGAATTAGGGGACAGATCGAACAAGCCCCTCTGGTCACTCATTATATGGAGAAAAAACACCAGGATCACCAATTTAAATTTGTTGTATTAGAAAAATTGAGCATAGCCAGCGGGAGCGGTATAGATATCGAGAACCTTTTATTACAAAAGGAGGCTTTTTTATACATCGCCTAGACACTCTACATCTGAATGGACTTAATCACGACACAGACCTTTCTTGTTTTTTGTAAATACTTAAGGCTGCACAGGTTTTTCGAATACAGGTTCTGAAGGGGTTGTTTGGAATTAGGTGAATTTATTCCGCTATTTTAATAAGAGCTCCGTTCATGCTTGGTAACGTCCGAGAGCACCAGAAACAGATTACAGTTGGAGGCTTGTAGGATTCATGTTAAGGTATTTGGGGAATGCCATTAAAATATTAAATGTTAGTAACTGTATTGTAGCGCAATTATGATGAATGTACTATAGTCTAATAATTGTTTCATTGTATAACTCCACAGATAAAAGATATGTTTACTCTCCTGAGGAAATTTTGATGAATGGTCTACAAACCGGGTAGACTTCGGGAGTTACATTGACTTATTACCGACACAGTGGGAGACTTACTTCCTCACTTGAAAGAGTGGAACCTCGGCTGTGAGGACCTTGTGAATTTTGTGAATACTTACCGTTTTTGAAAGAGACTATATCTGATTTGAGTTATACGTTAGACAAATTACTTTTCTATTGCTTCCTAAGATTACCAATTGATTTGAAAAATACTTTGATTATACAAAATATATTGATTACATTGCTCAACTGGAGTCAGTTTATATTTTTTGGATATCTACAGTGTTTATTGGAATTTTTTGCCACAAATGGATTTCTACTTTGTTGGGATTATTTCCTCCATTTGGCCTCTTTTTTTTCCCCTGAGGGAAGCGGCAGGTGTGCGGGGAGAAGATGGGCTCCCCTTCCTCCCTGCAACCCCGCCGAAGCCATGATGAGGCCAGCACCAGCCTTCATCGCTGGGGCCACGGGAAGAAGCGGGGCTCCCCCTTCTTCCCTGCAACCCCGCTGAAGCTATGGCAAGGCCGGCGCCAGCCTTCATCCCTGGGGCGGTGGGGATGTCTGCTTCCCTCGGCAGTTTTTTTTACACGCACACCGGCTGCCCTGCCTCCTCTGTGCTTGCGCCCTTCATCCTGATTGGCTGAGGGGTTGCGTGGTGCAGAGGATGCTGGTGAACAGTAGATTTTTTTTGTTCGGGTTCATGGGGCATTTGCCCCACTCTCGGCTTCCAGACCATTGCAGCGATGCTCGCAGGGTCATAAGGTAAGTGTGGGCGGCTCGGTACAGGATGGTTGGGACAGGTGTGGCCACGCAAGCCAGGCCCGCACGGGCCATGCACTTTTTCATAGGTATAGATAAATAGGAACCACTTAGGTGGGGAAATATTTTGGGGACATGAAATAAGCCTCATTCGGGCATCCTCTGAGCCGAGTTTCTCCAGCAAAAATTCTTTCAACCCAGAGTAATTTCTGACAAATAATAATAATAATAATAATAATAATAATAATAATAATAATAATAATAATAATAATAATAATAATAATAATAATAATAGTAGTAGTAGTAGTAGTAGTAGTAGTAGTAGTAGTTGTACCACCACTGATGAACAATATGATAGTTGTGCATTGCCATGCACGTAGAAATAGGATTTTGGCCACTAATTCATACGTACAGATGAAAATGTATAAGCAAAATTAACAATTCAAATTTGACAGCACATCCTAGTGAAAGAGTTGAGTCCGGATGATTGTGGGCATCAGTCCATTGCCCACATGTTAATAGTTGCTGTCTCTTCTTAAAGTTCTGTGTTCAAACTGCTGGACAAACGAAGATACCTCCAAAAAGAAGACTGTCCTAATTGAATAAAGGAGAAAGGATATCACATTTGCTGCATGTCTGTACTTAACCTCACATTCACTACATAGCAGATGAGGTAACAATTAGCAGACTATGACCGAAATCCAATTGGTAGTTTCCACAAAAGCAGCCCAAGAGATTTACCTAAGTGTTGACTCAGTAGTCAATAATGACTCAATGCATGTACTAGTTACCAGTTAGATTTAGGTTGCCATCTTGCCCATTATCTTGCTTTCTGAGAAAACCACGCAATAGAAGGAAAGGCAGCAAGGGTTGGACTGACAATAACCGGGAAGGGAAAACAGACAAGAGCTATTGGAAGATGTAAAAAAGAAAAAGAAAGAAAATAAGAGAAAAGCTTATAATATTTTCTTAGAGAAGGAGCAAAGCTGGTTATTTTACCCCCACTGTTTCTCTCCATGTAACTTATTTTGGTATGAAAAGCAACTTTCTTTAGAGCCTGTCGCAGGTCAGGTTAGACCACATGAAGGAAATGAGGATGGTGTTCTGGAGGGCAAAAAGTGAAGGCATTTTGTGGATTCCAAAATGGAACAGCAAGAGAACACATAATATCCTATTACAGGTACGTCTCTATGTTTCAACTTGACCTTGGTGCAAATTATTTTAGGAATGTTTATGTAGCTTCTTTTTAAATCTGCCCAGCAAGCACTATTTTGGGGGCAGAGCTTAACACTTTTTTAGTGTATGGGACCAAAGACAACGAAACAGCCAAAGGGTTGGCTTAACACAGGTTTATTGCATGATGATCCGGAGGAACATGAGGTAATGGTGGCGGTACATCTCATTATATACAGTAGGACTATACATTTGAATCTTGCAGCACGGTAGCTCATTGGCTGCTACCGGCGTGGCCTCGCCCAGGCACGCCTCACTCTTGCAGTTGTTTTCTCTTCCTGCTTAATGCGGGGACATTTCCCGCGGCTGTCCGTGATTGAGCAATGTGAGCCATGTGAGACTGAACGCTCGCAGCTGCCCTCTATGGGTTGCTTGCTCGCGTTCCTTTGCAGCTGAGATACATTGTAATTGGAGTGGATACATTCTTGTCTTTACAGTAACATTGACATGCATACATAACACCCCTCCCCCTAGGATGGGACGAAGTCCCGCAACCAATGTGGCTTGCCGCATGCGCGCTTGGGGCGTGCTGGCGCCTGACCTAGTGCAGGGGAGCCTGTGATCCCTGGTTCCGTGGGGGCTTGTCCTGCAACGGAAGATGGGGATTCGTTAATGGCTCTGTGGGATGTCTGTGCCCGCTTTGCGCTGGGGGACGGGAATGGAATGAACAGCTGGGATGTGAACCCCTGCCTGTTGCCTGCGGACCCCGGGGACCCTCCCATTGTGAACCTCGGGACCGACGAGGATGCCCTTGTGGTTCTGCTACCTTCTGCCGTCCGTTCGGGGGACCTTGAGACTGTGGTGGGCGGAACCGCCGCCGCCTCCTGTCTTGGGGGTGTCGGTCTCCGGGGAGCTGGTGCTATGTTACACTCTAACTCACAGGGGCTAGTGGGGCTGGAAGTACCAGGGGCTGAACTGAAACCCCTCTTTTTGCTAGGACGGGTGGGGGACCACTCCGCTAACTCCCCCTGGTACTGCAAATCAAAGTCTAAGTCTCTTGGGGGATCTGTATTTGGGGGAAACTTCCTCGAGATATGTATGAGATCGGGGCTCTTCCCTTCCGCCGAAAACTCTCGCAGAATATCTAAGAGGACAGATTCCCTTTCCTCCCCCCTTGGTGGGGACCCATGGCCCCCTTTTCCTCCCCCTTGGGCTAAACGGGTGGGGGAGTACCCTAACGCTGAATCGTGGTTACTTCCGTTATCGTCCGGCTCTTCGGGAACCCTGCGCCTGAGCTGATCCACGTGCCGCCTCCACAGGAGGCCTGTGTTGGTTTCCACGCGGTACGACACGGGGCCGGTTTGTTCTACTACAACGCCCGGCACCCAGGCTGGCCCTGCGCTGGCGTAGTTTCTGCAATGCACGGGGGAGCCTACGCTAAAACTCTTTGTGGGTTCCATTCCTACGTTCTGCCCTTTGTCTTCCATTCTTGTGGGGTCTAGCCTGGTGATTACGGTGGCCAGCTTCCTGCGCATTAACAGCTCCGCGGGGGAGTACCCTGACGCCAGTGGGGTGACCCTGTACCCTAGCAGGAATTGGCACACTTGTAGGTCGAGATCTCCGGGACCCATGCGCCGCAGCGCGTCCTTTGTGGTGCGCACGAGGCGCTCTACTTGGCCGTTGGTGGCCGGGTGGAACGGGGCGGAGGTGACGTGCCGAATGGCGTTGAGATCCATGAATGTCCTGAACTCGGTGGACGTGAAGCAACTAGCGTTATCGTTAATGAGGGTGTCGGGTAAACCGAACATGGAAAAGACCCTCCGTAATTGCTTAATTGTTGTGGCCGAGGAGGTGCTCGAGACTGGGATGACCTCCAACCACTTGGAGTACGCATCCACTACAAGGAGGAAAAGCGCTCCCCTGAACGGGCCAGCAAAATCTACGTGCACCCGGGACCAGGGCCCCCTTGCTGCGTCCAATTCCCTATGTGGCAAGCGAGCCTCTTCTGGCCTTGAGCTTTGGCCCGCTTCGCAAGTGCCGACCATGTGCTCGATATCGGCGTCTAGCTGGGGCCACCAAAAGTAACTGCGGGCTAGTGCTTTGGAGCGGGTCAGGATGGCATCGGATGCCAGGAGTCGTTTCAGGTCGTTAAATGCCTTCTCATGGTCGTCGCCCCACTTCCACGCCTCGTCCATCCTCGTCGCCAGTTTAGTGTATGGGACCAAAGACAACGAAACAGCTGAAGGGTTGGCTTAACACAGGTTTATTGCATGATGATCCGGAGGAACATGAGGTAATGGTGGCGGTACATCTCATTATATACAGTAGGACTATACATTTGAATCTTGCAGCACGGTAGCTCATTGGCTGCTACCGGCGTGGCCTCGCCCAGGCACGCCTCACTCTTGCAGTTGTTTTCTCTTCCTGCTTAATGCGGGGACATTTCCCGCGGCTGTCCGTGATTGAGCAATGTGAGCCATGTGAGACTGAACGCTCGCAGCTGCCCTCTATGGGTTGCTTGCTCGCGTTCCTTTGCAGCTGAGATACATTGTAATTGGAGTGGATACATTCTTGTCTTTACAGTAACATTGACATGCATACATAACAACTTTCATAATTTTTAATCATTTTTAGAACTCTGTCTCTTTTTTGTTGCTGCTGTGGCATTTCATTATCAGGGAAAAGCAAAAAAAGAATGAATTAAAAAGAAATGCCTTGTGACGCTCCTCAAAGCAGGCTGCAGAGGAAATTCCTGTTTATTTAAGAAACAGGCTGTGCCTAGAAAAGGGAAAGGGGAAAAAACTGTGGTAAAAAGATGCCAACTTTCTCCCCTCCTTATCTATTTATTCATTTAGATTATTTATATGTTGCCTTTCTCTCACCATAGGGGACCAAAGGTAGCTCCCAACAAGGCAAACTAGTAAAAATCACCAAATAGTTTTAAAATGCCATGTAAATATCATATTAAAAACATATATTAAACATATATCAAGATTGAAAATAAGATTGAAAACCATTTTAATTTTGTTTTAAAGCAACTAACATCCCAGTTTTTATGTCTAACTGCATTTCTTACACTGATGTCCAAGGCAAACTGAAACCCTTAAGTCAAGTATGAAACCTAGAAATCCCATGCAACCATATAGTATAGGTAAAGGTCTCCCTCGCTTGAAATCCAGGTGCTTCTCTCCATTTACAGCCAAAGAGCCAGTGCTGTCTACATCTGCATATGGAATGATGTTACTTTTCCTGCAGAAAAGGTACCTATTTATCTACTTGTGATTTCTTGCCTTTGAACTGCTAGGATGGCAGGAGCTGAGTCAGATGGAGGGAGTTCACTCCATTGCACAGCACTCTGGTCTTGAACAGGGTCATAGCCAGGATTTTAGATGTGGGTGGGCAAATATTTTTTCAGGATGGGCAACAAAGCCTCTTTTCAATGCATTCCTATGGGAAACCATGCTTTGCCAGGGTGGGCAAACTGCTAACTCAGTGTGGGCCAAGTCCACCCTGGCCACCCCCTGCCTACAGTCCTGGTCTTGAACTGCTCACCTACTGACCTTCTGGTTGTCAAGCTCAGCATCTTAACCATTAAGCCACCACAGCTCCTGTGCAACTATATACCATTATGTAAACTCTCCACCTCACAGCAGCCACAAAAGCCAGACAGGGTTCACCCCAAAATGGAACAAGACAGTGCCTTACAAATGCTGTCCTTGTGCAAAAAAGAGAGACTGGAAATAAAGATAGGGACTGACTTTGGAGAAAACAGTAGGTAAATAAGAGGAATTTATTTTTGATGATAATTCAACAGCAAGCATAATGTGGGACAACTGTCCCCATCATATTAGGCAGAGTTCACCTACTGCACTGCCTCACCTGCATACAAAATCAACACACAGAGAGTTTTTCCAGGCCAGTAGTGGCAGATCTATGACATGTGTGCCAGAGGGGACACTCAGAGCCCTCACTGTGGGCACATGCACTGTTACCCCAGGACAAAGATTGCCCTACCCCTGTGCCCAGCAGCCCAATGGAAACACTTCCTCCCTCTCCCCAATATAGAGTTCACCCCATCCCTCTGTCCAGCAGCCCAATGGGAATGCTTCGTCTCTCCCCCCCAACACAGAGTTCACCCCGCCCCTCTGTCCAGCAGCATAATGGGAATGCTTCCTCCCTCCCCCCCCAGTACATTGTTGACCCCACCCCTCTGCAGCATGGACCACATCCTGTTGAGTTTAGGCATTCAGTCTCTAAAAGGTTTGCCATCACTGTTCTAGGCCTTACCCTGCTGATAGGACTTTAGGAAAACTCACTGCTAGCTCACAGGGAGTTTGTTTTGTTTGTTTGGCAGGTTCTTTGTTGCTGAACAACAGCAACAACTGAAGGCCTTCTCCAAAAGGCTGGGGGCCATATGCATGTGCCCACCAGCTCTGTCTCTCCTGTGTATATGCCGACCAGCTTACCTTCCCTAGATTGAGCCTGAGGTTGGGCAACTCCCCATTTGCCATTGATTGAAAATGTTGGGTTTATTTTCTGGACTGTAAATCACAGAAGCTCCAGTTTCTATAGCCACTAGTCACCTCTCCCCACCCGTGGGACTCCAGTTCCTCAAAAATATGGGGAGAACAAATCCATACATCTTAGCAAAAACTAGGGGGTACACAGAAAAAGCCTCCTAGAAGATTGTGGTATTTTGAAACCACAATTGGGCGTACCCTGGTTACGGCAACCTTGTGTTGCCAGCTAATCTTTCTCACTCTAGGTCAGGCAAAAGGAACTGCACAATGAACTCACCAAAAGGTGCCTTCATTTTGGCAATTTCACATCTGGCCTAGACACGGAAGAAGAAGAAGCAAAAACCTGGAGGAATGGCTTTTTAATTATCTGGCACTGCATACCCAATGTCATTAAGTAAGTAGAAAGTGCCAAATGAAGACTCCAGAGACATGGCTTGAAATCCCCTCTTGGTCATGGAAACTCTCTTGTGGGAAGCAATAGTACACCATTCTTGGAACATCTTATTATGGCTGCCCTTGAAATTTGATAGCTCATAAGAAAACAAGCTTCATTTGAGGTTGTAGTGCTCCATTAGTAAAAAAAAAATGTATCAAGAAAATGTAGTTTAGCAGTTGGAGAAACACATCCTTAATTTTTCTATGGGACGTTCTGAAGGGAAAAAAAGACACCTTTGACAAAGCAGATTGTGCCTGTTTTTATTCTTCTCAGTTTATTTTGTAATCATCAAAATTATGAATTGGAGCTTATTGAGACGAAATAAGCTGAACCCAGATGGTACTGACTGGTGGTCCTCAGAGCTCAGAGGGTGTTACCACTTACCAGTTTGATCAATCCCACCCCCAGTATTAGTGTATACTTTTTTGGATTTTACACTGTTCTCAGAGGCATGAATAGCAGCAGTAACTTACAATATATTTTATGGTGCAACTAAACAAAACATCAACAACTAAATATTAGAAAGTATACCCAGAGTTTTATCTTTTGGATGAGAGAGAGAGGGAAGGAGAGAGCACTTGACATGTGCTGAAGATTAAAAATGGGAAAGATACTGTAGATTTTGGGAAAATCTATTTTTTTAAGATGATGTATGCTGAAAGACCTAGAAGTCAACTTTTTTATTTAAAAAAATTGTATCAGAACCACATAAAGATGCTTTCTGGGTTGAAAGAATTTTTGCTGGAGGAATTCTGCTCAGGGAACACCCCAATGAGGCTCCTTTCATGTCCCCAAGATCTTTTCCCACTGAAGTGGTCCCTATTTATCTACTTACAATTTATTGCTTTGAATTGCTAGGTTGGCAGAGATCATGCAGTACTCGGGTCTTGAACTGCCAATTTGCTGACTTTCCAGCTAACAAGGAGAGCTTCTTAACCACTGAGCCACTCCAATCCCTAAGTCAACACTTGCCACAGATAATTGTGGCTAGCTGATGAGGTGCTGGGTGTACCTCGATCACATCATTCGTTCATTCATTCATTCGTTCGTTCCTCCATAAGAAAACCCAAGGTGGCTTACATCATTACAAAGATAACTAAAAGCAATATTTTTTTCAAATATTTAAAACATGATTAAAATTAATGCATAATAAAAACAGGTTAAATTCTAAAATATTGATCATTCTGACTTTTTAAAACCCCACCTAGACAGTCAGTCACAAAGAGAAAGCCTATCTATAGAGAAAGTTCTTCATCTGTTTGCAGAAAGACAGTAAAGATGAGGCCAACCTGGTTCCATGGGAAGAAGTTCCATAGCTTGGGAGCAGGGACAGAGAAAGCCCTCTCCTATGTCCTCATTACACCTGTGAGGGCATTGGATCTGATATGCCTAGGCATCTTCCCAATTTTTCAACCAGTATGTGACCTAGTACTGTACTTAATCAATTAGCCACAATTGGGCAATTAGAAATATTTTACACAAAATTCATGACAATATGTAGATGTTATTTTGCACTGTCAAAAGTTGCCTTCTGGGGGCGTGGCTAAGATGCCAATGCATTAACACACTTTCCTCGGAGCTCGCGCTTCTCAATGAGAAAAACAATGAGAAAATAAACATAGAGAAATACAAATTTTCAAAGATTGGCAAGACGAAAGTTTATAGACCTCGTAACTGAAAAGGCTTGATCTGGAAGGTCGGAGTTCGGGAGCATTTTGGCTGGGAGGCTAGTGGCGCAAGCGGCGGCCTCACCAGCTGAGTAGCGGCGAACGGGACTGCAAGGAGATCGGGAGAAACAATGAAAATGTGAGATGTTGAAAATAAAGACACAAATTTGGAAGTGGTGGCTGGCGCAGCTGAGGGGGGAGAAGAAGAGTGAAAACGAAGGAAAACTAAGTGTGTAAAGGAGCGAGGAGGAGTTAAGAGGGAGAGTGGAAGAGAGAAAGTTTGTGAAAGGAGATTAATGGTGGTGGTGAAGAAGGAAATCGAAAGTTAGAGTGACTGAAGACGGGAGGGAAACAACTGGAGACGGTTTCTGGAGCAATTTTTGGAGTGTTGTGGAGAGTCTAAAAGGAAAGGAGAGGAGGAGAGGAGAAAGATAAAGAAGGAGAAGTGAAGGAACGGAGAGGGTTGCTGAAGGATGGGAGGTGTAAGAACAGAAGAATTATGGAGGTTGGAGTGCTCGGAGGAGAAGGGAGGCGGGGGCCCCTTGGAAGCTGCAGCCAAGGCTTGGGACTAATGGCGCAGTTGTAATTTTACTTCGTGGACCAAGCAGTTAAGTACCGAGTAACATAAACTCTTTAAATACCTTGGATTTCCCTCCTTCCTTTGCAGAACAATTTTTTTCCTTTTTCTTTTTTAATTAATTTTTCAGACCCCTCGGACTCTTTTGCCCCTTTATGTTCTTTTTTTCTTTTTCTTTTTTGCTTATTTGGGGTACCTGATTCTCCTTTCCCTGTTACCTTTGTTCTTCTTGGTTTTTTGGTTTCAATTTGTTTTGCCTTCCTCCATCAAGATTTTGGACTTACAGTTACTGGTTTTTGGGCCTTCTTTTTCCCACTTTTTGACGCATCGTTATTGTTTTGGTTAATACATGAAAATCTTCAATCAAGGTTTGGACTTTTGAAATTATCAACCCTTTTTGTCATTGGATAACAGTAAAGCAGCAAAGCAGCAACGCAGTTTAGGAGCATTATTTCTTGGATTACAATCTTATAAATGGTTTGCTATACAGAAGCTGATCTGCTCTGTCTGGGCATAAAGTAAAGGGACTAATATAGGGGCTGAAAGCCTGAACTAATTGACATTAAAAACTGATTGAGAATCTGGATTTGGTGGAAATCAAGTAAGTGGACATTTGGATTATAAATTGAGTGGGATTTGAAGATTTGGCACACAGGACTTGAGGTTGGACATAATTTTTGCTGAAGACGTCAATGCAGATTGGATTACAAAGTTACTAAAAATTTGGTTATAAGATATTAACCCACAATTAAGGCTCCGAACATAAGTGAATTGGGAAAGGCCAAGAGCTGGAATTGGAAGAAAATAAAAGTTTGATTATATTGAAAGAATTGGTTGAAATTACAATGGATAAATTTGTGAAGGGAAAGGTGACAAAGGAAGAGGAGGTGGTGAAGCCTAAGAGGAAGGAGAAGGAGAAAAATGAAACTGAGGATACACCCCCAACATCTATATAATCAGAATCAGTATTATTGGACCAAACACAATTAATGGTTGAGATGAGTAAATTGTTTAAGAGATTAGATAAGATGGAGGATGCAAATGTGAAGGGTTTTTGGGAAATGAAGGAACTAAGAGGGAAAGACAAAAATGAAATTATGGTGAAACAAGATAAAATGTACACAATGTTTCAGGATTTTGCCCACAAAGTTGATTTTACTTTTCAGAAGTTGGAAACAAGTGTTAATTTGATGCAAAAGGATGTGAAATTGATGCAGGCTGAAGTGAAGGGGTTGCAAGAGGAAGATAAGGAAATCAAAATAAAGGTAGAAGGACAAGGGAAAAGGATAGACATGGTGGAAGAGATGATGAGGAAACAGAATATTGTGATATGCAATTTACTGGAGAAAATGCCAGACCATTTGAAAGACAGAATAATTGATTGGCTGAATAATTTGAAAACTGGGAAAGATTATGTCAATGAAGACATTGCAAGTGTTTATAGACTGGGATCGAGAAGAGGGAGGAGTGTTCAAAGGAATGTCTTGGTTAAATTTGCAAATTGGGGCGATAAATTAAGGGTGATGGCTTTTTTAAAACAAGCTGGGTCTGGTGCTTTAAAAATTGATGGAAATGATGTGGAAGTATACAACGATATTGCTGTGGATGAACGTGTTTGGTGTTATAAAATGAAGCCTGTGACCAAGTTGTTGATTGCACGTGGGATAAAATACAATTGGAGGTTCCCACAGCAACTAAGATTTTTTTATGACAAAAATGCATACAATTGATGCTGACACTGATGCACTATATTATCTTAGTACAATTGAAATGATAGATTTGTCTTCAAGAGAGGGATTGGCAATAAAAAAGGATTTGTTGGAATCAGGAGGCATAAGAAGAGAATATGGAGGTCAGGAGCAGGAGGGGGCAACATGGGGGAGGGAGGAGGGGTCCAAAATTGATAATGTGGCAAAGGAAGGCTGAAGTATAAGGATGGAGGAATTTAAGGAGAGGCTGAGTGGTGTTAGGGAGGTCTTGGGATTGTATGTATAAAAGTGTTTAAAAAGGAATTGTATTAATGAGAGTGTGCGTGGGCAGTTTGAGGCTTGCAATCTTCCACGTTCCCCCCTCCTCTCTTTGGTTGGCAAAGGCGGATTTTTCTTTAATATTGTAAAGGAAAAGGGTGGGGAGGGTAGAGTAGAATGTTTGTTGTGTTAGTTTTAGTTTTAGCTATGGGAATAGAGGTTGCACATTCATGGGAGAGATCAGAGATGACAGAAGATCACTTTTTGGTAAATTATGAGGCGTATTATAGTAATATCCTGGAATGTGAAAGGTACAGGATCTCAAGTGAAGAGGAAAAGAATAGAATTAGCTTTAAGAAAGGACAGGCCAGATGTAGTCTTTTTGCAGGAGACCCATCAAAAATCTCAGGATGTGAATAAGATCTTTTTGAAAGGGATGCAATACTATGAAAAATCATTTGGTACCTCAAAGGCAAGGGGTGTGGCTACTTTAATTTCGACTAGGTTGGGCTTTGAGATGACATGTAGTATCTCCGACCCTGAGGGAAGATTCTTGATAGTAAAAGGGAAGATTGACGATGAGGAAATGGCTTTTGTGAATATATACGCCCCAAATGATAATCAAGAGGACTTTTTGGAGAAAATGTATAAAATATTGGTAAAAGAAAAAAAACAAGAATGATAGTAGCTGGGTACTTTAATCTAATTAGGTCAAATTTAGATTGTAAAAATATTTTAAGAAGTGGAAAAGGGGTTAAAAACAAATTTTAGATAAATGGATAGAAGATATAGGATTGAAGGACACGTGGAGAGAGCTTAAGAGATCGGAAAGGGTTTATACTTATTTTTCGCACGTTCATAACTCATACTCTAGAATAGATTACATATTCGTAACAGAAAATATGATTGGAAATGTAGATGAGGTAGAAGTGGGAACATTCAAAGAATTGGATCATGCGAAAGTGTTGTTAGAAGTGGGGATTGAAAATATAAGAAAAACAAGGAGGAATTGGAGATACGACCCTAAATTATATAAAGACCATAAATGTAAGGAACAAATATCTGAGAAATGGAAGGAAAGTTGGCAATGGAATTATACGGAGGAGGTGAGTTTTAATGTAGTTTGGGATACCATGAAGTCGGTATTTAGAGGGGAGAGTAAAAAGTTGGCTAGTTTTAGAAATAAGCAATTCAAAGTGGAACAAGATAAAATTGAGAAGGAAATAAAACAGCTTCAAGAAAAACATACAAGGACCAAGGATAAGAAGGTTTTTGATAATATACACAGATTGAAGACTGAACTGATAGGAAAGGACATAGAAAAAGTAAAATGAGACTTGGTGTATTTAAAAAGAGAATATTTTGAATTTAGCAATAAAAATTCAAAATTGTTAGCAAGGGCCGCAAAAGAAAAGAGAAAAAAAAGAGAAATTGGAACTTTGGTCAATAAGGACAGAATAAGATGTAATAAGATTGGAGATAAATATAAAATTGTTAAAGATTTCTACCAGGAATTATATGCGAAAAAGAACATAGATATTCCAAAATTGAAAAAACAATTGGAGAAACAAATAAATAATAAGATATCGCAGGAACATAGGAACAGGATGGAAGAACGAATAACAGAAAAGGAAATAAAAGAGGTTATAGCTAGCTTAAAAACAGATAAAGCACCTGGAGAGGACAGATTACCAGCCGAGTTTTACAAGGAGTTTAAAGATATAGTGGTTCCAAAATTGAATAAGTTATATAACTATATATTAGAAGGAGGGCAAATCCCGACTTCATGGTATAGGACTATAATTATTCTGTTGCGAAAGCCAGGAAAAGATCTAGAAAAAATTGAATCATACAGACCAATTTCATTAATAAACCAAGATGCCAAGATCTTCACAGCGATACTAGCTAATAGGTTGAATAGTTTTATGGGCACTTATATAAATGAGGCACTTATATAAATCCCAGGTGGGATTTTTGAAGGGTAGACATATGTCAGATTTGATAAGAAGAGTTTTTAATTTAATTGATAAGGTCGGAAAAACAAAAGAGAAAGTCGGACTATTATCTTTGGATATCTTCAAGGCATTTGATTCTTTACAATGGGTAACAATTAACGAGATAATTAAATGTTATGGATTTGGTGGTAAATTTAAGAAGATAATTGGACAATTATATCAGCAAGGGAAGGCAGTAGTAAGGGTAAATGATGTAGTTACAAAGGAGGTAAAGCTAGAAGCAGGTACAAGGCAGGGTTGTCCTTTGTCTCCAATCTTATTTATTTTGGCAATGGAGATGTTGGCGAAGGAGGTAAGGGAAGACAAGGAGATAGAAGGGGTTCTAGGTAACAACATAAGTTTATATGCCGATGATACTTTAATAACAGTTAAACACCCTGGAAAGGCATTGGATAGAATATAACTGCAGCTGAAAATTTTTGAAGATATAACGGGTTTGAGAATAAACTGGGATAAATCTGAAATGATATTGTGTAATATGGGTAAAGAAGAACAGAAAAGGATAAAGGAAAAATGTAATTTATGAATTAAGGATGATTTGAAATATTTGGGGATTAATATCTCGAATAAATTCGATGAATTTAAGAAATTGAATTACGTAAAGTTGAAAAAGGAAATTAAAGATAGAATACAACAATTGCAAAAATTGAAACTGTCATGGTTTGGAAGAATTGCAATATGTAAAATGATGTTGTTACCAAGAATTAATTTTTTATTTGATGCTCTTCCAATCCAATTGAACGATAAAGAAATTAAGGAGTTTCAAAAATTGATTAACAATTTTTGTAATGGGGGGGGAAAGGCCCCAATTGGTTAATTTTTTTTGGTATTTATCCCAGAAGGAAGGGGGATTAGGAATGCCAAACCTGGTGGCATATTATCGAGCTTTCCAAATTAAAAACATTGTGAGGATCCTGGCTAATGAAAAGGCAATTTGGGAAGAATTAGAAATGAAAGATTTTAAACATATTGGAAAAGTGGTCTTTTTAGAAGGCAATAAGAGTAAAATGGTCACTAAAAATAGAATGATGAAGGCAACTTTGGGGGTATGGAAAAAAGTAAAAAGGGACTTTGTACCAGACATTTCCCCTATTATAGATTTGGAGGATATAGCAAATTTTCCAATAAACATTGATAAAAGGGTCAACGAAGTACATGATAAGAATGAGGTATTCCTGCTGAGAAACTGGATACGGGCCTGTAAAGACAGAGAGAGGAAAATAAATTTGTATGGACAGCTGAAACTGAATTGGTTTCAGACAGGGATGGTTAATAGCTGGAATAGTAAATATTTGAATGAAGTTGGGTTAGAAAGAGACAGGACTGAGTTTGAAGAACTGATTTGGAAAATAAGAAGAGGACAAAGTGGTATAAAGGGACTGATATATAGAATGATAAATAAGGTAGGTAATCCACAAGAAGAACTAAGATTAAGCTGGGAACAAGATCTATACCTATAAAATGGTGCGTTAACCATTGGAATGTGACAAAGGATGTTGCACCAGGCCCCACTAGCCCGTAATGGGCCTCCGTTCACTCGCCCGAACCCGGATCGCAGGTAACTGTCAGGTTGAAATTTTCGACCCGGGGGCAGGAGCCCCCCAGTCGCAAACAAAAAATGGAACTTCAATTCCCAACGTTCCTTGCACTGCACCGCGCCAGAGCCAATCAGGCTGAGCGGTGCGGCAAAAGGAACGTTCAAAAACGTGCCGCGGCCAATCAAAAAAAATCCTCAGGAAACAAACCGCTAAAGTATGCAAACACGCGCAGGCAAAACTACAAGCCCCAGCGTTCTGTGCGCCATTAGTGCACAGAACGCTGAGGCGGCCAGCGCGCGAAAAATAAAAGTTAAAAAAGAACCCCCCACCGCCGGTGCCCTTCTTCCCCATGGGCCAGCCAGCATGGCCCATGGAGAAGAAAGCAAAAAAAGCCCCCACCCCCAAGGCCTTCTTCCCCACGGGCCAGCCAGCATGGCCCGTGGGGGGGAAAAGGAACCCCCCGCCACCGGTGCCCTTCTTCCCCACGGGCCAGCCAGCATGGCCCGTGGAGAAAAAAGCAACCCCCCCAAGCCCTTCTTCCCCACGGGCCAGCCAGCATGGCCCGCGGGGAAAAAAAGGAACCCCCCACCACTGGTGCCCTTCTTCCCCATGGGCCAGCCAGCCTGGCCCGTGGAGAAGAAAGCAAAAAAAAAAGCGCCCCCCCCCCCAGCCCTTCTTCCTCACGGGCCAGCCAGCATGGCCCGCGGGAAAGAAAGCCACTGAAAAAGTTAACCCCAAAAAACAAACCAAAAACAATCAAAAACACTCAAAAATCCAAAAAGAAAACACCAACACAGCCAAAAACAAACAAAAAAACACACAGACCCCCCCAAAAAAATCCAAACCACCCCCCCACCCCCCCAAAAAACAGAGAGCTAACCAACAGACGTCTTGACTTCATGACCACCGGAAATCAAATGAGCAAAGAAAGGAAACACTAACCGGAAGCACCCAGAGGATAGAAGAGAAGAATTGTAGAGAGGAAGCAAAGCTCACCACCCCTACCCAGAGGCCACAAGAGAAAAAAACATTCAAAAATATTTCAAAATAAAAGATTAATTCCCAAACAAATCAAATAAGTTAGCCAAAAATTCAAAAATATTCACACTAATCTCAAAAAATTCCCAAAAAAACCAGAAATCAAATAAATTAAAATAAAATTTGCATAAACCAAAATTAAATTTTAAATAAAAAATTTAAAATAAAAAAAATTAAAATAAAATTTGCATAAACAAAAAACAAAAACCTTCAAAAACCAATTTAAAGAGCCCGGCACTAAGGAAGCCAGCACACAAAAATAAATAAATAAAACACACACTGGGAGCGCAAGTCTGCCGCAGGCGGACGCAATGCCTCAAAGCCACAAAACCACAAAACCTTTCAACACCATTTAAAACAGCCCAGCACCATTTGTAAAAGAAAAAAAGAAACACTTTACTATCCAACACAATTTTAAAAAGCCCGGCAGTGCCGGGCAAAATATGCTAGTTTGAATATAAAAATAGAAGAACAGAATTGGAAAAATAAATGGAGGAAAAGAATCATGAGAACTATGTTGGTTAGAGCTAAGGAACATAATTATAAAATGCTGTGGAAATGGTATTTGACTCCAATGAGGTTACATCAGATAGATAAGAAAAAAGATAAAATGTGTTGGCGTTGTAAGAAGGAAACGGGAATTTATGAACACATGTGGTGGAGATGTACTGTGGTAAAAAAAATTGGAAGAAAATTGAATACGAGATAACCGAAATTATGGAGGAGAAAATTAAATTGGGTCTTAGCACGATTATGTTGACAGAAGTGGAAAATATAAACCTGAGTAAGAATAAAAAGGAGTTATTGGAAATAATGTTGTCAATGGGAAGACAGTGTATCGCTAGAAAATGGAAAAATGAGGTAAATTTGAATATTGAGGAGTGGTATAAGGAAATGTGGGGCTTAGCAGTGAATGATAAGTTGACATGGGAAATAAATTTTAAAAAGGGATTTGTTAAAGAGAATAGATTCTGGAAAGTTTGGCAAGCTTTTGTGAATTACTCACTGAGGGGGAATGATTTGCAAAGACCTGTACCTGATCACAAGATTTTTTGGGAAAACTCTCAATGAATATCTCCGAGCTCTCCAATCCAATGTAAATAACACCGGGTGATTAGTATTTTATTTTTATTTTTGTTTATCTTGTTGTTGTTCTTTGTTTTGTCTTTATATTAGAAAACATTATTGGAAAATGAGGCATAGAAACCATACCTTATTGGCTTGATTTGAAATAGCATATATTATAAACAATGTGGTTTCGATTTGTTGATGTTTAATTTTACATATATATGTAATTTTAATTTTATATATGTAAGTTTCTTTATATTTGTAATTTTGATGTTCTTTTATTGTTTGTATTATTTATGAAATTTTAATAAAAATTAATTTTAAAAAAAAGTTGCCTTCTGCAAATAAGTGAGGTCTCCCTTGATACCAATCCCTCTGGAAGATCAGGAATTATCTCTAAATACAGCAAGTGATCATATATTCCAAATCAATCCTCAAAAAATATAATTAATATTAGGACCTCGATCTATGGAAACCAGAGCTTAATTCCTGCTGGTTGTGTGAACAAAGACCAGTTATGCTGACATGGGAAACATTTGTTTTTTTGGGAATGAGGGTGTGAATATAAAAATTGAATGATGTGGACAACACTTAATGGAGAAGGTTTAAAAGTCCCACAGGTGCCGGGTGCACATAGATATTGTAATATATCTATATTCGTTTAGGTATATTCATTTAGATATATTTGTTTAGGTATATTTGTTTGTTTGTGTCATATTTTTCAGGTTTTTTATTTTAATATTTTTTCAGGTCTGTGGCTCCCTTGCTTCCAAATCTTGTTAATCTAGCTGTGGGGTTTCGAGAACAGCAATCTAAAAAGTGAAGACTACCTATCACAGAAACTTTGTTATCGAGTATGTGTGAAGATAAAATGGAGAAGGGAAGAAGGTTATCAGTCTCTCTGAACTCATTGGCTGTAATGTATTTTATATTAACATACCATTATATGTCAGTGTAACTTTTGGAAGAAAATTGTCTTCTACGAAGAAGACCACTCTAAATCCTTAACTTGTGACAATTCGCCTGAAAGTTATGCTGTTGGTATAGTTACATCAGAGGTCTTTGGTCATTATGTTAATTTGAAAGAAGACTCTGAATGGATTCTCTAGTTAAGAAAGAGCTACAAATGAGAATGCTGTGTTTATGAGATAATAATTTCATGTCAGAAATTGTTCTGGGTTGAAAGGTTTTTTGCTGGAGAAACTCTGCTCAGGGGACGCCCGAATGAGGCTCATTTCATGCCCCCAAGATCTTTTTCTTGTGGTCCCTATTTATCTACTTGCAATTTCTTGCTTTCGAACTGCTAGGTTGGCAGGAGCTGGGAGAGAGATGGGCACTCAGACCATCATGCAGTACCTGGGTCTGCTGACTTGCCAGCCTTCCAACTAACAAGGCAAGCTTCTTAACCACCACAGATAAATAAGATATACCATTAAAAGAAGAGTCACACTAAATTCAAAGTTTTGAGTAGTTTGGTTACTTCAGGCATATATAACTCTTAAGAATCTTGATAAAACTTACTTTCATCTATATATTTGCTTCTAAATTTCCGCCTTAATATTTGTCATATTATTCCATTTTTCCCCTCTCCAGAATCTCTACTTTTTACCCAAGAGGGAAACTCCAGTGGGTTGTTTTTCTTGGGCCAAGCTCTAGCCAGGAAGCGGCTGTTGTTACAATGGGAACCATGGAAAAGGGCTCCAGTTAGCTTCCCTCCTCCAATTTCTTTTCAAGCATAACAATCAGAGCACTGGTTGTCAAAGACAGCAAAGAGGCTCAGAAATCCAACACAGACAAGACTGTACAAGTGCCACATGTTAGTTGTGATCATTCACTTTAAAAACAACATCCAACTTCTTCATTTTAACTTCTTCTGATTTATAATCTTTAAGGGGTTCCCCCTGTATTTAGAATTTCTGTCACACACAATGCCAGAAGTAATGGAGGGGGGGGGGATGCACCCACCACAACAAAAGCCACAATTGCCTTGGCAGGTCCACACTGAACACAAAGCCATCCTTCTTCTTCTGTGTCTAGGCCAGACTAAGCCATTATTTAGTGTAGCGAATCGGGGCCGCTGAGGGCCATAGGTCCCGGAGGAGAATGATCAAGGAACGATACGAGGCAGTATGGAGGAGGATAAGATCAGTAGTTTATTGAGGAAAAGACATCACCTTTTATAGATCAGAAGGCAAGGTAGAAAAAACCATCACCCGACAGTAAATCACATCACCTATTTACTCAGGTTAATTGGGAATCTCTCTTGGGGAAGTTAATTAGTGCGGGCAAACATTGACTGGAAAAACACCTATTGTTTTGGGCTTAGGAGCTGGGTAAACGTGGCCACTATTTGCGCCAGGGATTTACGCTAAGCTCGGAGATGAATGTTTGCCTAATTATGTTACAGGAGTTAGCGATCTGCTTACTTGGCAGAGTCTTAGGTCAGGTCAAGGAATTGGGTGAATCAAACCCTATAATTTATCCACCCCCCTTAATTTGGGTGCTCGCAGAGCCCACGGGCCAGGGAGCCTTTCTCACCGAAGTGGCCTCTGCCGGGCCGTTCCGTGCCCATTGGGGCACGGGGAAACCACAATTTAGCCTTATATATGGAGCCCAAAAAGGCCTCAGGGAAGAAAGCATGTATACTGTCACCTCCTCTTACCTCCCTAAGAGAAGAAATTCAATCAAATGTAGTTTCACTTAAGAAAACAACACTGTAGCTTAGATGTAAGATATAACTCTGAGAGACTGTGGTTTTAAAAGGTAGTTTAATGGTCAGCTTCACAAACAATGGTTTTAATCTTCTTATGAGAGGTACTTGTAGGATGGAAGAATTGTTGTGCTTTAATTTTCTTTCACAGCTTTTTTTTAAAAAAAACAACTTGAAGTTTTAAATCATATTGAATGTATATTTTACAAATTTTGTAAAATTCTTCAGAAAGAAACTTACATTTTTCACCCATCTGCCTGTTCAGGTCCAATAAGCATAGCTATTCAAAGCATGGAGGGGTACATAATATATTTGTATGCCATATGCATGTTAAATATTTCCCCATACCTAGATGTTTAGCAACATTTATGCTTCAGATGTCAAAAGAACTTGTTTTTTGCCTTTACTCTTTGGCGCTACACTTCAGGCAGCAAAATGGCTTAGGGCAGCACTCTAGCAATAGCAATTACACTTATATACCGCTTCATAGCACTTTTGCACTCTTTGAGCAGTTCACAGGGGAATTAGCATTTTGCTCCCAGCATACTGGATACTCATTTTACTGACTTCCAAAGGATGGAAGGCTGAGTCAATAGGAATGGAACTCAGACCATGAGTAGAGCTTTGGCTGCAGTAGAGCAGTTTAACCAGTGGTGTACTGCTCCAGGTTCCCACCGGATCCTGGGAACCGGTAGCAGAAATTCCCCCAGGCCACGCCCACTTGGTCAACCACACCCACCTCCCTACCCCAGGCCATGGTGTGGTGGGCCAAGTGGGCGTGGCCCATAGAGTTAGCCATGCCCACAGTTAGCCACGCCCAGGGTGGGGGTAGTAAAAATGTTTGCAGTGCATCACTGAGTTTAACCACTTCGCCGTGAGAGCTCTATGCATAGAGGGTTTGACTTCAAGCTGAAGTGGACCAACTGGAGTTGATCTTTCTATGACAATAGGGTCAGGCACTTTCCCTATGTTCAAACCACAGATTGCCATTGGCTCTGATCTGCTGTTTCTTAAAAATTGTCTGCAAATCATTCAGATTTAGTGACAAGGTGGTAAAAGAGGGGGACACAACTCGCCAGCTTATTTTAAATCAACCTCTTTATTAGTAAGGTGCGTGGTGAGCACACACCTTGTTTAAAACAGGAAGTGTTGTTGTTGTTGTTGTTGTTGTTGTTGTTGAGTTGCACAGTCGATTCTGACCCTTTGCGACCCCATGGACCATCACATGCCAGGCACCCCTATCCTCCACCATCCTCCTCAACCCGCCCAGCTCTGTGCCCATTGCATGAACAATATCATCTAGCCATCTCATTCTCTGCCACCCCTTCTTCTTTTGTCCTTGAGCTTTCCCAGCATCAAGGCTTTCTCAAGTGAATCCTCTCTTCTCATTTGGTGTCCAAAGTACATTAGCTTTATCTTTACTATTTGACCTTCAAAGGAGCAGTCAGGGTTGATTTCTTCTAGGATTGACCTATTTGTTCTCCTTACTGTCCAGAGTACTCTCAAAACTCTCCTCCAACACCACATTTCAAAGGCATCTATTCTTCTACACTCAGCTTTCCTAATGGTCCAGCTCTCACAATCATACATTACCACCAGGAATACCATAGCTTTGACTATGCAGACTTTTGTTTGCAAGGTGATGTCTTTTCTTTTAACTATGTTCCCCAGGTTTCTCATAGTTTGTCTCCCAAGAATCAGTCACCTTTTTATTTCATGAAAGTGTTCAATTTAAAGCTTTTCTGGAAGGTGCTGCTTTTGCCACTACACTAAGTTTAACAGCATGAGGTCCTGTTTTGTGATTAGCAGTGCCACTGTACCCCCTTTAGCCCTGAAAGAAGCCAGTCCTTTTTCTTGTTTGCTCAAACACCATATCAAGACTTCAAAATCTTGATTTATGGGGTACTATGCCAGCTGGACTTTAGTTTGCCAGGAAATGGATGTTCTTACATTGTTTGTGGTTTTTAGATTGGAATAAGAGGAGAGCATAAGGTTTACCAGGACAAAGCTAACAGTTCTGGTTTTCAGAAATATTAGAAAGATTGGAGATGATAGTCACCAGAACAAAGTTTGCGCGAACATTACTGTTCTCACAATATCTCCTTGTTGGCAATTTATGGAATTTGGCTTCAGTCAGATCAAAGGATGCAGCTGTTCTTTGGCAAAAGAGGTAGAAAGAATTGATTACACGTTAGAGGTTTTTTTTTTATAATGATCATAGTACAAAATTGTCCAAATTGTTGTAGTTGGGTACACTTAATGGGATTAGGATGTTAAGGTTTCTTGTGTAGGCACTAGTTTGAATACCTTGCCAAATATCTGATTCCAAAAGAGGCTTTGGACTGTAGCATGGCTCAAACTACATCAAGTTGTGGTCACTTTCACCAAAATTATCTGTATTCTCCATTTCATCATGTAATCCAAACACAAGTGTAAAATAGGCTGGAAATCAAACTGCAGCAAAGCTGAATCACTCTGATTCTTCTTGTAAGTGTAGTCACAGCCTAAGTCAGATTTCTAGATAAGGAACTATTAGGAGCGAGATCAGGGACATTGAAGTGGCTTATTTACAATGAATACCTGGATGGTTATATGAGTTAACTGGTTGAAGTCTTCCCAACAAGGTATTCAAACTAGTGCCTACACAAGAAACCTTAACATTCTAATCCCATTAAATGGGCGAAGAGGTCCTGCCGGCCACTCCATCGGACGGTGTCCTGGTGCTCCGCCTCCCCCCCTCGCCTAGGACTTAAAAGGTGAGGGGTGTCGGGAGGAACATTGCTGCTGCGCGCTCGGCCCCGGCGAGGGTGAAGAGGTCCTGCCGGCCACTCCATTGGCCGGCGTCCTGGGGCTCCGCCCTCCCCCCTCGCCTAGGACTTAAAAGGTGAGGGGTGCCGGGAGGAACATCGCCGCTGCACGCTCGGCTCCGATGAGGGCGAAGAGGTCCTGCCAGCCACTCCATCGGCCAGTGTCCTGGGGCTCCCCCCTCCCCCCTTGCCTAGGACTTAAAAGGCAAGGGGTTCCGGGAGGAACATCGCCACCATGCGCTCAGCCCTGGTGAGGGCGAAGAGGTCCTGCTGGCCACTCCATCGGCTGGCATCCTGGGGCTCTGCCTTCCCCCCCTCGCCTAGGACTTAAAAGGCGAGGGGTGCTGGGAGGAACTTTGCCGCCATGCACCTGGCTCCTGGCGCATCTGGTACTTTGGTAATTTTGTTATATTACATGATGTTTTCATCCTTTGTGATTCTATTGTAATTATTGATATATTGTTTTGATGTGGTGCTGATATTTGTATTGTTTGTATTATTTGTATTATTGTTGACTGTCTTGCCTTATACTGTATTTACTTATAACATTGTATTTATTATTATAATTTGAATATTGTATCTTTATGTAAACCCTGTGGGGTGTCCTAGGGTCATTTATATGTTGTTAGCCGCCCTGAGTCGGCCATGTGTTGAGTAGGGCGGGATGTAAAATTGAATAAACAAACAACAAACAATAATTCCTAGTTTTGCATCTGTACATATAGGTTAGCATATGAAATTCTACTAGCATAGGTTGTCTGGACTTGCTGGGCAGTTTTTCGTGTGTGTGTTTTTATGGTTAGGGGTGATTTGGGTGGTGGTGTTTTGAATTTGTTGTTTTTGAATTTATTTGATTTATTTATTTCTTATTTTGATTTTTAAAATATTTTTGACTGTTTTTTTCTCTTCCGGCCTCTAGGTGGGGCTGTGTTTAAGAGTACTGTGATTTTCTTTCTTTGTTCAGTTCTGTCCCAGAGGCATGGAGTGAGGACATGTTGGTGAGTGCTCTTGATTGTTTAATCTGTTTTGATTTTGTTTTGATTTTGGGGAGAGTTTCTACTTAACCCCCCCTCCCCAAAGTGTTTCTGCTTGTACTTTTGTTTTTATTTTGGGTTTGCAATGTGTTTAATTGTTTTGATTATTTCTCATTATTTATTTTTCTGATTTCTTCCGTATTTATTTGTTTAATTTGTGAGTATTGTTTGTTGAGTTAGGTATTTTCATGTTGTAGATTGGTGTTTTAAGTGAGTTATTATTGTTTTTCAGTAGCCTTTGGTATTTCGGGTGTATTTTTGTTGAGTTTGTGGTTTATTAGTTTGTTGTTTATTGGTTTTATTTTAATTATTTGTTTATTTATTTGTGTTTCATTATTTTTGATGCTTGGCGTTTTGGTTAAATGTTTAGTTTTGTTGTGGTTGTGTTTTGTGTTGTGAAGAATGGTCTGTCTATTGTTTTCTTTTTTCCCCATTGCTGTTTCGAAATTAGGTTTTGATACAGCGATGGGGAAAAGGAAGAGCTGGCAGTCAGCTCGCTCTTCGTCTGGTTATGTTCATTAGGTTGTTTGGGTGAGAAGGAGGCAGAGAAGAGCTACCTTCTTCACGATGGTTCTCTCCTCTCAACTTTCTTTTTCTCCAGCTTACCTAATGGGAGATCGGCAGGCAATGATCCATAAGGGGCGGTGCTCTTCCTTGTGGATTTTGGCTGCTGCTTTTCTATTACCACCACCGCTGTTTTGTGCTAGTTCTCGAAATAGTGGTGTGGGTAGTAGAAAGACAGAATCCAGTCATTCGCCAGGGAGTGTGCTTCCCCTGAAGATTTGCTGACTGCTGCTTGTTTTTTTCCCCACCCCGGGGTCAACTTACCTTGAGGCTGGCAGTGGTCTTGCCATGGCTTTGGTGGGGTAGCATGGAGGAGAGGGAGTCCCTCTTCTCCCCGTTGCTCCAGGAAAGAAGGCTGGCGGTTGGGTTAGTGAGGCTGTGAGGCACTGCGTCCGCCTGTGGTGGCCTTGCGTTCCCGTTGCATGAGGCGTTATTTTATTTTATGTGCACCGGCTTTTTCAGCATTTTGCGTACTCGCGTCCTTCACCCTGATTGGCTGAAGTGGTCATGGCACGGAGGACACTGGGACTTGATGTTTTGTTTCTTTTGTTCATGTTCGTGTGGCGGTTTTTTCTGTGGCTCATTTTTTATTGGGTGTGCCAGCTTTCCCAACGTTCTACTTGCTCTCGCCTGTTAGCAGGTGTGGAGGATGTTGGGACTTGAAGTTGTTTTGTTTTGTTTGCATTCGTGGGGCAATTGCCCCACTGGCGACTGCAGGACACTTGCAGTGCTGTGCGGGCTGGGTAAAGGCAAGTGAGGGCGGCTCGGTAAAGGATAGTATGGATGGGTGTGGGCATGTATGCTGGAGTCTAATGGTTAACGTCCCTCCTTATAGGTAAAGATGTAGACCACTGTTCTTTTTAAACTTTTTTTTTGGGGGGAAGATAAATGCTTTGCTTTTAGGGAATGTGTAAGTGGCCATCTCCCCACCTTGGCTTATGAGAAAAGGGAAGAAGAAAGATTGGCAAAGGATCCAGATACAGTTTACATTCATGTGGGCTTTTTGAAGGAGACAGGGACTTTGTATTTCAGGCAAAAAGTTCACAAAAAATGCCAGTTTTGGACTGGAATTTAAAAGGGCAACAATGAGATTAATAAAGTTTGAAGGAGAATTGCATCTACAGCAGGGGCAGATAGTTGAAATGCTAGCATCATATTTGCATGACCTTTCGAATCCTGTAGCAAGTGACCCTGGGTTTACTAGATTAAAGCTTTCAAAACATCAACTGTTAACTTCCCCAGTCTTGCCTGTTCCCTGTGAGTTTAGCTGCAATTCCTGCAGTGATTTGGACAACTTATTCCCTGGACCTGTAAACTGCTGAAAACTAACCTTGCTGTAATGCAAAGTATCTTACAGTACTTTGGTCTTCAATGTGTGATGAAAACTCATCAGATTTACAAAAAAGACCTATTTCTCAGTTATTAATATGCACTAACCCAGCTGCAGATATGACACCGGAAAATGAACCCCTCAGGTCAGAAGGTGTCCAATAACTCCAGTGGATGGAGGATGACAGAAGAGACTAGAGTGCTTTGGTCCATGGGGTCACAAAAGGGTCAGATTCAACTGTGCAACTGAACAATGACAACAATAAAGGTTGTGAGATCTCATGGCACCAGCTGTGTCTCATGGAAATACTACACTTCCCTGCATCTCCAAGAAGGCAGGAAAATTTCAGGGTGCTGGAGGATACTTTGATGTTTGTATTAAAATGCATTTAAATCAGCTCACTTCCTTCCCAGTCCTTCCTCCTCCATTTCTGATAACACCAAGACCCATCAAATGACATTAAAAGAACCATTGGCTTTTTCTATCATGAAAGCCTGCTCCCAGTCTCATATTTTAGTGCTGATCCGGCAACCCAAGGTAGCTACTGTATATGAGGATTGAGAGATTCTGATGGAACAGAAAATCCTCTTGGGGAACTGTGACTTGGTTCATCTTTGCCTATTAAAATTATTTATTTATTTATTACTAAACTTTCTCCTCATGGAAAGTTGTTGTTGGTGGTAGTCTCAGTGAGAATGTGCATTTTGAGAACCTGCTGTTTTCACACATCTGCATAAAAAGTGCTATCTTCTCTCTCTTTTTGCACAGATGTTTAAACAGAAGAAGCATTAGATGGGTTGTTTGCGTCTTTGGGAGCAATCAACCTGCTTTCTTCTGCTTGCCTTGTGCTTAACTTCAGAAAAGGTGCTAGAGAAAGTTTGCACAAACCATGATATTAAAAAGTTCTTAGTGTCTTGCTCACTTGCTGGAAGCACGAGCTATTGTGGCTATTGGCCATAATGGATGGGTTTTTTAATGGACTTGTAATACAAAAAAGTAAATGTTTCTAAAACTCTAGCTATTATTTTGGAAATCTAGTCATATTTCCATCAAAGTTAAGAGGAATACTTGATCAGAGAAGATAAAGCCTCAATCCAATTATGACAAGCTTTTATTGTATATGCATTTCCTTTGAGGTCTGTTGTGATTTTGTTTATGACAGTGGTGTAACCTAAGGACAGAAAGGTGAAGACCAGCTTGTACTTCCTGTTTTTCTTTCATGTCAAAATCTTTTTAAAAGCACCAACAAAACTCTAAAAGGTTATTTCCTTGGCCTTATCTCATATTTCAAGCAGCAACACAAGGTCTACATGGATTACTTATCAGGTTATCTTTGACCTTGTTTTGATGAAATGCATGAAAAACCACACTGAGTAAACAAGAAGGAAAAAGCATAGACTGCCCAGGCCCAGCTGGACTGGCCCAAGGGACATTCTTATGAGTCATGCCTGCCCTAGACATATCTAGAAGTGGATTGTGTGTTCCACTTAAATTCCAGGAATTTCTTACGCGACCTAGACCCCAGAAACATTCTCTAGTGGCCACAGATTTCCCATTATTTTCAGTGAAGAATGTCATTTCAGCAGGTTTTCCTATTCACATATAGGAAAATAAAGTGAAGCAATTGGTGGCTTCTCAGTGGCTCAAGTGGTTAAGACACTGAACTCCAAGACTGGAAGGTCAGGATTCGATTCCCGAGTACTGCATGATGGAGCAAGCTCCACTCTTGTCCCAGCTCCTGCCAACCTAGCAGTTCGAAAGCAAGAAGTTGCAAGTAGATAAATAGGTACCACTTTGGTGGGAAGGTAAACAGTGTTCCGTGCACTCCAGTGTTGAGGCATGCATGCCACATGTCCATGGAAACGTGTGTAGAAGAAGACAGTGCTGGCTCTTTAGCTATAAACAGAGATGACCACTGAACCCTAGAGTCAGATACAACCAGCTTTCAAGCAAGGGTGAAATTTACCTACGTCCTCATCACCAGCTTCAGTAAACTCTAAACTCTACAATCCACTTACCTGTTGTAAACTCCATTGGCGTAAGAGGGATTGACTTAATAGTAGATGACAAAAAGAAAACTTGCCTTACTTTCAAGTAAGCAAATTTTTACTTTTTAGAAGTTAACTGGCTGATAAGTTGGGTTTTTTGGAATCCTAAAATCCTGGGCATTCTGAGAGAATAGTCCAGGTAAGTAACTTTCTAAGCTTTAAAATAAAGCAGTTTTACATGTAGAATGGGGCTGTGGAGCCATGCCTCAGACCACATACCCCTCCCCATATTATCCCCTCTAGGTCCCATCTCTAAGCCCAAGCGTTAGACATAGATATCTGCAAATCTTCATCCCAGTTCAAGGCAAAAGAGCCAGAGATAACAGTGTTCTGGATATCCTCCTGGAATTTTCATGCTGGAAATCTCTGTTTTTGTTTAGAAACTAATTCACTTTGTTCTTTTTAATCTATCTTGTCTGCTCCAGTGGAAGGAAGGAAGGAAGGAAGATTTGCTCGGATATACCTTGGAACATATTTTTGTATGTGTTTTATGTACTATCAATTTACAAACAACCATAATAAGGCTTTCTAGGTGAGATAGTGTTGAGTCCGGAACAAGAAGTACTCTAACCAGCAGGATCAGGTTAAACTCAGCTCATACTTCGGACTGGGGACTATGTACAGGGGTGGCCTCTATATATACAGTGATTTGACTGTTACAGAACTAGGTACATTTAGATAGGCTTCCAGAGGACAAACAAAGTTCAACATTTCCTGTGCTGACATGTATTTGAATTTTGCGCCTTTTACAATGGCGCACTTTAGTGCTTTATTTTTGGTGCGGTTTTACTTTTGAAATTTAATTAAGTTTTGGACACAACAGATAGAGTGTGATCATATGGGCATATAGCTCACATTTTGGCCCACTTGTGGTGTGAGCTATTTCTCTGTAGTTGTAGGACATATGGGCAATAGTACTCCAGACTGATCCATGTCCAAACCTGTTGTGTCCGAGACTTAATTAACGTATATTGCCTAGAGCAATTACGATCAAACTATTGCTGCATTACACCCTCTTTGGTGAAGGGCGCCCTGTTCATATATTGTTATCATTCTAGTTGGTTCCACACAGGTTTTCCCACCCTTACTTGATCAGGGCAAATATATCCCTTTGACTGCCTTCCTGTAGTTATATAAGTGATACCTCGCCCCTGTTTTTCCAGTGTTCAATTGTCTGTACGTGGTCGGAAGTTCAGCCAACACATGTAGCTCCTTTCTGTACTCAACTAAAGTAAACTACCTCTTTTTTACCCCGAAGTGCTGTCGTGTGAGATTCTTCTTCAATACAAAACAAAACCAGAATTTGTTGGTCCTGCAGTAATAATGCTACTTTTGTGGCTGGGCTGGAGTGTTTCCCCAACAGACAAGAGGTTCACTTCATTTTAGACCAAGTGTTTACTCCAACAGGAGTAAAGTTTCACAAATTTTCAGGAGATACTTTTCATGCTGTGACATGTCCAGGGAAATAAAACATAAGCAACCTTTAGAACCAGAAATCCAGTAGCCTTTAGAATGAGACAAACAAATACACACTTTATTAATTCGTCTTATAAATAGTACCTTAGTGGTATCTACCTTAGTGGTACTCTCTGTGGGGCCCACACCCCACAGGGGGACTTCAATTCCAAAGGTTGGGAAACACCGATCTACCTCATATTCAAGTGTCCTACTATTCTGCATTGCAATAACCCTTGGTGATATTTTTTTAAAAAATGCTTTAGAAAATAATGCTCATGAATCAAAATGTTTAAAAAAGCAGATCTTAAGAAGTTACTTTTTCGGCTATAACTTCCAGCACCATTGGCTAAGAAGTCTGAATGTTATAGTACAATAAGTAACTTTTTTGAGCTTTGAAATGTAGGGAGTGTTTTCTAAAAACATAGCATGCTTTTCTAAAGAAGTGTATTTTGAACAACATCCAGATGTTCTGAAAAGAAGCCCAACTGCTCTCATGTATTGGCTTAAACCTGCAAAGGCTTGCACTGTTGCTACAAAATTCAATCCTGTGAGTGGAAATCAAGGTGAATCTTGATCCACCTTCCACCCTTTCCAGGAATTCCTTCTTGTTTTCCTTTATTGTCCAAAGGACCTGTTGGCTTCCTGATGGTCTCCATGGTTCCCTTGCAAAAAGGAGAGAGTAAGAAACCTGATTCCTCTCCTTCTCACCACCCTGCAGACCAAAACATCCTGTGCTGGCTGCCACAAAAACTCCTGAATCAATGCTCAAATTACAAGGAGGTCAGAGTGGTCTCAGACCTTTCCCTTCTGTAATACCTCCCTTTAGCTACTGTTTTTATAAATCTCTAGGAAAGATCCACTTGTCAGTCTTCTTGCAATCATTCACATGCTTCAGTGAACTAATTTACTTATTGTTGAGCACTGGTTATAATTCACAAGATGATCTCTTATAAGAATGGCAATAAGGAGAAACTAATTGAGTGGCTCTGACTCTAAAATAGCTCCTCTCCTCCCTCCCACCCTCCAGTAAACTATGGTCCATAGCCTCTTTCCTATTTACCCTGGAGTTGCACAAATGACATAACTTTTGAAGGCACATTACCCCAAGTTAAGATGTTATTGCAGAGATTATCAGTTAAATACTCAGCTGTATGACTCAGAATGCAACTGATATTATCTATAATGATTTCTTAACCTTGGACAATTCAACTCCGAAAGTTACAGCACTTGAAGATTACTACACAAGAAGATTTTGGCCTATAGCCAGTGACCGCCAGACAGACAACTCAAGTGGTATAGTTGTTTTGTATATTAAGATGAAACCTACAACAGTGATGGGATGGCATACCTTGGCACTCTGGCTGTTCTTGAACTTCAATTCCCAGAAGCCCTAATTAGCAGGAGTGCTGACTTGGGCTTCTAGTAACTGAAGTCCAAGAACACCTGGAGTGCCAAGGTTCACTATCACAGCATCTAGAATATCCAAACTTGGTCTCCTCAGCAGGGCAGCCATCAAAATTTTATGGGCCCCATACTGAGAATCCTATTGCCTCAGCCCCCCCCCCACACACACACAGAGTAATGTCTCACAGTAATGTCACAGTTACGGCCGGCGGCGGCAGGGCCCCTGTCCCTATACGGCACTACTGGTAGTACTGCCCTGATGGTGGCCCTGCTCCTCAGAGCAAGAAACTCACTGTAGCCTTGGACCAGCTATTCTCTTTCAGGCTGATCTACCTCAAAATAGCTTTGTGGGAAGATAACAGTGGGAGAAATTATATATATATATAAATCCAAGGGTTAACCGTTGGAACTGGCTATAGGTTGCTATGCCTCACCCTACTTGCCTGCACTCACCCTTCGTGCACACGGCCGATCTGGGTACGCAGGTCAACGAAGGATTGAGAAAACCGGCAGTGGGGCAACAGCCCCACAAACGCGAAGAAAGGGAAACAACTTCACTTCCCAACATTCCTTGCGCCGCACCGCGCCAGAGCCAATCAGGCTGAGAGGCTCTCGCATGGCGCAGCGTTTGGAAACGTGCCGCAGCCAATCAAAAGAAAAGCATTTTAAAAAAACGCAGCACAAACACAAAGCACCAACCCATAACTACAAGCCCCAGCGTCCTGCGCACCATGAGCGCGCAGAACGCTGAGGAAACCGGCGCCCGAAAAATGAAAAAGAAAAACAACTCACCGCCTCACAGCCAAGCAAACACCAGCCGGCTTTCCTTCCCTCACCCACGGCACCTGAAAGTCCCGACTGGAGTTTCCCCTTTAATATCAGTAGGTGGGGGTTTTGACCCCCCTCTCCGCTGGCTACCCTAGGGTTGGGAGGTTTGTGGGGACAAAAGGGGTATATTGCCCCAACACTTCTGGACCCAGGAGACCAGGGAGAGGGGATCGATCCCCCCCTCCTTAAAACAACTCCGTCTTTTCTTCTCTTTAAAAACGGAGTTGTTTTAAGGAGGGGGGGATCGATCCCCTCTCCCTGGTCTCCTGGGTCCAGAAGGGTTGGGGCAACATACCTTCTTTGTCCCCACAAACCTCCCAACCCCAGGGGAGCCAGCGGAGAGGGGGGTCGCAACCCCCCACCCACTGATATTAAAGGGGAAACCCCGATCTACTTTCACGACTCCACACAAAGCACCATAACACACTAAAGCCCCCCTCCCCATCACCTAGCCCACCCTTCATAACCCCAACGACCATGCCCCCCTCCCCACCGCCTAGCCCACCCTTCCTAACCCCAATGACCACGCCCCCTCCCCATCACCTAGCCCACCCTACCTAACCCCAACGACCATGCCCCCCTCCCCCCACCTAGCCCACCCTTCCTAACCCCAACGATCATGCCCACCTCCCCACCACCTAACCCACCCTACCTAACCCCAACGACCATGCCCCCCTCCCCACCACCTAGCCCACCCTACCTAACCCCAACGACCATGCCCCCCTCCCCCCCACCTAGCCCACCCTTCCTAACCCCAACAATCATGCCCCCTCCCCCCACCTAGCCCACCCTTCCTAACCCCAACGATCATGCCCCCCTCCCCCCACCTAGCCCACCCTTCCTAACCCCAACGATCATGCCCCCCTCCCCCCACTTAGCCCACCCTTCCTAACCCCAACAATCATGCCCCCTCCCCCCCACCTAGCCCACCCTTCCTAACCCCAACGATAATGCCCCCCTCCCCCCCACCTAGCCCACCCTACCTAACCCCAACGATCATGCCCCTCTCCCCCACCTAGTCCACCCTTCCTAACCCCAATGATCATGCCCCCCTCCCCCCACCTAGCCCACCCTTCCTAACCCCAATGATCATGCCCCCCTCCCCCCACCTAGCCCACCCTTCCTAACCCCAACGATCATGCCCCCCTCCCCCCACCTAGCCCACCCTTCCTAACCCCAACGATCATGCCCCCCTCGCCACCACCTAGCCCACCCTTCCTAACCCCAACGATCATGCCCCCCTCGCCACCACCTAGCCCACCCTTCATAACCCCCAACGAAAAACAACTCACCACCTCACAGCCAAGCAAACACCAGCTGGCTTTCTTTCCCTCACCAACAGCGCCTGAAGGTCCCGACTGGAGTTTCCCCTTTAACATCAGTGGGTGGGGGGTTGCGATCCCCCTCTCCGCTGGCTACCCTAGGGTTGGGAGGTTTGTGGGGACAAAAGGGGTATGCCGCCCAACCATTCTGGACCCAGGAGACCAGGGAGAGGGGATCGATTCCCCCTCCCTAAAAAAAACCTCCGTCTTTAAAGAGAAGAAACCAAGCAGTTTCTTCTCTTTAAAAACGGAGTTGTTTTAAGGAGGGGGGTGGAATCGATCCACTCTCCCTGGCCTCCTGGGTCCAGAAGAGTTGGGGGGACATACCCCTTTTGTCCCCTCAAACCTCCCAACCCCAGGGGAGCCAGCGGAGAGGGGGTCGCAACCCCCCACCCACTGATATTAAAGGGGAACCCCATCTACTTTCATGACTCCACACACTCAAAGCACCATAACACAATAAAGCCCCCCTCCCCACCACCTAGCCCACACTTCCTAACCCCCAACGACCACGCCCCTCTCCCCACCATCTAGCCCACCCTTCCTAACCCCCAACAACCACGCCCCTCTCCCCACCACCTAGCCTACCCTTCCTGTCCCCCACCACCACGCCCCCTCCCCACTACCTAGCCCACCCTTCCTAACCCCCAACGACCACGCCCCCTCCCCACCACCTAGCCCACCCTTCCTAACCCCCAACAACCATGCCCCCACCCCACCACCTAGCCCACCCTTCCTAACCCCCAATTACCATGCTCCCCTCCCCACCAAATAGCCCACCCTTCCTAACCCCCAATGACCATGCCCCTCTCCCCACCACCTAGCCCACCCTTCCTAACCCCCAATGACCATGCTCCCTCCCCACCACCAAATAAATAAATTTTACAAAATTACTAAAAACACAGTCAAAAACATCCAAAAATACACAAAAACAAAAACACCAAAAACAATACGAAGTAAACAAAAACACAATACAAAACAAAGACAAAAAATACAAATTCCAAGCCCCCCCCGCCCACACACACACACACACACACACACACACACACACAAGAAAGAAAACAAGCAAACTTACCAAAAGATGTCCTACCTCCACCAGGACTGAAAAAGAAATGAATAAAGAAAGAGACTACTTACCAGAAGAAGCTCCACCCAGAGGCCAGGAAAGAAAAAATAGTCAAAATACAATAACCCCTACCAGCACCACCTGCTGGACACAATAGTAAAAACAATTCAAAAACACACAACAGCTCCAAACAAAAGGCCAGAAGAGTAAAAACAAATCAAAAACATAACACAAATTCACAATTTTACACAAAAGGTCACACCAATAAAAACAAGTCAAAAACATTACACTAAAACGCACTTTAACACAAATCACAAACATATGTCAATAAAATACAATAGAAACTTTTAAAAATCCTGTGCTGAGTTTTAACTCAAATTTAAACCCAAAACATCTAAACACATTTTAAAAACATTGAATGTAAAAAACATTTACTTTTACATTATTAAAATTATGACCTACGGTAGAAATAATTTAAAAAATTCAAAAAACTAAAACATTATTCGCTTACATAAAACAATTTGAAAAAATTATATCATATTTTGTTCTTTTATTAATCCTCAAAAAACCCCAAAAAAGCATATCACAGTTAATAACAGCCAAGCCAAAAAAATTACATAAATAAACGTTTAAAAAATTAAAATTACAGACTAAGCAATTTTAAAAAAACATTAACACAATTTAACCTTCCAGCACAATTTAAAACAGCCCGGCAATGCCGGGCAACCTCTGCTAGTTATATATACAGTACTGCCTTGAGCTCATTGGGGTAATGTGTGATCTAAGTGTAGATAATAAATTATACATGTGGTTAATGCTAATAGCATACCTGTCAACCCGTGGCTCCGGAAAAACAGGACCTGCACACATCGCTTGTGCGCAGGTCACATTCCACGCATGCGTGGAAAGGTTTTACCCCTTCCACGCATGCGCAGAAGCGCTACGCCGCTTGCGCAGCCCTTACACAAGCGGCGTAGCGCTTCCGCACATGCGTGGAAGGGGTAAAACCCTTCCGTGCATGCGCGGAAAGCGTTTCCCCCTCTGCCAAATTACGGGGTTTTGGCAGCGGGGGCCGGGTTATGACGTCAATCAGCGTCAATTTACGGGGTAATCCCGGCCAAATCAGAAAGGTTGACAGGTATGGTTAATAGTATTGCCATGATACATATTAATACAAAGGGCCCCTGGTGGTGCAGTGGTTAAACTGCTATACTGCAGCCAAAATGTTGTTAGTTCGATCCTGTAGAATCAGGGTTGACTCAACCTTCCATCCTTCCTAGGTCAGTAAAATGAGTATGCAGCTTGTTGTGGCCAAAATGCTAATTAAGTTGTTAACCACCCAGAAAATGTACCCAACACTATGGGGCAGTATATAAGTGTAATTGCTATTGCTAATAAATATAACACACACAAACTGGAGCCTCCAACTTGTCCAGCCTTGCCAATGCTTAGTCGAAACCATTTTCCAGTGAGTCTGTTGAACCTTAAATTCGGGGATGGTGGCAGAAACAGGGACCCAGAGACCCAGTGCTTTACAAGGCTCATCATGGTAGGTGGTAGGGTCAGCTAGCACTTATGACCATTGGTGGCATGTAAGGCATAGCAGCAAGTAATGGTTGAGGGCAAAGGCAAGCGTGTATATTCATACAAATGCACAAATACACACATGCAGGGAAGCAGGCAGCAGGGAGACAGCCAGTCAAGCAAGCATTAACAAGTACATACCTGCCTCTGGAATGGATTGGCTGAGGAGACTCTGAACCTGAGGCATCAGTGCTCTGTGGTCATGGGCCAGTTTTCTCCAGTGAGTGGCCAGTTCTGGGAGCCACCCATCCTTGGAAAGGCCCCACAATTCGTCAGTGTGTCCAACCCAGCATTGCTTTGAAGTATTGTGGGAAAATCTACAACAGCTTCTCGAGAAATAATTTCCATTTCCCATAATGCTCAAGAGAACAGAAATATTACTCACTGTGTGGCATTCAATTACAAAGGTGAGCACCGTAAGAGAAAATTCCTGGCATCAGGAGCCTACTCTGTTTATTGCAAGAAAATATGCACAGTATTACAGGCACAACGAAATGTAGTGAAGAATAAATATTCAATGGTAGTACAACTAATTAAAACTTAAGCTACCCACAAAACTCTTCTACAAAATGATTTAAGAACATGCATTCTTCTTGTTTATAGACACTGTCTGGCTGTTACTCTTTTCTTGCTGCAGATAATTATGTCTTTCATGTCAGTCAAAGCATAATGATTTGGAATTCTTTATGCAATCCAGTCAGAATATATGTAATTTAGTTGTGTTTCTTCTAGAGTGCCATACACTGTGTTCTTCATGTTGACACTGAACCAGCCTTCCCAATGTCCTTGGCTGGTCTGCACACATTTCAGAGCCAAACCAGGGGCATTCTTGGCTTCAGCTAAATTTATCTTAGGCCATTCTAGCACATCCTAGTTTGCCGTTCCCTCAAACACTGAGTTTTCTTTGTGAATTAGAGAAAAACAGGATAAAAACAGCATATCTCCAAATATAAGAGTCAAAAGGCAGTATTGTGTGCCTGCGGGATGTACTGTATGCCATTTCTTGTAGTATATAGCCCAGAGGATTTCTGCCTTCACAAAAGGAAAAAGAAAGAAAAAGAGCAGTAAAAAAATAAACAAAAACACATGTTCATACATTATTATCATACAAATTAGACAGCTAATTTGCTGTTTCTACACCACATGGCATTTCTGGTATGGTGGAGATGGTGGAGGGCCACATGAAATGGTGATGCAGGCCACATTCAGTCCAAAAGCCGCAGGTTGAGAATCCCTGATCTAGACCTTTGAGGTGTGTGTGGGTGTGTGGGTGTGTGTGGTTAGAGTCTAGCAACACACATTAAAAAATATAGCCACTCTATCCATATAATCAGTAGAATTGTTTTTTAAAAGAAGTAATAGGATGAATCTGGAAGTCCACCACAAGTGCAAGTGGTATATAAATGATTAAAACAATGATAAGCAGCATAACCAAAGCACATTAAAAACACCAATCAACAACCAATTATTAAGCCCTGCTTAATCCCTTTGTTGGGATTAGCACCCCTGTGGGGGGAGCTTTAACCTGACAGGTAGTTGTCAATAAGAAATAAACAAGTTCCATCCTTCTTGACTCAGAGGCTGGACTTGTTACACCCCCAGTTCGTTTACTTATTACATTATCCTTCAGTCCCACTCAGTTTTCATGGTTGAGCAAGGATTTGGACCCAGATCTCCTAAAATCCTTCCACTGACATTTGTTTCATAATAATAATAATTTCATGTCAGAGATTAGTCTATTTGTTTAGTTTATTATTATGTAATGGTTTCTAATTATATGTTGGGTCTTTTTATGCAGGGTTGTGTCCAATGGGATTGTGAGCCACCAGAGTCGCTTTGGTATTTGGGTGGCTGTTATGTATGTTACTGTTTATAGGAGCAGAATGTATCTTTTCTCATGTATCTATTCTTATACAAATAAGTGAATCAAAAAATGTGCACACTCTGTTAGCCAATGGGCTTGTTGTATTATTGTTACTGTTACTGTTTATAGTGTATATAAATCCGAGTTTTGCCCCATCCAAAGTGTGTTCAAACCCCACAAATAAAGAGCTGAATTTCACTACTTCATTCGTCTCCTTCTTCATTCCTTGAACACTTTGGGGTCTTGCAATGAAGACAATAGAAGGAGCCGTAACAAGGCTAAACACAACTTTATTGCATGATGGTCAGGGTGAACATGAGGTAATGGCAGACAAACAGCTCTATTTATAGTACAATGTACATTTGAATATGCCGGTGTGGTAGCTCATTGGCTACTGTCCACGTGACGTCATTGATCATCACGCCCATCTTCTTCAGGTGCGGTGTGGCAGGAAGGTTTCCCGCTCTTCAGGTATTCGGGGAATCTGTACCATTTGAGCTGGATGCCCGCTGCTGCCACCTGTGGCCACTTAGCTCGCATCCTTATACAGCTTGTTACAATGTGTTCCTGATTAGATACAATTGGATACATTGACTGGTTACATTCTGTTAAAGGGAGCATTACATCATTACATTCAATACATAACACCCCTCCCTCCTAGGTAAGGACGAAGTCCTTCAGCCACTGAGGCTTCCCCGCATGTTCAATTTGGGCGAGTGGCAGCCGTGCTTTGACCTGGGGTCCCTGCATACTCCTGATTACTATGCCCTCATCCTGCTATGGGAGAGGGTGACTCGTTAGCGATCGGCTGCGGGTTCTGAGCCTGGGATTGGGGAGGTTTAGGTGTGGGAGTAAACTCCAGGGATGTGAAACCAGGGGCTCTAGGGACTAAAGCAAAACCCCGCTCTTTGCTCAGATGGGTGGGGGACCACTCCGAAAAATCCCCTCGGTTTCCAAACTCAAAATCTAACTCTTCGAAATCCTCCTCTTCCAAATTGTTCCTGTAGCTCGGGGGGTCAAAAGGATGCGGATTTGTTTCATTTCCCCCCCCCCAGTGGTCTGTGTCTCCCCCTTGGGATAAATGGGTGGGGGAGAACCCTAACATTGAATTATCTGTTTGGTCACTCGTGTTTTCCCTACCTACCACCCTACTCCTGAGCTGGTCAGCGTGCCTCCTCCAGAGGAGTCCTGTGCTTGTCTCGACATTGTACAAGACTGGCCCCGTTTGCCCGAACACTACTCCGGGCACCCAAGCCGGTCCACCGGCTGCATAATTCTGATAATGCACTGCTTCGCCGATCCCGAAACTCTTGGTGCTCCCTATTTCTATGTTTCTACCTGTGTCCTCCATCCTGGTTGGGTCTAAGCACGAGAGGATTGTGGCGGGTTTCTTACGCATAAGGAGTTCGATGGGCGACAAACCCGACGCTAAAGGGGTTACTCGATACCTTAATAGATATTGGCATAGTTGCAGATTCAAATCCCCGGGGCCCATCCGACGCAGTGCGTCCTTCGTTGTTCACACCAAGCATTCCGCTTGACCATTTGTAGCGGGGTGAAAGGGGGCAGAGGTGATGTGGCCTCTTATTTATCTCTATAAACCCCTGGAACTCTGCTGACGTGAAAGTTGTGGCGTTATCGCTCACAAGTACGTCGGGTAAACCGAAACTGCTGAATACCTTCTGCAATTGCTTAACCGTCGCAGCTGACGATATACTGGCCATTGGGATTACCTCCAACCACTTATGAGGAACAGGGTGCCCTTGAAGGGACCCACGAAATCTACATGCAGGTGCGACCACGGCCCTCGGGCTGCATCCCATTCTCTATAAGGAAGTCGGGACTCTTCGGGGTGGGTACTCTGGCAGCTCTCGCAAGTGCCAATCATGTGTTCTATGTCTGCGTCCAACTTGGGCCACCAGACGTAACTCCTGGCTAGTGCTTTAGAATGCACGATCCCCGGGTGGTTGATATGTAACATCTTGAGCACCTGTGACCTCAAGGCTTCGGGGATTACTACCTGCTGCCCCCAAAGTAGGCAGCCCCTCTCTAAGGACAGCCCGTCTCTCCTTCTGCCATAAACCTTGAATTCCTCCATGGGGGAGGTTCCTGGCCACCCTTTTTGCACCCATGAACTGACTAGGGCCAACGACTTGTCCTTCACTGTAGCTTTAGCGATTTCTGCTGGCAGTATCGGGGGTGACTCTAGGGCCTCGATCAGGAGCACCTGGTGGTCCTGCTCTACCTCATGCTCTGGGTCCCCTGCCTGTGGGAGGGGTGACCTGGAAAGGGCTTCGGCGTGACTGATCTCCTTGCCGGGATGGAAGGTCAATGCATACTGATATGCGTTGAGGAAAATGGCCCACCACAGCATCCTCGGGGACAGGATCTGTGGGGTGGGCTTGTCAGTGGTAAAATTTCCTAACAGGGGCTTATGGTCGGTCACGACTGTGAACGGTCTGCCATAAAGGAAGACATGGAACTTTTTGGTTTCCGCAACTATCGCCAGGGCTTCCCTATCTGTTTGCGCGTAGTTGTGCTCTGCCTTGGACAGGGATCTTGAATAGAATGCCATTGGGGCTTCTTGCCCGCCCTCTAGCACGTGGCATAGGACTGCCCCCACCCCCACTGGTGAGGCATCGCAGACCAACACAACGGGTTTCTTGGGATCGAAGTGGGTCAAGACAGCCTCGGAGGATAGAAGCTGCTTGAGCCCTTGGAATGCCTGTTCCTGGCTCTCCCCCCACCACCAAGCCATGTCTTTTTTGAGTAGTTTGTGCAGCGGCTCTGCCACCAATGCCTTTCCTGGGAGGAAAGAGTGGTAAAAATTTAGGAGTCCTAGGAGGGACTGTAGTTCAGCCTTGTTGGTGGGGTGAGGGGCGTTCTGCACTGCTGACACCTTTGACTCTGCTGGCTTGATGCCCTCAGGGGTTATCCGGAAACCCAGAAACTCTACTTCTTCTGTGAAAAACACACACTTATCTTTTCTCAACCTGAGCCCTGCTTTCTTGAACACGGTTAGCACCCAGTCTAACCTCTTGGCCAATTCTTGTCCCCCCCCCCCCACCGTTAGCAAAATGTCATCAATGTAAGGGAAAACACCTGGGAGCCCCTTCAAGAGCCATTCCACGAGGGACTGAAAAATTCCTGGGGCTGAATTCATGCCAAATTGGAGGCGCGTTACTTTAAAAGCTCCCTTATGAGTAACTATGGTTTGAGCGGCAGCTGCAGCTGGGGTCACCATTAATTGCTGATATGCCTGTGCTAAATCTAGCTTAGCGAAACACCTCCCCCCATGCAAAGTTGCTAACAGGTGACCTACTACCGGCACCGGGTACGCATTTGGGTGAATTGCCTTGTTAATCGTGCACTTGTAGTCAGCGCAGATTCTGACCTCCCCGTTAGCCTTAAGCACCGTAACAATGGGGGTTTCCCACTCGGCAGAGTCCACAGGTACCAAAATCCCCTGATCCACCAGTTTGTCCAGTTCAGTCTCAATTTTGTCCTTCAGTGCGAATGGCACTCTCCGTGGCTTGAGCCTGATGGGCCAGATGTCGGGATCCATGTCGAATGAAACTGGGGGCCCCTTGAACTTCCCGAGCCCCTTCTCGAAGACGGCAGGGTGTGCGTTACACACCTCCATGATCGGGTCAGCCTGCACAGTGTGTATGCCCCCAATGAAAACCCCCAGGGGGCCAAACCACTGTGTCCCTAGGAGGCAGCAGGACCCGTCCCTTAAGACCACTAGGGGCAACTGTGCGGAGCACCTCTTGAACTTCACCTTGAACTCCCCCACCCCCAACACTGGCATACTTTTCCCCTGAACGTCCCGTAGATTAGTCTTTAGGGCTTTCAGCTTGGGGTGTGACTTTAGGGGAATACGCAAACATTTCCAGTGGGAGATGATGTTGTTTTATGACCCCGAGTCTATCTCCATCCTAACCGGGACCCCTTGTATCAGTACCTCAACAAAAAACCAGGGGTGCCTCAAAAGCACGCTGTGGTCCGCCTGATCGTGGTTGTTGGGAACTCATCGAGACACACGGTGCTCCTGTGGCTCGTCGTCATCGAAGATCCTGCCGACCCTGTCCGCTTTCCACTGGGGCCATTCCGCCTGGCCCTTACCGTCGTCCCGTCACCGCCTGCAGACCTTTGCAATGTGCCCGTGCTGCCCGCAGTTGTGGCACTCCGCCTACTGAAAAGGGCACCGACTCCGGTCATGGAATGCCCCACATCCATTGCAGCGGCGGTCCTCTCTGGTGCAGTCTCAAACCTCGGGCCTCTCTGCAACCGCTGCATGTCGTCGTCCTCGCTGAAGTTGGAGGTGGACATGGTGGACTTGGAGGGCGCCTGCTCTCCATGGGAGGAACAGCTGTGGACTGGGACCACAGGTGGGGCCCCCACAGCCGCTGCAGTCCTGGCCCGGCACACCCGTTTGCCTTGTTGCACAGACTCGGCGGCTTGGGCAATTCGCAGGACATGCTCGAAGGAGATACTCTAGTCCTTGGCCAGTAATTTTGTTCTTGCCCCCTCATTTCACAGGCCCAGCAGGAGCCTGTCTTGCAGCGCCTCGCTCAGGGACGTTCCCCACCAGCTAGGCACGGCAGCTACCCTCAGAGCTGCCACGAAGTCGGCCACGGACTGTTGAAAGGCCAGCCTTGCCGGGAACACCGACACTTTCAGGCGGAAATGCTTCCTCAGCTCGGTGAGGATCTCATCTAGGGGTACCTCCCTGAGCGGCCTCAGCGTCAGGAAGTTTGTTGCCAGCTCTAGCGTTTCCAGGCCACACTGGCCCAGCAGGTACGCTCAGCGCTGGGCTTCTTCCTCGATGCCCTTGAGGTCCATCTCATATAGGAACTGCTGTTTGTAGAGTTCCCATTTCTCTTGCTTTGTGGTGTCGAAAGGTGCGATGTTCACTTTTCGGGACGCCATCCCACCTTCGTCGCCAATTTGTTGTCCTGCAATGAAGATAATAGAAGGAGCCATAACAAGGCTAAACACAACTTTATTGCATGATGGTCAGGGTGAACATGAGGTAATGGCAGACAAACAGCTCTATTTATAGAACAATGTACATTTGAATATGCCGGTGTGGTAGCTCATTGGCTACTGTCCACGTGACGTCATTGATCGTCATGCCCATCTTCTCCAGGTGTGGTGTGGTGGGAAGGTTTCCCGCTCTTCAGGTACTCAGGGAATCTGTACTATGTGAGCTTGATGCTCGCTGCTGCCACCTGTGGCCACTTAGCTCGCATCCTTATACAGCTTGTTACAATGTGTTCCTGATTAGATACAATTGGATCCATTGACTGGTTACATTCTGTTAAAGGGAGCATTGAATCATTACATTCAATACATAACAAACACGAAACTGGCAACGAAGGTGGAATGGCATCCCCACATGACAGCAACATTGGCCCATTCAACCCAGCACATCCAGAGAAATGGGCAACATATGAACACTGGTTCTGCCACACAATGGCCTCACAGAAGATCATGGACGGAAACCAGAAGCACTCCTGTTTCCTCGCTCAGTGAGACGCTTGAGCTGGAAACCCACCTCGTTCTCCCAAGGAACATGGATGTGGTGCCGCTTGCAGAAATCATGTCTGCACTGAAGAGGCACCTGCAGCCAGAGGTCTCAATCTTCCTGGCCAGGGTAGCCTTCCACAGAAGAGAGCAGTGACCCAGTGAATCCACTTCAGACTATGCCACTGCGCTGCGCATTGCTGCTGCCCCGTGCAAGTGGGACAAAATTGAAGAAGCACTCCGGGACCATCTGCTGGCCGGCATGAGGGCCGAAGATACTCAATGTCACCTCATGATCAGAAAGATGCTAAACTTCACGGATGTCCTAGAAAAGGCAGTAGCGGCTGAGGCCGCACAGTCCTGGATAAAGCTTTTTCGGCATCGCCACTCCACCACCAGTGCCACCGACTCAGCTGTGCAAGCTCAGCAAAGTTCATCTTCATCCTCCTCAGCATCGCCTGGTTCCACCTCTTCATCAGAGTCCAGCGACGCAGAGGGAGATGTCTGAGCGGTCTGAAGAAAGCACCGAGAGCACCATGACTATCGGGAGAAGTAATTCCTTTGTAAGTGCGATGACTGCTGAGCCCGGCATGACCGCAAGAAGTTCCCTTTCCGCACGGCAGAATGCCACAACTGCGGGCGAAGAGGGCACATTGTTAAAGTATGCCAACAGCAAAAGCAAAGAACTGAATCCAAGAACCTGAGTCCAAGAAGAGTCATCACCACAAAATGTCCACTGCCAAAGTGTCACCAGAGTCTGATCTGTGCCAAGTGGTCATCGTCAGCAAGCATTTCTTCGAAGACCTGAGCATGCAGGTCTTCAAGTTAGAGGTGGATTCAGGTACTACCTTTTCCATAATCCCACAGCGAGAGTTTTTGAGAATTTATCCTGCCTCTTGGGCCAAGCTCAAATTCTTTAAAACTTCCCTCCAGAATGTGCAAGGTTGCCAGATTCCGATCATGGGGTGGGAAATTTCTTGGTTAAATTCAAAAACATTTGCACCTCCTTGCCATTGGTTGTAGTTAAGCAGAGCACTAACTGTCTTATTGGGACCAAATGGTTTAGACCCCTGGAAATCCGGCTTTCTGGCATCCACGCAATAGACTCTGACCCAATCCGGGATGTTTGTGCTGCACATCCTGAGGTATTCAAAAAGGGTTTAGGTTTATATTGCTTTATAGTTTTGTATTTTGTATATGAAAATGTACTTTTACTTTGCAATTTGTACTGTATCTTTGTATATTTTTGAATATTGTGAACCACTTTGGGTTGTCCACAGGACAAGGAAAGTGGTATATAAGAATAAAATTCAATTCAATTCAATTCAATTTATACAAAGGACCCCCTGTTGACTCTGAGCTTGACCCACCCATCCTGCCCATCCGGATAAAGCCACGCCGGGTACCCTTTGCTTTAAAGGAGAAGATAGAAGCCGATCTGGACAAACTGGTTGGGCAGGGCATCCTAGTGCCAGTGGCCTCTGCAGAGTGGGAGACACCAATTGTGACTGCTTTGAAAAGTAACGGGGAGGTCAGGATATGTGCTGACTACAAGTGTACCATCAATAAAGCTATTCGCCCAAATGCATATCCTGTGCCCGTGGTAAGCCACCTTCTTGTAATGTAACACATGGGGGGGGGGGGTATATAAGGTAACTAGACAACAATTCGGGGTGAATGCAGCCCCCAGAATATTTCAATCTCTTGTAGAACGTATTTTGAAAGGGTTGCCCAGTGTCCTGCCATATTTTGACAATGTCCTGATCCTTGTTAAGGACACCATTGAACTAGCGGCCAGGCTCAATCGAGTCCTTTCACGTTTCGAGAGGGCCGGTCTACGTCTCAGAAGAGACAAATGTGTGTTTTTGGCACAGGAAGTGGAGTTCCTGGGGAACCGCATTACACCCCAAGGTATCATGCCCTCTGACTCCAAGGTGGCAGCCATGCGGAATGCACCCAGGCCGAAATGTAAAGCTGAATTGCAATCATTTCTAGGATTGTTAAACTTCTATCACGCTTTTCTCCATCGCAAAGCCTCAGTTGACGAACCATTACATCAGATACTGTTTGGCACTGGGGCCATTGCCAGGAGAAAGCGTTCCTAGAACTTAAAAGGCTGCTATCTTCGGATGCTGTATTAACTCATTTTGAAGAAGTTGTACTTATGTGTGATGCATCCCCTGTGGGGGTGGGAGCTGTGTTATGCCATGTACTCAATGACAGGAGGGAAGCCCCCATAGCATTTTATTCCCATTCACTCTCAAAGCCTGAGAAAAATTACGCTCAGACAGACAGGGAGGTGTTGGGAATCGTGGCTGGAAATTCCATGATTCCCTTTACGGAAGGCCTTTTACCATCATAACTGACCACAAGCCCCTCCTTGGAATCTTTGTGAACAGGAAACCCACGACTCAAATTCTGTCCCCAAGGATGTTGCGTTGGGCAATTTTCCTAAATGCATACGATTTTACTTTGGTACATAGGCCAGGCAAGGACATCATCCACACTGATGCCCTGTCGTGTTCTCCACTGTCAGCGGTTGGGGAAGCAGATTGCAAGATCGAAAGTGACAACCAGGTCCTTATGATTGAAGAAGTCAACTTGCCGGTCATCCCCTCAGATATAGCCAAAGCTATGGCCAAGGATGTAACATTGACTAAAGTAATGTCTTGGGTACAAAAAGGCTGGCCTGTCTCTCCTCTAGCTGAGGAATTCAGAACATTCCACCGCAAACATTTGAAATTGTCAGTGGAATGAAGTTGCCTTCTATGGGGCCAGCAGGTGGTCATTCCTGTCACTCTCAGGAAAAAGGTTTTGCATTGACTTCACAGAAGTCACCCGGGAATTGTACGTTCCAAAGCCCTTGCCCGTAGCTACTTTTGGTGGCCTCAACAGGACCAAGACAAAGAACAGATGGTCGGCACTTGTGCCAGCTGTCAATCCTCTCACCCAGAGCAATCCCACCTTCCCTCTCAGAAATGGGATTCTGCTCGGGGCCCGTGGTCCAGGTTGCATATAGATTTTTCAGGTCCATTTAGGGGTGCCCTATTTTTGTTAATTGGAGACTCATTCTCTAAGTGGCTGGAAGTGATTAGAGTTCCTAATACCACTTCAGCCACCACAATAATGCACCTGAGAAGGCTGTTTGCAGCATTTGGACTTCTAAATGTGCTGGTGTCCGGCAACGCATCCATGTTCACATCTGCAGAATTCCAATCCTTCATGGAAAGGAATGCAATTAGGCACATCACTGCTGCCCCATTCCACCCAGCCACCAATGGCAGGTGGAGTGGCAGGTGCGCACAACTAAAGACGTGCTTCGGTGTATAGGTGAAGGGGATTTGGAGCTCCAGCTATGCCAGTTTCTTTTCACATATAGGCTCACCCCCCTTGCCTCAGGGCGGTCCCCTGCTGAATTGCTCCAGTGAAGGAAACTGTTATCCTTAGATTAGAAGTTAGATTAGATTAGAAGTTTATTTTATATCCCGCTTTCCTGACACAGGTGCCACTCAAAGCGGCTTACAACATGTATAGATACAATAAAACAGAGCAAAAGGCAATACACAGAATTAGGCACAATTAGGCAATACAATACAAAAGGCAAATACACAATTAATATACTCAATACACTGCTGTCAGTCCTAGAACGAGTCCCCCGAGCGGTGGAGTGGCTACGGGGTGAGCGCGGGCCTCCCTCTCTGCGGCGGCGGCGGCGGCTTTTCACCCCTCCGGCCAGGCGTGGCTCGGAGGGGGCGGCGGCGGCGGCGGGCGCGGGTGGGCTCAATCCCCCGAGCGGTGGAGTGGCTACGGGGTGAGCGCGGGCCTCCCTCTCTGCGGCGGCGGCGGCGGCTTTTCACCCCTCCGGCCAGGCGTGGCTCGGAGGGGGCGGCGGCGGCGGCGGGCGCAGGTGGGCTCGATCCCCCGAGCGGTGGAGTGGCTACGGGGTGAGCGCGGGCCTCCCTCTCTGCGGCGGCGGCGGCGGCTTTTCACCCCTCCGGCCAGGCGTGGCTCGGAGGGGGCGGCGGCGGCGGCGGGCGCAGGTGGGCTCAATCCCCCGAGCGGTGGAGTGGCTACAGGGTGAGCGCGGGCCTCCCTCTCTGCGGCGGCGGCGGCGGCTTTTCACCCCTCCGGCCAGGCGTGGCTCGGAGGGGGCGGCGGCGGCGGCGGGCGCAGGTGGGCTCGATCCCCCGAGCGGTGGAGTGGCTACGGGGTGAGCGCGGCCTCCCTCTCTGCGGCGGCGGCGGCGGCTTTTCACCCCTCCGGCCAGGCGTGGCTCGGAGGGGGCGGCGGCGGCGGCGGGCGCAGGTGGGCTCGATCCCCCGAGCGGTGGAGTGGCTACGGGGTGAGCGCGGAAATTTCCTTGCCGGAAATTTCCTTGCTGGAAATTGGATCCCTCTAGGGCGGAGGACAAAGGCACAAATATAGCGATCCAACACCAGAAGGGTTTCTCGTCTGGAGACCCTGCACATTGCTGCAATTATGCAGCTGGTGGTCCTACATGGGTGCCTGGGTTTGTGATTGATCAAACTGGTCCTGTTCCTTACAGAATCGAAACAGCCACTGGTCTGATCTGGAGGAGGAACACGGATCAATCGAAACCCAGAATACTGGACTCACAGGACGAATACAGACACTCAACATTAGGGTTGACTCCCACCCATTTAAACCCAGGGGGCAGAGGTAATAGTCAGCAGCCAGCCAACATTGACCCAGAGGTGTGTTTTAGGGACCGACTTCAAGCGGAATTTGTGGAATTCTCCCCTACTCTGGCCCGGTGTACTCCTACACTGTCCTAGCCTAGCACTCTGGATTCCTTTATTGATGATGACCTATTTTGTTCAGAGTCGCCCTCCACTCTTAGTACATACAGGAGGACCCTGAGTTGTCTTTATTATCCACAGAATTAGATTTTGGTTTTGAGCAATCCCTTGTTCCTCCATCTGATAAACAGGGCTTTAATTTGGGTTTACAATCCTCCCCCTCTAGTCAATCCCTCACTCCAGTCAGATCGCCCATCCTACGAGCCCCTGAGCCAGCTCAGCCAAGTGTCCGACCCAGAAGGGAAACTAGATCGCCATCCAGGTTAAAGGATTTTGTTTTTACCTAAGGGGGAAGAATGTTATGTATGTTACTGTTTATAGGAGCGGAATATATCTTTTCTCATGGATCTATTCTTATGTAAATAAGTGGATGGAAAAATGTGCACACTCTGTTAGCCAATGGGCTTGTTGTATTATTGTTAATGTTACTGTTTATAGTGTTTATAAGTCCGTGTTTTACCTCATCCAAACTGTGTTCAAACCCCACTAATAAAGAGCTGAATTTCACTTCTTCATTCGTCTGCTTCTTTATTCCTTGAACACGAAAGTGGCCATACAAATATAAATAAATAAATAAATTATTAGACAGATGGCTATTCAATGTGCATTCATTATGGGCCTTCTCTGTATGACTGCAGCAAAGGGCCTTCTCTGTATGACTGCAGCAAATCCATGTTGGTTGTCCTTTTTTTGCAGAAAGATAATAAATATGTTCAAATCTAGACCTACCCAATCATGTAAACCAGTGATTCTCAACCTGTGGCCCATTGGCCAAATGCGGCCTATGGTGCCATTTCATGTGGCCCCACACCACCTCCACCAGACCAGGAAGTGCCATGTGATGGAGGAAGGGGGAAATGGCATCTAGCCCCCAAAGCTGTCTGAGGAAGCGTAATCTGGTCCCTGGCTTTAAAAGGTTGAGAATTCCTGTTGTAAATAGAAAGAGAACATCAAAATGACAGTGTCTGAGAGAGAAGCTTTCACGACACACTAATCTGGAAGCAACATATGAAGTCTCAGCGTGTGGTAAATTTTATTAACAATTTACAGGATTTGTAAATTGGTAATAAGGTTTGATCCAGGCACACATGAAGTACAAAGGAAGGGGGTGGGATTGTTTTTTGAGACTGATAAATAAATAGTCAAGGAATACTTTATTACTTAGAATAAGTTCAAATCCCCACAGCTAGATGAATTGCATCAAAGGATGTTGAAGCAAATGGCTGAAGGCATCTCAGAACGACTGTCTATCATTTTCTTGAAATGGGAGAAGTGCCAGGTGATGGAAGAAGGTTAATGTTTTCCCAATCTTCAAAAAGGGCAAAACGGAGGAACCAGGAAACTACAGATGAGCCTGTTTGACATCAATCCCAGGGGGAATTCTGGAGCAGATTATAAATCAGCCACTCTGCAAGTACCTTGAAAATAATGCAAAATGGGTAACTTCCTTGGTAAACAATGGAAACACTGTAGATGTTATATACAGTAATACCTCATACAAAGTCCACTTCATACAACATCAGATTCATACAACATCGCCTAATTCCTTGAAAAAAGTTGTCTCATACAAAGTCGCTGTGTGCATTGCTCTTGTGGGTATTGCATGAGGCAAAGAGTGTTTAGGAGTGGTTTTGAGCGTGATTTTGGATTTTTTTTGAATTTTTTCATCAGGATTTTTAGAAGCATTCCTGGGATTTTTGCAGCATTCTTCAGGTTCTTGGACAATCAGGGTTGTTTGACATGTTTTTGTAATGTATTTAGCCTTTAGACAATGATTTCTTAAAGTTCTGTCAGTTTCTTATCTGTTTCCTTGACTTTGTCCTGAAGTCTGTGCTGTTACAGTACAATGTATCTCTATGGAAACAACGTTGTACGAGGCATTGCAGCAAGGATTTGGATGTTGTATGAGGCATCGTGGCTAGGATTTTGCATGCCTCATACAAAGTCCAAATCCATATAAAGTCCAAACTTGTGGAACCAAGTGTGGACGATGTATGAGGTATCACTGTACTGAAGTTGAAGCTCAAGTATTTTGACCACCAAATGAGGAGAGAGGACTCACTGGAGAAGGCCCTGCTAGGAAAGATCAAAGGCAAAAGAAGAAGGGGATGGCAGAGGATGAGATGCCTAGATGGCATCATTGACACGGTCAGTGTAGATCTGGGAAGACTCCACAGGATGACAGATGACAGAGGAGCCTGGTGTGCAGTGGACATTGTATGAGGCATCGGGGCTAGGCACTTGTCAAAGGTTTTACTGAAATCAAGATACAAAGTGATACCTCATACAAAGTCCAAATCCGTATAAAGTTCAAACTTGTGGAACCAAGTTTAGACGTTGTATGAGGTATCACTTTGTATCTTGATTTCAGTAAAACCTTTGACAAGTGCCTCATGATATTCTGATTGGCAAGCTAACTAGTTATGGTCTGGAAAGCACAAGTGTCAGATGGATACACATTTGGTTACAGAATTGTGCTCAGAGAATATGTATCAATGGCTTCTTTTCAAAGGGAAGGGATGACAAATGGGGTGCCACGAGGCTCAGTCCCAGGCCCAGTGCTTTTCAACATTTTCATTAATGACTTGGATGAGGTAGTGCAGGTAATACTTATCCAATTTGTGGCTGACACAAAACTGGACGGAACAGCTAATACCCTGGAAGAGCAGGATTCAAAAAGATCTCAATAGGGTTGAACACTGCGCTGAAAAGAACAGAACAAAATTTAACTGGGATAAGTGCAAACTTCTAGATACAGCAGGGGGAAAATTGCACAGTTACAAAATGGAGGATAATTGGCTATGAGTGTTAATGAGCTTGGAATTGTTGTAGATCACAAAGTGAATATGAGTCAACAATGCAATGTAACCGCAAAAAAGGTAAAAGCTATTTTAGGCTGCACACCCTGATAAAGGTTATGCTAGAGCAGTGATAGCGAACATTTTAGAGGCCGAGTGCCCAAACTGCAACCCAAAATGTACTCATTTATCACAAAGTACCAACACAGCAACAGGGGAGAAAGGAAGTGCTCCAATTGGGCTGCTGGGCAGAGGGGCGGGGTGAACTCTGTGCCGGGGGAGGAAGTGCTCCAATTGGCCTGCTGGGCAGAGGAGTGGAGTGAACTCTGTGCTGGGGGAGGGAGGAAGCGCTCCCATTGGGCTGCTAGGCAGAGGGGCGGGGCAAATTCTGTGCTGGTGTGACTGAACAGGTGCCCACATAGAGGGCTGTGAATGCCACCTCTGGCACACGTGCCATAGGTTCATCACCACTGTGCTAAAGGGTCTTGCCCTGCCATTGGGTGGGAGGAGGAAGTCACCTCAAAGGGTAGGTGTTGGAGAGTACCAATGATGGCAAGCTGTTGACTTGCCTATCTTCCATCTCTAAGCTAGCTTCCTGCTACCAGGGGTGATGGAAGATTCTATCCTGTCAACAGTGGTGCTGCAAGGGTCTCTTGCCAGCCCAGCACATTTCTTTAGGTGGAACCAGGGACACTGAAAGTACATCCTAGAGCTGGAATCCACATTCACTAACTAAATTCAAGCAACCATTGCAAGGATCTGCACTGATAAAAATGGGTATTTATCTTAGCTTCATAATCCATGTGTCAGTTCCTGTAAAATCCTGCAGAGAACAGCTGATTGACAAGGCTGCTTCCCTCCACCTCACCTCCTGAGGGTTGTTTTCATGCCATTTGTGGTTGGTCAAAAGGAGCAAAACATTGGGGAGCTGTCTGCAACCGCACATAGTTCAAACTGCATAAGTCAAATGAATCACGGCTGCGGCACATATTCCCAGGCTCTTTTATCAGCTGATCTTTCCATAGCTGTGAGAGACTTTATTTGCTTAACACCAGTCTAGCTGTAAGGCTAAGAGCTTCAAGTCAAGTATAAGCACTTTGGGATAAGACCTGTATTTCACAATGGAAGAATGTTTCAAATGTTTTCCTTATTTTACCTTAGTTTGCTCTTCCCATACATCTGATCTTCATCCAGTCAGCAGACAAGGATACACCATTTATATTTTTAAAAGAATCATGCTTGAAATTCTAGTGTCAGCTGCTCCAAAAAATAATAATTAAAGAAACTCCTTGCTTTCCCAGTACTGAGTTGCTCAACCAAGGATTCTGGAGGAAAACACAGTAACCTATGGCCAGCCAAATCACATTTCAGCATGATGTGGTCTGTGCTGAGGACATCTGTTTACACAATTCCCTCTGAGCAGGTCACTCTCTAATCCCTTTGTACAAGCAGCTGTTCCTTCAAGGCTGTTTCTCTTGAATAGTATTGTGGGAAATATTTATTTCTGTACTCCTTTTCTCTGAATGACTGAAATCCTGTTGAGCAGTTCCACAGATGGCATAACTTTTTAAATTACCATAGGTTAAGAAATCTCTGTAGACATTATCTGGTGATACAGTAGTTAAACTGCTGGATTACAGCCACAACTGCTGACATTGTGAGTCTGATCCTGATGGGCATCAAGGTTGAATCAGCTTTCCATCCTTCCAAGGCTGGTAAAATGAGTACCCAGCATGTTGGGGGGCAAAAATGCTAATTCAGTTGTAAATCACCCAGAGAGTGCACTAAGCACTTGGGGCAGTATATAAATATAATTGCTATTGCTCTTTCATACTGAGCTGCTGGACTTGGTTCGCAACATGTTGTTAATGGCTTTTCTTTCTTTTTTGGTTTAAAAAAAGACACACTTTTTATGTAATTACACAACAGGATTTCAACACAGACCTTGGAAGCACCAAGTTACAAGAATTGTAGTTATGTACTTTAGGGTAATGAGCAAATTTAGATGGTGTTACAAAGATACATTTTTAAGTACAATGAGTAATGTCTAAATCAGGAGTTCTCAACATTTTAAAGTCGGGGGCTGGGATTGATACTAGCCTGTATGGTAATTACCATACCGTACGGTAATTTGGCCTTCTGTACGGTGTACGGTTACCGTAAAATATGGTAAATTAGTAAGGTAATTACGCCCACTTCCAGCCTTGATTCCACCCACTTCCAGTCTTGACTCCGCTCACTCCACCCAGACTCCACCCACAACACCACCCACAACTCCGCTCACTCAGCCTGTATGGTATAAGTATGGTAATTTGGCTGAGCCGCATGACATTTTGAGGTTCCCAGGTTGGCATCACGCACTGCCTGCACAATGGGGGAGGCCATTTTGTCCCAACAGTTCCAAAGGAGTCGGACGGCCATTTTGCCCTTCCTCCATCACATGGCACTTTCTGGTGTGGTGGAGGTGGTAGAGCCACATGAAATGGCATTGTGGGCCACAGGTTGAGAATCCCTGATCTAAGTTAACTAAAGCCTGATGAGTAACAGTTATTTTCAAAAGTTACTTTTAAGCATATCTGATTGTATTTTTAAAGGCATTTTGACAGAAATTTTGCAGTTTTTGGCTGCATTTCTTATTGGAGGATATGGCAAGAAATCCATCCAAGCCATACCTTTGCTCTGCCTCTTGCTCGCCCCTCCTGGCCTCAGAGCTCTAATGCTGGGGAGAATCTTGCTTTTTGGGGGCAATAAACATTTCTCAGTCTCTCTGTCTCTTTCTCTCCCATGGCTCCTCAGATGCTTTCCCAAGGATCAGCAGGCCCATGCATGGAAATTTATTGTTATACATCTGACTGAATAAAATAAGTAAAGAGATAAAACCTAATTTCTAAAATAATAAACTAAGTATTGTGTAGGCAAACAGCCTTTTGAAACTCTGTGCGCTGTTTGTGGTCAGAGGTATGAGGACAGGATTTGACTGCATTTTTAAAGAGGGAGAAGAAATTCCTCTACACTTTTTGCAAGCTGAGGTCTTTTATTTATTAAATTATTTCCATGCCTTGTCTCCAGGTGAAGTCAGAGAGGACTAGCATAACTTGCTATGTGTGGGTGGAGGAGGAGCTTGGTGTGTTGATGCTGCTAACAAGCACTATTTCTAGTAAATGTAAAGGGCTTTCTTACTTCAAAGCCAGTTGTGTTTGACTCTAGGGCAGTCAGGACCACAGCCAGGATTCTAGGATTGGTGGGGGAGGCAAAAATATTTTCAGGAGGGGTAACAATGTCACACACACACACAAAAAGCATTGGCATCCTGGGGTGGGGTAGGGGGCAGGCTGTTAGCTCAGGAGGATTTTTGCCCCCTGCCCCTCAACCCCCCTCTGACTATGGCCCACATGCCAGAAGGGACACTCACAGCCCTCTCTGTGGGCATGCAAGCCATCACCCCAGCACAGGAAACTCCTCTACACTCATTGGGCCCTGCCAGACAAGCCCTGCCCTGCCCCATCCTGGGCCACAAATGCCAATGGCAGTGCTGCTTTCCCACCCAACCTTCTCCCTCTGCCAATGGGGAGGTGAGAGGGGAGACTCACCACAGTCCCCATAGGCTGAAATCCCACCTGGGAGATGGGGGTGGTGGTAGCAGGCAGAGGGAGGAAGGGAGAGTTTTGGGTTGCATTTTGGGCACTCGGTCTCTAAAAGGTTCACCATCGCTGCTCTAGGACAGTGGTGGCGAACCTATGGCACATGTGCCAGAGGTGGCACAAGGAGCCCTCTCTGTGGGCACCTGTGCAGTCACCCCAGCATAGAGTTCGCCCCGCCCCTCTGCCCAGCAGCCCAATGGGAGCGCTTCCTTCCTCTCCCCAGCACAAAGTTTTCCTCGCCCCTCTGCCCAGCAGCCTAATGGGAGTGTTTACTTCCTCCCCTGTTGCTGTGTTGGCACTTTGCGATAAATAAGTGTTATTTGGATTGCAGTTTGGGCATTCAGTCTCTAAAAGGTTCACCATCACTACTCTAATCTAGGGGGTGGTGAACTTGACTTTCCTTATGTCACTTGAAGGATCCTGAATCATACCTGTCAAGTATCCCAGATTGGCCAAGATTTCCCATATCTCTCCATTAGTTCCTTCCCTTTTCCCACCACCATCCTATATTTGAATGGTGGGGAAAGGGGTTACTGCGTACGCGTGCCCATCGCAAATGGGCTCTGAGCATGCACAGAGAGGTTCTGTGCATGCACAGATGAGTTGTTGTGGCACATGTGCACCCGGGCTGGAGCAGTTCCCGCATTTTCAGGAGCCACGCTTGACGAGTATGCCCTGAATAGACTTAGATTTGGCGTGCCTAAATGGAAGACCAACTTGCTCAAGTGGGGGCTGCTGGCAGATAACAACATGCTGTGTGAATGCAGAGAGATACAGAATCCAGACCATCTGCAAGAAATATGTACCAATGAGAATTTGAGTTTGACCAGTGACAAAGCCAAGAAGGTGGCTTCATTTTGACAGTTTAAAGTCCAACCTAGGCATGAATGAAGATGAAGAACCTGTTTAAGAGCCACAGCCCTTTCATCTTTGAACTGTAATTCTGTTGTAAGACGCCTTTTGCCTGTATGGATCTTCACTATCACCATCACCTCTGTGGCCTTAGCCATTGTAGTATCTGAGCAGCTTAGCCATGCATCCAGTTCCAAATCTGAAAGCTAAAAATTTTAAAACTTTCAAGTTGTCAGCCAGCCTGAATGACCTCCTAAAAACCAATGTAACTTTTCAGTCTCTGCCTGTGCAATTGAAATCAAATCACAAATCCAGAGAGAAATGTTTTAAAAGTCCCGCAGCAGATTCATCTGGAGTATTTTCACAGCTTCAAATATCTGAAACACAGTTTTCTTTATTAGCCTCAGTTAGCAGCTTTCCAATCATGAATGCCCAGCAGACACAGAAAAATGAGCTTAGAGGTGATATTTTAACCACATGGTCTTATTCAGGTTGTGAGAAAACAAGTATAAAACAGAACTTATAACAAAACTAACCATGCCTTCTTTAGTTTTTTCAGGCCGACAAGCTTTTGCAATCAATATGTTGCTTAAAGACTCAATTCTAGATCTGATGTTTAATATTTCAAAGGGATTTTGTTGTTGTTTAAACTCCACCAAGTACTGCTTAGCCTACATTCCAATTTACAGAGATTACATTTCGGTGCAGAGGTGAGGCAGAGATATTTCTTTACTCTTTTTCTTCTGATTCTGACATTCTTGAATAAGGTGTGTGGCTTAATTGCTGGACTTTATTATATACAGCAGATAGAGATGTACAAATGAAAAATGAAAGAAAAAAATCCAGGCACATGTGAAAACAGAAGTGCTTTATAGGGGGAAAAAAGAAATATTTTAATTCACTTCTTTTTGGGATTAATGTGGAAGACAAAGTCCATTCAATGCCTAGAAGGATATTTATGTGTTTACTCCATATGTTATAAGAACAAGACACAGACATCCACCTAAAGCAATCTGGTTTCTATCCCATGCCATCAAACCACAATTTCTTTTGGCAGGCAATCCAATCGTGCTTTGTGTTTTATTTATTTATTTATTTTAGATTTATATACCACTCTATCCAATGGACTCTGGGCGGTGTACACAAGCTAAAACCAATATAAAACAATTAAAAAAAACCTTAAAACATAGCAATCCCCCCCCCCCCCCGGTGCCATTTACTATCTAAAAACAAATATAAAATCTACAAAACCTTAACATTAAAAACTTAATTACAGGAGGGGGAAGCCTCAGATGAGCCAAAAAGGGGAGCTTGTTGACAATCCCAGCCCCCAGACCCATTTTGCCAACCACATCTTCAATTCTTCCCTAAATGGTAGCAACTGGGCCTGGAGGCGTAGCTCTACTGAGAGGAGGTTCCATAGTGTGGGGGCTACAACCGAGATGGCCCTTTTCCTCATGTTGGAGAGGTAAGGCTCCCCAACAAATGGTACCTGAAGGGTGCCCTCTCGGTTTGCTCTCGTGGGATGGGTCGATGTCCTAGGGAAGATGCGGTCCCTGAATTATCCTGGTCTGCTACCATGAAGTGCTTTAAGGTGACAACCAGCACCTTGAATTGCCCCCGGAGACATAAGAACATAAGAACATAAGAAGAGCCTTGCTGGAACAGGCCACAGCCCATCCAGTCCAGCATTCTGTCTCACACAGTGGCTCACCATTTCCTTCAGGGTATTCCCAAGGAGATGCCTTCACCTGCTTAGGATTCCCTGGAAATGATATTGAGAGATATCCTGCCTATCTCTCCAACCCGGAGGTTGTCCTTAAGTATCCATAATTATAGCCATTGATACTCTTGTCCTCCATGAACTTGTCTAATCCTTTCTTGAAGCTGTCAAGACTGACAGCTGTCACCACTTCTTCTGGCAGGGAGTTCCATAGACCAGTAATCCTCTGGGTGAAAAAGTACTTTCTCTTATTTGTTTGAGAACTAGTACCCAAAAGTTTCATGGAGTGTCCCCTAGTTCTAGTGTTATGCGATAGGGAAAACAGTTTTTCCTTATCTACTTTGTCCACACCATGCATGATTTTATAAACTTCAATCAGGTCACCTCTTAGACGTTGTCGTTCAAGAGTGAAGAGGCCCAACCGTTGCAGCCTTAGATGGTAAGGAAGGTGTTCCAGTCCCCTAATCATTCTGGTTGCCCTCCTCTGCACTTTTTCCAGCTCCATAATATCCTTCTGGAGGTATGGCGACCAGAACTGAACACAGTATTCCAGATGGGGCCTCACCATAGATTTATAAAGAGGCAAAATGACACTTGCTGACTTATTTTCTATACCCTTCCTAATGATCCCTAACATTGAGTTTGCTTTTTTCACTGCTGAGGCACACTGGGTTGACACCTTCATTGAGTTGTCCACCAGGACACCAAGGTCCCTTTCCTGGTTTGTCGCAGAGAGTTCAGACCCCATCAGTTTATAAATGTAATTGGGGTTCTTTGCCCCAACATGCATCACTCTGCACTTACTAATGTTGAAACTCATTTGCCACTGTTTTGCCCACTCCCCCAGTGTCAAGAGATCCCTCTGGAGCTCCTCACAATCTCTCACAGTTTTCACTACCCTGTATATTTTAGTGTCGTCAGCAAATTTGGCTACCTTGCTTTTTACTCCTACCTCTAGATCATTTATGAAGAGGTTGAAAAGCAGGGGTCCCAGTACTGAACCTTGGGGGACCCCACTCTTTACTTTCCTCCACTTGGAGAAGTGTCCATTTAGTGCTACCCTCTGTTTCCTGTCCCTTAGCCAGTTGCTGATCCAGGACAAGACCTGTCCCTTTATTCCATGACTGGCAAGTTTATTCAAGAGCCTTTGGTGCGTGATGCAGTACCCAGGTCTCAAACTGCTGACTTGTCAGCCTTCCAGCTAACAAGATGAGTTTCTTAACCACTGAGCCCCTGCAGCCCCCCACTATGTCAATAAATCTTATATAATGCTCTTTCTGTGCTCCACTGGGATGCTATTATTGTTTGCATAACATCATTGGTGTGGCTGTGGCTTTTCCAGAGCAGAATACAAACGGAATTTCTCCAAATCCATTCAGTGCTGTAGGAGATGTGGTAGATTCCTTTTTTGAGAGACACTTTAGTCTTGTTCACAAAGTACTTGGAGTACACTGGTGGGAAAACACTGCTTTCAGTTTTGTATTACATGAAAAAGCAAAAGAACATTGAAATAATGATGATGGAGAAATAAAAAATGTTCACTGTGAGCCTTTATACTGTGAAGGGAGAGAGAGTGGTGGTAGGTTAGCTGAATTTCATTTAACTCAAACATTTCTTGCTTTGGCACGTTTTCTGTCCCAGCATTCATGTTATTTTAAGACCTTTCATTCCATCATTCTGTATTTTCCACAGCTGACTAGGTGGCAAATAGACTTGCCACCTGGCTGTTCTTTTTTCTTTTTCTTTCCTCTTTTTTTCTAATAGACCTGGACATTTCTCTCTACCCAAAAGCCAAGAAAAATGAAGATTCAGCCAGAGATGTGTGTGAGACGGTTTTTAAAAAGGTCTTTAACAAACAGAAATATATGCTACGTAGAGCTCAAATTTGAAGGCATCCTTTGGATTCCACACACCCGCAAAATTATCTGCTCAGGTTTTGCCAAAGTTAAAACTTCCATAGGAAGGCTTGTGAATTATGGCTTCTATTAAAAGTTGCTCCTGGTTCCTGTTTTTAATATTTAGCTATCCCTGCTGGAATGACTAACTGAGATTTTTACAATCTCATCACCTCAAAGATCATCATTTTCTCTTCAGCTTTTTCACTTTTTTTGTTACATCAAAACACACACAGACATGCACACACGTAAAACTTCCTTTGCTCTTCAAACTGCTTACTCTAAAGCAGGGGGTTCCCAACCTAAGGCCCATGGGCTGGATCTGACCCCCAGCACCATTTCATGTAGCTCCCCACCCCCCAAGGGCATTTGAAAAACAAAATGGCTGCCCATTTCAAGCTGTTGGAACAAAATGGCCACCCCCAACATGCAGGAAGGGCAAAATGGCCATCCAGCCCTCAAAGATGACAGAGAGAGTGTGACCCGGCCTCTGGCTTGAAATATTTGGGATCACCTGCTCTAAAGAGATCTCATTGATATCATAGCCAGGCCATTCTAACACATTGTTAGGACTGACCAGTAAGTCATGAGTCTCTTGATATGAAGAAGGGGATGTAAATCCACTTGAACTCAACACTCAAACCCTCACCCTATGCACCTTTCTGCCCCTCCAAGCCACTTCGTGGTACTCTGATGTCAAAGAGACACTTGGACTTCACCAACCGGTAGAGCAGCCAGCCTATCATCCACATTATGTTTGTGTAAGAAAAAAGACCTGATTTTCCACATTCTGTCCTAACAGGAGCTTCTTGTCCAAAATACAGGTTATGTTGTAGGACAATCTTGTGCTGAGACACATCCATTTGTTTCAGAACAGTCCACAGTTTTTCCTAATCCATACAATGGCTCAAGTGGCTAAGATGCTGACTGGAAGGCGGCAGGTCAGCAGTTTGGTACCTGAATAATGCAGGATGGAATAAGCTCCTGTCTTTGTCCCAGATCCTTCCAACCTAACAGTTCAAAAGCAAGAAATTGCAAGTAGATAAATAGGGACCACTTTGGTGGGAAGGTAAACAGCGTTCCGTGTGCTCCAGTGTCTAGTCTTGCTTGTCACATGACCACGGAAACATCTGCAGAAGCAGACAGCGCTGGCTCTTTGACTATGAAATAGAGCTGAGCACTGAACCCTAGAGTCGGATACAACTGGCTTTTGAGCAAAGGTGACCTTTACCTTTACTAATGGCTTTACTGCAGTCCATACAGCATCAACCGGTCTTCTTCTGAAATTATTTGCTACACTCCAGTAGCCAACACATATTTGCAAGATGATCTTTAGTGCCTGTTCTTTTTCAAAATCCACCTTAAACTATTGCAATGGAACCCTAATTCATTTTGGCCAGTTTGTCATTTTTCATCGCTGGGGAATAAGAAAGCAAAAAACAGGTCCTCCAAATCTAAGGCTGGATTTAGACTTTCTCCTGCTTAGATGAACATCATTATACTCAGCTGAACAAATCAGCCATGAAGATTCACAGATTTCAGTGGCTCCACTCAAATTTCGGATCCATCCTCTTATGTATAAAGGAAGTCTCTTTGTCTAGAAACACCTTTGAAACAGTGTCAGTTTTATTCAGTGTTAATAACCAATAAGTCTGACTTTACTGTTTTGCATGTTTGAACATTTTGGCCATAAATCTTGACTTTGTTTCAATGGAGTTCAAAGTCGGTGTAACCACATTCAACCCCATAATTACTGCCAGGTCCAAATTTTTTCTCTCTGCTCTTCCCCCAGTGTATTCCAATTAAACAACAATAAGACTCATTGCAGGCGCACCCCCCAAAGAAAGACTCAAACACTGGTATATGGATAAAGGCATTGGGCCACTTTTATTGAATAATGCCCTAGTCCGAATTATAACTTTCAATTGGTACTCATCCAATTATAATTCTTAAGGCAAGCAGGCCGCAGTAACACTGGTAAGGTTCCTCCCAAAATTGCCAATGGCAATTGGCTACAATGTATCCATTTGTATCAATTTGTTTGTTGACACAAACAAATTGTTGACCGTAGTCAATAAACTATCTACTGACCCCACCCTCTGACGTGTATCCATCAAATCACGGGGTGATGCATGCTGAAAAGCTCCTACCAACACCCCTTGCCTGGTTCGTCGTTGACCGGTCAACGTTATTACACCTGTACCTGTCTAAGTGTTGGCCAGTCAATTGCGAACCTGCCGGATACCTATGGGTCATAAATATTTACCTTACCAGTTCTACCCACCACACGGGGAGGCGTCCATGATGACTCACCGCCCCCCCCCCCCAAGACCGTCAGCTCAGTCACCAGGCCTGCTTGCACCACACCCAGAACGAGGTACATACCTCCAGCCGACAGGTGGACCTCTCCCCCTGCCTACCGGCAAAATTTTTGTAAGCCTATCCCCAGGTGTCGAATGGCTGTCTCCCAGCCATGCTCAGCAAGGGACTGAGCAACAGCCCTGTCCACTGACTGCCGGAACAGTCGGAACCACGGAGATCCAGGTCTCCCCTAAATTGGTGTCTCGGCACGAAATTAGACCATAGCGACCGTGTGTAAGCCATACGTGATATAAAACGCCAGGTCACAGCCCCTCGACAGTTTAGTAACAGCAGTGATCCATATAAGATCATTGCCGCCGAGGTGCCTATTAAGAACATTGGGCGGTCCAGCATCCCCGACGGACACCAGGAATAGCAACAGTTCCCGCCCCCTTGTGCCGCGCATACCATACCATCGCATACGTGCGGATGCACACAGCCCAAGTCGGGGTCCACTCCTGTCGCCGCAGCATATACTGCTGCCCAGTGTACATAGCTGCGGCCCACCAGCCCCACTGCCACCGGCGTGTAGAGACACACAGGATCTGTAAAAGAGGAGAAGAGATTAAGGACATAACTAGGTACTCGTACAGTGAGGGCACGTACATATAAGAAATTGCGCGTACACGCCTGTCGGCCTCCGAGTACTCCAAACGTAGCCGCGATCAACGCGACGCCTATCCTAAATAAATGGGTGCCAAAACGGGCCCCCACACTGCGAAGCGTGGCACCGGTCACCCTCAGTAACATTACTTCGGCAAGGGTAGACCTATCCTGGTGGCAGAAAAACAGGCTGGGGCGCGCAGCAGGCACTGTCGAAAATTCATGTAGGGCACCAACCGGACAGATGTCTCCAATAAAACTTCGTAGCAGTCTGACTCCACTGCCTACGCCGTGCTGAACAACCTGTGAGGACCGTATCCCCACTTGAGCCCACTCACGTGTGACAGAGACATTGTCGAGTTCCAGTGCCCTACGAGACACATCCGCCTTACACAGATGGTACCAACTCTGGCACCCACTCACTGATGCGGAGCGCTCCAAAAAGGCTACCGTGGTAGCCGCGTGACCAAGAGCCACTTCACACCTATCCGAGCACAAGTAATGCCAGCCTCGTGCAAGGTGGGTCAGAAACTCTGGGAACTAGGGTGGCATGTGTCCGGGCGGCGGACACGTTCCCATGTCCACCCCTCCAAAACACGATGCATGAACGCATAGTGATACGCCTTACGCGTGCGAGGTGCCAATGACAAGCCCGGTTCACCTCTCCTCGCCAATCGTCCAAATATCGGCCGGGAGTGGCGAGTGGAATTCATCTGCCTCCGGAGTAAGGCACAGGATCTGCAGGCGGGATAAAGCAGCAATGTCGTTATTAATACCTGGAACATGTCTGGCCCATAACAGCACATTTTTAGGCGTAGGCTTCTCAAAAAGAATAGACGAACTAATGTCATGACCCTGGGGGATTTGCCTGTCTGGGTGTTGACAATGTGCACCACTGCCGCATTATCACACCAAAATTGGACCACTGAGTAGGCCCACCACTCATCGCCCCATAGCATCAGTGCTCCCCAACGGGAAGAAACTCAAGGAAGGTAAAATCGCAGGGGCGATCCGTGCCAAGCCATGGGTGCTGCCATCGGCCGTAAGTCCACCCACCCTCAGAGTAAACCCCCATGCTCTGCCGGGTGAAACCCCCTGCAGGCAAAATTAAGGTGGCCGTGAAGTAACGGCCGGTCACAAGGGAACACTCTATGTTTGGCAATCAATGCCAAAATCACCGCGGAGATCCGAGCTACCTTATCCATGGTAACCCGGATGCCCGTGCGACAGAGTCGATTTAGAAATGTGACCTTAGTAGCTGGGTCCTCGGTCTTTTCGGGCACCAAGGGGACACCCAGTTCCCACCTGAGTGTCTGAAATGTAGTGAGGAGACGCGTGCACGTGTCCGAGCCCCGTTCATCCCCGAACCAAAAGCCGTCGAGGTAATGGGCGAGAGACCGGGACCCCGACCTGCGAGCAAAGGCCCACTGAATGAAAGTCCCGACTCGTTCGAATGCTGAACCTGAATTAACTCAGTCAGGAGGGGTTGGACTTATATAAGTAAAATTCACCTTGGAACCTAAAAACCCAATAGCTCTAAATCCATTGGGTGCACTGGCAGTAATCTGAAAGCCGAGTGCAAAGCACACTGTGCCATGAAAGCACCGGGACTGCATGAGCGAGCCACCCATAGGGGCTGAACCAACTACGAGTACCTGACTGAACAAGGTCATCAGGAATGGCATCCCTAACCGGATAACCCACGGGGTGAGCTAAATGGAGGATTAAATGACATTCACCCTGGTTCTACCTCAGTACTGGACTCATAGGGGAGACTTTCAACTTAAGAAAGGTGGTTCCAAGAAGGGACCAGCTACTCTCATAGCCCCAACTCCCATAGCTATGCACGGTGGAGCAACCTCTTCGTCACCTTTCAAGGTAACCAGCTTAGTAGCATCCTGGGACCCTTAACACCCCCAAATGAAATACAAAAGCCCCATGGAAAATCCTCCAGCAGGTACCCCGCATCATCCCTTCTTGGATGAGCTGAGTGCCATCGCCCCAGCCTGAGTACACTAATTGGGGAGGGGGGGCTTTGACAAGGCTAGTTCTCTCAGACAGAGCTCTGATCGCCCCCTGTGCACCCCTACCTCTGCCCCGTAACCCACCAACCCACGGGCATGCGGAGGCGGCGTAAGGGCCAGCGCAACAGGGGACCCCAAGTCGGTAACGACACTGGCGCTTAGTACACCCGTCACCAGCTGAGCAGGTCGAACCCGGCAGGTGGGCTGGAACCCCCTGCCCAACCATTTAGCGTGGAGCCTGTGTCTGAGGAGCCCGCTGCACAGCATGACCACCATGGCACCTATCACCAGGTGCCAGTCACGTGGGAGTCATGTACATGAGCACAAGTGCTGACAGGGCTCATCCAACCTCCTCTCAGGGTGTAGGGCCACCCTCGTCCACATTCCTCGTCGTAAGCCAACTGTGGTGGGCCCATCAAATCAACCATCGCCCTGTAATATTAGCAATAGATGGAACCATCGGGATGGCCCAACCTGGCCGGGCCCTGCGGCATACCACCATATATATAAGGTATGCCGACCACCAATTGGCCCCCAGGCTCTGGGTGGCTTACGACGATGGGACAGCTCTTTGTCTCTGTCGTCCTGTCCCTCTCTCTCCTCCTCAGTGGGCTCACAGTTCAATATGGAGAATATCTACATATTCCCCTCCAGACCTTACCCCCGTGTCCTGCGGCAAATGATCACCCAGGGGCCAGGAATAACCAGCCGTCGGCAAAGCCATCGACGGCACGTTCTGTATCAAGGGCATACGCAGCAGGACCTGGACAGCCCCTGTGATGCTCGGCACTGCCCCGGGGGCGGACACCCCCGCCCTTAACGAGGGGCCATTTAGCACCATGGGATACTGGGATAAGATGGTAACTGATGTCCGCTCGCATCAACTGTACTCCCCCTGCCAAACCTTTCCCCTCGAGACCTGGGACAAATGAATAACCAGCCATCGGCAAGGCCGTCACCGGCACATTAGGTACCTGGGGCATATGCAGCGGAACCAAAACAGCCCCTGCGATGCCCGGCACTGCCCCGGGGGTGGAAACCCCCACCCCCAACGTCGTGGCAGTATGGAACCAAGGGGCACTGGGATAGGCTGGTAACTGATGCCCACTTGCCTCGACTTGACGAGGCCACGGCCACTGAACCCCACCACTGTAAGTGGACTGTGATGTGGGTGCATTAACTTGAACCTGATACTCACTAGGTGCACCCCCATGAGCCGCCCCCACTGGGGGTGCCGGCCCACAGCGGGCGTCGGAGCTCGCGACCAGAATCGAGCTCTGAGGCCACACCTGACCAGTCTCCTGCTGTAGCTCTGGACGGACAGGGAGCTGCGAGACACCGGCAGGTGCAGGCCAGAGCGTCTCAAGCAGCTCAACCTGGCTGGCCGCTTGTCACAGTGTGGCGGCCGTCGAGGTAGCCGGTGGACATGAAGGGCCCCCGGCAGAGAGAGAAGGGCCCCCTATCATGGGGTTGTGTGCAATCCCCAAGGATGCCTCAAGCACAGCTAAACGCGTGAGCAATGCATCCATTGCCACAGATCCCCCAGTATAAAGTGGGCCTGGTGGGCCAGACGGCCTGCCAGGCATTCGACCAGGAACCCCAAAATGAGAGCCTGGGCCCAAATAGGGCCATGTCCAATACTCCAGCCCATGAGGGGCCGGAGGGGGAACGTGCTGTGCACCAGCACCAGACCCCCCCCCCGCTGACCTGACCCATGGCCGGCAACTGTGGGCCGAGGGCCGAAGCCCCGGAAGGGCCGGTCAGAGGCTGGCCAGCCAAGGGCCAAGCACCAGCCTGCATCACCCCACCGGTATCAGTGGGGGTAGTGCCCTGCTGCGTGAGCGCAGCCCTGGTCCTCCGACCTGAGGGCTGCCCCCCGCGCTGCGCAGGGCCGACGAAAGCCCTCCCCGTTGGCCCCGGTTTCGTCACCGGGGCCTTCCGTTTGGGAGGCATATCTATAGAAATAGCAGGATCCCTGTCCAGGGATCAACCTATGCCAAAAAGCACAGAGCAGCCAGCAAGCCGAAGGCTCTGTGCAACTCCTTCCTGCCCAGCCGGGAAAGCCAAGGGCTAAAGAGCAGAAGAATAAAAGGAACAGCGACGGAGAAAACTTCTCCTCTCCGTCGCTATTTTTAAAATGGCAGCTTGGCTGCCTCGTGGCCACCCCTTTTATAGAGGGGTGGCCACGCCCCCTAACTCACCTGGATGTCTGAGTCCGGGGGGGGGCTGCAAAGAGCGCGGCGGCCATTTTGGCGCCGCGCTTTCATTTTGCGTTCTCTCTCCTGTGTGTTCAGAAAATTAATATTTTTCAATCTATAGCCAGGAAAAAAAATCAAAGCTGACATTCTCAATTAAACTGTTCTGTGCAATAAAACCTGCAACACTTGAATTGTGTATCAGCAAACAGCCCTTAACGGCTAATTTCCTGTTTACAATTTCCAGGTCCTTTGTCGTCATGCTGATTCCAGGGTGTGACAAATCTATTCACTCTGCTTTCCCCAAAACATATCTGAAGCAATGTTAATATGCCTGTCTGATATGTTAAGATGTCAGCAATTTTTGCCTATGGCATTTTGTTTTGGAAACACACTCCTGAAGCCACAATGAGATCAGCTAAATTCATGCTAACAGATATGCTTAGAAATATCCTACAAGCTACTATATAAACAGTATTTTACCTAAAATTTTCTTAAATATTGAGTTATTATTATACTCAGATTTTACTTCTAGCATTCAGTGTGCTCAACACTGAGCTAAAAGTTGGTATTTTACCAATCTGTACTAGAAAGTTTGGGTTTAATGGGTATGAGAAAGTATATAAACTCCTTCCTTGTCTGCCTAAACCTCATCCCATAAAGAACAGATAGTTCTTTCTTCCACAGAATCTATGGCAGTTTTCCCTTCGCAAAACAAACTTTCTACCTCTGAAACAACTAAGATGATTTACAACATGCTGGGATTGACTTATCCTACAGAAGTTAGAATATGACATCCTCCCGCACGACTAAGCTGACTCGTAAGGATATAAATTCAACCTTATCCTCATATATGATGCTCCATAAAGATTTTTTCTCCATTCCAGTTTCTGAAAAATAGAATTAGAGAATGTCCAACTTCATTCATTACCTGACAAAAATTGTGAATTAAAATATTAACTTATGATTAATGGTTTGCATAAATGGATTAGAATAAACTTCTGTTTCTGAAATGTACAGACCCAGGCAAGAGGTCCTGGAACATTATTTCCCTTCTGTTAAACACACATCTCTGTTTACAGTTAACATTTCATTAAAACTGATAAATAATGGAAGAAAAAAGGCCAACTGTTGGGAATCATTGCAGTAAAACCTGTTGGCACAGCATAAGGAGCAAAATGAAGCAGGGCAAAGGGTAATAGAATTTTGCCAAGAGAACACAACGGGCATAGCAAACACTGTCTTCTGACAGCATAAGAGGAAAATCTACACGTGGACATCACCAGATGGCCAACACAGAAATCAGATTGATTACATACTCTGCAGGCAAAGATGGAGAAGCTCTATACAATCAGCAAAGAGAAAACCTGGAGCAGACTGGGGCTCAGATCATGAGCTACTGATTGCCAAATTCAGGCTTAGATTGAAGAAATAGATGAAACAATAAGGCCACACAGGTATGACCTAGACAACATCCCTAAAGAATATCCAGTGGACATGAGAAATAGATTCAATGGATTAGATTTGAAGGCCTGAAGAATTATGGACGGAGGTTCACAATATGATACAGGAGGCAGCAATTAGAACAATACCAAAGGAAAGGAAATGCAAGAAAACAAAGTGGTGGTCTAAGGAGGCCCTTCAAATAGCTGAAGAAAGGAAGGAAGCAAAAAACAAATGCAAGAGAGAAAGATTCACTTAACTTAATACAGAATTCTAAAGGAAAGCAAGGAGAGATAAGGAGGCCTTCTTAAATGAACAATGTAAAGCAATAGAGGAAAACAACAGAAAGGGAAGGACTAGAGATCTATTCAAGAAATTTGAGGAAATAAAGGGAACGTTTCAAGCCAAAATGGCCATGATAAGGGACAAAAATGGTAGAGACCTAGTAAATGCAGAAGAGATTAAGAAAAGATGGGAAGAATACACAGAGGAACTCTACAAAAAAGACCTCAACGTCCCTGACAACCACAGTGATGAGACCATTGATCTTGAGCCAGATATTCTGGAGTGTGAAGTCAAGAGGACCCTAGAAAGCATTGCTAACAACAAAGCTAGTGGAGATTATGGTATTCCAGTAGAATTATTAAAAGTCCTAAAAGATGATGCAATTAAAGTGTTGCACTCTATATGCCATCAGGTTTAGAAAACATAGCAGTGGTCACAGGATTGGAAAGGGTCAGTATATGTTCCAAGCTCAACGAAGGGCAATGTTAAAGAATGTTCAAACTACTTAACAATTGCGCTCATTTCACATGCTAGCAAAGTCATGCTCAAGATGATACTGGCTAGGCTTCAGCAGTACACAGATCAGAAACTTCCAGAAGTGCAGGCAGGATTCCGAAGTGGTGGGGAACTAGAGACCAAATTGCCAAAATTCGCTGTATCATGGAGAAAGCAAAGGAGTACCAGAAAGAAGTCTACTTAATTTAATTTTAATTTAATTTGATTTTTAGATTTATGCGCCGCCCACTCAGGTAAGCCCGACTCAGGGCGGCATACAGACAATCTAAAACACAGGCATTTTTTATTTTTTATTTTAAAAAGGTTTTTAAGATTTTATATTTGTTTTTAGATAATAGATGTCATGGCGGGGATGGGTGGGTAATATTGTTATGTTTTATGGGTTTTTTAAAATTGTTTTACCTGTATATTGGTCTTAGTGTATGCCGCCCAGGGTCCTTTGGATAGGGCGGTATATAAATCTATTTAATTAAATTAATTAAATTAAATAAGAATATAAAAAAAACAGATAAAAACAGATAAAACAACCCACAAAAAGAACCCACCCACCCCATACCTTTAAAAGAAGAGAGAGGGAGGGAGGATCATGCTTATTGAACCAGCCAACAGGCAGGGGCCACACTTCTATCAGGCGCCCATATGCCAGCCAGGTTTTAAGACCCTTCCTAAAGGTCAGCAACTCTGTCTGCAACCATAACTCTACTGGTAGGAGGTTCCAAAGGGCCGGTGCAGACACGGAGAAGGCCCTACTCCTTGTGCTAGAGAGATGGGCCCCTCTAACTGATGGTACAGTTAGGGAGCCATCCACAGTTCCCCTACATTAACAATGGGAAATAAACACTCAAATTCAGAATGGGATTAATATTTCCTTTTTCAGTCTTCAGAAAAAGCTCACTAGGGATGGCTTTTTTATTTTCTGAATTAGAAATACCATAGTACTTTCTTCCTGCTCAAAAATAAAGCTCCCAGCTAAAATTAGGATAGCAACAGGAAGGTTAGGTGGCAGTCTTCTATCTTAAGCCCTTTTCTTTTTCCCAAAGCATTGCTTTCAGGTGTTTGCTAGGTAGGTAGGATTCCCAAAATGGGTAATTATGGTATTTGTCATCCAGACAAGCCAAAGGTCCCACCCCTAAAGTTTATATGCTTTCTGCCTTGCCTCATTGATGTGCACATGAATGGGTGTCATTGTGTGTATACTTATCTATTTTATGTTCATCCTGGCTGCTTGAAAATTCAAGACACACATGAACACACACAGAGAGATATATAGAGCAATTCTGCAAACCAACTCACCTGGAAGCAAGAGGCAGTTTTAAATTAGGATTGCTTAGAAGAAACCATCAAGAAAATTAATTGACCTAAACTCACCAAACAAAAAACAAAAACAAAACAAAACTGATGAACAAAATGCTTCTTGGTTTGATGTTTGGGTCATGTAGTTCATAGCAGTCAACAAAAGTTTCATTGAGAGCTAGGGTCATTAAAGAACTTCTGTACAAATCCAGCTGTTTTTGCTCTTCTGAAGTTTCATAACAAGCCTATAAGCTTTTCATTAAGGGTAATGGATTAACAGTTAAAGAACTTTGGGAACCAGTGCCTAAAAACAGCTGGTTTTGCACCCTTGGTCTGGTGAATATTGACAATGGTTGGAAAGGATCTTGCAAAATATTCCAAACTTAAGTAAAGAACATGCAGAAAATTATAAGGCTGGAAAGAATATTTGCCAAATTCCTCATTCTCACCAATGTAGGATGTCTCAGTATGACACAATACGTAAATAAGGAATTTAAAAGTCTTGCAAGCCTTTCCCCGCCCCCTTTTCTTCCTGGCTAGCAATTTGTGTACAGTGGATCCCCGCCTAACGACGCATTCGACTAATGACATTTTTGATTAGCTACGCGTTGTTAGCGGCAAAGTCACCATTCGCACAATGACATCATGTTGTTGTGTGGATGATGACTTGCCAAAAAATTGATACTTCCTGTTTTTCTCCCTCTCGTGTTGCCTTGTGCCTGAAGGGGTTTAAAATGAGGCACACTGGCACTGCTTCCCCTTGTAGGTTACACGAAGCGAAGGAGAGCAGTGTTGGAGGATTTTGAGAGCGAGTTTCAGAGCAATTTCAAAGCGACTTTCAGAGCGATTGCAGAGTGAATCCAGAGCGATTGCAAAGTGATTGCAGAGCAAATCCAGAGTGATTGCAGAGGGAATCCAGAGCGATTTTCTTCTGCTGTTTGTTCGACAGGTAGGCACATGGGATCAATGTGTGTTTTTCAAAGTTAAATTAAATTGCTGATTTTTTGCTTTCCTTTGGGTGGACCTGCCAATGTGCTTTTTCCTCTGTGGCTTTGGGTACTGTGTGTGTGTGTATGTGTGTGTGTGTGTGTGTGAGAGAGAGAGAGAGAGAGAGAGAGAGAGTGAAAGCGCGGCACTAAAATGGCCGCCGCGCTCTTTGCGGGCTCTCCCCCACCCGGACTCAGACATCCAGGTGAGTTAGGGGGCATGGCCACCCTCTTTAAAAGGGGTGGCCACGAGGCAGCCTGGCTGCCATTTTGGAAGCGACGGAGCGGAGAAGTTTGCTCCGCCGCTTTCTCCCCGGCTTTCGCCTGCTCGCTTTAACAGAAGGGAATTTTTCCTTTGCTCTTTATTCTTCTGCTTGGGAGACATGGCTCCCAAGCGCAAGGCAACGGCTACAAAGCCGTGGCTGAGGGGGAGGGCTCTTCCCACCCCCTCCGCATCTAGGGGGGCCACCTCTGGGCTGGAGGGCTCGGGCGGCACCCCCGCAACTGGGTGGTAGGGTCGGTTCAGCCACTACCACCAATGCGGGCGAACAGGCTTCTGCCTACACGCCCGGTGTGGGTATTCAGTCAGGGTCAGCACAGGCCAGCCCCTCTGGGGTTCCTACCTCCGTAGGGTCTTTGCCCGGCTCGGGGCAGGGCAGCCCACTTCGGCCCGGTGCGGGTTTCCGCCCCACCATTCTTCCGGCCCCACATGGGCCAGATTACTGGATGTGGCCCTATTCGGGCCCGGGAGCCCCATTTGGGTTTATCCTGCAACAATTGCCCGGTGGACCATCCAGCCCACCCGGCCCACCTTATCCGGGTGGGTCGGAGACTGTTGATGCCCTCCTTGCACGCATTTCGGTGTTGGAGGCATCAATGGGCATTGCCCCACCACCTTCCGATGGTGGGCTTGCAAATCCTGCAATTCCGGCCCACACATCGGCCACCGCTGTCCAGCGGGCCGCTAACAGGGTTGAGCTGCTTGAGGCCATCAGGCCAGCCCAAGCTGGTGCCTCGCAGCTCCCCGCCAGACCATCGCAACAGGGCTTGCCACCGGGGACCAGTCCTGCGTGGCAGGGGTGCAGCGGCATGCAGAGCTCGATATCCATCCCGAGCTCCGACGCCCGCCATGGGCCGGAACCCCCAGTGGGGGTGGCCCATGGGGGTACACCGGGTGAGTATCCTGGTCAATTAAGTACACCAGTGACACTACCTAGCAACACTGGGGGGGGGGGTACAGTGGCCATGGCCACGACAGGTTACTATGGGAGGACAGTTGTATCCGCACTGTCCCATTAATTCTTGGTTCTCCAATTACCACCCGGTTATGACAGGGGTGACCGCCCCTATGGGTATGCCTAAAGTTTCAGGGGTTGTTCAGGGCCCACTGTGCACACCCTCAATTCAATCCATGCCGACGGCGGCCCTGCCGACGGCCGGTTATTCCTTACCCCTGGGTGATCATCTCTCCCAGGCCACGAGGGAGAAAATTTGGCAGGGGGAATATGTGGACATTTTCTCCCTCCTAAACCGTGAGCCCACCAAGGAAGAGAGGGAAGGGCAGGATGATAGGGACAAGGAGTTGTCCCGTCGTCATAAGCCACCGCGCACCTGGGCCAATTGGTTGCCGGCCTATCTCATTTATATGGCGGTATACCTGACGGCCCGTCCTGACTTGGTCATTCCAATGGTTCAATACCTGGACAATATTTATAGGGCGGTGGTGGATTTCCCTGGCCCGTCATGGTTGGCCTATGATGAGGACTTTAGGATGAGAGTGGCCCTCCATCCTGAGATGAGGTGGGATGAGCACTGCCAGCAATTGTGGCTCTTGTACATGACCCCCACGTGGCCGGCGCCTGGTGACCGGTACCATTGCGGCTATGCCATGCAGTGGGCTGCTGCTACACAGGCTCCGTGCCAGACGGCGGGGCAGGGGGTTCCACTCTGCCTGCCGTGTTGGAGCTTCTTTGGAGCACTCCGTATCAGTGAGCTGGTCCCATTGTCAAAGGGGGACATGTCTCGTAGGGCACTGGAACTCGATGATGTCTTTCTCAACCAGGAGTGGGCCCAGTTGAGGATTCATTCCTCAAAGGCCGATCAGCATGGATTAGGCAGTGGTGGCAGACTGCTGCGGTGTACAATTGCTGACATCTGTCCGGTTGGTGCCCTACATGCGTTTTTGGCAGTGCGTGGCACGCACCCTGGCCTGTTTTTCTGCCACCAGGATGGGTCCCCCTTACCAAATTCTAGTTTTGGAAGGTGACCGGTATGGCACTTCACAGTGTCGGCCTCCCTGGGGCTCGTTACAGCACCCATTCATTCAGGATAGGCGCCGCTTCAACTGTGGCTGCGTTTGGGTACTCTGATGCTGATATACGTCGCATGGGCAGGTGGGGGTCCGCACGTTTTTCTTTATATGTACACCCCCTCACTGCATGAGTACCAGTTATGTCATTAATTCCTTTTCCTTCTTTTACAGACCCTGTGTGTCCACGCACACCAGTGGCAGTATGGCTGGTGGGCCACAGTTTTGTTCACTGGGCAGCGCAGTATGCTGCGGCGACAGACTGGGGACCCTATCTCGGGCTACGTGCAGCCACACGTATGCGATGGTACGGTGATGGCGGGAACTGTTGCCATTCCTGATGTCCATCAGGGATGCTGGACCGCCTGATGTCCTGATTCTGCACCTCGGCGGCAATGATCTCGCACAGATCACTGGCCTCTCTTTAAAAATGTCGGTGTGCAGTGACCTGGCCTTTTTACATCACTTATGGCCGTACACGCGGCTGCTATGGTCTGACATCGTGCCGATGTTAGGGGAGGCATTGACCTCCGTGGTTTGGACCGTGCTCGATGGTCAGTGAACAGGGCTGTTGCCCAGTTCCTTTTTGACAATGGCTTTGGAACAGCCATTCATCATCCTAGGATAGGCTTGCAGGATTCTGGTCTATATGCAGGAGATGGGGTCCATCTGTCGGCCAGAGGTATGAACCTCTTTCTTGAGGATGTGTAAGCAGGCCTGGTTGACCGAGCTGATGGTCTGGGGAGGGGGGGGGGCGGTGAGTCATCACGGACGCCTCCCCGTGTGGCGGGTAGCACTGGTAAGGTAAAGATTTATGACCCATAGGTATCCGGCAGGTTCGCAATTGACTGGCCAACACGTAGATAGGTACAGGGGAAATAGGATTGGCCAGTCAAGGGCGAACCATGCAAGGGGTGATGTCAGGAGCTTCACAGCCTGCAACACCTTGATATTGAACGGATACACATCATAGGGTGGGGTCAGTAGATAGTATATTGACTCCGGTCAACAATTTGTTTGTGTCAACAAACAAATTGATACAAATAGATACATGTAGCCAATTTCCATTGGCATTTTGGGAGGAACCTTACCAGTGTTACTGCGGCCTGCTTGCCTTAAAGAATTACAATTGGATGATACACCAATTGAAAGTGCTAATTCGGACTAGGGCATTATTCAATAAAAGTGGCCCGATGCCTTTAATCCAATACCGGTGTCTGTGTCTTTCTTTGGGGGGTACGCCTGCAAAGAGATTTTGTGGCATTTCTGCACAGTTGGCTCTTTTTTGGGGGGAAGGGTGAGTGTTTAAAAGTTAAAATTCTTTGCATATTTGTGTGTATAATTTTACTCCATGTGCATTTTTGTACACATGTTTTAGCAATTTATGCATATTTTACATAATATCCCTAATGAAAGTATACTTAGTGCTAGGGGTGTAAAAGAATGGTATATCACTTGAATATCATTGAGACAGGCTGTGTTGACATAATAAGTCAGTCTGTCAAGCATTCTCAAAATCCTGGTCAAGATATTGTCTCCAAGACAAGACTGAAATGTCAAGCATTGTTTTGCTTTTTGTTTTTTGCAATTTCTGCAAAAAAGGAAAGGAACTAAGCAATACTAGTGTCTGTTATTTTTGTAAAGCTAAACACCTATGCACTACAAACAAAGGATATTATCAACAGCCACAGAAATACAAACAACCAATCCAGTGATACTATTTTTGCTCATCCACATAACAAGGCAGATTTATCACAATTTTTATCATAGTCATCGTCATCAGCTGCCACTCATATCCAAGTATACATTTTTCCTGGAAGTAATTTTCATAGTTGACGGATATGTCTCTGGTGACTCAATAAACCGATCCCAGCATACAAAACGTGATCACTCATTACACTGAATAGATGGTGGAGGACATAGTTGAGTTTTGCAAATTTTCCATGCTTGTCACTTTGCCTCTTCATGTCTTTGGTAATAATAATTTCATGTCAGAAATTATTCGGGGTTGAAAGGATTTTTGCAGAAGAATCTCCACTCAGAGAATCCCCAAATGAGACTCCTTTCATGTCCCCAAGAGATGGGACAGAGATGGGTGCTCAATCCATCATGCAGTACCCAGATCTCGAACTGCCAACTTGCTAGCCTTCCAGCTAACAAGGCAAGCTTTTTAACCACTGAGCTACCACACCCGCTATGTCTGCAATGTTCTCCTTCGAAGTGATTGATAGCAGCAGAGATGGTTTGGTGCTAAAGTGGGTGATCTACGACCACTGCTTCCCAGGTTTGTGGGTTTATACCTGACACCTTCATGGTTTGTATCATGTGTCCTTATACTGCAGGGGTGCCCAAACTTTTCTGCTTGTGGGCTGGTCACGTGGGTCAGCAAGGCAGTCACATGGTTCAGCAGGCTGGTTATGTGATTCCTCCCACTGGAAGCGGAAGTAAAATGTGCCTTGCAATCTGTTTTGCAACAGAATGAGATAGATTTTAAGCTACCATTTTCTCTGCTTAAACCAGAGGTGCCAAAACTACGGTCCATGGTGTGGATCCAACCCCCGATGCCAATTCATCTGGCCCACACCACCCTCGTCACTCCTGAAAGTGGAAGTAAAATGTGCCTGTACAGGTGCATTTTACTTCCACTTCCGGGAGTGGTGAGGGTGGCATGGGCTGGATGAATTGGCACCAGGGGCTGTATCCAGACTACAGGTTGGGCACCCCTGTTATAATGCTTCAAAGGAGCACAAACAGCAGTTTCAGAAAGTGCAAAATCTTCTTAAGGCCTGGGATAAAATATCTCACTGTCTCTTGGGAAGGAGAGAAATAGTTCCTGCATTGTTTCATTAACTGAGAGAGGACAAAACAATGCAGGCTTTTCATCTCCAGTTTGTATGCATTTTCAAAATCAGGGCACCTTTGGTGGTGATCATTTATTAATTGTACATATGGTTATATTGTTTGCTGTTCTTCTTTTCATAAGTAAATCTTGAGCTCTGAAAATGTATGGATTTCCAAAGCTACATGCACTCCATTCAGATGGCAGGTTTAAAGAGACAGAAGATTTTGTTTTAGAAAAATGTAAACCCTCATGGATTTGCCCCTCCTGTCCCCCACTATTGCAGATATTCCCCATGTATCAAGTGCTGTACTGTACAACTGATTCTATGTGAAATATGAGAGGAACAAGGAAGGCTGGAAGAAGGAAAAAACAAGTGCCTATGGGCTGCAGTAGACTCTAAGCTCATTAAACACACAGAAAACAGAACAGGCTGTGGAACCAAAGCTTCAGAAAGTGAGTGAATACTTAATCAAGTGCCCTGTTAATGAGAACTCCTGCAACCAGTGACCCAGAGCTAAAAGGTACAGCTAGCTATAGAAGAAGTCCCCTTAATAGGTTAGAACAGAAAGACTGCAGTGTTGAGATTTGAACTAATGTTCCTAATCACTAATTAGGGAAGGAATGGTGATGGTGATGGTGAGAATCAATACACAACAAGCTTTACTCTGGTGAAAGTACTGTACTGGCAAATGTCATTCTCCCCCCATCCCCTTTTTGGGGTGGTGGTGGAGGAGGAATTAAGTTGAACAATTATTTTACATGTGAGAAGTTTGTTGTGCATTGGTATAAATCCAGACAAATGCCCTATTCAGATGTTATCTGCCTTTTTACAGTCACAATCCATGGACAGAGCTGCACACTGTAATTTGTTTCTCCTCTTTTCCTGGTGGTGTCCTATCCTATATGCAAAGAGTAACAAACCTGAAGAGATTATTCTCTACTATCCATCAGAGATCTCTATGTGAGTCAGAATCCCTGATTTTCAAAGTTCTGATGCATGTGGAAAATCACCACAAATAATCAGCATTTTCAAATTACAACCAGCAAGATATGTGCCTTATTCAGTAGTCACGAGCCCCTATATATATTTTTATAGCTGCTCCCTGCTTGTTCATTTTCTTTCTAGGTTTCCATATGTGATTCTCAGTTGTTTCTTTAGTTTGTAATTGGTGTTTATACCATCTTAAGTAACATTAATAGACAGCTTTGATAACATCCATGGTGAGCTATAAATCTTTTAAAGAATGAAAGAAAGCATGGGAAAACTTAAGTGGTACACCAAATTTTCAATGGAGTAAACCCAGTTTTATTCAGTAGGGTCTATTTCAGAGAGAACACACAGTATAAACAACTGTATAAAAACAGGAATGGATGGATCAATTCTATTTCAATCCATTTCCGTTTCACATATGTTCAATAGTTGCATTCTGTTTTCTATGTGATTGGGGTTGAAAGTTTGTATTTAAATAGTTTGCATTTTTGCTTAAAATATACAATTCTTATGTATTTTCCAGGCAAGAATAACACTTCAAAATTTGAAGAGGTATGGAAGCTAGGTAGTTCAGGATAAACTAGTTTGCTGGGAAATGTGAATCAGATTCTAAGATTTGGATGAGTTTGGGTCCTATCTAGTTAGATCCCCTTATTGCATCGTCATGGAAGTTAAGCTCCATCTATTTAATATCTAGCGGGCAGAGCACAGAAACTTCACTCACATGGGCTCTTCCTTTATTTTGCTAAGGGAAGAAGGCTTTTCTATTTAAGCCACACATACCTTCAGATAGCAGAAAATCCCCTCTGATAAGTCTCCTGTCTTAGCTAGTTTATATTTTGTTGGGGAATGCAACTTCATTTGTCTTTTGCAGTTCACATTAGGATGCAAAACATGTTTTGCTTACTCTGGAATTTCCCACCCATGAAGAGAAAATAAGGGATCATGGATTGGACCCTGTGACTTAGAACTCCAGTCCCTCATGGCTTGGCATGGAAAGTAGCATTTGGAGCCCAGTTTAACAGGTTAGAACAAATCCACTCTCTCCCCTTTGGCTGCAGAAAAGGGAAACAGAAGTTCCTGCCAGCTGCTCCAACCTGGAAGGAGAGAAGTACTTATTAGACAGAGCTACAAAAAATGCAGGAGTTTTTTCTGCTCAGGTGCAATGCAAGAAGCCTTAATGAGCTCATTATTATTTTGGGGGTGGGATGGAGTGACATACCCCACTTACCATCTTTAATAGAAAGTTGGACATGCACACACATACACAAAACAAGTTGACTGAATAGAAAAGTTGACAACACAATCTTGGAGAAGTGGCCAAGCCTCTCTTTCGAAAGTATGTATTCCAGATTGGTCTGGCCGGACATCCTGCTATGGTAATTGAGTAGACCGTAGAGCCAGTGACTCAACGCCAAATGTTGGGTGGCAATAAATAACTTGACTCCCTATAGGGACCAATGGTTACAGGCAGATGAGCCCCTTTAGGTGGTGTGATGGTCCCCTCAGTGGAGGAAATGCCACTGGAAACCATCCTATTGGACCGAACGGCAAAATGAGTGGAGGAGGAACTCTGATTCACAATGGTCATAGAGGTGGAAGAGGCCTTGCCAGATGGACTGGCTGTGAAGGTGCACCTTGTCCATATCCTCAAGGCTGTGGCAGTCCATTGCAGATCCAGTGTTAAATCCTGCATGACTCATTTCATATGTGCCACAGGAGATGGCTCCGTGATCATAGTGTGTGGGTCACTTGATGGCAAGCTGGGATCCACCTTAAAAAAATTCATGCCAATGGCATTTTTACTGATTGCCTTGGAGGGTGAAGGTGGCCCAGAACCATTTGGCCTCCAAGACCAGGCCTCCTGATGCCCTGGGGCAGGAAAAAAAAAAGCATACTCAGATTGAGTTGTGGCTGATGATTCCAGACTTTTTGTGATCTTATTGCCTCTCATTTTGTGAGGAAAATCCAAACACATGAAGCAGCCAAATTTATCTTTTAACAAGAAAAAACAACCTATTGATGCAAATGTGTGTGGGGTGTGTGTGAGGAGGGGAGTTAAGCAAATTGGTAAATTGTTATTTTTTAACAAGAAAAGACAACTTATTGATGCAAATGTGTGTGGGGTGTGTGTGAGGAGGGGAGTTAAGCAAATTGGTAAATTTTCAATGGAAATCAGTGACTTGACTATGGATAACCATTTCTCATTTACTTATTAATTTATATAAGGCATTAATATTGTGCCCTATGTCACAAGATATCAGGACTGGGTACAACAAAAGCATTATAAAACAATTTAAATGAAAAAAAGTTATCTAATTTAAACAATTCTTATTTTGTGTTTAGGTCAAACTTTAAATTGCCAAAATTAAGCCACCTTTTTGGTTTTAACAATTTAAATTTAAACAATTTAAAATATGTAAGGCAATTGAACAAATATAAAGCCATGGCACAAGTTCATATGTTGAACCCATCTATAACTTGGTCAAGCCATTATTTTCAACCTCTACAGCTTTTCTGAAGATCCATGTTGCTAACTGGGAAGAAATAAGACAGAATGAGCTCCTGTCTTTGCCCCAGCTCCTTCCAACCTATCAGTTTGAAAGCAAGAAATTGCAAGTAGATGAATAGAGACAACTTGGGTGGGAAGGTAAACAGCATTCCATGTGCTCTAGTGTCTAGTAATGCCTGCCACATGACCACAGAAATGTCTGCAGAAGCAGACAACACTGGCTCTTCGACTATGAAACAGAGATGGGCACTGAACCCTAGAGTCGGATACATCTGGGTTTCGAGCAAGGTGACCTTTACCTTTACCACAATCAAATCGAGCCCCTATGCAGAGGACTTTCAAATACAAACCTACATCCAGGTTATTCTCAAAATAGTCAACACAACTGGACAAACATAAGCAGTTAATGTTCCGACAAGGAACAATGCAGGGGAGAAAAAATAATAATTAATAATTAAAATAATAATTCGCTCAAGGCCTTCAAGGTTTTTCTAAATGTTCAGATTTACCTGTGGGAGAGAGAAATTTGTATCTACCACAAATCAAACAGAGACTCACTGGTAGATTTCCATCTGCATTCTGCCTGACTTTTTATTAGGCCATTTGATCAACTGTGTCCTAGACATATTGTTTTTTTAAGGAAACGAAACACTCATTGTTAAGGCACAGCATGCTAAATTCCTTTGTAGCAAATATTATAAATAAAATAATTACAGATAATTATCTTTTGCCACAGGGGAAAAGACATCATATGTTGTGGGAGAACCCTGCTAGCCGGAACACGAGATGAAAATAAACATCTTCATTTCAAGACCAAAAAATGCTAATGAGATTTCAGCCCTTCTGTTAAGAAACCCACACATTCATGAATTATAATTTTATGATTCTTTTATTGTGCCTGGATGCACCGCCATGAAAGAAAATAAGGCAATCTCTTTTTAAAAATAAATAAATAAACAAGCAGCTGGAAGCCATCTTCCAATTGGGTCAGAAGAGCAGCGGGAGGCTTTTTGGAAGCCAAGACAAAGCTGCTTTCATGCTGTTATTTAAAAGATGTTCTCAAACCTATTCTATTTATAGAAATGGTCTCTGCATAGCCCTCATGGTTCAAAGAGTCCTGTTTCTTTAAAATTGCATGTGGGAGAAAAGTCTAATATCACCAAAATATGCTTGCTGTCAGGGAGATTTCTGATGAATTGACACTTCATTAAGTGAAGTTGGTGCTTGTCATTATAACTGGGGTGAAGAAACAAATGAGAATGTGGCCATCACATCAGTGGTCATAACAGAGGTTCCTATAGTGAAGATTACAATACAATGATTCTATTTGGGAAAAATAAGATTCATGCTTTCATGATTGATCCAGGACTATCATCTGACCCCAGTCTAGTAACTTCCTCTTCTAGATGAGATAACCTAAATTAGTGGTTCCCAACATTCAGGGACATGGGGACCACATTAACATGCCCAATGCCTAAAGAGGACCACATCTTAAATGAAAATGTAACAAAATTATTAACCTACTGTTGTGTATTGAAGCACAATTGCAAAGTAGCACAGGGGCGCTCTTGCAAAAGGAAAATGGTGGTTTCCCGCCATTCTATCAAGAAGCCCAAAGTGGCACAAAACCCTTACAAAAGGGCATGCTTGTTAGACTAAACCAAGCCCTGTGATTGGTTACACTTTTGGATCCTGTTCTCCATTGGTTAATTACATATATCCCTGGTTATGATTGGTTAATTACCTCCGTCCGGCGGGACACTGCCTTGTATCCAGGAGCTACTGCCAGAGAGACACTATATAAACCCCACGGATACACCAAGGTGGGGCCGGACTGGATCTATACTTCTCACACATCAGTCGGGTAGCCAGGTAGTGCTATACCCTGGGTCCCTCCACTGCTGCGCTTCATGGTAACACATATATTGCCCAAAGATGGGCAAGAGTCCGGAGGGACTGAATACGCTGGGATTGTATAGCCATCTCGGGATCCAAAAACACCTTGTAATCTCATCTCTGTTTGACTGTTAATAAAGCCTGCGGCTGTTTGTTACATCGTTGTCCTGGACTAGTGCTTATAAGGGCTGGATCCAACACCTACCAATTTAGTTCAAAAGTAAACAGAGATTTATTTATTTATTTATTTATTCACATTTATATCCCGCCCTCCTGGTGGGTACACCACTCAGGGTGGCTAACAATATAATAAAAATTACAATAAAAACAATTCAATGACAATAACTAAAAACAAACCTAACACCCCAATTAAAACCAGCATTAAAACACAAACAAATCATCATTAAAAAAAACCACCCCCACTCTAGCCCTGTTAAAACAGAATAACCAAGCCTGGGGGGCAGCCCCTCACATAGGCTAAATCAGCCACCGGGCCTGACTGGTAGAGTCAAGCGTGCCCCAAACTTGCTGAAAGAGCCATGTCTTCAGCCTCTTTCTAAAGGGGAGTAGATCCATCTGGAGACGCAAATCAGGTGGTAAGAGGTTCCACAGAGATGAAGAAGGAGGACTGCACACAAATTGCTCAGGGCTGCAGGTTGGGAGTCCCCTAGCCTACATTGACAAGAACAATAAATTTAGTTAGTGAGTCTGCATTCTTCTTATTCAAAATGAAAATATATATCCTTGCCTTTTTTGTCCCAATAAGCAAAAGAAAACAAATGGAATAATTTTATGAATATATTCTTGGTGCCATCAGTTTGCAAATTGTATGCATACTGCATACTTTCCAAAAATGAAATCCATGCATTATGTTGTGTATTTCACACAATATACATGTAAGTACAAATTACAGTACTGTTGGGTTGTTACATGGACATTTAAAAATGAGACACATTAGATGGATTATTGCATTTGTTAAAACAGTTATCTAGTCCTTCTGTATGCATGATTAGCTTCTAAAAGGAAAGCGACACTAGATTTATGTAGACTGCCACAGAGAAATTGTCTGCAAATTGCAGAGATGGAAGAAAAATTCCCCCTGGTCTTGTTCTAATTCTGGAAGTGAGCCATACCACACAACTTGGAAATTTCTGGTTCAAGGATCTCTTTGTGTCAAAACATCCTAAGTTCATGAGAAGGCAAGCAATCTTGGTTGCAGGTGGAGCCCTGTGAGTTCTTGAGCAGGAGCTTGTGAACATGGAGTGATCAGGGATGTTTTGTTTGGGAATGGCAGAAGATACTAAAGAGGGTGATGTTCTGTTCATTTGCTAGTTGCTGTTTAGAGGTTTGTTTACATGTTTAGGGCTGGTTCCAGCTCTTTGGGTTGGGTTTTTTTTTGACAGACTCTTTGTGGCTATTTATATGATTGTTTGGATCAAAAGCTTTTCTGCAGTGGCATTACATATTTATACAATATGTTTTAATGATGAGTCTACCTTGAACCAGTAATTATTTGCTGTCTGAAACACTGCTTCCAAGCAGCTGCAAGGACTTTTTTGTGTGTGCATTTTGCTCTCCGTGAATGGCCTTGGAAAAATAATACATTAGTACATTAGAAACCTAGCTAATTGCTGGAGAAGACTTCTGAGAGTCCCCTGGACTGCAAAAAAGATCAAGTCAGTCTATCCTGAATGAAATCAACCCTGAATGCTCCTTGGAAAGACAGATACTGAAACCGAAGCTCAAATACTTTGGCCACCAAATGAGAAGAGAGGACTCACTGGAGAAGGCCCTGATTCTAGGAAAGATTAAAGGCAAAAGGAGAAGAGGGTGACAAAGGATGAGATGGTTAGACAGCATCATTGTAGGCATAGATCTGGGCAGACTCCAGAGGATGGCAGGTGACAGAGGAGCCTGGCATGTTGTGCTGCATGGGGTGGCAAAAGGTCGGACTCGACTATGTGACTGAACAACCAAAAAATATTAGCAACAAATACATGACCATTCTTGGTGGTGAGGGAGCAGACATATGCTGGGAAAGTTGCTTTGGGTTCCTTTAGAATTACAGCTACCAGATACCTTCAAATGGTGGGTCCTAGGAACTGTGGTGGGAGGAAAAAAACGTTTTCCAACTCAAGCTTTAAGACAATATAAGTACTGTGTCTGTGTGTGTGTGTGTGTGTGTGTGCACGCATGTACATAATGCACATTTAGGCTCCCTCTAATGCATCTTGCCATGACTTCATAAAAAGCAGGGCTCACCAAATTAGACAAGCACCCCAATTATAAACTTAATTTGCAATTAATGTTTTTCATGTGAGTGCAGCATTCACATCCTGAGGGCTTGGAAAATGCTACTTCCACCATCTCATGATTTTTGTCAGCTTATTTAGCAGACCTGAGCTGAGGAGACTTTTATTTAAAAAATCTATGGAGGTTTTCACATCAAAGTCCCAGTTTTGCTACTCAATAAATTGCAAAAAACAGGGCAATGGCATGAGAAGATGCAGGTTATTTTTTCATTTTTGCTTTCCAGTGTAATCAATGGCATTTTTCAGTGTAATCAATGGCATTTGTTTTCAAACAGGCAATAGCTTATGTTGTAGAAAAGCACCCATAGCACTTCAGTGTTTAAATAGCTTAAAGCAGAGCTGATTGACACATGAAAGGACCATGCTTTTACAATACTTCCCTTTCACCTAAAGAAAAAGATGGAATATGATCGAGAAACTTTCCTGTTTCCTGCCTTTTCCCCATCTCAGATAGTGTATGTGCCTATGTTACTGATGTGAAAGATTTTGTATGCCTTGGTTCAATCATCAATCCAAATAGAGACTGCAGCCAGGAAATAAAAAAATGATTGAAACTTAGAAGGGCAGCCAAAGAAGAGTTTAGAAAAGATTGTCAAGATGTGACTTTGGAGGCCAAAGCCAAGATTATTCACATTCTTGTATTCCCAATCACTATGTATAGGTGTGAAAGCTGGACAGTGAAGAAGACTGACAGGGGAAAAATGATTTGTTTGAAATATGGTGCTGATTTGCAGATACCCCCGACTGCCAGAAAGACAAACAAATTGCTCCTAAAGCAAATCAAACCTGAATGATTGCTGGAGGTAAAAATGGTGAGAAGGCAAGATGCTTTGGAAAAGACAATAATGTTTGTTCTTCTTTCATGTCCAGATCAAACCCTTGACTGCCAAAATGAAGCCACTTTCTTGGCTTTGTTGTTGGCCAAACACATCCTCATTGGTACATGTTTCTTGTAGTAACAAGAAGATGCCGCCACCATGAGCCTGTTGCACCCTCCTGGCTCTGTCATCTCTGGGAGGTTTAAAGGAGCACCCCTTGGTCGAGGGAAGCTCAAAGATGACAACGTGAGCCTGCCGCGCCCTCCCGGCTCTGTCATCGCCGGGAGGTTTAAAGGAGCTCCCCTTGGCTGAGGGGAGCTCAAAGACGCCAATGTTGCGAGCCGCCATACCCTCCTGGCCCATTATCAGCCTGGTGGTGGACAAGGGTGGTTGACTTTGACTCTGTTCTTGGGGCGGTTCTGCTGCAGGTGGTATCTGTACTGTGTATTTTGATGTTTTTCTTACTTTGTAATTTGAATTGTAATTATTGATTGCTGATACTTTGATGTTGTGTGGAGACTTTGTACCATTGTGGATTTTTCTGATTATTTATTTGGTATCACAAAAATGAAGAGAAAGATTCACTCAACTTAATACAGAATTTCAAAGGAAAGTAAGGAGAGATAAGGAGGCCTTCTTAAATGAACAATGCAAAGCAATAGAGGAAAATAACAGAAAGGGAAGGACTAGAGATATATTAAAAAATAGAGAAATAAAAAGGAATGTTTCAAGGAAAAATGGCCATGATAATGGACAAAAATGGTAGAGACCTAGTAGATGCAGAAGAGATTAAGAAAAGATGGCATTTGTTTCAGGTCAAAAAAGACTTCAACATGTCTGACATCCACAGTGATGAGAACATTGACCTTGAGCTGGACATTCTGGAGTGTGAAGTCAAGAGGGCCCTAGAAAACATTGCTAACAACAAAGCTAGTGGAGATGATAGTATTCCAGTTGAATTATTCAAACCCTAAAAGATGATGCAATTAAAGTGTTGCACTCTATATGCCACCAGATTTAGAAAACACAGCAGTGGCCACAGGATTTGAACAGGTCAGTATATGTTCTAATCCCAAAGAAGGGCAATGCTAAAGAATATTCAAATTTTCGAACAATTGTGCTCATCTCACATGCTAGCAAGGTCATGCTCAAGATAATACAGGATAGGCTTCAGCAGTATGCGGATCGAGAACTTCCATAAGTGCAGGCTGGGATCCAAAAAGGTAGGGGAACTAGAGACCAAATCACCAACATTTGCTAGATCATGGCGTACCAGAAAGAAGTCTACTTCTGTTTCATTGACTACACCAAGGCCTTTGATTGTGTGGACCACAATAAACTATGGCAAGTCCTTAAAAAGATGGGAATACCAGACCACCTCATCTGTCTAATGTGAAATCTGTACATGAGTCAAGAGGCAACAGTTAGGACAAGATACGGAACAACTGATTGGTTTAGAACAGGGAAAGGAGTATGACAGGTTATATATTACAGTAGACCCTCACATAATGATGTTACTTGGTTCCCCAAGTAGCGTTGTTATGCAGAAAACATTGTTATGTGGTTTCTTATGGGAGATCTCTTGTAGAACAACAAAAAACATCATTATTTGCACAACATCATTTAAAAAACCATCAAAATTCACACAACAACGTTTTTGTCGTTGTGCGGGAGATCACATGGGGTGCGTTGGTAGCATCATTAATAGAAAATGATGTTATTAGAATGTGTCATTAGTCGGGGGTTCACTGTATCACCCTGCTTATTTAACTTATATGCAGAATACAATGGTACCTCGCTTAAAGAGCATAATGCGTTCCACGGGATTGCTCTTTAAGTGAGTTTGCTCTTTAAGTGAGATTGCTCTTTCAGTGACCAATTGTGTCTTCTGGTGGGGGGGGGATTGTGAAACCCAATTTAGTTGTTAAGCAAATTTTTGGTTGGTTTTAGCTGTTAAATGAGGCGACCATTCAGAAAAAAATCTGCTCTTTAAGCGAGTTAGTCTCAAAGCAAGGCGCTCTTTATGTGAGGTTTTACTGTATATAACGCACAATGCAGGGCTGGAGGAATCACAAGTTGGAATTAAAATAGCGGGGAAATACATCGACAATGTGAGATATGCAGATGACACTACCCTAATGGCAGAAAGTGAAGAAGACCTAAAGGACCTCTGGATTAGGGTGAACGAAGAGAGTGCAAAAGCTGGCCTGAGACTCAACATCAAAAAAAACCAAGATCATGGCATCCGGCCCTATCACTCCTTGGGAAATAGAAGGGGATGAAATGGAAGCAGTGATAGACTTTACCTTCTTAGGATCCAATATCACTACAGGTGATGACTGCAGCCATGAAATAAAAAGACGATTAATTCTTGGGAGGCAAGCTATTAGAAACCTAGGGAACATAATAAAAAGTAGAGACATCACCGTGCCAACAAAGGTCCACATAAGTCAAAGCATTTGTATTCCCAGTAGTAATGTATGGTTCTGAGAGCTGGACCATAAAGAAGGATGAGCGCAGAAGAATAGATGCCATTGTAGAGGTGCCTTGCAGAATGGGCAATGCAAAGGCCTGTTATGGCTCAGTTTCAGCATCTATTTGAGCATTTAAGCACTTTCTACATCTGAGAGAAGAAAGGTGTGGACTTCTAGATCTTGTTGAAAGGCAAATGCTATTAGCTCTGATCACTATCTGTGCTATCTAATGTTGAGCGGTTCTGTAGTCCAACGACATTGAGAGAGCTACCTGTATATAGAACCTTAGCCCTACACAGTGTTTTACTATGTGGTTGTATCATATTTCTGAGTGATGGTGATGGTGATGGTGATGGTGATGGTGATGGTGATGGTTATTGTTATTGTTATTGTTATTGTTATATTTGGACTTGTATGCTGCCCACTCAACAATGCAACTCAGAGCAGCTCACAACAATACCACATCTAATACATTATACATATATCGCAATACAGTAAAATAAGATACAATTAGCATACAATAATAGAAATAAAGCACAGTATCAAAAACATCACATAAATCAAAACATGACAAATCAAGTACCATCATAAAACATTTTAAAAAGTCATTCATTTCAACAAGTCACCTGCAAAGGCATCCAAGGCCTAAAAGTCCTAGAAGTCTTCAAAGTCCAAAGCCTAGGCTGGCCAGGGGGTGATGTCTGCCTCCCGCCCAATGGCCAAGTCCATGGTCAAGTCCATGGCACCAGCCAGCATAGGAGGCAAGAAATCCACCACACCAGGGCCCCTACCACCGGCCCCTGTGTGGCCGAGCCAGCCAATCTGCCGCTGCCCACTCCACCGCGGCTCAAACTGACACTGGGCCCACCACACCCGATGCTGACCCAGCCACAGTTGGAAGCGGAAAGCCACTGCTGCCACCGCTGCCACTGCCACTGCCAGAGGTCTTGCAGGGGGGCACAGTTCTTCCTTGCCACCCTCCTTCCATGGCTGCTGCCTTTTAAACCTCCAGTCAGGTGGAAGGTGGCCAGAGGGCTCGCGGGGTGGCAGCGCAGTTCCTCCTCACCGTCTCCTCTGTGGTATATGTTGAATTTCACCTTCTACCTCTCCTTCTGCAGTCACCACAACCTTTCCTTGTTTGTTTGGTATGCTTGATGGAATTAATTCAGACAGTCCAGAAGCTTCTTTGAGATGTTGCAAGTAGTCATAGTCATCATCAAAGAATACTCAATATTTTCTCTGTCCTTCTCTTCTTTTTTCCTCATCTTCCTTCTGTGCAGGCAAGAGAACTCCTTGGGATACAGTATTATCAGCTGTCAAAGGATCCCTTTGGCTTCTATGTACTAAGTGAAACATTACAGCATTTTTCTTCTCTATGAAGGGCTTCTTCATCTGCGTGGCATGGCAACACAGCCGTCATGCACCGAATGTTGGGAATGGCTGGGTGGAAAACAACTACCATGCTAAATATGCGACCCTTGTCGCTTCCCATGCTGCTATATCATCCATTTATAATGGACAGTTTACTTTGCAGATATACTTGACAGAGAAATGGTCTCCCATTCTGTTTTTCATTTTGTTTTTCCAGGGACATTCTACAGACAACATAACGAGTGGAGAGAAGCCAAATTCAGCCTGTTATTTTGAATCCTCAAATCTGGGAACCAGTCTCCAATTTTTACAAAGACATTCAGAAATGTGAAATGCTTTTTTTGGGAGAGAAGAGAAAGAAAATTATCCATTGAGCTGAGATCTCTGCATGACAAGCTTCGTCCAAGAGTTACAGCCAAGTTGTAAACCCTGCTGAGAAGGAGGTGGAGAGAGGATGGCTTCTAATAGAGAAGCTGGCATGAAGCTGAGAATATGACTGCAAGCAATGTGCTAGAAGAATAACATCACATGGAGAAGAAACAGTTTCTGCCTAATCTACTGCTAGCTATTTGGCTTTTGTCTCCTGTTAGGACTTGCCTGTCTTTACAAATAGTGTCTAAGAAGAGGGGGAAACTATGGCTTTAAAAAAAGCTCATGCAGCGCCATCTTATATATGTTTAACTACAAAGAGACAGATGCTCAGTTTGCACAGGCCTACTGAATATCTGGGGGGGGGAACCAAGTTCCATTTTATTTTTCCATGGACACAGACATTAAGGATGTATAGAACTCTTGCCATCAAATGAGGTTAGACAGGCTGTCTCACCGTGGTGAGATCACTTGTTAAGAATTATGTAGCTTCCATGTGAGACCTCAGCTCCACTTTGAGACATTAAGCTTTTTTTTTCTTCCTGTTTTCTGCTGTTTGCACAAAATATATCTAAGAGAAGCTAGCTTCTTTTTCCTTTGTGAAGCTAGGTACACATGCATAGCAAGCACAAAAGGGGAGGCTTATTGATCACAATGATACAGGTCACCCCCTCCTTATCCATGGGGGATACATTCTGAAACCTACTGTGGATACCAGAAACCATGGATAACAGTGAACCCTATATTTTACATTTATAGTGGTCTCTAGTGGCTAGCTCTGGTAATCTGCCATAAGTGGATTAGCACAAATAGTAGCCATAGACTGATTATTTGTACAGGTCAATACAAATATTACACACAAAAAATATACATATATAATTTGCATTTCTGGATTTTTATTGAATATTTTTAGAACCATGGTTAACTGAAACCATGGATACCGAATCCATGGATGGGGGGGAGGTGTTGACCTGTACAAATAATGAGTTCAAAATTACTGTTTGTGCTACTCTATGCAACAAGGAACAGTGACCAGATTTTCAAAATTGAGACTAAAAAATGTACAGACATTCTCCCAGAACACTATCACCACTGAATCTTACCATCTCATATTGACTTATGAAGAGGAAAAAAGTCACGGTTTACGATATTAGTGGAAGTGGACTGATCTGTATACCCCTAATGGAGATTACTGGTTTTTTGATTGTTTTTTGAGAAATGCTGGATTGTGAAGAAAAATTGGAATAGCAAAAGGTGTGCCTCTTGCTTGCCAGATACATCAGGTTCAATGCCAGGCATTCACATTTAGACATTTCTTACATAAATGTACATATAAAGGAAAAGTGTTTGTAAAATACAAAGGTACATGGAAAGGGACACATATTTATCTACTCTTGACTTTAAAATATCCAGTCTGATATGGAAACAGAACAAACCAGAGTCAAAACAATTAGTGAAAATGAACTAAGCAAAACTGAATTGGACAGATTTATGGACCCCTATTTGTACCTCATAAATATCTGCCTATTTTGCATATTCTCAATTATTTGTTTCTGGTTTTTTCCTTTCACCTGGGGACACCCCAACCAAAGCTAGAGTGCACCATTGACATCAATAACTGTTTTTAAAATCTTTTTAATTTTTTTTAAAAAAGAGAATGAAGGAAATTAGGAGACAGAAGCAACAGTGGAAAATGCTTGTATGTACAATTTATTTATTTATTATTTGTTATATTTGTATACTGCCTTTCTCACCCAAGGGCGACCCAAGGTAGTTTACAACAAAACAATAGAAACAATATACACAATAGAAGGAAAAAGAAAATACATACATAACACATGATGGAACCCAGCTCAATGCCTCTGACAGGACCCGGCTCAATCTCTCTAACGGAACCCCAGGCTCAATGTCCTTAACAGCACCTGCCTCCCATCCCCGAGCTGATGGCGTGGGCTCAGGGAGAGGCAGTGGGTCCTCCGGCGGCGGGGCATCATTGTCATCATCGGCCTTCTCAAGCCAGAGCAGGCAAGGCTCTGAGTGCTGAGACGTCATCCTGCACCTGCCTCCCATCCTTGAGCCAATGGTGTGGACTCAGGGAGAGGCAGTGAGTCCTCTGGTGGTGGGGCAGTGGTGGTGGCCTTTTCAAGCCCCCGAAGCAGGCAAGGCTCTGGGGGCAGAGAAACAAGCATGCACATATTCATGCGTTGGAAATATAATGCTCATTTAGCAGACTTAGTTGGCATCCCTACACCAAAATTTCACAGAGAAAGTGCTGCTCAGAAAGAGTAGGTAAAAGTAAAATCCTCGGAAATACATCTGCTATTTAATCACCAACCACCAAAGCACAGTCTGAAATCAAGGCACAGTTTCCTCATAACTTCTGCCCCCCCCCCCCCCAGCAACCAGCCCCCACAGACCACCCTAGATCTTTGGAAGGCAAGGAGCTACCAGACAACTGGACAGAACCACATGGTTCTCTACCTCCTGGCCAAGAACCATGGCCTGTATGCAAAGCTTTAAACCACGGATTCTCAACCTGCAGCCCATGGGCTAGATGTGGCCCATGGCACCATTTCATGTGCCCTCCTTGCCTCCACCACACCAGGAAGTGCCATGTGGTGGAGGAAGGGCAAAATGGCTGTCCAGCTCCCGAAGCAGTCTGAGGGAGCGTGACCCGGTCCCTAACTTAAAAAGGTTGAGAATTCCTGCTTTAAACAGACTGGGGTAGGAAGATCAAGGGCTAATCTGAGAAAGTGGGGTTTCCCTGTAGATGGCAGCCTGTGTAAATGTGGAGAAGAACAAACTATTAGCCATATGATGCCATGCACACGATGCCCCTCAGCGTACATGGAGGAAGACTTTATGTTGTCAAGAGGAAATGATGTTGATGTGGCCTGATATTGGGTGGTTGTCATCTAGCTATTTTAATTCCTTTTCGTTTTAGATATGTTAATATTAGCTTTGTATGTTTTATATGCTGCTGGTGCCACTGACACGAATAAAGAAAGGTGACTTATAGCATGATTTTGTGATTTATAACCCAAGGGTTTATATTAGCTGCTGATAAAAGGCATTCAGAGGATAACTGATGTTACAGTGAATCACTTTGGCTTAACAGTTCACCATAATTATTTAGAAAATGGCAGATATAAGACAACTCAACTGTTAATTATGAATGTGTTTACTTTTACAAAAAAAAATTATGTTTGTTGTTGGAAATCCCCCAGTGTTCTTCTCTGTTAAATTTCAATAGCATATAGATACTCATCATATTGCAAAGAAGACTCAATTTATAGAAATGGGTTGGGGGTGGAATAAAGGCTAACTTAATGTGGCAACTCTCCTTTTAGTTACTGGAACTAGAAACATAAAAGACTGGATTTATTTACAATAATTAAAATCATTTTGTTCTTTTGTTTTTTAAAATCATGTTAATTTTTTTCTCCTTTTGTTTCTTTAGTTTTTCAAGATTTTTTTCTGGTTGTTTTGATTCAACAGTACTTGTTAAAAGAGGAAGCTACTGGCAAGTAAGTTGTAAGCATGTTAATAAGTATTACCTATCTATTAAAAGTAAAGATAGATTCTAAGTTGGAACAGGTTTAAGTTACCGGTTCCACAGGTTTTACACTACAAATTTAGATATTTTTTTTTACTTTTTGATAATCACCATCATATATGAGACAAGAAATGCCAGGCATTCAAGCCAGATTCAGAAAAAAAAGAAGCACTAGAGATGATATTGCAAATATCCATTGAAGCCAGAGGAATTTACAAGAGCTATGCAGGGCTGTTGAGGATTGGACATTTTAGAGATCAGTCCTCCACAGTGTTGCCATAAATCAGAGGTAAATTGATGGCATGTAACAACAACAACATTATACTTTGGCCATATCATGAGATGAGAAGACTCTGTGGAAAAGTCAATAGTGCTGGGAAAAGTGAAAGGCAGTAGGAAAAGAAGAATGAACTCAAGACAAATTGACTTGATTAAAGCAAACCACAGCTGGGAGTTTGCAATACCTGAGCAGGACATGGCATGATGGGACCATTTGTAGGTCATAAATTCATAGGATTGTCATATATTGGAAGAGATCTCATGGTGTTTGAATATCTGCCTGTCTGTCTGTCAGTCTATTTAGAGCATTTATATCCATCCCCACTGGTCTAACACCACTCTGGGAGGCTTACAATCAATAAAAGCACAGATACTCATTCAAATAAACAAATAAATAAATATAAAACCTCATAAACAATAGATAAACAATAAAACACACACATACACAGCGAAATTGCTACCATTAACTTCATCAGTGAGTGAGGCCAAATTAGTTTATACAATTAATGTATGTAATTCTATGTCTTTTGTTCATTATCTGAGCAACTGCTTCTGATTTACATAAGAACATAAAAACAGCCTTGCTGGAACAGGCCACAGCCCATCCAGTCCAGCATTCTGTCTCACACAGTGGCTCACCATTTCCTTCAGGGTATTCCCAAGGAGATGCCTTCACCTGCTTAGGATTCCCTGGAAATGGCATTGAGAGATATCCTGCCTATCTCTCCAACCCGGAGGTTGTCCTTAAGTATCCATAATTATAGCCATTGATCCCCTTGTCCTCCATGAACTTGTCTAATCCTTTCTTAAAGCTGTCAAGACTGACAGCTGTCACCACTTCTTCTGGCAGGGAGTTCCATAGACCAGTGATCCTCTGGGTGAAAAAGTACTTTCTCTTATTTGTTTGAGAACTAGTACCCAAAAGTTTCATGGAGTGTCCCCTAGTTCTAGTGTTGTGCGATAGGGAAAACAGTTTTTCCTTATCTACTTTGTCCACACCGTGCATGATTTTATAAACTTCAATCAGGTCACCTCTTAGACGCCGTCGCTCAAGAGTGAAAAGGCCCAACCATTGCAGCCTCAGATGGTAAGGATTTAGCTGAGTCCTGAATAGAATTAGTTATTTGAACCAATCCAATGATGTCTATAGCATATTGGATTGAGCAGAGCTAGATATTAATTGGATCCATACTGGGCCCAACTCAGGAAGTGAACATTTTATCAGATTATGTAAAAGCTTATATAAAGACTGTAGAAGTGTAGTTAGAGCAAGTCAAGGAATATCAGAACCCTTTGCAGTAACATCTGGAGAGAGGCAGGGATGCGTACTATCGCCACTATTATTCATCACATACATGGACAGCATGAGCAAAAAAGCTAAGCCCATGAATGGAAACAATATCAATGAGTTACTTTTTGCAGATGATCAGGCATTGATAGCAAGTACAGCTAAGGAACTACAACAACACCTTACAACCATGAATCAATATGTAAAATAAATAATATGAAAATCAATAAAGAGAAGACTGATGTAATGGCAATTGAAAGGAAACAGCAAACTCTAGTTATCAAGAGAGAGAGAAGAAGTACAAAACAAGTGGCAGAGTTCAAATACCTAGGAACAACATTTACTGAAAATGGCAAAATGGGTGAAGAGATTAACATATGGCAAACCAAATATTGGAACAGTTAGCTCCGCTCTCACAACACAAGGCAATACTGAGCAGCACAAAGAAACACCTCATACGAGGCATATTCATTCCCACCTTATGTTACCAGTGCCAAACATGGACACTTACAGCAAAACATAAGCAAAAGTTTGTCACCATGGAAATGAGATGTCTGAGGAAGGCTGCTGGAGTGACTAGAAAGGATAATTAAGGTCAGGTAATAAGGGAAAGAATTGGAACAGAACCAATCTTGCACTACATATAGGGACAATAAATAAAGTGGTTTGTCCATTTGGAATTCCATACCTTATAAGGCATGTGTGGAAAGAGGAGAAGGACAAAGACCCCAAAGCAGACCCAGAGGAAAGTGGAGAGATAACATCAGAGAAATATTACAAGAACACCAAATAACACTGGTGGAGGCCGCTAGACGTGCCAGAGCAAGAACCTGGCATCTCCTTCGACAACTGGTGGGGTAAAAGAGGAAGAAAAAAACTGGGCCCAACCAACTCAGACTGATTCCATTATAGTGATGGCTACAATCTTGAGAAGATACATTATGCAACAATTGGGACTCTAATTCATATGGGCAGAACATCAACTATTGGCTTCCATTTTCAGCAGTGCAGAAAAGTTTGTCAGGATGTCTACTTTGTATTTAGTAACATTTTTTGCAAAAGATTTTATGGACTGCAGTGGCTCAAGTGGCTAAAATGGTGACTGGAAAGAGGGAGGTCTGCAGTTCGATTCCCGGGTACTGCAGGATGGAATGAGCTCCCGTCTTTGTCCCAGCTCCTGCCAACCTAGAAGTTCAAAAGCAAGAAATTGCAAGTAGATAAATAGGGACCACTTTGGTGGGAAGGTAAAACAGTGTTCTGTGTGCTCCGGTGTCTAGTCATGCCTGCCAAATGACCACAAAAATGTCTGCAGAAGCAGACAGCGCTGGCTGTTCAGCTTTGAAACAGAGACGAGCACTGAACCCTAGAGTTGGATACACCTGGCTTTCGAGCAAGGGAAACTTTTACCTTTATCTTTATACACAAGGTTTAGTCTCACTTCTTGTCTACATCTGAATTTGGTTAGGATGCAAAGATCTAAACCAGGCGCCGCAGGCTGGATGTTTTGGTGCCACAGGCTGAGGCTGGCCCATGGGCCATAGGTTGCCCACCTCTGATATAAACACTTCCAGAATGTTTCATGCAGGCAAACTGGCATCTTGCCTTTTGTTTCCACCTGAAGCTGTACACAAAAGAAAAGGAAAAGCACTATTTAAATTAGTATGGGATGAGAGGAGTTCAGACATCCATGAAATGACCCACAGATTAATGCAGTGTCATAGTTCCCAATCAGTCCCCCCTCCCCCTTCTACAGCTTCTTCTCTTGGGATTGGTGAATCCAAGGAAGAATCAGTTGTGATGAAGGCTGTGGATCCTAATTGGAACTGTGATATTTCCAAAATTCCAATCTACTTTTGACTTGTCAATGTTTCAGGAAATTCAAAACTAACAGAAACCCACAAGGCTAAGTATCAGAAAGCAATATGCCTACCTTGCAAAGGTATTGCTGCCATCACACTCACTTTTTTAAAAAACCAAAATCTCCAGTAGCTGGTCAAGGCAAGATCTGGATTTAAGTACCACAACCTTCTGAGCCAAAAATCTGGCCAGTTGCTTAAAAGGATTTTTATATTTAAAAGAAGAGGGGAATTGGTAAAAATTCCGCACAGTTATAAATGATTACTCAATAAATTGGAGCAAAGCACAAATGTATAATTTTGAACATTCCAGGATAACACAATAGGAAATATCAAAACTAGTCAGCCTATCTGTACTCCCACCTTTGCAGAGAGATAGATTAATTCTGGGAGACATACCACGTATGCCTCTTCCCAGCACAGCATCGAAGAATGGCAAGATGGACAGTAGATTCAGCCAGCATTCCTCCTAAGAGGTCAACTTGGCTGGTGGACAATGTGTCCCCCCTCCTTCTGAGTAAGGCAAAGCCAACTCATTAACTCACTAGTTCTTTTATATAACTTATGGGAACATTCAATTTAACATCCTGAATGAATACCTGTTTGGCTTTTCCCTTTCATAGAGCAGTAATCTATTGCCTCATCTGAAAGTCTCTGGACAAGGAAGACAAAAATGGCTTTTGTGGTGATAGCCTAATCTCATAGCCTGATCTCAGATCTTCTTTGAAGTCAATTTCCTGCTTGGTGTCAGTTGAACTGCAATATATTAATTTGAAGGAGTTAATGATTCCTTTGGTTCATGAGAATGCTGGTTTTCAGCTTACACCTGGGTAAATCAGGTGTTTCCAGCCAAGTATACAGTAGCCTCCAGAGTTACTAATGAAAAATGTCTGTGTTTGGTAAAGCAAAGCAATCACACTTATATACCACCCCATAGCTCTTAGTGCACTCTCTGGGCAGTTCACAAGTTAATTAGCATTTTGCCCCCAACATGCTGGGTACTCATTTTACCAACCTCAGAAAGATGGAAGGCTGAGTCAACCTTGATCCCTGGTCAAGATAGAACTCATAACCTTTTGGTTGAAGGACAGCAGTTTAAACACTGTGCCACCAGGTACCCTCCATTTTTTTAATTCTATCACAAGGAGGTAGGTGAATATGCCTGTGATGAATTACAAGGCAAGTTGATGAGCTGCTCCTCATTTGTTGATGCAGCCCAATCTGACTGCTTGCATTGTGTGTGTGTGCACTGTGTGTGTGTGTGTGTGCTCTGTGTGTGTGTATGTGACTATAGGGATTATTTTGAGCACCTGTGTTTCCAAAGTTACATCAAACTTCACCATATGCCCCAATGAACTTGTGTAGCATCATACCTTTCAAAATAACCTTATACATGTTGATCTGTGTTTGCTTATTATGGCTGATCAACTGCTCTTGACATCTGAAGGCCCCACTGAGTGCTCAGTTAATTGCACCAAACAGATTAGTTGGTACTGTAATCCTACATTACAACATATGGAAAAAGAACAGCATGCTTCAATTCATCTGTTTTGCAAAAATGACTTTCATAATATGTTTGCATTCAGGCATAGATGAGGCAGAGTTCTTCTAGACAACCCAAATGATTCATTCTCAAAGGAGTCAGGAGTATTTTCCTAGTAGGGTCATTGAGGAAATAAATACACACCCAAACCTGTAGAAGTAATTTATGGTAATTTACAGTCTGGAGATTAGAATCAACAAGGAGGCTTTTAAGCTATTCTATTGGGAAAAACATGGAAGTATTGGATTTGGCAATCTTTTTAGTCTTGAACAAACTTCGTTTTCAATAATTGATCCAATATATTATCAAAGTAATTAACTTGTCTTCAGGTGATTCCAAAATATAGAGTATCTCCTGTAAATTCTGATGCAGAAACATTTAATATTGTTAGTATTTGTGGTATGAGTAAATAGTATGGGTAAGCTCATTAGCAAATGTGTAAGAGTTGTCTTGCGTCCATTTGCAATTCAACAGGGTGAAGCTTCACAACTAATCTGAATAACAGGTATTACCAGTTGTTAAAAAAAACCATGTACCTACTTGTTATGCAAACCATTCTGAATCTCTGTACCTGGTGTGTATAAATATATGCCATGAAGTCTCACTCGAAGGTCTGAAGTGGACCTGATCCACGAAAGCTAACATTAAAATACAGCAGTTAGTCTTTGAAGTGTGAATTTTTTTACTCTCTGATATAGCATATAAAAATATTAGAAACATTAATCCAGATTATCAGATGTCTGAACCATATAGCTGTGTTGAGTCCCAGGCTTTATTTGCATTATGTAGAGCTAGATCTGCTTATAGGTCATGCTGGTTGGAATATTCGATTAAGGTCTAAATCCTCATTTGTCCTACCCTTGAAGAAAAAGGTAAGAATGGCAACATTCCTTATCTTTGCCTTCAAGGACAGAACAAGTAAAGAAGGCCAGCAAGATATTTCCCAGCCTTCTCAACAGAAATTTCATGTTGTCCAGAATTGCCAATTTGTATGCAAAACTGCACAAATTGGCACAAAAAGTGGCAACCCTGCAAGTAAGTTGCAAAGTAAGATGGCAGCTGCTTTGCTTAAGTCAACATTTGAAGCACTAAATCAGGGGTGGATAACCTATGGCCCATGGGCCAGCCCTGGCCCACGACACCATTTCATGTGGCCTTCCACTGCCCTCACGGCTACCAGAAGCGGACAGACACATTTATGACAACCATAAAATGCACCCTCACATGCGCAAACATGCCCATGCTTGCTGTAAATGCTGCCATAAATGCACCCGCTGCTGTTGTAAATGTGTTTACAACAGCCACAGATGCATTTTACGGTGGCATTTATGGTGGGAGGAACCATGTGACCAGCCTGCTCAGCTGTCTGGGGGCATGGTCCAGTTCACAGCGTGAAAAGATTGGGAACCCCTGTACTAAATGGTTTGTTCACATCTCTTCAAGCAATTAGCCAGTCCTTACATATTTTCTATATGTGCAATGTACATGTGATCTACTTCTGAAAGGAAAAAGGCATGATGGGCACTATATATAGATCACAGAGTCATAACTCTTTGTCCCCTTGACTAGAGGTTTGAAAATTTCTTGTTGAAAATTTTATGATTCTGTCAAGGCAGTCTCTCATTGCCTTGTTATATGCATTTTAGTGGGTAAGATTTTAACTGTAGATGCAAAATAATAATGGCACTATCATTCATACATTGTTTTGGAAAGTGTAAGACTGGTAGAGTCACCCATGAGGAGTTTCTGTGGTGCATTGGTTAAACTGCTGTATTGCAGCCCAAACTGCTCACATTGTGAGTTCAATTCTAATGAGTTCAATTGACTGGAATGAATTTGTTCCTTACCCCTGTTCTCTGCCAAAAATATGGAAAGCCATCTTCATAGTGTGTCCTTTATCATGATACTCAACTCAATAATAAAAAATATGCCAAGGCTGACCCTCTCCTTAAGAAAAATGAAACATACGTCTTAGGTGTTTGAAGTGGTAGCCATGTTAGCCTGTGTCTGTTAACCTATGTCTTGGATGGTAAAGCACTATCGCTTAGAACTGTGAAGAATACTCATTGACTTCTGGTTGTTACTGACATAGACTATCTCAAAGTTATAAGACACCTTGATGAGATATTTTCAAGCCCCTCAAGATTCTTGACCTTTAGCATGATAACTTTTTCTTCTTCAAGGTATGTTAAATCTGTAAAGAGCTCTTAGAACTTCCCTTTGTGAAAACAGGCACCCACAAACATACAACTAGGACAAAAGCAGTAGCTGGTTTAAAAGATGCAGAGAAGCCATCCAGCACTTCTAATTTCAAAAGTTCATGGACCAAAGCAGTGGTTGCCAAAGTTCACTTCATTTGCATAAATGTTGTCCATACAAATCCAAAAACTCTAATCAAGACTGACAGGAAATGTCTTAGGATCATAGAATAACTGTGTTGTAAGGTGCCTTTTAGACCACCAAGCCCAACACCCTGCTCAGTACAGGAATCCATATTAAAGCAGATCTGACAGATGGTTGTCTAATTTATCCTTGAATGCTTCCAGTGTTTGAATACTCACTACCTCCTGAAGCAGTTGATTCCACTGTTGTACTGCTCTAATTGTTAAGAAGTCCCCACCCCCCGATATTCATTGTAGATCTAGCTTCATTTAGTTTGAGCATGTTATTATATGTCCTGCACTCTGGGGTGATTGAGAATAGATCCTGTGTTATATCCTGCCCTTATAAGCAGCAGTCCAGACAACGATGAACAGAACAGCAACAAGTATTTATTCAACAGTCTTTAGGTTATGCTTATAAGGTGCTCCGGACACAGAGATGGCTATACAATCCCATGAAATCAGTCCCTCCAGAATCTGCCATGTAGGGGGCAAGGACTAGCTACACCAGGAGTGGTAGCATAGTGGAGGAGACCCAAGTTTAGCACATTGCTGGCTACCTGTGCGAAATGGGTAGTATACATCTGGTCCGGCCCCTCCCTTGTTTACTCATGGGGCTTATATAGTGTCTCCCGGGTGGTGGCTCCTTGATATACAGTAGCGACCCGCCAGATAACCATAACTAACCAATCATAACAGGGTATGTATGTAATTAACCAATGGGGAACAGGATCCAAAACTGTAACCAATCACAGGGCTAGGATTAGCATAATGAGTGCGGCCTGGAACGGGGATTTCGCACCCTTTTTGGCTCCTAATTTGGATGGCAGGAAACCAGCATTTTCTTCCTTGCAAGGCGCTACCCGCACAACTTGCAATAGTGCCTCAATACACAAAATTCCTCCCCCATAAATTTTCTGTATGGATCCCCAAGTTGAATTAAGATATTTAATCCTCAACTGATGAATTTATTAACTCCTGGCCATGAAGGTGCTCTGCACCCTCCAAGCTTGTTTTCAGTGACCCGTGCACTATACTGGCGTTCTGAGGCATGAACAAAGATCCTTGCATCCGTGGGGGTCTTGTGTGTGTGTAACCCAAGGCAAACCAATCCTTTGAGTGGCACAACTCCCGGCCTTTGTGAGCTGAGCTAGCTGGTGATGACCTCATGTGTGGTGTGTGTGATGAACCCTCCTGCTCCAAGTCCTTGGCCTGTTTCTCCCCGAGCAACCCTGGACTCTTAGCCTTGGACCGGAGCTGATTATCCACCACCGCTGAGGCTTCTTTAGAGAGGACTTCTCCTGAGTTTACTTCCAGAGCTGCCTTCAAAGAAGGGCTTGATGCACTCTCTCCAGTATGGCCCAAAGAAAGCTCCCTTTGCCTCGGCGTATGGAGATACAGCCATTCCTGCCCTTTCCCCTCCAACCCAGGTGCTCTTTTGCATACCAATCTATGTTCAGGGGTAATGGTGATCCCCGCTGTCCCCCTTCAATCCCGGGGAATGGTGAACCCTTACCCACCATTGGGGAAACTGAGAACCTTCCAGAATTGCATGTCATTGCAGTACTGTGTTGCAAACCCCAAATCTGAATGGTATGATCGATCCCCGGCCACCAGAGATAGCTACGTAGAATCTCTTGTGAACGGAGGAATTCCTGGGACCCGCTTAACAAGTGCTGCAGCAGTTTGGCCCACAACCCACATGGAACAACTGTTTTGCAAAGCCTTACAAGCACCCTCCCAAAACTGAGAGTTTCTTGCGGTCCCAGTAAGACACACATGCCTCCGCATTGTATGGAGGCGGCGGCCACCCGATGTCCACCCACACAATAACATCAGATAATAAGGGGTCAGTTTTAGAAGCTGTGGAAAAGTTTAGGAACAGTTTTAGTGAAACGATAGCCAAATTGTCCCAAGAGTCAGGATTTTCAAAGTTCAACACATCTGGGAGCAAAAGTTCTTGCAACTCAAACAGTTCTGGAGACTCAGTCTTTTGGGTAAAGTCACTGTCTTTGTGCACAACATGTGCATGTCGGGAAAACATGGCACTTAACTCTTCAGTAGAGAAATTGCTTCCAGGGGGCCCATGGGACAAACCTTCCCTGGGTAGTAACAATGTTTGGGGCTCATCCTTGATATGAAGGACTGGTTCTCCTCCCCCCAAGTGAATTCCCGTAAAGAGAATGACTAGGACCCCGAACCAGTGGGACCCAAGAATGTTTTTCTTACCAGCTTTCACAACTACGAGGGGAAGATTTGCATAGACATAGGTATAGTGGACTTCAAAGTTCCCTATTCCCCACACTGGTACATTGCAACCCCACAAGTCCACTAACTTGCCCAGTAGGCCTTTGAGCTTGGGCTGCAGGTCTAGCAGAATGTGGCAATACTCATCTTTGGTTATGATGGAGAGGAAGGAACCCGAGTCCAGCACAAAATGAAAAGGGACCCCTTCGATGCTGATGTTCACGAAGTACCCGTCCTTGATGTCTCGTCTCTCGTTGTCAACCCCGTAGCATGTGAAGGCCTTGGCTATGCAGAACTGGTGTGTTGGCAAACCTTCGATGTGCTGCTTACCAAATTTGGAGATGTGGCCCTTCTTCGCACACCGGTGGCACAGCGTGCTCTGATAGGGACATTTGTGTGGAAGTGCCATTTTCCGCAACCTTTGCATGGTGCAACCGACCCTGGCATTGGCGTTGGTATCCATGTTCTCTGCAGTGAGCTGGCTAGGCCTTGGTGCATGTGGCCAGAGGCTTCCAAAAGAGCGGCCGTGGTTGTGGCTAGACCCAGTGATTCTTTATCTTCGAGGGCCAACCTGTGCTGAAAGTGCTCGCGCAGTTTGTGCAGCAATGCCACATGCTGCAGCTGGTCCAGAACACAGTTGCCCGGGTAGTGATGGGTCGTGGGCGTTATGCTCATGCCTCACCGCTGCTTCGGTAGCTGCACTGGTTACCGGTGTGCCTCCGGGTGCAATTCAAGATGCTGGTCTTGACGTTTAAAGCCCTATATGGTTGTGGACCAGGATACTTAAGGGACCGCGTCGCCCTGAGGTTTTCCACCCATCCTACTAGGGAAGACCAGAGAGGCTCTTTGGTGGTCCCGCCTACTAAAGAGGCACATATGGTGGGGACAAGAAGAAGAACCTTTTTGCTGTTTGCCCTGGCCCTGTGGAACCTCTTACCCTCAGAACTGCACCTCCAGACTGAGCTGCTCCCCTTCAGGAAGGCCCTTAAGACCTGGCTGTGCCAGTGGGTATGGGGCCCATCAGCTGTAATGGCCCAGTCCCGCTGGCTAGTATGATGGCCTGCTGTAACACAAACGTCTGTTTTTATTACACCTGTCTGTTTTTTTATCGCTCCCCCTTGTCCCTTCCCCTCTATTTTTTAGCTTATTTTAACTTTTTAATATCACTTCTGGCATTGTTTATTTCTCTTTTAATCATTTTTAAATTTTGTCTATGTTTCCTTTTATTAAAGGTCTAGGGAGGTTGGGGTGGATATTGTTGTTTTAGCCTGTATGTATTTTAACTGCCATGTAAGCCGCCTTGGGTTATACATGGATGAGGAAGGCAGGGTAGATTTTTTAAAAATAATAATAAATAAATAAATAAATAATAATGCTGGCAGAGAGACTACTTGGAGCACATAGGGCGGCAGAAGTTTTGAGACAATGTCAAGAGTCTCTAGCCCACAGTGGGCCAAGAACATTGCCTTCCACAATGCTGGATCAAGTTTTCTTACTATGAAGTAGCTCTCCAGCTGGACTTCATAGAATGGCCAGAGGCAAGGCTTGCTTATATCGAACAGTCGCAGCCATAGGGGGATGTGATCAGCCATCTTGTCGTTCTTCAAACCCACCTTCATCACCAATGTTATATCCGGCCTTTATAAGCAGCAGTCCAGACAACGATGAACAGAACAGCAACAAGTATTTATTCTACAGTCTTTAGGTTATGCATACAAGGTGCTCCGGACACAGAGATACCTATACAATCCCATGAAATCAGTCCCTCCAGAATCTTCCGTGTAGGGGGCAAGGACTAGCTACACCAGGAGTGGTAGCATAGTGGAGGAGACCCAGGCTTAACACATTGCTGGCTACCTGTGCGGAATGGGTAGTATAGATCTGGCCCGGCCCCTCCCTTCTTTACTCGTGGGGCTTATATAGTGTCTCCCAGGCTCCTTGATACACAGTAGCAACCCATCGGATAACCATAACTAACCAAGTATAACAGGGTATGTATGTAATTAACCAATGGGGAACAAGATCCAAAACTGTAACCAATCACAGGGTTAGGATTAGCATAATGAGCGCGCCGTGGAACAGGGATTTCATGCCCTTTTGGCTCCTAATTTGGATGGCGGGAAACTGCCATTTTCTTCCTTGCTAGGTACTACCCGTACAACTTGCTATAGTGCCTCAATACACAACATCCTATCATTCCTCTTTATGATTATCATCCAGGTATTTGAAGAGTGCTATCATGTCCCATCTCCAGTGGTAGGCATCAGCAGGTTCACGCTAGTTTGCCAGAACCTGTTGTGTTCTAAGGGTTTTTTACCTTCCACATGGATTACAATGTATCTGAACCAATGTAACCTTGCCTATAGCAACAATGTAACCTTCAGCTGTATCATATGAACCCTGCATTAGGACGCGAGCTAATGTCCACCAGCTGGCAGCAGCGAGCGTCCAAGCTCTCTTGGTCCGAACTCATCAAAGGCAACAGCGCGGGAAGCTTTCCCGCCACTACCTACACCTGGACAAGAAGGGCGTGACTCGCAATGACGTCACGCAGGCAGTAGCCAATGGGCTACCATGGCACCACGTTCAAATGTATTACTACTGTATATAAAGAGCTATCGATCCGCCATTACCTCATGTTCCCTCTGTCCACGATGCAATAAACCTGAGTTAACCCAGCCCGAGGCTGTGTCCTGTGTCTTGGTTTTCATATACTAAATTGGCGACGAAGGTGGGATTATGGATTCCCCAGGGGCCAGGACACAGAGCGGGTTCAATATTACCAAGCCGCAAGACTGGACCATCTTTAACATGGATTTCAAGGCGGCATTGGTGGAACTCAAAGTCAAAGACGACGAGGAGAGGAAGAGGGCCATCCTCACCCGAATGCTGGGAGTAGAGACCAAGCGGACGCTGGTGGGCATGATTGAACCAAAGACGTTGGATGATTTCAAAACCGACGACATACTGAAGTTGCTGCGTGAGCGGTTCCAACCATCGAAGGCAATGTTTCCCGCTAGGAGTGCGTTTTGGAGGCGAGTCCAAGCGCCGGATGAGTCAGTAGAGGCTTTCGTGGAGGCCCTGAGGGTAGCCGCCGTCCCCTGCAAGTGGGACAACCTGGAGATGATCATGAGGGACGTCGTGCTGTGTGGCCTGAAGGACAAGGAAGTGCAGCACAGCCTGATGAACAGGGAGCCGCCACCCACGCTGGCCGAGGTCGTAGAGACCGCGGAATCCGCGGAGTCCACGAATGCGGGAGTGGACGAAATACACGAGTGGCGTGAGTGGCGTCCTAGGGCCAGCAAAGCGGAAAGCTCGGTGCGCGGCAAGTCAGGACAGCCGGTGCACGCGACCCGACGAACCTCGAGATCCTCTACGGATGGCAGCGACGGCGAAGAGGTACAGAAGGTCCGGAAAGGGGGGCGCCGCTGCGATGGGTGTGGGGCGGCCCACGAGCGTGCGAAGTGCCCTTTTAGGAAAGCCGAATGTTACAGCTGTGGCCGGCGCGGGCACATCGCCAGGGCATGCAGAAATCGGAAAGAGGGCCGGAGGCAGTCGAAAGACCGTTCGGCCAGACCGGACCGTCCAGCGAGACCCCAAGATGGCGCCCGAACCACGAGGAAGCAGGACAGCGTGGGTCGCGTCTCGGACGGCAGTGAGGACGACGCCCCCGTGTTCAGCGTGTCCGCGGGACAAAACCATTACTTCGTTGAGGTAATAGTACAAGGGGCCCCTGTTAGGATGGAGATTGACTCGGGGTCCTATTATTCCATAATTCCCCAGAAAGAGTTCTTGAAGATCGATCCCCAAGCGCGGCCCAAACTTAAGACTCTGAGGTCCACGCTACGAGACGTACAAGGGAACAGCATTCCAGTGCTGGGGGTCGGGAAATTTCGGGTTCGTTATAAGAGACATTCTGCAGAACTCCCTTTAGTCGTTCTCAAAGGGGGGAATTGTAGCCTCCTAGGGACGCAGTGGTTTCAGCCCTTGGGTTTGTTCATAGGGGGGGTGCATGCCGTGGGCGCGGATCCAATACAAGCGGTGTGTGACGCGCACCCCGCCGTTTTCGAAAAAGGACTTGGAAAATTCAAGGGACCCCCCGTAGCCTTCGACCTAGACCCGGAGGTCCGCCCGATAAGACTCAAACCGCGCAGGGTGCCTTTCGCACTAAAGGACAAAATAGAGGCGGAACTGGACAAATTGGTGGGCCAGGGGATTCTTATTCCTGTTGATTCCGCGGAGTGGGAAACTCCAATCGTAACAGCCCTGAAGGCTAACGGGGAGGTGCGCATTTGCGCTGATTATAAGTGTACAATCAACAAGGCGATTCGCCCTAATGCATATCCGGTGCCAGTGGTCAGCCACCTTTTGGCCAGGCTAAATGGGGGGAAGTGTTTCGCTAAGCTCGACCTGGCACAAGCCTATCAACAACTCCCCGTAACTCCCGCCACGGCCGCGGCACAAACGATAGTCACACATAAAGGAGCGTTCCAGGTGTCGCGTTTACAGTTCGGCGTGAACTCGGCACCCGGCCTTTTTCAGTCGCTTGTGGAACGCCTCCTGAAGGGGCTGGAGGGGGTGTTACCTTATTTTGATGACGTATTGATAACAGGGGGGAGTGAGGCCGAACTGGCAAAGAGATTGGATAAAGTGCTAACTGTGTTCGAGAAAGCGGGGCTGAGACTGAGGAAGGACAAATGTGTTTTTTTCGAAACCGAGGTCGAATTTTTAGGGTTTCGGATCACACCCGAGGGTATTAAGCCGTCCAAATCCAAGGTAGCAGCCATTAAGAAGGCCCCTCGCCCCACATCCAAAACCGAACTTCAGTCATTCCTGGGGCTCCTCAATTTTTACCACACATTCCTTCCGCGGAAAGCCTCCGTGGCCGAACCGCTTCATCGGTTACTTAAAAAGGAGGAGACATGGATGTGGGGTGACGAGCACGAGAAGGCGTTCAACGAACTAAAGCAACTTTTAACATCGGACACAATCCTTACGCACTTCGACCCCAAACGGCCGGTGGTCTTAGTCTGTGATGCATCACCGGTGGGGGTGGGGGCGGTGCTTTGCCACGTGTTGGATGACGGTCGGGAGGCCCCAGTTGCGTTTTATTCAAGGTCCCTGTCCCAAGCAGAGCGAAATTACGCACAAACCGACAGGGAGGCATTAGCAATAGTAGCGGGGACCAAAAAGTTTCACGATTTTCTGTATGGCCGCCCGTTCAAAATCGTGACGGATCACAAGCCCCTGTTAGGGATTTTCACGGCAGGCAAGCCCACGCCGCAGATACTATCCCCGAGAATGTTGCGATGGGCCATTTTTCTTAACGCATACCAACACGAGTTGGAGTACCGGCCCGGAAAGGAGATCAGCCATGCTGATGCGCTTTCGAGATCCCCTTTGCCCTTGTCGGACGACCAAAAAGCCAGAATAGGAAGAGACCGCCAGGTGTTGCTAATCGAGGTTTTAGACGAACCCCCAATAGTACCAGCCGATATAGCCAGGGCGACAGGCAAGGACAGAACGCTGGAGAAAGTCAGCTCATGGGTGCAGAAAGGGTGGCCAGCATCGTCCCCAAGCAAGGAATTCGACCCATTCTTTCGGAAGAAGCTAGAGCTGTCCATAGAAAGGGGGTGCCTATTGTGGGGCCAACGGGTGGTGGTCCCGACACCCATGCGGCCGAGGGTACTCAAACTGCTGCACGTCAGTCACCCGGGCATCGTTCGCTCCAAAGCGCTGGCCCGCAGCTACTTTTGGTGGCCACAGCTGGACGAGGACATTGAGCACATGGTCGGCACTTGTGAGGCCTGCCAGGGGTCCCGACCAGAGGCGGCCCGCCTCCCGCATAGGGAATGGGACACAGCGAGGGGACCATGGTCCAGAGTGCACGTAGATTTCGCTGGCCCTTTCCGAGGAACCATGTTTCTCCTGGTGGTGGATGCATTCTCAAAGTGGCTGGAAGTCATTCCGGTAAAGAGCACGTCCTCCGCCACTACAATTAACCAACTACGGAGAGTCTTTTCAACGTTCGGCTTACCCGACACTTTAGTCAGCGATAACGCGAGTTGTTTCACCTCCTCAGAGTTCGGGGCATTCATGGAGGCAAATGCCATTCGGCATGTCACGTCCGCGCCGTTTCACCCGGCCACGAATGGCCAAGTGGAACGGTTGGTGCGTACAACAAAGGAGGCGCTTCGGCGCATGGGCCCCGGGGACCTAAATCACCAAGTATGTCAGTTCTTATTAGCGTATAGGGTGACCCCCTTAGCGTCAGGTTACTCGCCGGCGGAGCTATTGATGCGGCGAAAACTGACTACGCTCCTGTCCAGGCTGGACCCCACAAGAATTGAGGATAAAGGGAGAAACGTGGGGCTGGCAGTCTCGAAAGGTTTCGCCGCCGGCGACCCTGTTCATTGCAGGAACTATGCCAGCGCGGGGCCAGCCTGGGTGCCGGGGACGGTGGTAGAACAGACAGGGCCAGTGTCGTACCGGGTCGAAACCCACACCGGTCTCCTCTGGAGGAGGCACACAGACCAACTGAGGCACCGAGTAAGTGGGCCAGTTAGTGAGGATCACCAACAAGATTCAGCGTTAGGGTTCTCCCCCACCCGTTCAACCCAAGGGGGAGACAGCAGCGGACAACAGTCCCAAGCAAGGGGGGAAGGAAGAAGCAGCGGCCCCGACTCATATCCTTTTGATAAACCAGTTCCTTCAGAGGCCGGGGAAGGGGGAGAGGAGTTCGCGACCGCTGCCCCCGAATGGAATTTTGGTTTTGATTTAGCAAACCGGGGGGGTTTTCAGGAGTGTTCCCCCACCCATCCAGGCGAGAAGAGGGGTTTTTCGTTAGTCCCCAGTGCCCCCGGTTCCTCCCTAAGTAAGAGCACACCTCCCAACAACGCCGCGGAGCCGCGGCAAGTCACTAACGAGTCTCCCTCTCAAATTACAGGACAGGAAACCAGGGGACAAAGAGAAGGTAGCAAACCCGGGGAGAGGCAGCCCGCATCGAGACCCCAGCGTGTTCGAAACAAGCCATCTTGGCTGAGAGATTTTGTCTCCTAGGGGGGGGAGTGTCTAGAAGCATGGGCTCGAGACGTTGTCTCGTCCTAGGGGGGAGGGATGTTGTGTTCTAAGGGTTTTTTACCTTCCACATGGATTACAATGTATCTGAACCAATGTAACCTTGCCTATAGCAACAATGTAACCTTCAGCTGTATCATATGAACCCTGCATTAGGACGCGAGCTAATGTCCACCAGCTGGCAGCAGCGAGCGTCCAAGCTCTCTTGGTCCGAACTCATCAAAGGCAACAGCGCGGGAAGCTTTCCCGCCACTACCTACACCTGGACAAGAAGGGCGTGACTCGCAATGACGTCACGCAGGCAGTAGCCAATGGGCTACCATGGCACCACGTTCAAATGTATTACTACTGTATATAAAGAGCTATCGATCCGCCATTACCTCATGTTCCCTCTGTCCACGATGCAATAAACCTGAGTTAACCCAGCCCGAGGCTGTGTCCTGTGTCTTGGTTTTCATATACTAAAGAACCGGTAGCAGAAATTTTGGCTGTCCCCGCCCATCCAAGTTTTGAAATAAAGTAGTCCTAACTCAGGTGCAACACATGGCCCCCTGGCCATGCCCACCATACCACACCCACAATGTGGTAGTAAATTTTTTTGGAGCCCACCACTGCCTGTCTCACTCTCCTTTTCTCAAGGCTAAACATGCCCAGTTCCTTCAGTCTTGCACTCACACTGAGAAAGAAAAGGCATCCTTTCTTATTCTTATTAATAAGAATGAAACAAGTGAGGACTCACACTCCTGCCAGCAACATTCTATCATACTCTTGAAATGAGACAGAGTGAAGAGGCTGAAATCAGTGCCAGGACAAACAGCTTTCCAGCTCTCCACAGAGCCAATCAGCCTCCGCCCCTGAAAGAGTATCAAGAACAGAGATTTTGAAGTAGATGCTTTCCGTCTTAGTCCGAGAGCAAAACAGATGGTGAGTAGGGGGTGGTAAATGTGGCAGGGGGAGGGGGGCAAAAAGGGGTGGTAGTCATATTTCTCCTCCCACCTTGGGACCTCTGCCTGAAGCAAATTGACTAGGTTTATGACACAAACTTCAGTGAGGCATTTTGTAACGTTGCTCATTGTGTTTAATATTTCTGAGACATTCCAACCTCAAGCTATAATCTATGGCTATAAGGCCTTAGCGGTTCTGGCCCATTTCAAAATATCAGTACAGTATGTAGAATGGTATCAGCAGCAAAGGTTTTCACAAACTCAGGCCAACTTTTAGTTAATTGAATAGTCCTTAAAGGAGACAATTAATGGTAGTTGTTACTGCCTTAGGGTTTTTGGAAGGGTGTGATGGTAGTTTAAAGCCAGTTATCAACACCCTTTCAGAATTTTGCTAAGTCCTCTTCAAACACAACATGGCAGCTGCTGACACAGCTTCAGCTAAGCCATAAAGTATTTCAATCAAAATATAAACAGTAAGGTATCATTGGTTTACACATGACTATCACCTTGGCATGGTTGATTCCAGAAACACACCCAATTGAATCAAGAAATAACCTTCATTGCAAATGATCAAGCTTGAACTTGTAGAGATAAAAAAAACTCACAAGACAGGATGAAGTAAAACTCTCCCATGACAGATTAAATACTACTGTCATAAGCATGATTTGTTCTTAAAATATACAGAAAACCTCAGAGGACAATCCAGGAAGTTCATCAGCATGAAAATAGCAGTCGTAGAAAAGGCCAGAAAGTATTTAACCCATTTCTTCCTTTTCCATGTTTTTTGCCCTCAACTAAATCCTCTATAAAGGTTTCCAAAGACAACCCATGGCCTTCATTTCCCTTTTGAGTCCCACAGGAAATGAGAAATGCAATTCAGTTCATTTCCTTTGGCCTACGTGATAGTAAAAGATATGTAGTGATGGATGAAATTAAACAACGTTCAGAGAACAGAGATCTAGACCTGCCTTCTGTGTATGAATAAAAAAGCTTTGTTGTTGTTCAGTTGCACAATCAATTTACCCTTTGCGACCCTATGGACCATTGCCCTCCAGGCACCTCTGTCCTCCACCATCCTCCACCATCCTCCTCAACCCGCCCAGCTCTGTGCCCATTTTGTCTACAATACCATCTAGCCATCTCATTTTTGGCCACCCCTTCTTCTTTTGCCCTCCACCTTTCCCAGCATCAACGCATTCTCAAGTGAATCCTCCCTTCTTATTTGATGTCCAGAGTACTTTAGTTTCATCTTTACTCTTTGACCATCTAAGGAGCAGTCAGGGTTGATTTCTTCGAATATTGACCTATTTGTTCTCCTCACTGTCCAGGGTACTGTCAAAACTCTCCTCCAACACCACATTTCAAAGGCGTCTATTCTTTGGAACTCAGCTTTCCTAATGGTCCAGCTCTCACAACCATACATTACCACTGGGAATATCATTGCTTTGACTATGCAGACTTTTGTTTGCAAGGTGATGTCTCTACTTTTAACTATGTTTCCCAGGTTTCTCATAACATGTCTCCCAAGAATCAGTCACCTTTTTATTTCACGGCTGCAGTTACCATCTGTAGTGATATTTGATCCTAAGAAAGTAAAATCTGTCACTGCTTCTACTTCTTCTCCATCTATTTTCTAGGGACTGATAGGGCCTCTTGCCATTATCTTGGTTTTCTTGATGTTGAGTCACAAGCCAGCTTTTGTCCTCTCGTCTTTCAACCTAATCAGAAGCTTCTTTAGGTCTTCCTAACTTTCTGCTATTAGGGTGGTGTCATCTGCATATCTCAAATTGTTGATGTTTCTCCCAGCAATTTTGATCTCAAATTGTGATTCCTCCATCCCTGCATTGCACTGTGTATGTGCTCTGTGTATAAGTTGACTAAGCAGGGTGACAAAATGCATCATTGTCTTACTCCTTTTCCTATTACAAACCACTCCGTCATTCTGTATTCTGTTTTAACTTTTGCTTGTTGACTCATGTAAAGATTTCTAATGAAATCCCATCTCTTTAATTACTTGCCACATTTTGTTGTGGTCCACACAGTCAAAGGCCTTGGTGTAGTCAATGAAACAGAAGTAGACTTGTTTCTGATATTCCTTTGTTTTCTTCATGATCCAACGAATGTTGGCAATGTGGTCTCTAGTTCCCCTGCCTCTTCGGAACCCAGCCTGCACTTCTGGTAATTCTCTTTCCACATGCTGCTGTAGTCTATCCTGTATTATCTTGAGCATAACCTTGCTAGCAAGTGGGATGAGCGCAATTGTTAAAACAGCTATAGAATAAAACAGCTATAGAATAATACTGATGAACTTTCAGAATAGTAGCTCACTATTATGTAGTTCTCCAAATGTAAAATTATTTTGACCAGTATCTTTATACTCCTTTATTGAAGAATGGTAGAATATTCCTAGAGTTTGCACAAAGAGCTAATGAGTATCTCCTAGCACAAGCCCTGTTGAAAACAATGGAAGTAATCTCTGGCATGCACTTTGGCAAGTTTGTAACCATGGAAATGTCATGGATAAGGCCTATGATGGACAGAGTATTAGTATGTTATGTCTCTGTGCTATATGCTGCCAACTATAAAAGGATTTTCAAGACAGATGAGATCTTCAAGGAGTGGGTTCTACCACTTCCACTCAAACTCCTGTTTGAACACAAGTCTCCTGAGTCCTTGTCTATTATCCTATCCATAGCACCTCAGTTTTTAGAGCCTGCTTGATCCTTCATGATCTTTCCATCAATAAATTCAGAAATATAATTGTGAACCATCCATCCCAGTGCCTCATAAAGGTGGCAAAGAACTGACACTGGTTGGTTGCTTTTGGGGTCATCTAGGTCTTTTCCGAGTTTCAATAAAGCAACAACTCTAGCCTATCTTCACAATTTAGGAACCTTAGGTTCATCTATGCAATTGTTCATTAATTGCAGGAGACATTCCAAAGTGTGAGGACCAAACTTCCTTATCTGCTCAGTTCTTATGGCATCAATACCTGCCATTTTATTTGGTGTCATGCTGTTTATAACTTCCTCCAATTCAGATGCTACAAAGGGGCTTTTAAGTAAACCACCCTCTTGTTTCTCTGGTTGGATGGCTTTTCCCTGCACCTTTTTGCCTTGCATTTTCTCATTCTTTAGCAACTGACAAGCTTATTGGTCTGCTGTTACTCCAGTATAGTTTTGCTGTGGTTGGGTTAAATCTCCACCTAAATTTTAAGGCATTTCCAAGTTCATCTACTTTTCTGCTTCATATCCAGGTTCTCGACTAATGTGATTTCCAATTTTTAGCTAGAGCCTGCATCGGTTCTTCCCCAGCTTCAACAGTATCTTCCTGGAAAGGATCCTGTTTGTAAAGTGCCTGATGATTATCCAGCAGATGTTTGGTGTCATCAGTCAGGCCCTAGATGTACTAGGTGTGGTATCCTCTTGGAATATTTTTCCTAGATATTTCTTTCACAAGATGGACAAATTCATATTTATCTGAATATGGGGGGATTTTCTCCACACTTTAATCCAGCTGCTCTTGAAAATTCACCCATTTAGCCTTTTAAAAGTTAAACTGTCTGCAAAAAGACACCTCCTGGGGTTTCACTGCAGCCTTTACTATGCATAAAATGGGTCTGCGTTGAGTGTGTGGGATCGGATCATCAACAACGTTCATGCACTGTGTTGCTAAAAAAATAGGTTGTCTGGACTTTTTTAAAAGTGCATTTTGGTGAATTTGTTCAATACCTTGGAAAGGGTACTAATTTGTTGTGCAGAATGTCTGGAATTGGGTTGAAAAAAAATGGTCTCATTATCCAAAATCCTGTTGCTTAGTATAGGTTGTTGTACTAGAGCAAGCCCATTGAATCAGTAGGGATTTTGAGACTAAGTTCTCTGTAAGGTGGAGGTGGAGATGAAAATGAAGGTGGTGAAGGCAGGGTACAAAGAAAGAGTCTCTTCAAAAATTGTATTTTTGAACCACAATCAGGCATACCCTGATAATGGCAAACTCGTGTTGCCAGCTAATCTTTCTCACACTACATCAAGCGGAGGGAACTGCAGAATGAACTCATCAAAATGTGCCTTCATTTTGACAATTTTACATCTGGCTTAGACACAGAAGTTAAGGCAAAGACAAAGGTGGGATACACAAAGCCTCCTCAAAGAGTGTGGTATTTTTGAACCACAATCAGGGAAATCCTGGTAACAGCAACCTTGTGTTGCCCGCTAATACTTCACACACTAGATCAGGTGGAGGGAACTGCAGAATGAACTCACCAAAATGTGCCTTCATTTTGACAGTTTCACGTCTGGCCTAGACACAGAAGAAGAGGAAGGCAAAGGCAAAGGCAAAACTAGAAAGCCATCCATATCCAACTTTGGGTTGTGGTGCTCATCTTCATTTGCAGCCAAAGAGCCAGCATTGTCTTCATCTGCAGACATTTTCATGATCACATGGGAGGCATGACTAGACACCATTGAATGCTATCACTTTTACAGCTGAGGCAGTACCTATTTATCTACTTGCTTTCAAACTTCTAAGCTAGCAGGAGCTGGGATGGAGATGGGAGCTCAATCTGTCATACAGCACTCAGGTCTCAAACTGCTGACCTGCTGACTTTCCAGCTGTCGAGTTTAGCATCTTAGCCACTAACCCACTGCAGTCCCTTTTAAGTTCTCTGTAATTCTATTAATTCAAATGGTCCTACACTAGCTGTGATGTTCTATGCTGTATTAAGTCACTACTACAGCAGGCCCTTTTGAATCAATGGAGAGGTTGACTCACCAAATACCCATGGATACAGTGGGCCTACTCTAGTGCCACTTATTATGCTATGCAACAGGTCTTCAACCAATATATTTAACAAGCTATGACATTAATAGCTATCTGGACAGGTTATCCTGCTATAGTAATAGAATAGACCATATTACCAGCGACTCAATGCCAAGTGTCAGGCAGCAGTTAACTAACCTGACAACCCTGAGAACTAACGGCTTAGGTGCCGAAGTCCACAGGGAAGGGTGATGGTTCCCAAGTGGATTAAATCCCACTTGAATCCATTTTGATGGAGAGCAGCAACTTCATCAATACTGACCCAGGGCTGATGAGGATTTTGCATGCCAAAAGGGTTTAGGACCAGAAAGTGACTCACTGAAGTGGATCAGTGGTTCGGGTGTCATGCTGAGATACAGAAAGCATATGAAAGGCCACTTGCATTACAGTATATTCTCAGGATAGTCTCCATGGCTGATTGCCATGAGGATCACCAAGATTTGGATTCGGATACGGCAGTACAAGAAGAATGAAATTAATTTATCCTGCAATGTTACCCTTTATTCTAAATTCCAGGTTGAAATTTCACACCCTGCTTGTTTTGGCTAATTCTTCCATCTAAAATTCCAAATTTTATTTCTATAAAAAGTACCCAATCATACCAAATATTATTTTCCTACAGAGTAAAGGTTTTCTCCTGCCTCCCATGAATTTCCTCTGGAAGGGGTTTTGCATACAATCCAGTCAGTTTAGGAGTCACTACTGCTTTATAAATTAGCATAGCAGTCTGCCTTAACATTACTCCCCAAACAACTGTTGACTACTTTATTTTCAGCTATGTAAACTGCCTCTAGACATTTTCTCATATGGAAACTGTTTAATACTACAGTGCTTTCCCAGAAACCTCTGTCTCTTCCCCTACATGCTCATATATGCATCACTCACTGCACCTAGTTTTGTGTTCTTTATTAATGCTCCGTCTCAAGCAATAATAAACTCCAAACAGGGACACTCTACTGCACTGTAGAGAGGGAGGTGCAATATTGCTCATGAAAACAAAACCGCTGATTCAAAGCAATCATTCATTTCAGTCAAAATTGTTGAAAAATAATGTAGATCACTACTTAAGTTGTAGAGGACTTCAGCATGCGGCTACATTGCTAATAAGGTGAGCTTCTGAACCACTGAACCACCACAGCCCCTATTTAGTACAATGATCTACACTGGACCAGTGCTTTGTAACAAGGAAATAGATCTTATTTTGCAGTCACAGAAAATAATGAAAGATGATCACATATTCCCTTTTTTTTGGGGGGGGGGGGGCATTTTTCACATTTGATTTTCTTTCTTTGCAAAAAAATCTGAATGAGTTATTTCTTTGTTTCCAAACTTTCCACAGAATAGAACAAAATCCAATAGTGTTGTGCAAAGTACATTTTTTAAAAAAATGCAACATACAGTCATTTTTGTTAGGTTATAGGGGGCCATTCAACAATTATGTGATCCATTTGGGGGGGAAATTGACCCCCTCCCACCATGTAATCTGACCGTAATTTTCACTTCGAACCTCCCTCCCTTTAAAATTACGTAATACAGAGCTTTTGTATCAAAACTCTAATTTTTAGAGGCTTTCACTATTGATGCCTAATGCAGAACGTATCAGTGAGGCTTCAATAATCTCAAATCAGATCAACATTCCCAGAGATAATTTTTAAACCTAAAAAAGCACCATGTTTTGAAACTACAATAGCTCCAAATGGATTACGTAATCTTTGACCATACCCCCTCCTGTCCCCACATAATTTTCCATAATTCAGATGGCAGACCCCCCTCCCCCCTAGAGGATCACGTAATTGTTGAATGGCCCCTGGGGAAAAGTGCTGGCTGGTTCATTCTCATGTAGAAAAGTCAAAACTTTGCAAAAGTTGACCTTTTGCTATCTCAATATTTGGAGATAAAAAATCAAGAATGAAAGAAAAATAGTAACTATTGTGGCCATCCTAACATATTAAATTTTACATTAATGATCTAAAACTGAGGTAAACAAAGAAGTGGCCACATATGCTAATCAAAGTATAGTATTCAGGGTGGTAAATCAAAAACAGATGGAGAAGCACTCCAAAAAGATCACTCTAAAATTGCTCAATGGAAAAACATGTCACTGTTCATAACTACAAAGTGATGCGATTTATAGAGATGGCCACAATATTCCCCAGATTATTTGTTCTTGTCTTGCCATAAAAAAAATCCATGAGGAATTTTAATGTGCCATGATATGTCTCACTTTTAGCTAAGAATGAGACAAAGAGCAATCCCCCTCCTTCCTGCTGATGTCTCCATTATTTGGGAATCAAAGAGTAGAGCAGAACAATTACACTTATATACCACCCCATAGTGCTTAGTGCACTCTCTGGGTGGTTCACAAGTTAATTAGCATTTTGCCCCCAACATGCTAGGTACTCATTTTACTGACCTTGTAAGGAAGGAAGGTTGAGTCAACCTGGATACCTTATCAGGACTGAACTCACAACTTTTTGGTTGCAGTATAGCAGTTTAACCACGGTACCACCAAGGCTTATCCTGCAAACACAGAATAACTGGCTGCCTGTTAAGAAAGATGCAAATGACTAATATAGTATTTCAACTTCAACATAAAAGCAACAGCTACCCTAGTTTGTGCAAATCGTGCATCTAGACAAATTTTTGCAAAATTGGTAAATGTTTGCAAAATTGAATCTTTTCCTCTTTCTCTCTTACTTTCACTCCCTCCCCCCAAAAAAGCATTGTTCTTGTCAACATGAGAACCAGGAAATACTCATGGCAAGAAAACGATTGTTGTGATTTCATGGCCCTGTACAAAGGACAAGAGAAGCATTGACGTATATCCTTCCTTCACAGACATGGTGTTAAGGTCTGAGTTAGCAGTGAAAGGCCTGGAAAAAGATATTGGGAACTGTGATGGAGATGTCAGTGAAAACATTCAGCTAGTGTTCAATCATGCGTGACAAAGACAAATTCCATGCTTGGGATTGTCAGGAAAGTAGATGGCTAGAACTTTAAATATCATAATGCTTTTATATTAGAGTAGATTTCATAATGTTCTCAAACACCATCACCACCTATTTTTAATGGCCCTTTCGCCCCCTATTCTCACTGAATTGGATTCAGCTAATGCAATCAATTCTGTCCAAATTGTACAGTAGTTCCTGAAATGATAACCATTCATTTTCCAAATAAAAAGGGGGTAGATTGGGAGCAAATTTAGGAACACTGTGATTTACTGATGATCTTGCACGTTTATCTACAAAAGATTTCAAAATATGAGGTGAAAGCATATAATTTACCAAAGCTGCTTTAGGATACTTGAAGCAAGTTTTGTTTAGTTCTGGTGAATCTCTGGATGGGAGGCAGCTTGAGAATCTTCTCTGTGTCACAGAAAAAAGATGGAACAAACAATCTTGTACCTAACTGCTAAGAGAGATCATGACACTATAAAGGGTTGGGTGTGTGTGTGGATTTCGCATCCCATTCTGATAAATTAGCTGTTTTTTGACTTACATTTGCATTAGCCATAGCCAACATTGTCAGGGGTGAAAACTTTTAGGAACTATTATCCATTGACATCTGGAGAGCTATTTTGTCCACCCCAATCTACTTGACTAAACATTAGTAGAAAAAGAGGGATTAGACCAGTAATACAAGTAGCAGTGTTAGATAGACAAAACATCTAAGAATTAACTTTGATGTCCTTCTTTGTGTTTTTTATGTTTTTATTGATTATTGATAAGGTTGAGGGAAAGTCAGGAATAGCACCCTAGATAGGGACAGGACTATTTATTTATTTGAATTTGTATGCCACCCCCTCACCCTGGAGCGAGTTAGGGTATAATTTGAAGGTATTTGCTTTCAAGATTCAAAATGTTGGTTCAGTCTCCATAAGCCATTTTTGGAAAATATAACTATCCTTATCACAGCCTGGTAAGTTTATTTCTTATTCTTGTAAGGGATACGGTGGCTCGGTGGTTAAGAAACTTGCCTTGTTAGCAGGAAGGCTGGTAAGTCAGCGATTTGGAACCTGGGTACTGCATGACAGATTGAGCGCCCATCTCTGTCCCAGCTCTTGGGGATATGAAAGGAGTCTCATTTGGGCATTCCATGAGCGGAGTTTCTCCCACAAAAATCATTTCAACCCAGAATAATTTCTGACACAAAATTATTATTATTTCTGATTCTTGTTATGTGGTGTTAAGTTGCTCCTGACTTGCAGTGACCCTAACACGGTTTTCAAGGTATGTGAGATGTTTAAGGAGTGATTTTACCAGTGCCAACCCTGAGAGTTTTTATTGCCAAGTTGGGTCTAGTTCTTCAAAGTCCCACCAGTCTATCCAATACACCATTTTCTCTCTCCAGTTCCCTATTATATAAATACATGCTACATTGTCATTGGAATGAATGGAAGCAGAATTAAATGATGGTAGGTAAAGGTAAAGATCACCCTTGCCTGAAAGCCAGTCGTATCTGACTCTAAGGTTCAGTGCTCATCTCTGTTTATAGCCAAAGAACCAGAACTGTCAGCATCTGCAGACATTTCCATACACATGTGGCAGGCATGCCTAGACACCGGAGTGCATGGAACACTGTTTACCCAAGTGCTCCCTATTTATCTACTTGCAATTTCTTGCTTTTGAACTGCTAGGTTGGCAGGAATTGGGACAGAAAAAGGAGCTCACTCCATCATGCAGCACTCAGGTCTTGAACTCCAATGATGGTGGAGCCCAGTATATGTGAATCACAAAGCACTGAAGACCACAGGTGCTCTTAACAAAACCCACAGTATACAAAGGAAACTAAATTGTGTTTGCTTTGCCAATCCCAAATTGGCAGATCTGACCTAAACCAATTTCCTACATGTAGAGTTATATATTTTACTAGGGTCTGTCAGTCCACAATTATGCATATAGCATTTCTGTTTCACAGCAGCTTAGTAAACTTTCTAAACAAAAGAAACAGAGCATCAAAATAAGCTTAAATGCTGAAATAATCTTTTATGAATCAGATTATTTCCTTCCTGGTGTAGATCAATTAGACATAAGCACACTCCAAGCTGGCAGTTGGCAACAATAAACCTGGGCTGAAGAAAGAACAAAAGAAAGAACCTTGTGATCCTTGTAAATATTTACTAACCCAGGAACCAGACCAGAATATCTGTGAATGATCAAAGTAACTATAAATGTAATTATTAACTACACTCAATGACATTAGGAGGTGTCTGTGGCTGTGGTTATGTCTAAGAGGAAGGAGTGCCAAAGGCCACATAAATCCAACAGTCACTCTGGGGCCTAGACTATGTTTATTGAACTCTGCTATACTATATCACAATAACTAATCCAATGAGAGCAGGATTGTCTCTAAATTTTTTTCTACAAGTAAAGGAAAAATCAGAAGACAGTGAGACTGAGGGAAGGATTGCATTATACTTTTCTCTGATTTCATCAATAAAGATAGAGAGGACTAAGGTCACAGGTGCCTTCCCTGTCAGTTCACATGCCTGCCCAACTCTGTGTGGTGCCACGCTTGAAAACATTTAATGTGATTCAGGACAACACAATCTAGAATTTTATAGAGCTATGCACTGTATTTAGTTGAATGATCAAAACATTAATTAAATCAGGGTGTTCTATGCATCTCTATAGGGGCCAACCAAATAATCCAGAAGTGTTCAAAAGGTGGGATGTCATTTCCATGGGTCCTTCATATTAAATCCAGAATTAATGAAGTATAAAGTTAGATTAGGTTAAAAGTGAAGGGAATGGTAAAAGGAATTTCAATACAGTTTTGTTATCTGGCTGCAGAACCAGAGGTTGGAAGTTCAATCCCCCACTGTGGCTCCTGGGGAAAAAAAGCCACACTATGTAGTTTTAGGCAAACTGCACATTCTCAAGGTATCCCTATAAGAAGGGAATAGTAAACCACTTCTATGTAGTCTCCACCTAGAAAACCCTAAAAAGAGTAAGTCAGAATTCTTCTTCCATATCTAGGTCAGACGTGAAACTGCAAAAAAAAAAGAAGAAGCCACTTTTTGGCGAAATCATTCCATAGTCTCTTACGGCTGACCTAATGTGAGAAAACCAGCACAAGTTTGCCATTGGCTTTGGTCAGGGTACGTCCTGGACCACAAGGAGATCAAATCAGTCAATCCTGAAGGAAATCAATTCTAACTGCTCATTAGAAGGACAAATACTGAAGATGAAGCTCAATTACTGAGAAGAGAGGACTCACTTGAAAAGGCTTTGACGCTGGGAAAGATCAAAGGCAAAAGGAGAAGGGGGCGGCCAAGGATGAGATGGATAAATTGGAATCATTGATGCGATGGGTGCAGATCTGTGTGGGTTGCAGAGAATGACAGAGGGCAGAGGAGGATGACAACAGCAGCAGCAGCAGCAGCAGCAGCAGCAGCAGCAGCAGCAGCAACAACAACAACAACAACAACAATGGGTATGACCGATTGTGGTTCAAAAATACCACAGTCTTCGAGCAGGTTCTTTCTGTGTACCCCAAGTCAGAATTGACTTGGCAACACACAATTATTTTTACACTAGCTGATTACCCGGCTTCACCCAGGGATTGTAATTTTTTCCATAGTCCTTTCTGTGGTCCATAGGCTCCCCCACACCCACCGCAGTCTTCTGCTCACTGTGTTTGCAGTCCTGGGCTGCTCATGATTAATGGCTGGAGTTGTTAATTTGAAAATGATGTGGCACTGGGGGCCGTGGGCTGTCATAGTGTTATGTGCAGTCTTCGCTGAGGACCTGGCTTTGCCTGGGGCCATTCTTCCCAGCTCATTCGTCGGTCCCCGGCCACCCTACCTTTGTGGTGAGAGTCTGTCCCCTCTGCCACCCCCTCTACCCATGCTCCCGCACAGGCCTTATGGGCATGGCCCCGGGTCCTGAGCTCTGCTGCCACCGGGCGGGTTTTTTCCATGGCCCTCCTGCCGGGCAGGTGAGGTGGCTGCTGGAGGGCTTTGGCTGCCACCTCAGGGCTGAAAGGGAAGGGATGGCTGCAGGGACCAGACTTTCCACAGTGCTCATTGGTGATAGTCCTCCTCCCCCATTGCCACTGGACCACAGGGCTTTGTGGCCCTGCCCATGTCGGATGTGCCGTCCTTGTCCCAGCCCCTCAGCCTTGCCTGTGGCTGTTCTCCCCAGTGCAGACCCTGTGTTCCACACACCTCACCATTGCAGGGATGGTAGGTCTGCCCCATCTCCTTGGCTGCCAGTGAGTCCTCCCTGCCCCATTCTTTGGTTCCTGAGGGGTCGTCCATCTGCCGTCAATGCCCCCTTGTGAACTGTGGCCTCCTTTGCCTCCGGAGCCACTAGTTTTTCTGCTCCCTCACTGGCCTTATGGGCATGACCCTTGGCCCTGTGCGCTGCTCCCACCAGCCGGGGTTTTTCCGCGTTCCCATCCACTTGGGCACTGGTCCACCCCATGGCGAGGTGGCAGTATTGGAACCATGATGCCTGTGTGCTGAAACCAGCATTTTGGGCGCCCATGGCCTCTTCTTTCCTGACCATGGTGACACCCCCTCAGGCACGCCGCCACAATGGTCACCTTGCATGTCACTGCAAACTCCACATCAAATGGTGATTTGGATTGTTTTGTGCATGCAGACATCCATGCATGTGTGCCTCCACCCTCACTGTATTGTTTCTCGTGTGGACCTCCGCCCTTCCTGGTGTTGTTTCCTGTATATTTGTGCGCAAGGCATCATGGGAGTTGTAGTTACCAATCCTCCCATTTTGGGGGGCACACACCATGGATTGTGTGGCTGGACACCTGCAGTGCTAATCTCTGGACCACCAGGTATGTGTGTGCGCAGTTTCAGCATGATTGGTGCAATGGTGTGGATTTGTATACCAGACATACAACTGTTACACCTCTCTTTTATATATATACTAGCATTTTTTGCCTGGCTCACTTCCCTCCAGGAGGCAAAGACAGAGAACGGAGCACCGTTCTCTGCCTTTGCTTCCTGGGGAAGTGGCTCACTTCCCTTGGTTGGTGGGTGCCAAAGGCAGCAGTTCCTTCGGCCCCTGGCCCCCATGGAAGGGGCTCACTTCCCTCCAGGAGGTGAAGGCAGAGAATGGAGTGCCATTCTCTGCCTTTGCTTCCCGGGGAAGTGGCTTGCCATCTTTGTATTACCCCCCTCTGTTGTTTGCTTCCTGGGAAAGTGGCTCGCTTCCCTCGGTTGGCGGGGGCCAAAGATAGCAGTGCCTTCAGCCCCCTCCCCCCATTGAAGGGGCTCACTTCCCTCCAGGAGGCGAAGGCAGAGAATGGAGTGCCATTTTCTGCCTTTGCTTCCTGGGGAAGTGGCTCGCCATCTTTGTATTACCCCCTCTGTTGTTTCGTGTCAGCTTTTGAAACAGCGGAGGGGGTAATACAAAGGCGGCAGCCAGTGATCCGCCAGGGAGAGCTACTCCCCTGATGGGTTGCTGGCTGTCACCTTTGCATTTCCCCTGCAACTGTTTCGAAGGTTGACACGAAACAGTTGTGGGGAAAATGCAAAAGCTTCAGCCAGCGATCCATCGGGGGGGGGGGAGTTCTCCCTGGAGAATTGCTAGCTGATGCCTGTGATTTTTCCCTCCATTGTTTTGCGCTCTGGCATGAAACAGAGGAGGGGGAAAGGTGAGGGTGAGAACTGGCAGGCACGGCTGAGGGCGTGAGGGGAGGCAGGGCAGAGGCAGCACCTACAGCACCGCCTCGCCTGGCCATGTCCTCAAGCAGCATGTCTGAGGGTGGGAGGGGTGGCAGGGCAGAGGCAGCGCCTACGGCAGCACCTTGCCCAGCTGTGCCCTCGGGCAGACCGTTCCCTCAACCTGGGCTCTGTCTGCCTCGGTAAGGCGGGGCCCTGTGCTGAGGGGCTTTGGTCGCATGTTGGCTATTTTATTTTGCATGTGCGCCGGCTGTCCTGCCTCCTCCATGCTCGTGTCCTCATGCCTGATTGGCTGAGGCATGCCGCAGCGCAGAGGGTGCTGGGACTTGTAGTTGGTTTTTTTTCCCGTTTTCGTGGGCCGTTTGCCCCACTCTCGGCATCTGGACCCTTGCAGCGATGCTTGCAGGAACATAAGGTAAGTGAGGCTGGCTCATTATGGGATAGTAGGGATGGGTGTGGCCACACATGCAGGACATGCACAGCCCAACACCCTTCTTATAGGTATAGATAGATAAATGGAAAACACTGATCTGGATGCAGAGGAGAAAAAGATTGGCAATAAAAACCAAATCCTCTCCCACATATATCAGCTGCTGCAGCACTGCGAGAATCTCTGACCGAGGTCACTATGATCCTTGAAGCCTCTCGTAGCAACCTTTTGTAATGTAGTTAATAGTAGTTACTAGTTATGCACAGTTGAATTTCTACATTCTTTTGTAGCCTTTGAGTTATTATGGCAGGGGTTCCCAACCTAAGGCCCATGGGTTGGCTCTGCCCCCCCGGTGCCATTTAAGGCCCTTACCCCTCCAAGGGCATTTGAGAAACAAAATGGCCACCCCTGTGAAGCTGTTGGGACAAAATATATATCACTTTGGAACATTGGGTTCTCTTTCTCTCATAGAATCAAAGAAGAAGAAGAAGACCTCTAACATAAGTTGTGTATTTGAACAAGAATGCATTTCTATGAGACTTAACCAGGAAGATTCAGTTACCAGAAGCCCAGGTCAGCACACCTGCTGATCAAGGCTACTGGGAATTGAAGTCCAAGAACATTCTGGGGACCCAATATTGAGAAACTCTGCCATACACAGAAGATTCAAGTGGAAAACACTTGTATCCTTTCGCCCATATAGCCAAGTATGTTTTTCAGCTGCTACTGAGTGACACAGAAATGCTTCTTCTGAGGAAGGGGGAAAAACCCAACCAATCAAATATAATACAAAAGGATTTATTGAACTGTAAGGGAGGAGGCAGTGTTTTCATCTGGATTATTGGAGGCTCTGTAAAAATGTTACAGAGGTGCTAACCATGTCGAAAAGAGATGGCACAATGAATAGAGGCTTTAATTCAAGTGGGTGAGCCAACACCTGACCAAACAAAGGTGGAGCCAGACAGAGGTTACCTTAACATGCTGAAACAGATGCTTTAGAAAATGTCAGGATATAGTATTTCAGTGTATTGAACCACAAAATGAAAAGAAACATGAAAGTCCTAGGCTAAGCCTTAAATAAGCAGAAAATTAAGCATGGTTCTTGAAATTTATTCTGCTGTGTCTATAGATTGCAACCTTCATGGGAACAAGGTAGAGTATAGAAATATTTTTCCCTCAGCCTAAATTGTACTAGATAGTACTGATGTGCATAATTATTTGAGTGATGTCACAATTTTCTCCATAGTTTCTGAGGTAAGATCCGTGCTGTGGGCTGATACATTGCACATCCAGTGCACACAGAGGAAACTTCTAGCAGTACAATCTTGAAGCTGAATCATAGTGTACTGACCAACCCCAATCTTTTCCAGTCCTCTGTTTCTAGGAGTCATCATGCTTTAACCCTCTTCATTGACAGCTAGTATATCCAACGGTTAGTGAAGCAACTTGTAATTTTGAGGCAAAAAGATGGAAACTGGCAATACATCTGATAATGCTGAGTTTAACTGCCACGGGTTTCCCAAGGTATCAAACAGAGTTCTTCTCCTGCTAAATGGAGATCCTTTACATTATTGAGGATTGAACTGGGTATTATCTTCATGCAAAGCATAGTCCAGTGTAGTCCAGAGGTGGCACGCACAGCCCTCTGTGTGGGCATGAGTGTTTCTGCGGAAAAGCACCACACTGTGTTGCCAGCACCAATGGCACCGCCACTTCCCCACCCACCCCTCTCCCTCCACCAATGTGGAGGGGAGAGGGGAGGCTGAAATCCCACCTGGGAGGCAGTGGCAGGGTCGAGGGGAGGTGACCAGACACCCACACCCATCCCTCCTAAGAGGCAGCACACATGCCAGAGATGGTACCCACAGGGGGCATGTGCACCCATGTGACATTGCCAGAGGTGCACTGGTGATGTCACATAGGTGTGTGGGCACTCCTCCTCCTTGGACACTCAGTCTCTAAAAGGTTCGCCATCACTGGCATAGACCCTACTATTGATCTATAAGAACTCTCACTGTAATCTCATTAGGAAGCAATTTGAAAGGTCTCTGAATATCTATTTCCTTGCTATTGTCAGAAGCAGCCATTGTGAATTCCACAAAGAGCAGAAGTGAGAAATTGGAACAATCAGTAATTCACTCAGTGATGATGGTGGTGGTGGTGGTGGCGGAGGAGGAGGAAGGGGGGGGGCATTTCCCCTCTGAAACAAATAAAATAATGAGACACCATCTTGTGGAGGCTCATGTCATGTCACAGAATACCTTTTAAAAATGCCTCATTTATTTCAGAAGGATAAATCCTGCCAAGTTTTTCTCCTCCCACGATATATCACTTCCTGGCCATGGTATTGATAATTTGGCAACTGTGGCAAGGGATGCCATTTTCTTGCCCCATAACATGATGTGTGAAGTAGAGGAATGGAAAGCACCCATCTTCTTTTTGCCCTATAGTGTTCTATCTTTTGAGGAGGGGAGTTGCAAGCGACTGCTTGAGTAGTGTGAAGTGAGGGGGGAGGATTGTTATAAAGAACACTGTCAGAAATGCTTTCTACAATGAAATCACAAAAGTTGTTCCCATTTTGCCATTTCAACAGACACCCCTGCAATATGCTTATTTTTCACACTTCCATGATGGTAAACAGAACCCAGCTCTGTGTAATAAACATTTACAATAAACTGGAACAAACAGTCTTCTCTTTCCTGTCATAAGCAAAATGTTTGTGCCTTAAACACTTCAACATGTCAGTCCTGGTTTTTCAAAAGCTGCATTTTGAAAATGTCTTCTTAGGTAAACCCAAAAGACAACATGTTTACAATTGTTAGCAGGCTAATCAACCCATTCTTTGCTTGGGTGACTAGAGAAATTATGACAGTCTGTGTATATAAATTGTCCTTCTTGAAGTTCTTAAATACTACAAAGGATGGAATGATATACGATTATTCCTATGAATGAGCATGTTTTTGTGTATGTCTGTGAAATGTTTTATATTTATTTATAGCTCAAATTTCTATGCCGCCCAACCAGGTGAACCCGACTCAGGGCGGCTCACAACAGGATAAAAACATACATATTTAAAACAATTAAAACCCCAACATACCCACCCACCTATTAAAAACTATTTTCCTCCTCAAATGCTAATCTCTACAGCTATTCTGCCCACTTTATTGTCTGCTCCCAACATCATTTCAAACTCTTGTTGGAAGCAGTTGGCAAATGCATTGCAACTTTCCAGATTGCTACCAGCTGATGATCCGACAAAGAGATCTGAAAGTGGAGTCTGTGGTACTGAATATTCAACAGGCACACCATGCCTGGATCCCCACAGAGTATCCTAATGCACAGACTGAGGCAATAAATACATTTTGACACTTGTCTCAACTCAAGCAATCTCTGAGATGACTGAGGTAAAATATAATATGTTCTTTCATTCCACAAACGTATATCAGTTCAGCAAATTCTCTTTATGGCACTTGGCTAGCCTTTGAGTAGGTCGGTAATCATAATCTCTCTCTCTTATAATCTATTCAGTTAAACATTCCCATTGATGTTATCAATGGCAAGAACAATAACTGCTAAACCACAGTAACAGGTATTGTGTTTGGGCAAAACATAGCAATGACCTTCCAGGCACAGACATGTTAGTCAGAGGCATTGCAATGACCCATATCACAAACATTCAAAGAGGAAATAAATAGTTCTCTGTTTCAAAGCAAAACAATAAGATGGCTTTACTGCTTAACTGCATTTTGTAAAGCAGTACAGAAGCAGGCCGTAGAAAGTAAACATCTGTTTAAAAAATCTATGGCCTGGGTTGGTTAGCACCAGTTTTGGCTTTGAACTTAACTGCTATGGAAAATTCCATTCTGGGATTAAATGCACAGTCGTATCCAACCATTTCCCCACTTATCACTTTGTTGTTGTTCAGTCGCACAGTCAACTCTGACCCCCTGCAACCCCATGGATCATTGCACACCAGGCACCTCTATCCACCACCATCCTCTTCAACCCACCCAACTGTGCCCATTGCATTCACAATACCATATAACCATCTTATTTTCTGTTGCATCCTTCTTCTCTTATCCTCGACTTTTCCCAGCAACAAGGCTTTCTCAAGTGAATCCTCTCATTTGATGTCCAAAGTACTTTAACTTCATCTTTATTATTTGACCTTCCAATGAGCAGTCAGGGTTGATTTCTTCTAAGATCAACCTATTTGTTCTCCTCGCTGTCCAGAGGACTATCAAAACTCTCCTACAACACCACATCTCAAAGGCATCTATTCTTCTGTGCTCCTTATGGTCCAGCTCTCACAACCATACATTACCACCGGGAATACCATTGCTTTGACTATCACTAGTACCTGTTCAATGAACCTAGAAACATACATATACAGGCTTCAACATGACATTAGTAACTTTGACCACTTGGTATTTCTCCAAATCTGTTCTTACCGTAAATGGCCATCCATCTATTATAACTAACAATAGAATAACAGAATGTCTGGAATGTCTGGTCAGGGAAGATAGCTTTTTATTACTGTCCTGATAGGTTGCAAGTTGTTTGACAGACTAATCAATGGAGGTAAGTTAGGAGAATTTGAGATGGTGAAATGACACTACAAGGGAAACCCAAGCTGTGGCTGAAACCAACTTACAGTTCCTAAGAACCATATGAAAAGATGGATGTGTGCAACTAAATCAGAAAGTATGCATTTACAAATCTAACAAAAGCAGGAGACACCAGATAGAAAATGAATTATCAGTCCCTAACAATTCAGTAAAATTTACATTATCATTGACTTACCAAATGATTCAGTTGATCTACTCTCATTTGAAATAATTGCTGGATTTAGGCTATGGCATTTAATGACATGGTCAAGGCAATTTTAAAATAATAAGGAAAAATATGTGTTTATACTTGACAGAGTGCTTCTCCTGACTAAATTCAGGTCAAACCATCTGGTCATCTCAGGTATTGGGGCAAAGGGAGGCCCAAAGGGGCCCAGATGGCTGCTACAAGGAACTGGGCCTTTTTGGTGGTGGTCCCAACAATGTGGAATGCACCACCAGGTTATATACATCTGGCTCTCTCCCTCCAGGAATTTTGTAAATCTGTGAAAGCATAATAATACAAAGGAGTATTTAATAATATTTTGCCCCTCTCCTTACATGACCCTAATGATATATCATTTTGTTTTGTTTCTGTTTTGTAATCATCTCTGGGGCCCATACCATTGGATCCCGGGATTCGATGCAGGTGGGAGCCGCCGCTGCTGCCTCCACCCTCTGGGCCTAGCCAGCCCGGAAGGCAGAAAAGGAGCTGCCGTTGCTGCCGCCTGCTGCCATTGCTGCCTCCCACCACTGCCCGCAGTGCTCCCTGCGTGTCCTGGGGGCCCACACCATCGGCTCCCGGGATTTGATGCAGGTGTGAGCCACTGCCGCTGCCTCTGCCTTCCGGGCCTGGTCCACCTGGAGGCCAGAAAGGGAGCCACCACCACTGCCTGCTGCCACCTGCTGCTGCCCGCTGCCACCCGCTGCCGCCTGCAGGGCTCCCTGCACATCTCGGGGGGGGGGGGCACACCATCGGCTCCCGGGATTCAACACAGGTGGGAACCACCATCGCTGCCTCTACCCTCTGGGCCCGGCCCGCCCACAGGGCAGAAAAGGATCTGCTGCCGCCACTACCCACCACCGCCCGCAGTGCTCCCTGTGCATCCCTGGGGCCCACACTATCGGCTTTCAGGATTCGACGCAGGTGGGAGCCACCATGAACTTTTCTCATAAGCTCCCGGGATCCCCCCTCCACCACTGCCACGCTGCTGGCTAGGACTTTGGGCTTACAGTGGGAGAAGGTTCATTGTATTATGACTCTGGGACTCGAATAAAGTGAATTGATCTGTATGTTTTTGCCACTGTCGGGTTGTCTGTTTTACCCCGATATGCTATTGTATTTTTATTAGAATTGTATTTATTGTATTTGCTGTATTTTTGCCTTGTATATATTATTATGTATTTATTTAATCTGTATTTGTTCTGTATTTTGTTTACTGTTGGTAGCCGCTTCGAGTCGCCTTCAGGCTGAGGGAAACAGGATATAAATAAACCACGACAATGATGATGTAATTGGGCCATCAGGTATTAACTCATAATGATTTAATATGTATTTTAATTGTTTTCATGATTATATCTTCTGCATGATTGGTTTTAATTACATATGTTTAACTGCTCTGAGTGGTCTTGCCCAATAGTCAAGAAATAAATAATATAAGAGATAAATAATAAATAGCTAAACATTTAATCCTTAGTCTACAGACATTTTTCAGTCATAGGTAAAGGTCACCATTGCTCTAATGCCAGTAGTATCCAACTCTCGGGTTCAGTGCTCATCTCTGTTTACAGCCAAAGAGCCAGCGCTGTCTGCTTCTGCAAACGTTTCCGTGGGCATGTGGCATGCATGCCTCAACACCAGAGTGCACAGAACACTGTTTACCTTCCAACCAAAGTGGCACCTATTTATCTACTTGCAATTTCTTGCTTTCGAACTACTAGGTTGACATGAGCTGGGACAGAGATGGGAGCTCACTCTGTCATGCAGCACTCATGAATCAATCTCCAGTCATCAAGTTCAGCATCTTAACCACTTGAGCCACTGTATATTATTGTTAATGGACAGAAAACCTCTCACTTCCAAACTGTTAACTTTTTCTATATGTTCAAAAGTCAATACAGTATGTAAAAGCCAAAAGAACTCATGACAGAAAAGGTTAACACAGAACAGCTCTGTTGTATTTTCCATTCTGACTTACCTCATGTTTCTATATTATTACTTTTCCCACTACTCCTACACATAATTAATTACTGCTGATATGGATCATGAGATTCCAACAACAAAAATTTCAGGCAGCATTCTAGTGTTGTGTGTAAACTGATGGGCTCAAGAGGCTAAGACGCTGACTGGAAGGCAGAAGGTCAGCAGTTCAATTCCCGAGTACTGCAGGACGGAATGAGTTCCCGTCTTTGCCCTAGCTCCTAACAACCTAGCAGTTTGAAAGCAAGAAATTGCAAGTAGATAAATAGGGACCACTTTGGTCTGGTGTCTAGTCATGCCTGCCACATGACCATGGAAACATCTGCAGAAGGAGATAGTGCTGGCTCTTCAACTTTGAAACAGATGAGCACTGAACCCTAGAGTCAGATACGACCGGTTTTAGGTAGAACAATGCCCCTGGTGGCCAAAGGAGCTATTTCTTTACTTGAGTTGAGACACATGGCAGCATCTTGTAGAAATAGCCAATGAATAAGTAAGGTAGTCAACAGGTCATCAAAGAAAATACAAATCTCAAAGCCTTTTAAGACTGTGATTCCCATCCTAACTCCCAGATCTTGCTGGTGTCCAACTCCCTCAAGTCCATTTAATGATCAGGTATTTTTGAAGTTATAATTCAGTAACATCTGAGGACCCAAAATGAAGTGCCACTGCTATAAAAGACTTGTCCAAAGTCCTGCCAACCTAGCAGTTTGAAAGCAAGAAATTGCAAGTAGATAAATAGGGACCACTTTGGTGGGAAGGTAACAGCGTTCCATGCACTCCAGTGTCTAGTCATGCCTGCCACATGACCATGGAAACGTCTGCAGAAGCAGACAGCGCTGGGCTCTTCGGCTTGGAAACAGAGATGAGCACTGCACCCTAGAGTCGGATACGACTAGCTTTCGAGCAAGGGAAACCTTTACCTTTACTTCAAAGTCTATTCTGCTGCATTTTTGGAATCATGGAATTCAATTTATCCTAACTGACTAAAATGGGTCATGTGCCAGGTGAATCATGCAATGGATCCAAACCGCTCCTACCTTAGATGTTTGGAAATGTGTTAGGACTCCTCCTTGCCAGCCAAAACCTGTGGCGGCCTGAAGTGGATCTTGCATAACCGAGCTCCTCCTTCACCATGCTAATTTTTTGGCCATTTTGCTGGAAAATTTCATCTTAGCAGAACAGATTGGCTGGTAGATCATCCACTAGCAGAACTCTGAGACCACCTAGCACAGGAGTTCTCAACCTTTTAAAGCCGGAGGCCAGGTCATGCTCCCTCAGACAGCTTCGGGGCTGGACAGCTATTTTGCCCTTCCTCCATCACATGGCACTTCCTGGTGTGGTGGAGGCAGTGGGGGGGCCACATGAAATGGTGCCATGGGCCACATCCAGCCCACTAGCTGCATCCAGCCCACTAGCCTAGCAGAACAAGGTTTCAAAGGAAGGAGGTGATTTGTGCTGGAAAAGAAAAGCATGTGCCTAACGTAAAACCTCCTATAGCTGTTGTTTCTTTGAGTTTGGGTTGTAACAGGTATTGATTATTTGGCCCTGATCTTTTATGCTAGAAAAGTGTCACACACTGCTCTGCAATGAAACTCCTCAAGCTGCTTAAACCCATTCATCTGGCTGGAATATGGAGCAAAGAATTCCTGCAAACTTTACAGATATGGTTTTTCAAGTAGCTGTCCTTACCTGAGTGATGCCTATCTTGTAATCCTTGACAGGAGGTTCCAGGTACAGTGGAACCCCACTTTATGGACAGCTCATTTAAGGGAAAACTAGCTATACGGAAGGAAATCCCGAGAAAATAGCTTAATAGAAAAATTGCTATAAGGAAAGCATTTTTTTGGTGTTCCAATGCTTCCCATGGTGGTGGGAGGATGTTTGGAGCATTTCCACTCACTTTTTGCAATTCTTCGTCACATTTTGGCACCTCCAGAAGCTCTCTCCATAACCAGAAAGTGCGGGAAATTCCCCCCACCCCTCATCAGCTGTTAGGCAGGGACTTCTTCTGCAATTACCAGGACTTTGCTGAATATGCATTGCAAACCAAAAAAATCAGTTCCAGAGATCACTAAAAAGCCAAATTAATGTCTTTTTTTTCTTCTTCAAAACTCTTTCTAAAGTGCACTTTGGAATTTTTTGCTGTGTTTTCACTACTTTATAAAGAGTGTTGAAGAGAAAAAATCCCTTTAAAAAACTTTTTTCTAAGGTCTGGAATGGTTTTGTTTTTGGTTTTTGGTTTTCAATGCATTCCTATGAGAAACTGAGGTCCACTTTACGGGAAAATCGCTATAAGGAAAAACCTGCAGAATGGGTTAATTCTGTAAAGTGCATATAGGTATGTATGTATGTGTGTATATGTGTGTATGTGTATGTATGCATATATATATATATATATAGTATCATTTTATTATAAATAATAAATTCATGAATTAAATGGTATATTATGCATATTAGTCAAAATATAAAGTTTTAATCACCATCTATAAAGACTGATTAATATGGTATCAGTGCAGTAATGCATTAGACTAAAAGGATATTGGTGTTAGAAGGTAAACCTATATAATGTGTATGTATCGGCATTATGTATTCTTCTTTTTTTAGGTATGCGTGTTGTATTACATGTTGTAATTTTTGTTTGAAAATTAATAAAAAATTTTTTTAAAAAAGTGGGGTTTCACTGTAGTTCAGTTTGAGGGATTGTCCTGCTACTCAACATAATATGTTTTCAGATTTTTTTCTTTTTTTTTTGTTTACACTCTAATATGCAAAGTTTGATTAGTTTCCTTAAAGGATATTTTAAAGGTTACTTCCCTAAGGACTAATGGCTTAAAGTAGGGTAGTGATGGCATTTATCAAAAGAATGCAAGCGCGGCGCCAAAATGGCCGCCGCGCTATTTGCGCCCCCCCCACCGGACTTGGGCATCCGGGTAGTTAGGGGGCGTGGCCAGCACCCTTTAAAAGGGGTGGCCACAAGGCAGCAGAGCTGCCATTTTGTGAAAGCGACGGAGAGGAGAAGTTTTTAGCTCCGTCGCTCTCCGTGCTGCAGGGAAGCCTCCGTTTGGGCAGCAAGCAGTTTTTCTTCGCCTGCTTATCAGGCTTCCCACCCAGAATCGGCGATGCCTTCAAGAAAGAAGGCGATGGCGAATTCAGTTCGCCCAACAAGGAGGCGGCAGCCGGGTCAGAGGACCACGACTGCGCCCCCTCAGCTGGCTCCCTTTGCGGGGACACCCACCGGGACCAGTGGGATGGGGCAGATTAATCCGTGGCCTGAGGCTGCACAGCCCCAGGCCGGCCCAGCGGGGGCTCCGGCCCCTGGCCCGCAATCCTCGGCCATGGGCATGGGACAGGCGGGTGGGCATAGTGCCGCTGGGCCTCCGGCCCCTGGCCCGCATCCCCCGGCCATTGTTTTTACCCAGGAGGGTGTGCTGGGGTCACTTCCTTGGCAAGGTATGCCCCAGGTCCCTCAAGGGCCAGAGCTTCGGGCATGGCCATACTCGGGCCCAAGTGCCTCTGCACCGGCCCCAGGCCTGGCGACCGGTGGGTCGCACGCCCCCCTTGGCCCCCTTTGTGTCAGGGGCTCTGTGAACGTGGATGCCCTTCTGGCCCATGTGGCGGCCTTGGAGGCGTCCATGGGGATCTCCACTTCATCGGGGGCACCTTTTGGCCTACAGTTCACCGCGGCGCCGGCCAATCTTCAGCAGGCGGCCGGCCGGGTTGAGCTGCTTGAGGCCCACAGGCCGGCGCCCACCGCGGCCTCGCAGCGCCCCACGCAGCAGATACCTCCAGCAGATAGTGGTCAGGTGTGTCCGACGAGTTCGATTCCGGTCACGAGCTCCGACGCCCGCCGTGGGCCGGAACCCCCAGTGGGGGCGGCCCATGGGGGTGCAACTTGTGAGTATCCGGTTCAAACTAATGCACCCACACCACCATCCACTACTGGGGAGGGTCTACAGTGGCCGTGGCCACGTCAGGTTGGGACTGGGGGACAGCAACCCCTGGCGTACCCAGGTGCGGCTTTGCCGATGGCAGGCCCCTCATGGGGTGGGGGTCCTCACGTAACAGGGAATGCAGTGTGGGTTTCAGGGCAGGTTGCGGCCCCAATTTTGATGCCCCGTACTGTTAACGTGCCAGTGTCGGCACTCCCGACGGCTGGGTACTCTTTGCCCCTCGGGGATCATTTGGCACAACCCACAAAAGAAAAAATTTGGTGGGGAGAGTACGTGGACATTTTCTCCCTATTGAACAGGGAACCCACCAAGGAAGAGAGGGAGGGGCAGGACAAAAAGGACAAGGAGCAGTCCCGCCGTCGTAAGCCACCACGCACGTGGGCCAACTGGTTGCCCGCATATCTCATATACATGGCGGTGTACCTTAGGGCCTGGCCTGATCTGGCCATTCCAATGGTCCAGTATTTGGACAACATTTACAGGGCAATGGTTGATTTCCCTGGCCCGTCGTGGTTGGCTTACGACGAGGAATTTCGAATGAGAGTGCCCCTACACCCGGAGATGAGGTGGGATGAGCCCTGCCAGAAGCTGTGGCTTCTGTATATGACCCCCACGCACCCTGGGCCTGGGGAGAGGTACCATTGTGGACATGTGGTCCAGCGAGCCGCTCCAGCGCAGGCACCCTGCCAAGTGGCGGGGCAGGGGGTTCCAGCCCACCTGCTGTGCTGGAGCTTCTCGGCCAATGGTGCGTGCAATAGGAAACAGTGCTGGTACAAGCACGAGTGTTCCTCTTGCGCTGGCCCCCATGCCGCTGCTGCGTGCCCGCGAGAGGGCGGGTTTCGGGGCAGGGGTAGAGGTGGACAGGGAACGGGCAGACCTGCCGCTGAGGGTGCTGGTCAATCAAAAGGCCCCCTCCCCAGTTAATGTGGTCATGTTGGAGCGTTGGCTCGCAACATACCCAAGGAGGGGAGACGCAGCTTACTTACTGGAAGGTTTCCAGCGGGGGTTTTGCATTCCGTTTGCAGGGGATAGGTCCCCCCAAGATGCACCCAACTTATTTTCCCTTAAGGGCAGGGAGGAGGTTGCCGCCCTCAGTATTGCCAAGGAGGTTAATGCAGGTAGGGTGGCTGGCCCCTTTCACGCCCCGCCTTTTCCCAATCTGAAGGTTTCCCCTTTGGGGTTGGTGCCCAAAAAGACACCGGGGGAGTTTCGTTTGATTCACCACCTGTCGTACCCGGCTGGCCATTCGGTCAATGATGCCATCCCTGATGACCTTTGTTCGGTCAGGTATACATCATTCGACCAGGCCCTGCGCATGGTGCGCTCTTGTGGCCCGGGTGCACTATTAGCGAAGTGTGACATTAAGTCGGCGTTCCGACTGCTGCCTGTGCACCTGGGCGACTTTGAGTTGTTAGGTTTCAAATTCCGAGGCAAGTTTTATTTTGATAAGGCCATGCCTTTTGGCTGCTCCATATCATGCTCGGCATTTGAACGCTTTAGCACCTTTCTCCAGTGGGCCTTTGTTCGCAGGTCGGGATGTCGGTCTGTAGCCCATTACCTTGATGATTTTTTGTTCGGGGGTGAACGGGGCTGGGACACATGTACGCGTCTCCTCAACACATTTCAGACGCTAATGCAGGAACTTGGTGTCCCTTTAGCGCCCGAAAAGACCGAGGGCCCATCCACCAAGCTCACGTTCCTGGGTGTCGAAATTGACACACTTGCGCAGGCATCCAGGTTACCCATCGACAAGGTTTCCCGGATCACTGTTTTGATCTCGGCCTTGCTGGCCAAACGCAAGGTGTCCCTCCGTGAGCTACAAGTACTGCATGGTCACCTTAACTTCGCTTGCAGGGTGGTTGCACCTGGCAGAGCTTTTGCTCGACACTTGTGTGACGCCATGGCTGGCTTGTCCAGGCCCTACCATAGGGTCCGACTGAACAGGGGCATGAGGGCCGATCTGCTGATATGGCTTCAATTCCTTAAAGAGTTCAATGGGGTCTCCTTTTGGAGATCTGACCTTCTGGTGTCCCCTCGCTTCCAGGTTCAGTCGGATGCATCAGGGTCCCTGGGTTATGGGATTTACTTTGAGGGGAAGTGGGCATATGGTCAATGGCCAGCAGCTTGGAAGGGCACAGATCATTTATGCGATCTCACGTTCCTTGAGTTCTTTCCCATCCTGGGAGCTTTGATGCTATGGGGTGCGGAGTGGGCCAATTCGGTCGTCCATTTCTGGTGTGACAATGCTGCGGTGGTGCACATTGTTAACTCTCAGACGTCCAAATCACCCAGAGTTATGGAACTGGTGCGCCAATTGTTTTGCGCAGCCTACGCCTCAATGTGCTATTTCGGGCTAGGCACATACCAGGTATTAACAACAACATCGCTGATGCTTTGTCCCGCTTGCAGATCTCCCGGTTCCGTGCCTTGGCCCCGGACGCAGAGGAATTTCCCTCGCCGCTCCTGGACAGCATATGGACGTTTGGCAAGGAGAGGTGAACTGGGCGATCGGCATGTCGCTGGCGCCCCGCACGCGTAAGGCGTATCTCCATGCATTCAGTACCTTCCAGGCCTTTTGTGCCCAATTTCGATTGCCAGGGATCTGGCCTATCCCAGTGGCACAGATTCTTCAATTCATGGTTTACATACACAGCCAGGGCCTAGCTCCACGCACCATAGCATCCAGGCTGTCAGCACGGGCATTCATGGCCAAGGTGGGGGGTTACACTGACAGCACAACTGACTTCCGTATATGACATGTTTTGGAAGGGTGGGCACGGGAGCGTGGACGCTGCCCGGATAACCGCCACCCAATCTCTCCAGGGGTACTTACCCACCTTGCACGGGGCTCGCATGACCTGTGTTTTGACAGGTATGAGGCAGCCCTGTTTCATGCGGCTACCACGGTGGCCTTTTTTGGAGCGATCCGCATCAGTGAGCTTGTGCTACTGTCTAAGGCGGATGCGACACGTAGGGCACTGGAACTCGAAGATGTCTATGTTTCTGATGAGTGGGCTCAGTTGAGGATACGCTCCTCAAAAGTTGATCAGCACGGTGTAGGCAGTGGTGTAAGACTGCTACGATATTCAATGGAAGACATCTGTCCGGTTGGTGCCCTACAAAAGTTCCTTGCACTGCGTGGTACGCACCCTGGCCCGTTTTTCTGCCACCAAGATGGGTCTCCCCTTACTAAATTTCAATTTTGGAAGGTGACCGGTAAGGCACTAGCCAGTGTTGGCCTCCCCGGGGCTCGTTACGGCACCCATTCCTTTAGAATAGGAGCTGCTTCTACTGCAGCTGCATTCGGGTATTCTGGGGCTGAGATACGACAGATGGGAAGGTGGGGATCGCAGTGTTTTCAGTTATATGTTCGCCCGCTTCAATTGTGAGTACCAGTTAAGTCACTGTCCTCTTCCTTTTTTCCTTTGACAGACCCTGGGTGTCGACTGGCACCGGTGGCAGTATGGCTGGTGGGCCACAGCTACGTGCACAGGGCAGCGCAGTATGCTGCGGCGACAGAGTGGGGACCCCAGCTGGGACTATGTGCGTCCGCATGTCTAAGGTGGTACGGTAAGCGTGGGATGTTATGGCGGGAACTGTTGCCATTCCTTTTTTCCATCAGGGATGCTGACCCGCCTGATGTCCTGGTTATACACCTCGGGGGCAATGATTTGGGCCAGGTCACCGGCCTGTCGTTGAAACATGCGATCTGCGGTGACCTGGCTTACTTGCATTATGTGTGGCCTGCCACAACCCTGATTTGGTCGGACATCATACCGCGTCACGCTTACAGGGGGGGCATTAACCACCAGGCCCTTGACCGCGCTCGCCGCTCGGTGAACAGGGCAGTAGCCCGGTTCGTGTTAGACAAGGGTTGGGGGCGCGTCGTCCGACACCCCGATATTAGTCTTCAAAATTGTGAACTTTACGCAGGGGATGGGGTCCATCTGTCGCCAAGAGGTATGAACCTCTTTTTGGAAGATCTGCAAGCAGGCCTGTTGACCGAGCTGACGGTCTGGGGGGGGGGGGGGCGGTGAGCCTTTATTGAAGCCTCCCCGTGTGGCGGGTAGCACTGATAAGGTAAATATTTATGACCCACAGGTATCCGGCAGGTTTGCAATTGACTGTACAACACTAGATAGGCACAAGTTGGTTAACGTTGTCCGGTCAACGACGAACCAGGCAATGGGGTGATGGCACGAGCTAGGCAGCATGCATCACCCCGTTATTTTACGGATACGCGTCAGAGGGTGGGGTCAGTAGTTAGTTTATTGACTACGGTCAACAATTTGTTTGTTGCCAACAAACAAATTGATACAAATGGATACATTGTAACCAATTGCCGTTGGCAATTTTGGGAGGTACCTTACCAGTGTTACTGCGGCCTGCTTGCCTTAAGAATTATAATTGGTTGAGTACCAATCGAAATTTATAATTCGGACTAGGGCATGAATCAATAAATGTGGCCCAATGCCGTTATCCACTTTCACCAGTGTCTGAGTCCTTCTTTGGGGGGTGCGCCTGCAATGCAAGCACGGCGCCAAAATGGTTGCCGCGCTCTTTGCGCCCCCCCCCCCACCGGACTTGGGCATCCGGGTAGTTAGGGGGCGTGGCCAGCACTCTTTAAAAGGGGTGGCCAAGAGGCAGCCGAGCTGCCATTTTGTGAAAGCGACGGAGAGGAGAAGTTTTTCCCTCCACCCCCTCCCTAGTTAACAGTGTGATATTTTGGTTGCTTCGGGGCTGGGTGGGAATTTTTGGCTGGAACCTACAATTGGCTCTTGGGTTCTGGCTTTTTTGCCCATCCCACACTGTTGCTATGGTTTGATACAGGGGTTTATTACTATTGACTTTGGTCACATGGGAGGGTAGCACTTGTTGTTGTTGTTCAGTCGCACAGTCAGTTCCGACCCTTTGTGACCCTATGGACCATTGCTCTCCAGGCGCCTCTGTCCTCCACCATCCCCCTCAGCCCTCCCAGCTCTGTGCCCATTGTGTCTACAATGCCATCTAGCCATCTCATCCTTGGCCTCCCCCTTCTTCTTTTGCCCTCCACCTTTCCCAACATCAATGCCTTCTCAAGTGATTCCTCCCTTCTCATTTGATGTCCAAAGTATTTTAGCTTCATCTTTACTATTTGACCTTCCAGTGAGCATTCAGGGTTAATTTCTTCTAATATTGACCTATTTGTTCTCCTCGCTGTCCAGGGTACTCTCAAAACCCTCCTCCAACACCACATTTCAAAGGCATCTATTCTTCTGCGTTCAGCCTTCCTAATTGTCCAGCTCTCACATCCGTACATTACTACTGGGAAATCCATTGCTTTGACTATTCTAATTTTTGTTTTCAGTGTGATGTCTCTGCTTTTCACTATGTTCCCCAGGTTTCTCATTGCTTGTCTCCCAAGAATCAGTCGCCTTTTTATTTCATGGCTACAATCCCCATCTGCAGTGATCTTTGATCCTAGAAAAGTAAAATCTGTCACTGCTTCTACTTCTTCCCCATCTATCTTCCATGAACTGATTGGGCCTGTTGCCATTATCTTGGTTTTCTTGATATTTAGTCTCAAGCCAGCTTTTGCACTCTCCTCCTTCAGCCCAATCAAGAGATTCTTTAGGTCTTCCTCACTTTCTGCCATTAGGGTGGTATCGTCTGCATATCTCAAATTATTGATGTTTCTCCCAGCGATTTTAATCCCATATTGTGATTCCTCCATACCTGCACTGCGCATTATGTGCTCTGTGTATAGGTTGAATTGGTAAGGTTAATATTTATGACCCACAGGTATCCGGCAGGTTCGCAATTGACTGGACAACACTAGATAGGCACAAGTTGGTTAACGTTGTCCGGTCAACTACGAACCAGGCAATGGGATGATGGCACGAGCTAGGCAGCATGCATCACCCCGTTATTTTACGGATACGCGTCAGAGGGTGGGGTCAGTAGTTAGTTTATTGACTACGGTCAACAATTTGTTTGTTGCCAACAAACAAATTGATACAAATGGATACATTGTAACCAATTGCCGTTGGCAATTTTGGGAGGTACCTTACCAGTGTTACTGCGGCCTGCTTGCCTTAAGAATTATAATTGGTTGAGTACCAATCGAAATTTATAATTCGGACTAGGGCATGAATCAATAAATGTGGCCCAATGCCGTTATCCACTTTCACCAGTGTCTGAGTCCTTCTTTGGGGGGTGCGCCTGCAAAGAGAGACTGCATCCTCTCAGAAAAACGAATGAGTTGAGTCAAAAATCTTTTAAATGCTGGTTTAAAAAAAAATCAGACAAGGAAAAATTAAAAGTCCTCTCTTTGAAAAAAATTACTACTGCTCTTTGTTGTTTCTTGCAGAGGTCTTGAGAGCTTTCTTCTGATAGAAGAGATAACAAACTTCCTGCACTAACTCATCTATTGTGAACCCCAGGTTTCCTTTGTTCCTTAATGAAATGACTTCATCCCTGTTTCATTGTCAAATGTTTCATTGTGCACTGAAGACATGTTTTTGTCCAATGATGTTCCTGAAAAGTCCCCACAGGGTTCTATTTTAGTCAGCTGTATTATTGACAGTTCTAAAATTACTCTCCTGGATTAAAGATTCACTTTCCATGGGAGTCAGCTTTCTCATTGCAGGCCTAACAAATTTCCTGTTTTCCATGTTGCATTGCTCCATTTTATAAAAGATACATAGAGCGAGGGAAATTGAGCACCAGCAACACAGAGTACTTGAAATGTGCAGAGCTGGAACACTGCCTTGTACCAGATCAAACTACTTGTTTATCTAGTTGATTGTGGTCTCATTATCCTACTATAACTTGCTTTCAAATACAGTAATAATAATTTCATGTCAGAAATTATTCTGGGTTGAAAGGATTTTTGCTGGAGAAACTCTGCTCAGGGGATGCCCAAATGAGGCTCCTTTCATGTCCCTAAGGTCTTTTCCCACCGAAGTGGTTCCTATTTATCTACTTGCAATTTCTTGCTTTCAATCTGCTAGGCTTTCAATTCTTTTCATTGACTGTATCAGGGACACACAGGATCTATTGCATACATGGCTGGCCTTTTTAGTAAAGGTAAAGGTAATAGTTTCCCTTGCTCAAAAGCCAGTCGTATCCGATTCTAGGGTTCAGTGCTCATCTCTGTTTCAAAGCCGAAGAGCCAGCACTGTCTGCTTCTGCAGACGTTTTCGTGGTCATGTGGCAGGCATGACTAGACACCGGGGTGCATGGAATGCTGTTACCTTTCCACCGAAGTGGTCCCTACTTATCTACTTGCAATTTCTTGCTTTCAAACTACTAGGTTGGCAGGAGCTGGGACAAAGATGGGAGCTCATTCCATCCTGCAGTACTCGGGAATCCAACTGCTGACCTTCCGCGTCCCAGTCAGCATCTTAGCAAGGTGAAATGTTCTCAAGCAGCAAATTCCACTCCACCCACCTCTGAAAAATAATACATTTGAAATTATGAAACAGGAAAGCTTCTGCTATGCATGGTGTTAGTTCCATGAGTTTGGGACTACTGAAAAAATCAGTGTTCTGGATTGTGTGATGAGACTCTGTCTGTAGCAGACAATCCCCCTTCAGACACTCTGCCTCCCTGTAGAGATAGTAACAGGCATGGGTTGTTGGTAGAACTCTCTTTCTGTAAATAAGAACATAAGAACAGCCTTGCTGGAACAGGCCACAGCCCATCCAGTCCAGCATTCTGTCTCACACAGTGGCTCACCATTTCCTTCAGGGTATTCCCAAGGAGATGCCTTCACCTGCTTAGGATTCCCTGGAAATGGCATTGAGAGATATCCTGCCTATCTCTCCAACCCGAAGGTTGTCCTTAGGTAGCCATAATTATAGCCATTGATACACTTGTCCTCCATGAACTTGTCTAATCCTTTCTTAAAGCTGTCAAGTCTGACAGCTGTCACTACTTCTTCTGGCAGGGAGTTCCATAGACCAGTAATCCTCTGGGTGAAAAAGTACTTTCTCTTATTTGTTTGAGAACTAGTACCCAAAAGTTTCATGGAGTGTCCCCTAGTTCTAGTGTTGTGCGATAGGGAAAACAGTTTTTCCTTATCTACTTTGTCCACACCGTGCATGATTTTATAAACTTCAATCAGGTCACCTCTTAGACGCCGTCGTTCAAGAGTGAAAAGGCCCAACCATTGCAGCCTCAGATGGTAAGGAAGGTGTTCCAGTCCCCTAATCATTCTGGTTGCCCTCCTCTGTACTTTCTCCAACTCCATAATATCCTTCTGGAGGTATGGCGACCAGAACTGTACACAATATTCCAGATGGGGCCTCACCATAGATTTATAAAGAGGCAAAATGACACTTGCTGACTTATTTTCTATACCCTTCCTAATGATCCCTAACATTGAGTTTGCTTTTTTCACTGCTGAGGCACACTGGGTTGACATCTTCATTGAGCTGTCCACCAGGACACCAAGGTCCCTTTCCTAGTTTGTCTCAGAGAGTTCAGACCCCATCAGTTTATAAATGTAATTGGGGTTTTTTGCCCCAACATGCATCACTCTGCACTTACTGATGTTGAAGCTCATTTGCCACTGTTTTGCCCACTCCCCCAGTGTCAAGAGATCCCTCTGGAGCTCTTCACAATCTCTCACAGTTTTCACTACCCTGTATAATTTAGTGTCGTCAGCAAATTTGGCTACCTTGCTTTTTACTCCTACCTCTAGATCATTTATGAAGAGGTTGAAAAGCAGGGGTCCCAGTACTGAACCTTGGGGGACCCCACTCTTTACTTCCCTCCACTTGGAGAAGTGTCCATTTAGTGCTACCCTCTGTTTCCTGTCCCTTAGCCAGTTGCTGATCCAGGACAAGACCTGTCCCTTTATTCCATGACTGGTAAGTTTATTCAAGAGCCTTTGGTGTGGGACCTTGTCAAAAGCCTTCTGAAAGTCCAGATAAACAGTGTCAACTGGATCCCCCTTATCCACATGCTTGTTGACACTCTCAAAAAATTCCAACTGATTAGTGAGGCATGATTTGCCATTGTAAAAGCCATGTTGGCTCTCCTTTAGCAGCGCCTTCTCTTCTATGTACCTATTAATTCTATCTTTTAGGATGGTTTCCATCACTTTACCTGGGACACATGTCAAACTGACAGGTCGGTAATTTCCTGGATCACCCCTGGATCCTTTTTTGAAAATTGGTGTTACATTCGCTACCTTCCAGTCATCAGGCACAAAGCCTGATTTGAGGGAAAGATTATATATTTTGGCTAGGAGATCAGCAATTTCGTCTTTAAGTTCCCTGAGAACTCGTGGATGGATGCCATCTGTTCCTGGTGATTTGTTAGTGTTTAGTTTAACAAGACATGCAAGGACCTCCTCCCTGGTTATTTCTATCTTGCTTAATTCTTCGGTTTCCCTCCCTACGAAGATAGGCTCTGTTTTGGGCATGTGGTCTCTGTATTCTTCAGTGAATACTGAAGCAAAGAATTCATTGAGTCTCTCTGCAATCTCTGTTTCCTCTTTAATAACCCCTTGCCTTCCATTGTCATCTAATGGTCCAATGGCCTTCCTAGTTGGGTTCTTACTTCTAATGTACTTAAAGAAGTCTTTGTTATTTCTCTGAGTATTTTTAGCTATACGCTCCTCAAAGTCTTGCTTTGCTTTCCTGATTGTTGCCTTGCATTTGTTCTGCCAGAATTTATGTTTCTGCCTGCTGTCCTCATTCGGACAAGCCTTCCATCTTCTAAATGAGCTTTTCTTGCTCTTGATCACTTCCCGAACAGCTCCTGTAAGCCACATCAGAGTCCTCTTGGACCTGGCAGTGCCCTTTTTCCTTTTGGGTATGCATTCCAATTGGGCCTCTGTTATTGTTTTTGTAAACAACCTCCATGCCTCTTGGAGTGTTTGGACTCTCTCAATTTTCCCTTTCAGTTTCTTTTTTACTAGTTTCCTCATCTTTGGGAAATTTCCTTTTTGAAAATTTAAGGTCTCTGTTTTAGATTTTATCAATGACTTGCAGTCTATGATAAAGTTAAACATAATTGAGTTGTGGTCACTGTTCCCTATTGGATCAGTCACATTAACATCTTGCACCAGATCCTGAGTATTACTCAGGATCAAGTCAAGGATTCTTGTACCTCTAGTTGGGTCTTCAATCATCTGTCCCAGGGAACAATCATTTAGCATATCTAGGAACTTTATCTCTTTATCATGTGCTGAACAACAGTTTACCCAGTCTATGTGAGGGTAATTGAAGTCCCCCATTATAACCAGGCTTCCCTTCTTGGATGCCTCCTTTACAACATTCTCCAACTGCCAGTCTCCCTCAAGAGTTTGGGTCGGAGGCCGATAGTATATGCCTACTGTTAGACCATCCTTGTGGCCTGGTACTCTTACCCACAGAGCTTCTAATGGTGACTCTAAATCACCTAGATATTCCAATTCATACGATTTTATCACTTATTTGACATACAAGGCTACACCACCTCCTGTTTGCCCCTTCCTATCCTTCCTGTACAGTTTGTAGCCTGGGATAACTGTATCCCATTGGTTATCATCCTCCACCAGGTTTCAGTGATACCAATAATATCAATATTCTTATCTATTGCTAAGTATTCCAGCTCCCCTATTTTGTTCCGGAGGCTTCTGGCATTTGTATACAAGCATTTATATATGCTTTCCTGATACAGTCTTTTGAATCCAGTTGCATTGTTAGACTGCCTCTTGCATCCTTCTGCTAGAGTGCTGGTGACTAGCTCCTTGCTCTGCTCAGTAATTTTTGCATCCTCCTCACTACTCAAGTACACACTTTCCCGAACCGGATGCTGCCCAGCTCCTGTCGGCTTTCCCCCAGTTATCAGTTTAAAAGCTGCTCTGCAGCCTTTTTGATGTTGAGTGCCAGCAATCTGGTCCCATCATGGTTTAAATGCAACCCATCCCTCCTGAACAGATTTGGCTTGTCCCAAAATGTTCTCCAGTTCCTGACAAATCTGAAGCCCTCCTCTCGACACCACCGCCTCATCCACGCATTGAGGCTTCTGAGCTCTGCCTGCCTGGTAGGTCCTGCGCGAGGGACAGGCAGCACTTCTGAAAATGCTACCTTGGAAGTCCGGGACTTCAATCTTCTTCCTAACAACCTAAATTTGGCTTCTAGGACAGACCGCTTGGCCTTCCCAACATCATTGGTACCAACGTGTACCATGACAACTGGCTCGTTCCCAGTTCTCTCTAACAATCTATCTAGATTTCTTGTGATGTCTGTAACTTTTGCACCTGGCAGGCAAGTCACCATACGGTTATCATGTGCATCACAAACCCATTTCTCTGTATTTCTAATTATTGAATCGCCTAGTACAAGGAGCCTCTCTCCTGCAATCTGTTCATCTACATGCACCTCATCAACCATATTAAGGGAGAGAACCTCAGTTTGTTCATGTTGTTCATCTTCCTGGATCTCATCAAGTATGATGAAGGAGAGATCATCAGGTGGAACCAGTTGTTCCTCTGTGTGTTCCTCATCAGGTGTGATAAGGGAAAGAGCCTCAAATTTATTCTGTAATTTCAGATTCTCAGAGTGATCCCCTACTCTCCTCCTCCTTTGAGTCACATTCCTCCAACCATCTCCCTCCTGAGTTAGTGAAGGGCCTTCTCCTTCAGAACTGTGCCCTGTCTCTTCTTTGTCCAGCATAGTCTGCTCAGCTCTTTCCAAGAACAGCTCAAGCTCCTTAATTTGTTGGTGGTTAGATATGCGGGCCTCTAGCTGCTGGACCTTCTCTTCTAGTAGTGCAACCAGCTTGCACTTGCTGCAAGTGTAGTTCTCCATATGCTTTGGCAAGAACACAAACATGGCACAAGAATTGCAGGTAACTACAGCTGTTCCCTCAGAATCCATTTTAACAAGTGCAGTATTCTGGGCCTCAAAAATGTACACGTTTACTACCTTTCTACCTAGCAAGACTATATTCTTTTTGTTACTAGTTTGTAATCTCGCACGCCATTTTGCGCGCGGGCCTCTAAAACAGCTCTACTCCAACTGCAAAACTTACCAGTGCTCACTTCCTTTGTTTGGCTCTCCTCAGCAGCAGCTCTGCTTAAGAGCACATGCAGAGTCAAAAGGGCTGACCCTGAAAGAGCTCAGAGCTTTTAAAGGCTAGTGTGGCTCTGCCCCTATGAGTCACAGTTCAGGAAAGGGCCTGGTGTGGCTCTGCCCCCTGCTTCTGGAAGCTTCAAACTGCTTCCTCTGTTTGAACAGAGGTGGCTCTCAGCAGTTTCAATTATCAATTTAAATTAGTAGAGGCCTCTAAAGCAGCTCTACTCCAACTGCAAAACTTACCAGTGCTCACTTCCTTTGTTTGGCTCTCCTCAGCAGCAGCTCTGCTTAAGAGCACATGCAGAGTCAAAAGGGCTGACCCTGAAAGAGCTCAGAGCTTTTAAAGGCTAGTGTGGCTCCCCCCCTATGAGTCACAGTTCAGGAAAGGGCCTGGTGTGGCTCTGCCCCCTGCTTCTGGAAGCTTCAAACTGCTTCCTCTGTTTGAACAGAGGTGGCTCTCAGCAGTTTAAATTATCAATTTAAATTAGTAGAGGCCTCTAAAGCAGCTCTACTCCAACTGCAAAACTTACCAGTGCTCACTTCCTTTGTTTCGCTCTCCTCAGCAGCAGCTCTGCTTAAGAGCACATGCAGAGTCAAAATGCTCTCCAGTTTTCCCCTTTTTAAACAGCAGAATAAGGTCTATCTTTCTCTCTTAACTTATAATGTTGAACTCTTGTCATTTATGCATGTACAGAACCTCATTTTACATTTCCAGGCTAAATAGCTATATATTCTTAAAGCACCCAAAGGTTATCATATATTTGAATGAAATCTGTTCTACCTAAACAACATCCTTATAAATTTTATTGACATTACTGTTAAAGCCCTTCCCCACCTAATAACATGAATGTCACAAAGCAGGTTAAGGGGGGGTTGAATCTGAGTGAGGTGGATTGTAATCTACACCGAGCATGGAGACTTTGCTTGTTTTGGAGTGCAGTTACCCAACTTACCTAGCCATCATAGGCAAATACAATTATAGGAAGTTATAGTTTAGAAAACTTAACTTCTTCAAGTTACTTGAAAGAGCTGCCATGCTAAAAAAATTGAAAAAAATAAAATTAAAAACTCCAAGCTTTGGATAGACACTTGGTTAATTGATCAGTTGCCAAGCTGGCAGTAGCACTCTTGGAATTGCATATACAAAATGCACTCTCATGCTCTAGAATTTTAAATGAGTTAGTTTCACATATGACAAACCAGGGGTGTCACCAGATGTAAACCAAGGTTCAGGGCCATAGCCAGAGGGGGCAAGGGGGGTGAAAACCCTCCGGGGAGCTGTTAGCCCATGGTTCCAATTTTATATATGTGAGTGTGACATTGTTGTCCCGCCTGAAATTTTTGCCCCTCCTGGCCTTCCCCCCCCCCCAAACAAAAATCTAGAATCCTGGCTACGGCCCTGCCAAGGCTTGAAGGCATACTGACCATCCATGGAAACAGGAACTGCCATAGGCAGATAAAGACAAATGTGTCTCAATGAAGTCCAGCTCAGGCAAGTAGGGCCATATAGTAAGAATCCTTATTACAGAAACAAAGTTTGTAGGCATGAAGTGACTCTCAGGAAAATCAAGGCTAGAGGTGTGCAGGTTTCCGTTTTTGGACTACAGTTCTCAGAATTCCCTAGCCAGCTATGGCAGCAGTAGTCCATTAACACATCTAATTAAGCTGATATCTACCCAGTTGGATATCTCAGGGCTAAATGGAGAGTTGAGAAGATCAGACATTTCATTTCATTGCATCACATCTCATCCTAGTTGTTCCAGTTGGTGCCTTATGTTGATGAAGTAGCCACAGCTAAGAGAAAAATGTACTGGGTCCAGCCCCAAAAGGCAAGTTGGTAGCTATTGTCCTGGTTTGTTCCTATATATTATTGACTGGAAGTGGCATTGTGTAAATCTGTTGGAATAGTCCAGAATTTGGAAACATTTTTTCTTACTATAATTCTGAAATCCCTCCCTCACTAACATGGCCTGGAGGAATGGGAATATCAAACTATAAAAGTAACTTTTCTACAGTATGGGATAGACACTTCGGTTGGGAAGAAAAATTAAATATCTTCTACTAAGGCCAATGCTTCAGTGTGGTTATACCACTGGCTTAGTGAACCTGCCTGAAAAGGCAGAAGGAAAAATGTCACATTATGGATAGAACTACAAAATATGTGGGTAAAAAAAAGTTAAATTGTAGCTTTGCCTAGGTCATTTTACCTTTCACTATAGGTTAATAGTGGCATGGTATCAGAATACTAGGAACTGTGGTGGCTTAGTGGTTAAAATGCTATTTTTTATTATTATTATTATTATTATTATTATTATTATTATTATTATTATTATTATTATTATTATTATTATTATTATTATTATTATTATTATTATATTTACATTTCTATACTGCTTTACTTCCCCTAGGGGAACTCAAAGCGGTTTACAGCATATAAATACAATATCCAAAGTACAAAAGCAACATACAAATCTCAATTCAAACAATATACAAAATCACAATTATAAAATTATATGTAAAACATCAATTACTATCATCAAAAAATACAAAATATATAAAATACAAAATGTCCAAATAAAAATAATCACAAAATAACAATATAGCAATATGAAGATCTACCCCAACACAGTCCCTTCAGAGTCCTTCTGGGGGGGGGGGGAAGCGTGCACAAGTCCTAGTGCTCCTAGCAGGCGGCAATGGTCCTCGGGGCAGCGGTAGGTCTTTACCTCTCCCAGCAATGGGAGGAAGAGCGGGGCTCACCTCAGCTGGTTAGCGGTGGCGGTCTTCAGCCCCCGGGAGTGCTCCCATCAAATTGAGCAGTGACAGGACAAACCTTAGCGGTGCTCCCACACCACCGTGACTGGCCGGGCCACAGAAGGGAGCCAAAGGTGCTGATGCTAGCATTGGGAGCGGTGGGAGCGGCTTTTCAAGGCCCCGCTGTGATGGTCATCAGCTGGGCTCAGCTGGGCTCCTACGGCCCACTCATCTTCCCTCCTAGCTGGCTGCGGGTCAAGTGGCGGTGGTGGTCTTGGTGGCGTGGTGAGCGGCTTTTGAGGGCATCAAAACTGCCCTCAGGTGCTACTCGTCTTCCTTCCCGGCTGGCCGCCGGTCGAGTGGCAGTGGTGGTCTCGGCAGCGTGGTGAGCGGCTTTTGAGGGTGTCGAAACTGCCCTCAGGTGCCGCTCATCTTCCTTCTCAGCTGGCCGCCGGTCGAGTGGAGGTGGTGGTCTCAGTGGCATGGCGAGCGGCTTTTAAGGGTGTTGAAACTGCCCTCAGGTGCCGCTCATCCTCCTTCCCGGCCGGCAGCTGGTCGAGTGGTGGTGGTGATAAACCTGATAACTGGCAGGTCAGCAGTTTGAGACCCAAGTGCTGCATGACAGTGAGCTTCCATCTCTGTCCCAGCTCCTGCCAACCCAGCAGTTCAAAAGCAAGAAATTGCAAGTAGATAAATAGGTACCACTGTGATGGCAAGGTAAACAGCATTCCGTGCACTCTGGTATCTAGGCATGCCTGCCCCATGTCCATGGAAACATCTGCAGATGCAGACAGTGCTGGCTCTTTGGCTATGAACGGAGATGAGCACCAAATCCTAGAGTCAGATACGACTGGCTTTCAAGCAAGGTCGGCCTTTATCAGAATACTACCCAGCCAGATCTTCTTCTTGAAGTGGATACTTAGCTTTGAATTCTTATAAAAGCAGATAAAATGGACAATATTTATTACAGGAAAAGTTGAAATATTTTTCGTTAAGATTTGGCTCTTCTTGGGAGCTGTGTGGTAGGAATGAGTAGCAATCTCTATTATTGTCACCATTATTAGTAGCAGTCTTAACATTAAGAAATACTTTCTTTGCAGACAAACAGAAATTCTGTTGAGAAAAGAAAAAAGACACTCAGATGCTAAAAAGCATCAAGTGGTTTGTGAGAAAACCAATCAGAAGGATTTACTTCAACAACAATTTCATACAATTATCATTAAAATCAATTTAGGGTAAAAACATTACAGAGTAGCCAACATGAAACAGTAAAGAGTTTTCAATCAAGGCTTTAAATCAGGGGTTCCCAACCTAAGGCCCACAGGCTGGATCTGGAGTGTGGCACCATTTCATATGGCCCCCCACTCCTCCAAGGGCATTCAAGAAACAAAACAAAGCTGTTGGGACAAAATGGCCACCCCCATTGTGCAAGCAGGGCAAAATGGCCATCCGGAACTCAAAGCTGACTGAGAGAGCATGACCTGGCCCCAAGTTTGAAAAGGTTGGGAACCCCTGCTTTAAATACTAGGCATCTTCCTACAAAATGAGGCCTTTGCACTTTGTTAAATGGTTTTCAAGGAAGTTGGAAAGTGGGCCTTCCTAGCAAGGAGTCACTGAATTTAAGAGCATGGTCCTCTCCCTCATCCCATCTATACATGGTTTTGAGACATAGAAGAGAGCCTCTATTGATGGTCTTAACATGCAGGCAAGCTGGCAAGGAAACGCTTGTCTGAATATTCTGCTCTCCTGACCTCAGACTCAACCTCTGAAATTTTATAGAGTGGGAAAGTGGGAAGCTCTTCACAGAATATGCAGCAGGAAGAGAAATAGAACAACCAGCAATTTATGTGTAAACTGTCGAATGTGAGCATGTGGTCTTTGGTTCACCAAAATATTTGAAATGCTGCTTCCTTTATCCCTCACCTGCTGGCTAGATCTTCTGAGAGCAGAAGTTTGAAACATCTGTGGAACAAACATTCCCAATGTGTATGACAGGTTAAAAGTGTCAAGTATTTGTCCTAGTGGTTAATATGCTAAACCTGACAACTGGAAGGTCAGCACCCAAGTGCTGTGTAACGGAGTGGGCGCCCGTCTCTGTCCCAGCTCCTGCAAACCTAGCAGTTTGAAAGCAAGAAATTGCAAGTAGATAAATAGGTACCACTATGGTGGAAAAGTAAACAGTGTTCCATGCACTAGTCAGGCTTGCTACATGCCCATGGAAACATCTGCAGACACAGACAGTGCTCTTTGGCTATTAACAGAGATGAGCACTGAATCCTAGAGACGGATACAACTGGCTTTCGGGAATGGGTGACACATCCTTTCCTCAGTGTAGAAACACTGAGGAACCACCCATGTAAAAAGAGTTCACACCCTTTCCCAACCTCTAGTCATTTCCCAAGTTCTTGTCTTTTCTTTCTTGATGTGGCGTCTTCATAGCCAAGCACCATTTCTTCAGTAGTGCCTTGACTGAGGAATGCCTTTCTTTAGAAGGCCTTCTTGGTGCTGATGTTGGCCTCATTTGAACAACCAGGCCCACCTTGGCTCTTTAACAAAGTTTGGGGGCCAGGTTTTCATACACAGATTGATTTATGGATTGTTGTTTTACTTTATATGCCATTTTATGTGTGCTATCATGTTTCATCTGACTCATTGTAGTCCTCATGGGGCATTCAAGCTATGTGAGATGTTCAAAGATTTGTTTTACCACTGCCATCTTCCAGTTATTTTCTATGGTTGAGCAGGGATTCAAAGCCAGGTCTTATGACTCCTAGTCCATCGTTGCATATTGTATATAGCATTTACTGTTTTAAATTTAAACTATTTCAGTTTTTTGAACTTGTCTAAATTTTTGCTTTATATTGTTTTAAATTATCTAATGATGATTAATTGCTTATGCTCCTTTAAATATAGGGCAAGAGATAAATATCCAAATAAAAGACATCATAATAGTATAGTATAGTATAGTATAGTATAGTATAGTATAGTATAGTATAGTATAGTATAGTATAGTATAGTATAGTATAGTATAGTGGTGTTGAACCTATGGCACACATGCCAGAAGGGGCATTCAGAGCTTTCTCTGTGGGCACACACGCCATCTCCTCAGCACAGAGTGTGCCCCACCCCTCTGCCCAGCAGTGGAAGAACTTTTTCCCTCCCTCACCCAAGCACAGAGTTCACCCAGCCCCTCTGCAGCATGGGTGGCAGCCAGTTGAGTTTGGGCACTTGATCTCTAAAAGGTTCACCATCACTGATATAGTATAACTTCCTAGATATCTCAGTGAGTTGAGTATCTCTCTACCTAGAAAACCTTAAAAAGGTTGACATAAGTTATAAATGACTTGACAGCATGTGATGATCATTAGATAAAAAGTAACGGTTGCCCTTGCTCGAAAGCTAGTCATATCTGATTCTAGGGGTCAGTGCTCTTCTCCGTTTACACCCAAAGAGCTAGCACTATCTACATCTGCAGACACAGTGGTAGGCATGACTTGACACAGAACACTGTTTACCTTCCCACCAAAAGTGGTACTGATTTATCTACTTGCAATTTCTTGCTTTACAACTGCAAGGTTGGCAGGAGCTAGGACAGAGATGGGACCTCACACAGCACTCTGGTCTCGAACTGCTGACCTGCTGACCTTCCAATCATCAGGTTCAGTATTTCAACCACTAAGCCACCGCAGTCCCACTTAGATGATTATTATTATTAGATGATTATTAGTAGAGTATAAAAGAGATAAACCATGCCAATAAGAAATTAGTTCCACCTAGCTACTGAATTTATTCTGAAGCCGCCATCCAAATACCTAAATCTGTATCTTAGTGTGAAAGAGCATAATTTCTGTTCTCAGGAGGAGGGCAGTATTTAGGAGAACCAGGTGTTACACAGTGTAGAAAAACTGAGGAGCCACCCATGTAGGAAGTTAAGTTACACTGCGTTAATTCTAGGCCATCCCTTCTCTGGAACTGAATGCACTCAATTAACTAAACTTCTCACAGTGTGAGAATTGCCAGAGGCAGAGGGAGTAACAAAACAGGCTCTGATTGCTAAACTCCTAATAAATGCAAAACTGCTAATCACCAGCTGGATGCAATGATGTTTCATTATTATTGCTTGGTTATTTGTGAAGGGGGAAAATCAGAGGGGGGAAAATGAAGTATGATGAAAAAAAAATATTTAGTATGATGCTGCCATTAAAAATAAGCCAGTCTGATTGTTTAAAAAGGACACATCTTAGCAGAGATATACACCACAAAGTGATTATTCTAATGTGGGAGTTGTCTATGAGACTGTGTGCCAACAGTGGGAATGGCACTAGGAGGGGAGCAAATATAAATATTTGTAATCTTTCCCAATTCAGCAGCCTTTTCCACTGCAATCCACAGCAGGATTCTATGAGTGCAATCTCAGGGGCAAGCTTAAATACCCACAGTGTTCCTAGCTGCAAACTACCATGCAGCTGAGATTGAAACAGTATTTTTTTGCCTGTAAACTACAAGTCCAGTGCAATCTATTTCCCAGAGATCAGAAGTGTGTTCCAGTCCAATCTCAATCTGTAGAGCTATTACTTTTGCGGAATAGGTTGGAGCAATTCCTCAACTGACAGAAGGGTTGCTTTAAGGGTGATTGCTTAATGCAAGGGAACCATTTCCAGAAAGATGGGACTCTTGCCCTTCCCATTGCCTGACCACACCCTTAGTTATGCAAAAATGAATAAATTAAGTCATTTCTTGTAACTAACTTCTCATCTCTGGCCAAAAATAGGTTTTTGTTCTGTAACTTCCGACTATAATTTAATTTAATTTAATATTTTGGCTTGTTTGCTGCCCACTCAGGCAAGCCCGACTCAGGGCGGCTTACATAATCTAAAACCCCATACAATAAAAACAGTATAAAACCCCCACCCACATTAAAAATCCCACCAAGCCCGAGAAGCAGAGAGAGGGTACATCTCATGGTAAAACCCAGCGAGCAGGAGCCACATTGCCGTCAGGGCTCCGTACCTGCCCTGCCAACCAGGTCTTAAGTCCTTTCCTGAAGGGCAGCAGCTCCATCTGCAACCATAGCTCTACTGGCAGGAGGTTCCAAAGGGCCAGAGCGAACATGAAAAAGGGCCCTTTCCTTGTGCCAGAGAGGTGGCTCCCTGTGGCCGATGGAACAATTAGGGATCCCCTACAGTCCACTCTGGTTGGACGGACAGACATTCTTAGGGCAACGCGGTCTCTTAGGTATCCTGGCCCACTACCATAAAGTTCATAACCAGCACCTTGAATTGCACTCGGAGGCAAACTGTTAACCAGTGCAGCTCCCGGAGCAGGGGCGAGGCATTCATGGCACTGTTGTTGTTGTTCAGTTGCACAGTCGAGTCTGACCCTTTGCGATCCCATGATCCACTGCACACCAGGCTCCTCTGTCATCTGTCATCCTCTGGAGTCTTCCCAGACCGTGTCAATGATGCCATCTAGGCATCTCATCCTCTGCCATCCCCTTCTCCTTTTGCCTTCGATCTTTCCTAGCAGGGCCTTCTCCAGTGAGTCCTCTCTCCTCATTTGGTGAGGAGTCAGGATTTATTTCCTTTAGGATTGACTGACTTGATCTCTTTGCAGTCCAGGGGACTCGTCTGTGCTCAGCCTTCCTTATGGTCCAGCTTTCACAGCCATACATCACTACTGGGAATACCATTGCTTTAACTATGTGGACTTTAGTTGGCAGGGTGATGTCTCTATTTTTTATTATGCTGCCTAGGTTTGCCATATCTTGCCTCCCAAGAAGTAAGCATCTTTTTACATGGCACTGTAGAGTTCCCTAAAATTTTGGAACAAGGTAAACATCAAGGCATACAGCTAGAAAACATGCATTTCATCTCTGCACCCCTATCCTGGAAATCTTGACTACTTGGGGGGGGGGGAACCATTCAAAGCACATCCCTGCTTGTCTTAATATTCACAAGAAGGCTCTCAAAGACATTGAAATGAATCAGGGAAAACTCTTTTGGGATTTTAAGGCACAGATGTGTAGTTCTTACCTTCAGAAATGGAAAACACAAACAAACAAAGCTCAGTTCATTCAGTCACTCAAGAATTTCATGGCATGTATGTGGGAAAATTATCTTTGTATAACAGCTATGCTCATAAATGAAGACATCTCCATTCATATCACAGAATATCTCATTATGTCTGCAACATGTTTGGTTGCATTTCAGACTCATTATCTCCAGGCCAGTGGCAGATTACTGAATCCCTATGCAAGAGTGTTTGTGAAGAAGAGAAAATAAAACCAGATAAACACTTCTTGAAAGCAAGAAACAATATTCTATAAACATACCCTCTTTTAGGGAAGTATGAGTTTTCTCAAAGGAAACAACTTTTCGTAGCCAAAGATATTTATAATGATTAATGGTTTTTTACATATCATGCAAGATACACTAGTTGAAACACTTTTTCTCATTAAGCTAGTTCTTCCTTTTTATGAAACCACCCTATTTGGGTTCCTGAAGCAAAGGACAAGATGGTCCACATTGTCAATTCCAGAGGCAGGAAATATTTGGAGGATTTTTGGACTGTAAATCCCAGGATCCTTCAGTCAGCATGACTACTCTGGAATTCTGATAGTTATCATTAACTCTCCACAATATCTCCCATATCTAATTTCACATACAGAAGGTGAATGGACTGAGTTGAGTCTTCATCCCTGGGGGTAGGTTACCATCCTCTACTCTCCAAATGGCAATAGGATCCTTTAGACGGTGCAGATTGGATATTGTAGTACACAGATGTCTCTTTCCTCCAACAAATAAGATTTGACTGGGGGGGGGGGGAGGTGCCATTGCCACCTGAGATAATTTCTTTCTTCTGTCTCATTGTAGATAAGACCTTAGGGAGGATACAAAATTGCTGTGCTGTTTGCCATCCTGTGATATATTAAAACTTTACTGGAAATAGTGCTTTCTTCAGTAAGCCAAACTAGAGATAGAAACTGTGGAATCACAGAATCACTTAGTTGGAAGGGGCCTTTTAGGCAATTGAGTCCAATCCCTTCTTGATGCAAGAATCCGAATCAAAGTAGATCTGACAGATAGTTGTCCAATTGAATGCTTCCAGTGTTGGAGCACTCACCACCTCTTAAGGCAGCTGGTTCCACTATCATCCTGCTCTCTGTTAAGTTTTTCCTGATATTCAGCCTATATCTGGCTTCCTGTAGTTTCAGCCCTTACTATGCATTCCACACTCTGAAATGATAGAGAACAGATACTTCACTTCCACTTTATGATTATCTTCCAGGTTTTTAAGAGGGTTATCATATCCTCTTTCAGTTTCCTTTTCTCAAGACTAGATATGGCCAGTTTCAGCGGTGGGATTCAATGTTTTTTACTACCTACTTTGTGGGCGTTGTATGGTGGGCATGGCCAGGGGGAAAGCCCTGTGTTGCACCCAAATTAGGATTGCTTTATTTCAAAACTTGGATAGGCGGGGCCAGCCAAAATTTCTGCTACCGCTTCTGGTGAACTGGTGCGAACCTGCTGAATCCCACCACTGCCCAGTTCCCTCAGGCTCTCCTCATATGGCTTGGTTTCCAATCCCCTGATCATCCTTGTTGCCCTTCTGTCTACCTGCTCTAATTTGTTGTGGACACAGTACTCTAGTTGTGGTTTAACTAGTACTGAATGGAAGGGGACTAGTACCTCACAGGTTTTGGCAACTATGCTTCTATTAATGTAGCCTAAAACAGCAGTGGTATTTTTGCAGCCACACCGTACTGTTGACTCATACTTGGCCTGTGATCTACAGCAATTCTAAGATCCCTCTCACTTGTAGTATTATTGAGCCAAGTAGCCCCCATCTTGTAGCTGTGCATCTGCCCCCCCCCCCGCAAAGTGTATAACTTTATACTTATCCCTGTTAAATTTCATTTTGTTGGTTTCAGCCCAGTGTTCAAGCCTATCAAGATCTTTTTGAATTCTGCTTCTGTCTTCCAAGGTAATAGCTACTCCACCCTGTTTTGTGTCATCTGTAAATTTGATAAGAATTTCTTGCACTCCCTTGTCCAAGTAATTTATGAAAATGTTGAAGAGCCCAGAGCCCAGGACTCGGCCTTGTGATACTCAATTTGTTACTCCCTTCCAGCTTGAGAAGGAACTGTTAATAAGAACTCTCCAAGTACTATTCTGTAACCAAGTGTATATCCACCTGACACGTGCTATCCAGGCCACAACCAGTGGGGCAGGAATCCAAACACCAAGAGGTTAAATATCAAGAGAGCTTTTTAATGAACAGGACACAAAGAGTGTTCGCTTATGTGGACATTCTTTGGTGCAGAGTACAGGCACACCCAGCTGGCTAGTTTACATTTCTGAGAAAAAGATGACAACAATATCAATTAAATTGATTTATAGTTAATTGCTAGTTCTTTGATAAACCCCCATATCAAAGGAAGGAACTATATAGCCTGCATCATGAATGTGACTTTGGTAGGAGGGAATGCTTCTGTTTGGAGCCTCCAAGTCACAATGGTGGGTCTTCAAGCCAGAGAAAAATGCTCTCCAAATGTGGAGGGTCACACATATTTGATTGCTATATATCTCTCTCCCAAAATAGCTCAAAGAAAAGGATAGAATCAGTACCTCCTTAGGAGTAAAATGTAAGGTTGAAATTAATATTATTTTTGTTAAATTGTTAATTGCAAACTAAAGCATTTCTCATTTGTGGTTAGTTAACATTAAATATAATGGTGTGAACTTGAGCACGTGGAAGAGATTAGGCAAATCCAGAGATTTAGAATAGCTAAATTGTGGCCCATAGTTCCTCTCCTAATATCAGAAAACAGTCTACAGCAATTGTGGTGAAATATTTTCACAGCACAAAAATGCTGCTTTATAAAATTTATTTTATGAGGGCTTTTCAACACTAAATTGGTGAGCCAGGGTTCACTGGGAAGAGATAAAATCTCCCAGTTAAAAAGTTGTAAAAACCTTTCTTTATAACACATCAGGCTGGAAATTCCCTGAGGTGGAAAACACTTTGAGATGGAGCTCTTGTTAGTGCAAGTTTAATCCTGAGCTAAACCTTGAGGGGGGATATGTAGCCATTTGAAGCTGTCATGCAACCTTTATAATAATCAATGATAGTGGTAGATATGATGATGATGCACAACTGTGCTGGTAATATTATTTGCATTCATATTAATTTTGAAGCTGTGTCAGCCAAAGACTGTGAGATAAAAAAATAGTTTTTCAGTGAATGAAAGAAAACAGGATACCTAAAATACAACATGATAAAACAGGTCTCCGAGTCTAGGCACAGGCCATACACACATGAAAGAGGACTCCCATAGGTGTGTCCCTAGTTGAGTTTAGAACTCTGTACAAACATGTGCTATCTGTGGATGTTATTCTACATCCCAGCCCAACAGCTAGGGCTGCTGATGAAGACAACGGGAAGCTTAACATCCACCAAACAGTCATTTAGCTGGCTCCATACAGCCTTCTACTTCTTCCTCACCAGAATATGGTTCATCAGCCCAGTTTTACATTAAGTTTTCTTTGAGCTGACTTCTCAAAGCATCTTTTGCATTGTTTGGACTTCTTTTAAGAAGAGTTTCTAGAAATGGGATTTGGACAAAAGCTTTGTATGTAATGCAAAACAGAAATTTTAATGCAAAATGTTAAGGATTTTTTAAAATAAATGCCAATAATCCTGCAACTATTTAATAGTCCTGATCTCAACATGTAGGGGATAGGGGCTGCGGTGTTCAGTGGTTAAGAATTTCACCTTGTTATCTGGAAGGCTGGCAAGTCGGCAGTTCTTTGGACATGAAAGGAGCCTCATTTGGGTGTTCCCTGAGCAGAGTTTCTTCTGCAAAAATCCTTTCAACCCAGAATAATTTCTGAGATGAAATTATTATTATTATCATGTAGGAGATAAAAATGATATTTTTTTCCAGTGGGATTTCTCACTGTGTTAAGACACATCTCAACCTCTGAATATTTTATGCCTAGAAAACCTGAGAATGGTCATCATGAAATACTTGGTAGCAAATAAGATTTGTATTCATGGGAAAGATGTGAAATTCTCTTCCAAATGCTCTGAACAACATCTTTAACAATTTAAAAAATATTTTAAAATTTAAATGGCAGTGGGATGGGAGGCAGACACTGCAGACAGCCTGTGTTTTCACAATGATGTCAGATCTGCCAAAGAACCTGTAATTCAACCTGTCCATTGAATTTTGAATGCCCACTCAAGCTTCTTTAAGTTGTATAACAGGTTTCTTAAACAGCATTGTTTATTGTTCTGGGAAGGGCTCTAAAAGTTGAACTGTAGTAAACATTTCTCCAAATCCAAGAGAAGAAAGATATATGGAGTCTGGAGCTAGGACCAAACCCTAGGAATCAATGCATACAATTAATTCAGTGTGTCTTAATAGGGTATGGGTTAGTGCCAAAAATATATATATGGAAGTTCTGCATTGGGCTGTCCCAATCTTTCCCCCAGCATTTACTATAAACTCACCTAATGTTTTTGCCAACCTTTTGTTGAGTTCTTTGTTCAGCACTATGCCATTGGCACTTACTGGCAGTAATGGATAAATGATGGTTATATGTAGGACACAATGTTATCAAGACAAGGGGTAAGTTGCATTGCACACTTTTAAAAAATCCACAGAAACTTGTAGTCAAAAAGAATTGGTACACCCTGAATTGATATACTGTGACATTGTTCAATATGTGGCCAACCCCACATAATATCCTGATGTATAATTCATGTAGTTATGTATCCCCTACGCCAGTGGTGATGAACCTATGGCACGCGTGCCAGAGATGGCACTTGGAGCCCACTCTGTGGGCTTCTATGCGGTTGCCCCAGCACAAAGTTTGCCCCACCCTCTGCCCAGCAGCCCAATCGGAGTGCTTCCTCCTGTCATGGGCCCGGGGGGGGGGAGATCTCACAAGGTATCAGGGGGACCCCAGGGTTGGAGTACCCACACGGGGTGATACGTCTAGGTTCAGCGGCCCGCCTACCCTGAGAAAACTCTCCCTCGATCCACAGCTGCTGAAATGGGGAAGATGGCACTTCTGCACTTTAGGCAGGAATGTGGTAGCAAGTATGGTAGTAAGGCTGAATAGCAGTCCATTATTTTGCCACCTTCCCACACACACACCTACACACAGAGAGCAGACTTGGCTCTGGGAAACTGCCCTGCTCGAACATAATTTTTACCTTCAAATGCTTGGATGCACTGGCAGATAATATTCCCAGGCTGATGATTGAAGCAGGTGGTCCTCCCCTCTGGATCACAGTAGCAACCTTATCTCCCCCAAAGTAAAATGTCCCTTTGAGAAAGGTTGCACCCTTGAGAAAATTTAGCCTTATAGCTTGGCTTCTTTCCACTCCACAAAATTACTCCCCTTCTGGTTCAGATGGTCAAAGATGAGGCTTTCTTGATGTCTTTGAGGCTTTTTATTGAAGAATAATAATAATCCAAGAATATATCAAAATGCAGATCAAAGCAATCAATCTAACTACAGTTTGAATACTAACTACGCTAAGCATAGTCCAGAGATAGGACTCCCTAAATCTATCCTAATTTAAACGAGCTAAATAAAATAAAAAATAACTAACTCTCTAAGTTGGCATTTCTTTTGTCAGATTCTAAGTCCTTTGCCCTAAGATTTTGGCAAAGACTCAGACAAAATAAGCACTGCTGCTTTGGGGATGGAAGCCCCCCATCAGGATTTCCTGAGATCTCCATGTCCTGGGTTTGAAGTGATGTGGGCAATTGCCTCCTCCCAAATGGTGTCTTCTGAACCCTCAAAATCTCAGGTTTAAATATATTTTCTGGGGTCCTCACCCCTTCCTCCAGGATGTTAAACATGTGAGATGACCTCATTGTTTTGACTAAATGTTGTTTACCCAAATAGGTGTTTATGATGTAACCAAATCCCCAGACATGAAATGATGTAACCTCATTCTCAGGTGTCTGTGCAGGTGTTGTCACCCTGTCCCCAGATGTTTGAACAAATATTAATGTCCCATGATCCACTTGTATGTGAAAGTCACCTTTCTCTTCTCTCTAAGGTGATGGGTTATTGACCAATTGTAACCTTGTTATCCAAGTGTGAGCTCCCTCACAGGTGTCCAAGTGATTGGCATTGCTACTTAGCAACCTAGATGCTTAGTGACATGTTATTGTGTGGAATGTGTTTGGTATGCTGATGACTTCAGTATCTTCCTTTGAGAATTAGATATCCTCAAACCTACAGGGAATGTACTATATGAATCTTAACACTTAATAAATGTAAAGAAAATTAAAATATGAAATGATCCCTTGTGATTATCATGACACCTCCCTCTGCCAGCACAGAGTTTGCCCCACCCCTCTGCCCAACAGCCTAATTGGAGAGTTTCCTCCCTTCCCTGTTGCCATTTTGGCACTTTGCTATAAATAAGTTGGTTTTGGATTGCAATTTGGGCACTCAGTCTCTAAAAGGTTCATCATCACTGCCCTATGCTTTCCTGAGAACTGGTGCTAAATGCTTGCGAGTGAGGCCACCATCCTAACTAAAATTTTCTGTCACTCTCGTTATATTGGACCTCCATCTCTTGGTTCAACAGTACGTTGAATTATTTTTATGAGCTTAAGCTCTGACATACACAGCAATGGAAGCATTTATAATCACACTGCTCTCGTTTCTAATATCAGATGGAGTTGGAGGGGAATATATAACTTGTGTAGTGAAACTTGGCTTCTATAAAAGGAAGGTCACGGGAAAAGGACGTTAGCTCTTGCGGCACTGTTTTTGATAATGAATGTTAATGACATGCATGGGAAACATGGAGCATAGCAGCCACATAAGTTGGCAAATTATCAAGGCATAGCCTTGTTGGCAATTATGAATCCATGAGCATGCATAAACATATGGCTTCAATGAATTCATAACTGTAATATTTCATTCCAAGAGCATGGGTGTTGCAGCCTTATTTGAGGCTTTTAATTATTAGACCTGGTGGGAAACTGGTTTGGAACGTTAATCACAAATCATGTTTGGGAATCATTTGCATGCATTAGTCTTGAAATGTCTTCATGGCACACAATAAAATACACTGCAGTGTAACACAAGCAATGAAAACGCCTTCCAGAATTGGGCACTACATTCAGGAAAATCAAAGTATGACAAAAGTGTGTGCTTTCAAGTTCCCCAGTATCGTTCATCACACAAGTTTGGGTAATCTCAAAATCTTCTACTCTTTTGTAGCTTCTTGGCTTGTCTCAATTAAGTTATTATTCAACTTTGCATTGTGTTTTTACTCTTGGACAGATGCAGAAACTGCTCTTTTTTATTTATTGTTGTTGTTATGTGCTATCAAATCACCCTTGACTTCTGGCAACCCAAAGAAGCAGCAATTTCTAATTAGTCCTCCTGAGTATAAGCCTGTTGCTTCTTTATGGAGTTGGTTTACCCTCATAATTGACCTTACTCTGTTTGTGCTGCCTTTCAACTTTCCCAGCACTATTGTATTTTCCAGAGAATCTTACCTTCTCATGTTGTTGTTTAGTCACACAGCTGAGTCCGACCCTTTGAGACCCCATGGACCACCACATGCCAGGCTCCTCTGTCCATACCTGTCAAGTTCCGGCTGCAAAAATAAGAGAAATTTTCTGGGCACAGGCACCTGCGTCCATGTACGCCACCTGTGATGGGTGTGCATGTGCAGTAACCCCTTTGTGCATGTGCAGTAACCCCTTCGTGCATGCCTAGTAACCCCTTCATGCATGCGCATCACTGCCTCTGATGGGTGTGCATGTGCAGTAACCCCTGTGTGCATGCACAGCCACCACTCACGCATGTGCACCACCAGCTCTGATGGGTGTGCATGTGCAGTAACTCCTTCACACATGTGCAGAGATCCCTTGCACATGCACACCACCACCTCTGATGGGCACGCAAGAGCAGTAACTCGCCCCCCCCCTCTGGCCGCTCCAAATTCGGCATGACGGCAGGAAAGAGGGGTAAAATACAGGATTTCCTGACTGAAATGGGATACTTGAACAAGAAAGTGGCTGGGGTGTAAATATACAACGTGGAAAGGAGACACACCCAAAAATAAGCAATACAATAATAATATAGATTCAACTAATAAAAATTGTTGTTATGGCAAAGATGATAGACTGTGTAATAACATGCAAAAGTGTCTTTAATATATCACATATAAAAATGAATAAACTATTTGCACAGAAACAACAAGCAGTAAGTTGCTAATGATCAAACTCACAAATTACAAGTAACACCCCCCCCCCCCCCGTCTTCAAAGCCCTGCATACAACTAAGGTAAAATAGTCACAAAGTCCGATAATAACGAAGTCTAATAACACCAAAATCTCCCTGTGAGCTATGTCCACATCCCATGCAGCCCCTGTGTGCAATGGTATCAAAGCTCTTTGTAGACTTTTGGCCTATAAACAGTCTTGGAATTATGGATGAGCTGCAAAACCATGTCCAGATGTAATCGGCGTAGCGTTAGACCTTAAGGGAGAATAAGACAGAAACATCCGTGCAGGCAGAAGAACAGTGTGGGGTGCTAAGTCCTAAGTCTCGATGTCCCTCCGGTAAATGGACATTTCGCACATCGTTGTCAGAGCCTAGAGAAATTTCATAGCGCCACAAAACTCTCATGGTTTCATTCTTATTGACCCAAAGATGTGCGAAATGTCCATTTACTGGAGGGACATCGAGACTTGAGTCTTAGCACCCCACACTGTTCTTCTGCCTGCACGGATGTTTCTCTCTTATTCTCCCTTAAGGTCTAACGCTACGCCGATTACATCTGGACGTGGTTTTGCAGCTCATCCATCATTCCAAAACTGTTTATAGACCGAAAGTCTACAAAGAGCTTTGATACCATTGCACACAGGGGCTGCGTGGGATGTGGACATAGCTCACAGGGAGATTTTGGTGTTATTAGACTTCGTTATTATCGGACTTTGTGACTATTTTACCTTAGTTGTATGCAGGGCTTTGAAGACGGGGGGGGTGTTACTTGTAATTTGTGAGTTTGCCCGTTAGCAACTTACTGCTTGTTGTTTCTGTGCAAATAGTTTATTCATTTTTATATGTGATATATTAAAGACACTTTTGCATGTTATTACACAGTCTATCATCTTTGCCATAACAACAATTTTTATTAGTTGAATCTATATTATTATTGTATTGCCCACAAAACAGGATACTTGACAGGTATGCCTCTGTCCTCTGCCATCCACAGCCCAGCCAGATCTACACCCATCACATCAACAATTCCATCCATCAAAATGAGGTGCCCAAATTAGCCTCACCTTCATCATTATTGCTTTTAGTTTTTAACATAGGATCTGCTTGTTTGTCTTTCTTGTCATCCAGAGTATCTACAAAGCTCTTCTCCAGGACCATATTTCAAATAATTCATTCCCCCCAGCAAGCTGTCTGATATCACTTGGCACTGTCTGGAAAGCCTGCTGGACAGAGCAAGCGGCAGATCTCAGGTGGGTGCTGTTCATTGGTTTGCCCACCTATGAAAAGGAAGAGGATGAAGAGAATAAAGACCAGCTTCTGGAGCAGGAAGAAGGGGATTGGGCTTTGTCAGCAGGTGGAGCCATAAAGATAGAGGCATAGTAGGTTGGATGGGAGAAGAAAGTGGAACCGGAGAACAATAGTGCAGATGACAGTAATAATAATATTGGGATGATGGGGCAGTGTGTGGCTGCAGTGACTTAGTGGTTAAAACACTGAGGTTGATGACTGGAAGTTTGACAGGTCAACAGCTCAAGACCCAAGTGCTGTGAAACAGAGTGAGCTCCTGTTATCTATCCCAGCTCCTGTTAGCATAACAGTTCGAAAGCAGGAAATTGCAAGTAGATATACTGTATAGGTAGTGCTTTGGCAGGAAAGGTAACAGCATTCCTTGTGCTCCAACATGGTCTTGTTTTCTGTGTTTCCAGAGGGTAGGAGGCTGATCAGGAAACACAAAGGTAAGAGCTGTTTGACACTGGAGTGGACTACTTTGAAAAGTAGACAATTATTTTATTGTTACTGTTTAAGGTTTTTAATGGATTTTGGATGGCCACTTTCAAGAATGCTTTAGCTATGAATTCTGCTGTGGCAGAGTTTTTGCCTATATATTTCTCAAGGTACTTTCAACTCCATAAATCTGTGATTATAAGATTCTGGGAAGCTACCATCTCTATTAGTAGCAATTGTGTGCCATCAACTTGACTCTGATTTATGACATGCCTTTCCAGGATTTTCTAGGTAGAGATTACACAGAAGTGTTTTAAGAACATAAGAACAGCCTTGCTGGAACAGGCCACAGCCCATCCAGCCCAGCATTCTGTCTCACACAGTGGCTCACCATTTGCTTCAGGGTATTCTCAAGCAGATGCCTTCACCTGCTTAGGATTCCCTGGAAATAGCATTGAGAGATATCCTGCCTATCTCTCCAACCCGGAGGTTGTCCTTAGGTATCCATAATTATAGCCATTGATACCCTTGTCCTCCATGAACTTGTCTAATCCTTTCTTAAAGCTGTCAAGACTGACAGCTGTCACCACTTCTTCTGGCAGGGAGTTCCATAGACCAGTGATCCTCTGGGTGAAAAAGTATTTTCTCTTATTTGTTTGAGAACTAGTACCCAAAAGTTTCATGGAGTGCCCCCTAGTTCTAGTTTTGTGCGATAGGGAAAACAGTTTTTCCTTATCTACTTTGTCCACACTGTGCATGATTTTATAACTTCAATCAGGTCACCTCTTAGACTCTATCATTCAAGAGTGAAGAGGCACAACCGTTGCACCCTCAGATGGTAAGGAAGGTTTTCCAGTCTCCTAATCATTCTGGTTGCCCTCCTCTGAATTTTTTCCAGCTCCATAATATCCTTCTGGAGGTATGGCAGCCAGAAATGTACACAGTATTCCAGATGGGGCCTCACCATAGATTTATAAAGAGGCAAAATGATACTTGCCATTCCCTTCTTCATGGGATGACATTGTCCATGACTACACAGGTTGGTTCTCCTCCCAAGAAGTGCAGTGAGGATCAGAAATCCCAGCTTTTGGCTCTACAGCCAGATACCTAAACTAGGGATTCTCAAACTGCGACCCATGGATCGGATGTGACTTATGGCACCACTTCATGCAGCCCACCACCACCTCCACCACACAGGAAGTGCCATGTAGTGGTGGAAGGGAAAAATGGCTGTCTGGCCCCGAAACTGTCGTGAAGGAGCGTGATCCAGCCCCTGGCCTAAAAAGGTTGACAACTACTGACCTAAAACATTGAGCTATCCATTCAGCTCTAGGAAAGAAAAAGATAGCTATTTCATCACCAAATAGGTTGATCAGCATCATATACTGGGAATTTTTCCATACACATATGAAGATGTAATGAATCTCAGAACACCTTGTATGGCTGTGAGGCATCTAGATAGTTAAATCTGAAGGATATGGAAGTTTTGCATTTATTTACAGTATTAGATCATTTGTAAAGGGTTTACTATCAGACTTGTAAGATGTTTGTTTTGTTCTTTTTCTTTTCCACGAAGTGTTTTCCTTGCTGAACTGGATAAGGATTTTGTTTAAATATTACAACACAATTTTATGTCAATAGCTACATTGTAAAACATTGAGTAATGAACGTATAAGATCCTATCTCTATTTATCCTGGTTTTAAATGCACTATATTCTTGCCCATTAAGATCTTTGTTTCCCTTATTAAAATCTTGCACAAACAAAACTAAAGAAAACAAAACTGAGTGTATCCAGCCAAGCCATTTGTATCACACTTTAGTGTCTCCAGTAGTTATGGTGTGAGTGCTCCATTGCTCATTTTGGGAGGCAAAAGGCAATGGACTTAGTCCAGCTATATGCCAGCCTAGTTGCTCCTCTTGCTATCTTGCTTGCTCCATTAACTTGTTCCAATAAACATTTAGCCTTCTAAGGATGTGTAACTTTACATTGCTGGGTTTTCTGATCTAGCAAAGATTAACGAATAAATCTTCTTTCATCAAAAAGCATATGAGGGGCATGACTAAGATGAGTATGGAGTAATATGTACATTGACCAGCTCACGCTGAAATGGGGTTTAAATGTGGAATTATTTAAAAACTTGGAGGACCTGTTGATGTGAAAACAACTTATTTGACCTGATGGAACACTGAGGATTCGAAAAACATAAATACGGACTCAGAGTTCGGAGAAGAAGGGATGAGCGAGACATGGTGCAAGCCGGGTCGAACAAACCACTGCATTCCAGACGGGAGCCCTGAGTTTGGAAAAATATCGGACTTGATTGACATAGGTCTCCAAGAGAAAGGTAATCAAATCATAATCATTGGAGCGGTGGTTGAGGAGGGGAAAGGTCCGGGTGTGGAGTTAAACACCAGAAAGGACAAGTAAGTGCAGAGTGTGTGTGGAGGGGATAGTGGCCGAAGAAGTAGAAATGGTGGCAGGTTATTATAAAAATGAAAGTTAAAAGAAGAGGAGCCCGAACCGGGAGCTGGGAGCTGTGGAAAGTGGGTGAAATAGAGTGGAGGAGTTGGAGCGTGGCAGAGGGATATGAAAAAAATAAGGAGATTTTGATGGACATGGAACTGGTTGGTGCGGTGTTGTGTGAGAGAGAGGGGTTTTTTTTCCCAATCTGCTGCCATAGTTCCTGCGTGTTTGTGGTTTTGGAGACGAAAGAAGAGGTTTTTTAGTGGGGTTTTTTTTTTGAGAACTGGAGCAGCATAATATATATAAAAGAAAGGGGGGAAAAGGTTACCCTCTGGATGCAGGAATTGGATTATAATGGGGCAATAATTGGAATACAATTTTTGGATGGGTTTTTGTTCTTTTTTCCTTGCTCCCCTCTCTCTGTTTTTGCTTCCTCGTTGCTTTGAGTCGGACACAGATTCAGACGGACATAAGCAAATATAGTCTTGTGATTGGGATAGTGTGATTCGATACATTGTGCTCCCTTTGTGGATTACAACAAGAGCCAGCCTATTTTCAAAGTTATAACTCTAATACCTGCAGCACTGCTTCTCCTCTTTATATTTTGGAATATAACTGGAAGATATTTGGACAGCATTACTCAAGTGGAATTAGACTTTGTTACCTAAATTTGGAATATAACTGGAAGATAATTGGACAGCATTACTCAAGTGGAATTGACTTTGTTATCTAAATTTGGAATATAATTGGAAGATAATTGGGCAGCATTACTCAAGTGGATTTAGACTTTTTTATCTAAATCTGGAATATAACTGGAAGATAATTGGACAGCATTACACAAGTGGAATTAGACTTTTTTATCTAAATTTGGAATATAACTGGAAGATAATTGGACAGCATCACTCAAGTGGAATTGACTTTGTTATCTAAATTTGAAATATAATTGGAAGATAATTGGGCAACATTACCCAAGTGGAATTAGACTTTTTATCTAAATTTGGAAGGTTGAAATGGACTTCGATCTTGGATTACAATAAAATTGTACAGGGTTTTTTACTTCTTGATTGATATAAAAAGGGTCTGCTAGGGCTAATAGTATATAAAGTGAGAGGTATAATCTAGGACTTACATTATTAGTCTAATTGATACTGGAATTAGAGCAAGAATTTGGTGACATAAAAGGATTGGCTGCTTTGAAATTGGTTATTGTTGCTACAATGGATAAATTTGTGAAAGGAAAAGAGGAAGAGGTCTTGAGATCTAAGAAAAAAGATAAGGCTGCTGTGGAAGATACATCATCATCAACACCATCACCGGAGCCTGCAGCAATGGACCAAACACAATTAATGGTTGAGATGGGTAAATTGTTTCAGAAATTTGAACGAATGGAGGAGGCAAATGTGAAAGGCTTTTGGGAAATTAATGAAGCAAGGGGGAAAGATAAAAATGAAATTATGGGAAAACAAGATAAATTGGTTACAATGCTTCAAGATTTTGCTCATAAAGTTGATTTCACTTTTCAAAAGTTGGAAACAAATGTTAATTTGATGCAATGGGATATAAAATTGATGAAAACAGATATAAAGGGATTGCATGAGGAAAATAGAGAAGTAAAGTTGAAAGGGGAGGTGCAAGAGAAAAGGTTAGATATGGTGGAAGAGATGATAAGAAAGCAGAATATTGTGATACGCAATCTTTTGGAAAAAACACCAGACCAGCTGAAGGATAGAATAATTGACTGGTTGAATAATTTGAAAATGGGGAAAGATTTTGTCAATGAAGATATTGCAAATGTTTATAGATTGGAGGCAAGAAGAGGAAGAAGTTCTCCTAGAAATGTTTTAGTCAAATTTGCAAATTGGGGGGGATAAGCTAAAGGTGATGGCTTTTATAAAACAAGCTGGGTCTGGTGTTTTGAAAATTGACGGAAATGATGTGGAGGTTTATAATGATATTGAAGTCAATGAGCGCGTTTGGCGGTATAAAATGAAACCAAAATTTTGATTTCACATGGGATAAAATACAATTGGAGATTTCCACAGCAGCTAAGATTTTTCCATGACAAGAAAATGCATACAATTGATGCAGAAACAGATGCATTGGATTATTTGAGCTCAATTGAATTGGTTGAGGTATCTTCAATAGAATGGCTGGCATTAAGGAAAGATTTGTTAGAGTCTGGAGGGATAAAAAGAGATTATGGGGGAATGGAGCAGGAGGGGGCAACTGGAGGGAGGGAAGAGGGATCGAAGGTAGAGAATGGGGCTGGAGAAGGGTGAAGTATCTGGAGGAGAGAGGTCAGGATAGATGGGTAAGGAATATAAACGTCTTCAAAGTTTAAAAGAGTAGTTAAAATTTAAATCTATTATTGTAGAATACAGCACTGTCTTCTTTTTTTTGTTTAGGTCACATCTTCCACATTTCCCCCCCCCCCCACTCTTTGGGTACAAAGGTGGCTTTTTTGGGTAAAAAGGTGGGGAGGGTAGAGATGAATGTTTTATGTAGTAGGTTTAGTTTTAATTGTGGGGTTGAATGTTGCACGCCCAATGGAGAAATCGGAGATTGTAGAGGAGTGCATTTGCAAATATTATGAGAAATATAAAGGTTCTAACATGGAATGTGAAGGGTACAGGATCTCAAGTTAAGAGGAGAAGAATTGGATCAGCCTTAAGAAGGGATAGGCCGGATGTGATCTTTCTTCAGGAAACTCATCAAAAATCTCAGAATACAAACAAGATATTTTTAAAATCGATACAATACTACGAAAAACCATTTGGTACCTCAAAGGCAAGAGGGGTGGCTATTTTGATTTCGACTCGGTTGGGCTTTGAAATGACAAGTAGTATTTCTGATCCAGAGGGCAGATATCTGATAGTAAAAGGAAAGATTGATGAGGAAGAAATAACATTGTTGAATATATATGCTCCAAATTATCAAGAACTAAGGATAAGAAGGTTTTTGATAATTTACAAAGATTAAAGACTGAATTGATAGGAAAAGATATAGATAAGGTAAAAAGAGACTTGGTATATTTAAAAAGAGAATTTTTTTAATACAGTAATAAGAACACAAAATTATTAGCAAGGGCTGCAAAAGAAAAAAGGGAAAAAAGGGAAATTGGAGTTTTGTTTAGAAAAGATGGGGTTAGATGTAATAGAACTGGAGATAAATGCAAAATTGTGAAGGATTTTTATCCGGAGTTATATGCGAAAAAGAAGATAGATGAGATAAAATTAAAAAAAATTGGAGAAACTAATAATTAATAAGATAGATCAGGAACACAGGAATAGAATGGAAGATAGGATAACAGAAAAGGAAATAAAAGAGGTTATTGCTAGATTAAAAACAGATAAAGCGCCTGGAGAAGATGGACTACCGGCTGAATTTTTTAAGGAGTTTAAAGATTTAGTGGTTCCAAAATTGACTAAACTTTATAACTATATATTGGAAGGTGGACAAATTCTGACTTCATGGTATAGGACTATAATAGTGTTATTGCCAAAACCCGGGAAGGATTTGGAAAAAGTTGAATCATACAGACCAATTTCATTGATAAACCAGGATGCTAAGATCTTCACAGCGATATTGGCTAATAAATTGAACAAGTTTATGGGCAGCTATATAAATGAGGATCAGGTGGGTTTTCTGAAAGGTAGACATATGTCAGACTTGACAAGAAGAGTTATAGATTTAATTGATGTGGTTGGGCAAACAAAAGAAAAAGGACTATTATCATTAGATATTTTCAAAACATTTGATTCTTTACAATGGGTAACAATTAATGAGATAATCAAATGCTATGGATTCGGAGATGAATTTAGGAAGACAATTGAACAACTATATCAGCAAGGTACCGCAATAGTTAGAATAAATGATGAGGACACAGAAGAAGTGAAATTAGAAGCAGGTACTAGGCAGGGCTGCCCACTTAAGCCAATTTTATTTATTATGGCAATGGAAATGTTGGCAAAAGCTATAAGGGAAGATAAGGAAATAGAAGGGGTTTTAGGTAATAAGATAAATCTTTATGCAGATGATACTCTAATAATAACTAAACATCCTGTAAGGGCATTGCATAGAATACAAGTGTTATTAAAGGACTTTGAAGATATTACGGGTTTGAGAATAAATAGGGATAAATCAGAAATGATTCTATATAATATGAGCAAAGAAGATCAAAGATAAAAGGAAAGGGTAATTTACAAATTAAAGACAATTTGAAATATTTAGGGATAAATATTTCAAACAAATTTTAAGATCTTAATAAATTGAATTATGTAAGATTGAAAAAAGAAATCAAGGATAGAATACAGGGGTTACAAAAATTGAAGTTGTCCTGGTTTGGAAGAATAGCAATAAGTAAAATGATGTTATTACCAAGAATTAATTTTTTATTTGATGCACTCCCAATTCAACTTAAGGATAAGGAAATTAATGAGTTTCAAATAATGATTAATAATTTTTGTAATGGGGAAAAGATCTAGATTGGCAAAAAAGTTTTGGTACTTACCTCAAAAAGATGGTGGGTTAGGAATGCCAAATTTAATAACATATTATTGAGCTTTTCAAATTAAGAACATTGTGAAGATCTTAGCAAGGGAAAAGGCAATTTGGGAAGAAATTGAAATGAAAGAACTTAGTTATATGGGAAAAATAGTTTTTCTAGGAGGCGACATCGGGAAAGTAAATACTAAAAATAAGATGATGAAGACATTATTGGGAACATGGAAAAAAGTGAGAAAGGTGTTGGCACCAGATATTTCTCCTATTATTGATTTGGAGGATATTGCAAATTTTCCAATAAGAATTAATAAAAGGATTAAAGAAGTATTGGATAAGAATGAAGTTTTCCTGTTGAAAGATTGGATATGGGCATGTAGAGACAATGAGAGAAAAATAAATTTGTATGCACAATTGAAATTAAATTGGTTTCAGATAAAAATAGTAAATAAGTGGAACTGTAAATTTATGAATGGGGCTGGATTAGAAAGAGGGAAGACAGAGTTTGAAGATTTTGTTTTGAAAATAAGAAAGGGACAAAGTGGTATAAAGGGGCTGGTGAGTAAAATATACATAATGATAAATAAGGAAGGTAATCCACAAGAGGAGCTGAAAGTGAGATGGGAACAGGATCTTGAGATATAGATTGAGGATCAAAACTGGAAAAATAAATGGAAGAAATGAATTATGAGAACTCTGTCGGTTAGAGTAAAGGAGCCCAATTACAAAATGTTGTGGAGATGGTATTTGACACCGGTGAGATTGCATCAGATAGATTAAAAAAATGATTAAATTTGTTGGCGTTGTAAGAGTGCATTGGGTACATATGAACATATGTGGTGGAGATGTAAGGTTGTAAAGGATTTTTGGGAAGGTATTGAGAATGAGATAAATGAAATTATGGGAACAAAAATCAAACTGAGTGCAAATACCATCATGCTGACAGATCTGGAAGATTAAAATTTAAGTAAAGATAAAAAAGCATTGCTTGAAATAATGCTGACAACGGGTAGATTGTGTATTGCGAGAAAATGGAAATATGATGTGATTATAAAAATTGAGGAATGTTATAAGGAAATGTGGGAATTAGCATTGAATGGTAAGTTAACATATGAGATAAATATGAAAAAGGGGATTATTAAAGAAAATAGATTCTAGAAGATTTGGAAAACTTTTGTGGATTACTCTTTGAAGGGAGAAGACCTGAATAGACCTGCACCCATTCACAAGGGTTTTTTGGAATGATTCCATAATATTACTCCGTGCTCTCCAGGGCAATGTATATAACACAGGGTGGTTAGTCTTTTTGTTTTATTTTTATTTTTGGTTTAAATTTATTATTTTTAAAATTTAGTTATGTCATTTCTGTATCAATATTATGAAGTAGTAGGGTGACTTGGTGGATATATGGTATATTAGAGATTATGAAATGTACAAATAAATGGTGAAAATTTAAAAATTTAGATTTGGAAAAACTATAAATGACATTGATAAAGACTTTGTACCAAGGAGAGAAATGGAAGGGGGAAGTAACATAATATCGAGTCACAACTGAAATATAGTGTTATTACTGGATGTGAATTTGATGTATGTCTTTATATATTGTATCTATGTTAAAATTTAATAAAAATTATTTTTTTAAAAAAGCATATGAAATGCTATTTCCTACACAGAGGTGCTATACTTGGTAGTAAGTTAATAAAATTACTGAGGTAGGTAATCCAGCAGGCAATCACGAAACCCTCCTTCTCCATCAATATACAGGTAGATTTAGCAAAGATTTATGTAGTTGTATTTAGGTCTACAAAACTCTTTCTGCTTCTCCACAAGATGCTTAAGGATATCATCGTTTCTGTTTTCCCTTTCTCCAGAGGTGTATCTGAGTAACATCTCTAGCTATTTAAGGAACTCCACCATCGACATTCCCAATGCCTGGAAAATTTCATAGAATCATAGAATAACTGTGTTGGAAGGGGCCTTTTAGGTCATTGAGTCCAGCACCCTGCTCAATGCAGGAATTCAAATCAAAATAGAACTGACAGATGGTTGCCCAATTCTCTCATGAATGCTTCCAGCGATGGAGCGCTCACCACCTCTTGAAGCAGTTGGTTCTGCTGTTGTACTGCTCTAACTGTTAAGAGGTTTTTCCTGCTATTCAGCCTATATCTGGTTTCCTGTGGTTTCCTCTTTAAAAAAAAAACCTACACCTCGCAGAATCCCCCCAATCAATACAGCCAATGACCAGCCAGCCCAGAAAAGTCTAGGAGTTGTCATCCAAAAGAAGTAGGCTTCAAACATTTACCTTAATGCATCCCCATCAATGATTTCCACTGATGCATAATTCCACTGCCCCAGTTGTAACTCTCTATGCTGGCAAGTGGGGATTGTCTTGTAGTGAGATTTTTATTTTTATTTATTTATATTTAAACTTCTATACCACTTTCCTTTGTCAATGACAAACTCAAAGCACTTAACAACATATTCAAAAAACAACAAAACAGAAATACAGTACAGCATCAAAATTACACTATAACAAAACGAAAACAATGCAAAAATACATTTGAATATTCAAAAAACAAAATCAGTATAGTACAGTAAAAATACAACAAAACAAAAATTCAAAAATAGACATCATAATGCAATATCATACAAATTTCAAACCAATAAACAATACATATTTCAAAATCAAACAGTACACAGTTCAAAGCAATACTATATGCAAAAATACACAGTAAATACATTGCAGAGACTCAGAGATATTTAAGTAGTGGCTTTTCAGTTCCACACTGCCAGTGAGCTTCTATGACTGAACATGTAAACTCCATTATTGGACCAATATCCACAGGAGAACTGTCATGTACAATTCAATTGATACATAGCAGCGTCTTGGTAGTAACGAGGGAACTCAGATATAAGAGTGACAAATTAAGAAGAACAGTGAAAGAGAGACAACCAAAGTGGAAATACAATGGTACCTCGGTTTATGAATTTAATGCATTCTTCAAGAACCTTCGTATTGTGAAAAATTCATAAACTGAAACATGCATGTGGGGTGTGTTACTACAAACCTCCCAGGCACAATGCATCCTAGGGAAACTCGCTTTGTATTGTGGGGAAAAATCGTAAACCGAGGCATTATTTTCAATGGATTTTCATTTGTAAACCAAAAATTACATTAGCCGAGGCATCGTAAACCGAGGTACCACTGTACCATCATAGCCTTAAGGTAAATAACATTAAGAAAGAGGCAAGTTAATTGAAATATTTGATAGATGGGAGCAAATTACAGTGATAACAAAAGCAACATTTCCCCCAACAGGAAAGAAATATGGGTAAACCCAAAGAGACACTATGTTGATACAGTTTAGATTGACAACGTTTGGAGGTATAAATGCAACAGATGTGCAAGAGTTACTAATCACAATGGCGATTATAACAATACAAGTTAAGACAATAAAAAATAGGATTTCTTTCCCATAAAGATGAAGTTCACAGGTTGTGGCTCAAAAATTTAACCAAACTACATCCTAGGTTAGCAAAACAATATGATATCATACTGCAGACAGATGCTGTGGTTGACTGGATGATAAGTGGTCCAATGTTCTTGATTATGAAAGATAAAGATCTTGGTTAAAAATTGGTTAAGCTGATTGATGTGGTGATCCCAGGTGGTGGTCAGGTTGAAGAAAAGTACAGTGGTGCCTCGTTTAAAGAGCATAATGCATTCCACGGGATTGTTCTTTAAACAATTTTGCTCTTTAAGCAAAACACCATTGTAAGTGACCAATTGTGACTTCTGGGGGAGGGAGATTGCAAACCTCTATTTTGTTGTTAAGCGAGTTTTTGGTTGGTTTTAGCTGTTAAGCGAGGCGACCATTCAGAGAAAATTCTGCTCTTTAAGTAAGTTAGTCTCTAAGCAAGGTGCTCTTTATGCGAGGTTTTACTGTAGATTGGAAAAGATCATGACATATCATGATTTGAGAAAAGAATAGATACCAGTAGTGATAAGAGTGTTAGGAACAAGCTTAAAGGGATTGAAAAAAGCATCTGGGTGTGATTGGCATTGATAAGATCACAATAGAGCAGTTGCAGAGAGGAGCACTACTACATACCAGTCATATTAGCAGGCAATACCTCACTGACTCTTAGGTGCAAGGCTAGAACCTGAGAAGTGGGGTTCAAAAACTCCAGTCTGAATATCTAATGGACATTGTAAAGGTCACCTTGCTCGAAACCCAGTCATATCCAACTCTAGGGTTCGGTGCTCATCTCCTTATATGGCCAAATTGCCAGTGCTGTCTATGTCTGCAGACATTTCCGTGGACATGTGGCAGGCATGACTAGACACCAGAGTGCAGGGAATGCTATTTACCTTTCCACCAAAGTGGCCCCTATTTATCTACTTGCAATTTCTTGATTTCGAACTTCTAGGTTGACAGGAGCTGGGACAGAGACAGAAGCTCACGCCATCATGCAATCCCCGGGTCTTGAACTGCTGACCTGGTGACCTTACAGTCTTCAAGTTCAGCTTTTTAAGCACTAAGCCACTGCAGTTCCCTACTGTACATCTTTGCTAATGATAATAGTGTGTCATTAAGTCAATTCTTATTCATGGTGATCCTTTTCAGGATTTTCTAGATAAAGAATACACAGAAGTGTTTGCCATCTCCTTATTCTCTGGGCATCCTAGGACTGTGCAGCTTGTCCAAGGCTTCATATGCTGCCTTTTCCAGGAAGCACAGTGGGGAAACGAACCCCGTCTCTTTGATTCTGCATCCAGATACCTAACTCACCAACTTAATATTGAAAGATACAGAAATAATTCATTGTCTCTTGTGCTCAATTTATATTTAAAAAGTACAGTAATACCTCATACAAAGTCTACTTCATACAACATCGAATTCATACAACATCGCCTAATTCCTTGGAAAAAGTTGCCTCATACAAAGTTGCTGTGACTTTGTATGAGGCATTGGGTTTTTTCCCCAGGATGGTTTGTCCCCTAAAATCAGGGTTGTTTGACATGTTTTTGTAATGTATTTAGCCTTTAGACAATGAGTTCTTAAAGTTCTGTCAGTTTCGTGTCTGTTTCCTTGACTTTGCCCTGAGGTCTGTGCTGTTACAGTACAATGTATCTCTGTGGAAATGACGTTGTATGAGGCATCGCGGCAAGGGTTTGGATGTTGTATGGGGCATCGCAGCTAGGATTTTGCATGCCTCATACGAAGTCCAAATCCGTATAAAGTCCAAACTTGTGGAACCAATTTTGGACATTGTATGAGGTATCACTGTACAAGTAACACAAACACATGCAGCCAATTACAATGCCTTCTGTCACCCTTGGAGAAATTGCCAATGTTCTTTGAATCACCTTAGGACCTCTTTTGAAACACAGCTTGGTAAAAGACCTTTTACTCCATCCAGAAAGAATCCAAAATTGATTTCATGCAAGGTGGTGTTTTAAATGGCTAAAGGAAGCAGGAGTAAACACCTACCGTTGAGTTCCTTCCAAAAATAAATCCACAGCTAAGCAAACAGCGCTACGTATATATCTGAACAAAATCCATTCTAAGAGGTTTGTAGGGTCTAACTCTAATGTGTAATATTAGTCTGGCTGTGGCTGTTGCTGCTAGAAGTGGCAATATTAGAACTACTCATTATGTGAAATCCACCAGACTTCACAAACACCCCGTTGGAGGCCTTTCCCAGCTCTTGTTCAATTCCTCATTTCCAAAACAGGTAAACAACTCAGAAGTAGGACAGCCATGTGTTCTGTTTTGCAGACCACACTCTTCCACTTGAACGGCCATCAGAGAACGGCCTTTTATTCCAAGATGTTCTTCCTATGGTTATTCCTCTCTAAACAAATCTCAGACTGGATAGACAGTTTGCCCAGACTGAGACTTGTTTAAAGAGGAATAACCAATGGAAGAAAGATCAGGGGCCAGGAAATTGGCCATCACAACTTAGCACCCGGGCAGTAGACCAAACAAGCCTACGGGTCAATTGATCATAGTTTTGCCAACACTGGTGAGACATCTAGTAACTTGTTTTACATTGCAGTCATTACTTCTGAATTTGCACATATAATTAACAGATGAAAATATTATACACATCTGTGACTCCCTTTGACTTCCTTTCAGGTGACCCATTTTGTCTTTTGAGTTAAGCAAATCTACCTCACATTATTTATTTATTTTTGTAATTTATAAAATATTTTATTTAAAATAAAAGATAGAAAAAGAACATACTGTACAAATATGAAATTTAAAATACACAAAATCTTAACAAATGTGTGCAAACTACAATGCGAATCATTGTATATAGTGAGACATTATATACCTTCATTTAACTGTTCTCTAGGGTTTCTCATCCTTGGGCCCCCAGATGATCTTGGATTCATTTCTCAGAAGCCCTCCCTGATCAGTAGGTGTGCTGACTTGGTTTTCTGGGAATTGAAGTCCAAGAACACCTGGGGCCCCTGTCATTTATTGCTATATTCCATCTCTCTCTATACCAGCCATCCAATTAAAATTCACAATCTACTTTCCATTTTTAACAATAATCAGTCTCAAAGCTGTTGCCAATGTAATAATCATTTCTTTCTTATTCCATTCTATCTGTTTATTTCCAAAGTCCATTAATAATGCTATTTTAGGACACTCTCCAATTTTATGGACAATATATTCCAAATCTATATTGGCTGGATAGCTCAGTGTTTGAGGCATCTGACAGTGGAGTCAGAGGCTGGGAGTTCAATTCCCCACTGTGCCTACCAGAAGAAGACATGAGCAGTGGAGTTAGTCACAGGGAAGCTGCACAGTCACAAGGTGTCCTCAGAAGAAGGAAATGGAAAACCTATGTGTCCTCTGCCTAGAAAATCCTAGAATGGGTTGCCATAAGTCAGAATTGACTTGACAGCATGCTGTTTCACAACATATCTCACAGGACAAGGATGTGCTCACACAGGAACACAGAAGTTAAACTAATTAGCATATGTTCAATGCCAGGTGTTTGTTTTGTATCACCCCACATTTAAAACTATTTTTTTTAGTGCTAATCAGAATAACAACCATCTGCTACTGCCAGCTGTGGGAAGCTGTATTGATTTGCATGCTTGTCTGTCATTCTGATTGATCAGACTCTGTGCCTCTGTATCTGGCATATATAAGCTCATGCCTTGAAGTTTCACTCCTATATCTGATGAAGTGGACTTGATCCATGAAAGCTCACATTAAAAATGTAGCAATTAGTCTTTAAAGTGCTGCAGTGTCCTTGTTTTTATTTTCTGATATACCTGAAACACAGACTAACACTGCTACTATAAAAAAAAATCCTGAATAATATAGTACATTTCACACAGAAGGCCTAAATTTCAAACTGCAGCTTCTTTCAGTAAGCCTAATTAAAAGGGAGGAGAAAATCACTGCAGACAATACTGAGGTACAAGTACCAGCCTGCTCCCAATGAGCCTGTGTAGACCAGGGGTTACCAACCTATGGCCCATGAGCCAAAACGTGGCCCACAGCGCCATTCCATCCGGCCCATCGCCACTTCCAACGCAACCTGAAGTGGAAGTGAGCACATTTACGGCAGCCATCAAACATGCCCATGCATTTGCAAACAGACCCGTGGTTGTCATAAATGCAGAAGTGGTTGCATTTATTATATCTGTAAATGCACCCGCTTCCGCTTCCAGGGTGTGTGGTTTGGCCAGCTCAGCTGTCTGGGAGGCATGGTCAGGCTCACTCCTGGTGTAGGCAAACCCATAGTTTCTTACTGTTATTCCAAGTCTTATTTTGTCTGTTCTGCTTGTATTAGAAGCAGTTTGGAGAAACTACAGGACAGAACATTTGAAGGTGTAAATTTCAAGAGGAGGCATGGTCTGCTAAACTTAAATCCCACATCCTGGTGTAGAACAATTACAGACCCAAAAACTCACATTGCTAATTTGTTGCAAACACAAGTGTGTAACTGGTATTCGTTTCTAACTAGGGATGTTATGGAATGGCCAGATAGTGCATCATTCTGGGTTTGTGGGTGTCTTTATGGAGTCCTGTTGCCCTGTTATTTGTCTACTCTAAATGGAGTGATGATGTAAGGAAGATAGTGGAACATTCCCATGGTTGTGTAATTGGGTTCAAAATGTCTCTGGAAGTTGCACAAACTTGCTGACTCATAACAGCCCATTCAGCAGTGGTTACATGATAACAGGCTTCTGGGATTAGTCCTCTGAACTAGCTCAACAGTGGTGTCTACTCTTCAGAAGTTCCTACATCTAAGTAGAAAGTGGCTATAGGAAAACTTTATTTTAATGTTCCAGGGACTTACCCGTTTCCATGTGACCATTACTAATGTCAACAGAAATTAGGTGAATAAGTCTCCCATGTGTTGAGGAGAGAAGACATCTCTAAATTTAGAGCAATACTACACTGAAAGTGGAAACACCTTTCACAACACCCACTGCTGACATTACAAAAGGATCATTGACTGCAAATTTATTTAAAGCATGCTAATGTACTGAAGTTTTTTTTTTAGGTCATTTGAAATCCTTTTGCAGTTTTATTGCTCTTTCATAGAATTCGAAGTGGATGTTTCCAGGACTAGAAACTCAAGTAAAAGAAGGTCATAATCAGCTAGGGTTTGTTTTTGCAATATTTCACTCATCCAACCCAACAGTAGAAAAAAGGGATGTGACTTATTCTCCTTGTGTGCAAGGACAAATAATACCCCACTCCACCCCTCTGTTCATGATAGCACAACAGCCGTTCATATAGAATTGTCAAGAATTTCCATGCCACCAGGAATTATTTTCTGCAGAAATGGGCACAATTTACACATCATTCAGAGGCTGCTATTTCTTTATCTTGCATTTGCTTGAAAACACCGAGGAAGCTGTTCGCATCTTTCTGAACCACCACCACTTTTCTGTGATTGCTGAGTGGGCATGTAGTGCTTCTTAAATACCCCTGGTGGTATAGTGGTTAAAACTGCTGTACTGTAGCCACAACTCCTGCCGTGAGTTTGATCCTGATGGGGATCAAGGTTGACTCAGCATTCCATATTTCCAAGATCAGTAAAATGAGTACCCAATGTGTTGGAGGGAAAATGCTAATTACCTTGTGAACCACCAAGAGAGTGCACTAAGCACTATGAGGTGGTATGGGGCAATAACAATTACACGTATATACTCCCCCTTAGCACTTAGTGCACTCTCTGGGCAGTTCACAAGGTAATCAGCATTTTGCTCCCAACATGCTGAGTACTCATTTTATCAACTTAAGAAGGTTGGGGTTAAATTGCATTGCGTAGGAAAAATATTCTAGGTATTCATATGCTTTTAAAGACTACATTTGTTTTATTACAAGTAAAGCAAAGGTTTTAAAAATATAAAAGAAAGAAAATTTTGCTCCTTTATCAATGTTCAAGTCTCTCTCACTAAATTATCAGTATATATTTTTTCAAAAGACAAAAGGAAAGGCTTTTATAATTGTTTTTGTTCTGAATAATTCATCATGTTATAGCCTAACAGTATTTTCTCTTTCTAGCCATTTTTAAATCTCAAGAATGCTTCCTGATTCTTGCTATCCCCAGTTAAATAATACATTTTATGATGATTTTTTAAAGCATTAAAACCATTTTCAATAAACAGATACTGTATGTGAGTGTTGGATCCACAAAGGCTGTCTTTTACAACCTCCATCTGTTCTGGATTCAATTGTCTGGGGTGTATAAGCAGGCTAGGTTATGAGAATCACACTGTAAAGAATCAATTTACATATCACATTTTCACGTCTTAATCCTTGACATCTTTAATTGCTGCTTCCTAAAGCTGAAAGGCCTGGCCTTCTAATTCACCCATTAGTCAGCATTTCTACAGGGCCAGGAAGCACAGAAGACAAAACCATTAACGAAGGCTCCATCCCCATTAGTTCACCCCAGGAGGCATTTAATGATCTCAACAAAAATGTTTATATGGCCCAGTTGGGTTCTCTTTTACTCAATAACCCAGCTGGATGCAGAAATGAAAGTTGTGACCCTTTTCAAACTTCCAAAAATACTTTTGGATGGGTAATTAGGTTTGCAAATTAAGCAATACTTTTGGCAACAATCACAATAAAAGAAAAGTACAGTATTAGGGATTGTTTGATATTGTCTGGAGGAAGAAAAGCATATATAGGGTACTGGAAGAGATGGACACACAGGGCATTTTTCCATTACAAATTGATAGCTTTGGAAACAAATTTTTCTTTTAAAATATAAAAAAATGTTTGTTTGCTTGTTTCTTTCATTGGTAAGTAAGTCTCAGGGAAGTGCCTCAAAGGTTCTGATCCAAAACATGCTTATCTGGAAGTAAGTCCCATTGAAGAGACTTAAATCTGAGGAGATATACACAACATTGTATGTTTTCCTCCTTATTTTAAAATGAATGAGATGGCACTATAAATATGAAAAAAGGTTGGGGTGCTATATTAGAGCACATGATACACATCCACAAGCTCATTTGTCCAATCTTCATTACTTCTATGTTGTGCTAGGGAGATTTTTCTATGAATTCCTAGAGTGTTACCTAGACACAGTGTTTCCCAATCTTTGGTTTTTAGACTTCAATTTCCAGAAGCCTAAGTCAATTCACCAAAGCACTGATGAGCCAATGTACTGACTTAGGCTTCTGGGAATTGAACTCCACCAGTGCTCCATGGAACATAGTTTGGGAAATACTGACCTAGATGGTGCTCAGTTATTTGCATCAATTTTCTCTCTCAGTATAAGCTACACATGTTCATGTGAATTATCAAGTAAAGGAAACCCAACACAAAGGCAACCATAAGATGAATCCAAAATACACAACACAAACTAAGCTACAATAAAATATCATAAACTATCAAAACATTAGACTTAAACAGGGTTAAATGACTTCAAAACACTGTTATAGTTAAGATAAATACAAGTACAGTTTACAGCTTTTAAAAGTTATTTCTTACTTTGGAGCTACAGGAAACTGAATAAATTCTTTTTGAACCACAATGTTATAGTTAAACAACAATTTTAAATATAGTAGTTTTTTTACCCCACAACCACACATGAAAAATTGTTGCCTTGCTGTGGCAGAGGGACGTGTGGTTTGGTGAGGCTATGGCTTATGCTAGGGATCCTCAACCTACAGCCAGTGATGGGCTCCAAAAAAATTTACTACCATACTGTGGGTGTGATATGGTGGGCATGGCTGTGTTGCACCCAAATTAGGACTACTTTATTTCAAAACTTGGATAGGTGGGGCCAGCCAGAATTTCTGCTACTGGTTCTGGCGAACTGGTGCAAACCTGCTGATGCCCATCACTGCCTACAGCCCACATCATCAAATCATCCAGCACATGCCCTCATTCCAGCCACCACTTCCACTGCCACCACCATCACCTCAATCAATGTCTCCTCTGCTTGGCTTGGTATGTACCTAACAGTGCTCCATAGTAGGGCAGATGTTGTAAGGGGAGCGTGAGGGAGTGTGACCTGACACCCAGCTTAAAAAGGTTGAGGACCACTGGTCTATGCCATGTAGGACCATCCAAGACACACAGGCCATAGTGGAGAACTCAGACTAAATGTGATCCACTGGAGATGCAAATAGCAACCCACTCCAGCATCTTTGCGAAGAAAACCCCATAGACAGTATAAAAAGGCTGAAAGATATGACACTGGAAGATGAGCCCCTCAGGTTGGAAGGTGTCCAATTTGCTACTGGGGAAGAGTGGAGGACAAGTACAAGTAGCCCCAGAAAGAGTGAAGTGGCTATGCCAAAAAGCTGTGAATGTATCTGACAGTGAAAGAAAAGTTTAATTCTATAAAGAACAATATTGCATAAGTAACTAGAATGTATGAATCAAGTTGCTCTAGACATGATCAAAAATGAAATGGCAAGGCTGAACATTGACATCCTGGGAATCGGTGGTTTAAATTTGATCGAGATGGGTGAATTTAATTCAGGTGACCATTACATCTGTTACTGTGGGCAAGAATCCCATAGAAAAAATGGAGTGGCCCTTATAGTGAATAAAAGAGCGAGGAAAGCAGTAATGGGATACAATCTCAAAAATGACAGAATGATCTCCATCCAAATCCAAGGCAAACCATTCAATATCACAGTAACCCAAGTCTATGTAGACTGATGCAGAAGACACCAGAGTGAACTGGTACTTGGAAGGAAAGATACTAACTGTTCCTTGGAAAGACAACTACTAAAGCTGAAGCTCAAATACAGTGGTACCTCATACAACAATTTTAATCCGTTCCATGGGGCTTGTTGTTGTACAAAACAATTGCTATATGATACATACATCGTATAGCGATTTTCCCTATGGGATGCATTGTACAATGTTTTTTTTTTTTGCTAAGTGGTTTTTCCCATTGAAAAATTGTTGTACGATTTTTTCCATAGGGAAAATTGTTATGCGGGATGCAATTCCCCCCAAAAAAACAAACAAACAAACAACAACACCTAATTGTTATCCGATTTTGTTGCTATACAGGGTGATTGTTGTATGAAGTTCCACTGTACTTTGAACACCAAATGAGAGGAGAGGACTCACTGGAGAAGGCCCTAATGCTAGGAAAGATTGAAGGCAAAAGGAGAAGAGGTGGTAGAAAATGAAATGGTTAGGCAGTATCATAAATGTGGTGTGTGTGGTTATGAGCAGATGCTAAAGGATGGCAGATGACAGAGAAACCAGGCATGCTGTGGTCCATAGTATCGTGAAGTGTCGGATTCAACTGTGACTGAACAACAGCAACAAACAACAACAATAACAAGCTTTTTAAAGTCAATATGATATGGAAGGGCAGCAGTTAAGGAATTAGAAAAGATAGTCAAATGTAAAGATGTGTCACTGAAGACCAAGACCATTCACACTATTGTGCTCCTTATCACCATGTAGGATGTGAAAACTGGACAGTAAAGAAAGCTAATAGGGGGGGGGGGACAATCCATTTGAATTATGATACTGGAAGAGAGTTCTGCAGATACCACGGACTGCAGAAAGACAAACAAGTGGGTCCAAGAGCATGTCAAACTTGAACTGTCTCTGAAGATGAAAATGATGAAGCTGAGGCTATCATACCTTGGGCACATCGTGAGAAGGCAAAATTCTTTGGTGAAGACAGTAATGCTTGGAAAGATTGAAGACAGAAAGAAAAGATGACAAAGCATGAGATTCATTCACTCCATGAAAGAAGACACAGGCTTGAATCTGCAAGAGTTGATCAGGGCTGTTGAGGACAGAACATTTTGAAGTCTTTCATTCATAGGGCCCCCATAAGTTGGGGATGGCTTGACAGCACATAACAACAACAACAACCATGTAGCAAAAGGAGGAGTGAAGTTATGCCTGATGAGGATCAACTGTAAAATAGTTATACCTATATTTTAAGAAAAGGATTATAAGTAATTAGTTATATGTATTTGATTACCGGGCGGGGAGTAGAAGAGGCGCCGGAGCTGCTGGACTCACCGTGCCTCCCCCCCGGGCTCACGCCATTGGCCCTGGGATGAAAGGCAGCTGTGACCGGTGGCACTCCCCCTGGCCCTGTCTGGACGGGGAGCAGAAAAGGTGCCTCTTTGGCTCCATCCGTACCCCAGCCGGCCATGGGAGGTGGGAGAGACAGCTGCTGCTCATTAGCTGCTACTTCCGGAGCTGCTGGGTCTATTGTGGGCCAAAGACCATCATCTTGTCGGACCCCCACCCTTGGTACTCATCAGACCCCTGCCCTCGGTGAGAGTAAGGACGGGAAGAGAGATTGGCCCCAGCTGTGGCTACAAGACCCCACTGTTGCCAGAGCTGCCGGACTCGTCAGACCCCCGCCCTCGGGGAAAGCAAGGACAGGGAGAGAGACTGGCCCCAGCTATTGGTGGAAGACGCAGAGTGTGATGTTTCCTCAGCTGAAGACATTGAGCCCAGGGCTCCGTCATAGACGTTGAGCCCTGGGCTCCATCTGGGATGTTTGAGCCGGGCTCCATCATTTGTGGACTTTGTTGTATAGTATTTGATATTGTGATATTTGATATTATCTTATATTGTATTTGATATTATATGATATTGTATTTGATATTATGTGATATTGCTTTGATATTTCTGATATTTGATACTTTGTGATACTTTGTTACATTTTGTCTTTTCATTGTAAGCCACCCTGAGTGGTGCCAACACCAGTAGGGCGGGGTATAAATTAAATCATTCATTCATTCATTGAGGCACAAATATTTGTCATACTTTCATGGAGTAAAAATTGTATACTAGAAACACAATAATAGATATAGACAAAGATGCATAGATGTAGAGCTCTACATTCTTCTTTAGCTTTTACATTAAGTTTGGGAGGCTTAATGTTTCAAAAGACTACTTTTCAAAAGCTCAAATACATCAGACCTTACATCAGTTCCACATTGATGCCAATGCAGTGCTTATGCACACTGTTTGAGAAAACGAAAAAGCACACAGGGAATCTAACACAGCATCTGTCTTTACTTAGTGCTTGTCTTTCCCATCAATGTCATATATAGCTTTGTTTCTTTTCCAAACAAAAGTAGTGCATGGAGACAGAATAGCTTTTACTCATGATAGTCAAAATGCCCACATGGGGACTGGCGGAATGATGGAGTTAATAAAACATTTCATTTTGAAATGGCAATCAAAGATCAATGTGGTTTTGCTGTTTTAATGTCAAGTCCAAACAAAGAAATGAAGTTCAGTTCCCTTCTAGATCCATACAATGAAGTCATACATTACCTGAAACACCGCAGGCACATTCTTCTGAAATGTTGATGATACAAAATCAAAACTCCCCTTCTTCTCGCTTCTGGTTTCTGCTACAAAGAGCAAACTGCTTGAAGGCATGTGAAACAGGTTGGTTTTGATACAAGAGCATAAAGGTAGTCCCAAATTTCAGAAAGCAGAGAAAGGACATTTTACTCTCCAATAACCCCCACCCCCCCAAAAAAAAATCACCAGGCTTCAATGAAAAGACTTCAGTGTGAGACCGCTGAAATGGAATGTCTGATCATATTTACTAATTGCAGGCGCACCCCCCAATAAAGGACTCAGACACTGGTAAAAGTGGATAACGGCATTGGGCCACATTTATTGATTCATGCCCTAGTCCGAATTATAAATTTCTATTGGTATTCAACCAATTATAATTCTTAAGGCAAGCAGGCCGAAGTAACACTGGTAAGGCTCCACCCAAAATTCCCAATGGCAATTGGTTACAATGTATCCATTTGTATCAATTTGTTTGTTGACAACAAACAAATTGTTGACCGTAGTCAATAATCTAACTGCTGACCCCACCCTCTGACGCGTATCCGTAAAATAACGGGGTGATGCCTACTGCCCAGCTCGTGCCATCACCCCATTGCCTGGTTCGTCGTTGACCGGACAACGTTAACCAACTTGTGCCTGTCTAGTGTTGTCCAGTCAATTGCAAACCTGCCGGATACCTGTGGGTCATAAATGTTTACCTTACCAGTGCTACCCGCCACACGGGGAGGCTTCAATAAAGGCTCACCACCCCCCTCCCAGACCGTCAGCTCGATCAACAGGCCTGCTCGCCAATCTCCTAACAAGAGGTCCATACCTCCCGGCGACAGATGGACCCCATCCCCTGTGTAAAGCTCATAATTTTGGAGACTGATGGTGGGGTGTCGTATGACGCGCCCCCAACCCTTGTCCATAAGGAACCGGGCAATAGCCCTGTTCACCAAGCGCCGAGCCCGATCAAGGGCTTGGAGGTTAAACCCTCCCCTGTAAGCGTGCCGCGGTATCATGTCCGACCAAAGTAGGGTTGTGGCGGGCCACACATAATGCAAGTAGGCCAGGTCACCGCAAATCGCATGCTTCAGCGATAGGCCCGTGACCTGTCCCAAATCATTACCCCCGAGGTGTATAATCAGGACATCAGGCGGGTCAGCATCCCTGATGGAGAAAAGGAATGGCAACAGTTCCCGCCATAACATTCCGCGCTTACCGTACCACCTGAGACTTGCGGATGCACCCAGTCCCAGTCGGGGTCCCCACTCTGTCGCCGCAGCAAACTGCGCTGCCCTGTGCACATAGCTGTGGCCCACCAGCCATACTGTCACCGGTGTAAGACGACACCCAGGGTCTGTCAAGGAAAAAAGGAAACAGGGCAGTGACTTAACTGGTACTCACTGTTGAAGAGGGCGAACATACAACTGAAAACATCGTGATCCCCACCGTCCCATGTTGCATATTTCAGCCCCAGAGTACCCAAACGCCGCTGCGGTGGAAGCCGCTCCTATCCTAAATGAATGGGTGCCATAACGAGCCCCGGGGAGGCCCACACTGGCTAGTGCCTTACCGGTCACCTTCCAAAATTGAAATTTAGTAAGGGGAGACCCATCTTGGTGACAGAAAAATGGGCCAGAGTGCGTACCACGTAGTGCAAGGAACTCCTGTAGGGCACCAACCGGACAGATGTCAGCCATGGAACATCGTAGCAGTCTTACACCACTGCCTACACCGTGCTGATCAACCTTAGAGGAGCGTATCCTCAACTGAGCCCAATCATTGGAAACATAGACATCTTCGAGTTCCAGTGCCCTACGACTCGCATCCGCCTTAGACAGTAGCACCAGCTCACTGATGCGGAGCGCCCCAAAAAAGGCCACCGTAGTAGCCGCGTGAAACAGGGTTGCCTCATACCTGTCGAAACACAGGTCATGCCAACCCCGTGCAAGGTGGGTAAGTACCCCTGGAGAAATAGGGTGGCGGTCGTCCGGGCTGCGCCCACGTTCCCGCGCCCACCCTTCCAAAACATGTCGTATGCGAAAATCATTTGTGCTGTCAGCAAAACCACCCACCTTGGCCATGAATGCCAGCGCTGACAGCCTGGATGCTATGGTGCGGGGGGCTAAGCCCTGGGCATGTAAGTAAACCATAAATTGGAGGACGTGAGCCACTGGGATGGGCCAACTTTCAGGCAGCCGTGATTGGGCACAAAAGGCCCTGAATGAACTGAATGCATGGTTATACGCCTTACGCGTGCGGGGGGCGAGCGACATGCTGATCGCCCGGTTCACCTCTCCTTGCCAAGCGTCCATATCTCGTCCGGGAGCGGCGAGGGAAATTCCTCTGCGTCCGGGGCCAAGGCGCGGAACCGGGGGATCTGCAGGCAGGACAAAGCATCAGCAATATTGTTATTAATACCTGGAACATGTCTGGCCCTAAAAAGCACATTGAGGCATAGGCTGCGCAACACAAACTGGCGAACCAGTTCCATGACCCTGGGAGATTTTGACGTCTGTGAATTGACAATGTGGACAACTGCCGCATTGTCACACCAGAAATGGACGACCGAATTGGCCCACTCCTCGCCCCATAGCATCAAAGCTCCCAGAATGGGGAAAAATTCCAGATACGTGAGATCGCGCAAGCGATCCGTGCCCCACCAGCCTGGCGGCCATCTGCCATAGGCCCACTTCCCTTCGAAGTAAATCCCATAACCCAGGGACCCTGATGCATCCGACTGAACCTGAAAACAAGGGGAAACCAAAAGATCGGACCTCCAAAAGGACACCCCGTTGAATTCCCTCAGGAACTGGAGCCAGATGAGCATATCAGCCCTCATGCCCCTGTTCAGTCGGACCCTGTGGTGGGGCCTGGCCAAGCCAGTCATGGCATCGCACAAGCGTCGAGCAAATGCTCTGCCAGGTGCGACGACCCTGCAAGCGAAATTGAGGTGACCATGTAACACCTGGAGCTCCCAAAGGGACACCTTGCGTTTTGCCAGCAAGTCCAAAATGAGTGCAACGATCCGGGAAACCTTATCCACAGGTAACCTGGATGCTTGCACGACCGTGTCAATCTCCACCCCCAGGAATGTGAGCTTGGTTGAAGGGCCCTCGGTCTTTTCGGGCACTAAAGGGACACCGAGTTCCTTCATTAGCGTCTGAAATGTATTTAGGAGACGCGTGCACGTGTCCCAGCCCCGTTCACCCCCGAATAAGAAATCGTCGAGGTAGTGGGCTACAGACCGGGACCCTGACCTGCGAACAAAGGCCCATTGCAGGAAGGTGCTAAAGCGCTCAAATGCTGAGCATGAAATGGAGCAGCCAAAAGGCATGACTTTATCAAAATAAAATTCACCCCGGAACTTGAAACCCAGCAGCTCAAAGTCGCCCGGGTGCACTGGCAGAAGACGGAATGCCGACTTGATGTCGCACTTAGCCAGTAGTGCACCCGGGCCACATGAGCGCACCATGCGCAGTGCCTGGTCAAAAGATGTATACCTGACCGAACAAAGGTTGTCAGGGATAGCATCATTGACCGAACGGCCGGCCGGGTAAGACAAGTGGTGTATCAAACGGAACTCCCCCGGTGACTTCTTGGGCACTAACCCCAACGGGGAAACCTTGAGATTGGGAAATGGTGGGACAGGGAAAGGGCCAGCGACCCTGCCAGCAACAACTTCCTTAGCAATGCTCATGGCAGCCACCTCCTCCCTTCCCCTGAGTGATAACAGGTTGGGTGCATCTTGAGGGGACCTGACCCCTGTGAAAGGAATGTAAAACCCCTGCTGGAAACCCTCAAGCAGGTAAGCTGCGTCTGCCCTCCTCGGGTACATCGTGAGCCAATGCTCCAACATGTCCACATTAATTGGGGAGGGGGCCTTTTGCTTGACCAGCTCCCTCCGCGGCAGTTCTGCCCGCTCCCTGTCCACCTCTACCTCTGCCCCGCAGTCCGCCTGCCCTAGGACACGCGGAGGCGGCATGGGGGCCAGCACAAGAGAGGCACTCATGCCTGTATCAGCACTGCTTCCTGTTGCACGCACCATTGGCCGAGAAGCTCCAACACAGCAGGCGGGCTGGAACCCCCTGCCCCGCCACCTGGCGGGGTGCCTGAGCTGGAGCAGCTCGCTGGACCGCATGTCCACAATGGTACCTCTCCCCTGGCGCCGGGCGCGTGGGGGTCATGTACAGAAGCCACAGCTTCTAGCAGGGCTCATCCCACCTCATCTCCGGGTGTAGGGGCACTCTCATACGGAATTCCTCATCGTAAGCCAACCACGACGGGCCGGGGAAATCAACCATCGCCCGGTATATGTTGTCCAAATACTGGACCATCGGAATTGCCAGGTCAGGCCGGGCCCTGAGGTACACCGCCATGTATATAAGGTACGCGGGTAACCAGTTGGCCCACGTGCGTGGCGGCTTACGTCGACAAGACTGCTCCTTGTCCTTCTCGTCCTGCCCCTCCCTCTCCTCTTTGGTGGGTTCTCTATTCAAGAGGGAGAAAATGTCCACATACTCCCCCCGCCAGATCTTTTCCTTGAGCCAGGTGATCCCCGAGGGGCAATGAATAACCTGCTGTCGGCAAGGCCGACACCGGAACATTGACAGTGCTGGGCACCATGAAAGGAGCCTGTACCAGCCCCACCACCCCCAGTAAGTTCCCTGGAGGACAGGGTACCCCGCCCCAAGAGGGGCCTTGGAGTGTTGGAGCCGTTCCCTGATGGGCGGGCGGCGTCTGATCCGCCGTCCCAGCCAGGCGAGGCCACGGCCACTGTAAACCTCCCCCCGTTGTGGGTTGTGGTGTGGGTGCACTAGCTTGGACCATATACTCACAAGTTGCACCCCCATGGGCCGCCCCCACCAGGGGTTCCGGCCCACTGCAGGCGTCGGAGCTTGCGACCGCAACCGAGCTCGTAGATGGGGCCTGACCACTAACCGCTGGCGGCATCTACTGGGTGGGGAGCTGCGAGGCCGCGGCTGGCGCCGACCTACTTGCCTCAGGCAGCTCAACCTGTTCGGCCGCCTGCCGAGGACCGGCAGGCGCTGAGTTGACCTGTAAACCAAAAGGTGCCCCGGATGGATTAACTACCCCTAAAGATGCCTCGAGGGCTGCTATGCGGGCCAGCAGGGCATCAACGTTTACATAGCCCCCAATGCTGATGGGGGGCAAAGGGCTGGCCGGCCCACCGGCCACTGGCGCCGGGCCAGGTCTCTGGACCCTGGGGCCCGCATATGGCCATGCCCCAACCACCGGCCCCGGAGGGGCCGGGGGCATGCCCTCCGAGGGAAGGGAACCCAGCCAACCCCCTTGGTTAAAGCCCACCGCTGGAAGCTGCATGCCAAGGCCTGAAAGCCCAGCCTGGCTATGCGCTAGGCCCGGGCCGGTGGCTGCTAATTGCGGGCCCGGGGCCGCATCCCCAGCAGGGCCGGTCTGAGGCTGCCCAGCCTCAGGCCAGGGAGCAATCGACCCCATCCCGCCGGTCCCGGTGGGCGCCCCCGGAAAGGGGGCCTGCTGAGGGGGCGCAGTCGCGGTCCTCCGACCCGGCTGGCGCCTCCTGGAAGTGCGAACCGCGTTTGCCATTGCCTTCTTTTTGGAAGACATTGCCGCAAATCGTTGGGAAGCCGAAGAAAGAAGCGAAGAAGAAACCGCTGCCCGAAAAAGGCTTCCCAGCTAAAGGAGAGAGCGACGGAGCGATTGGGGAAAAACTTCTCCTCTCCGTCGCTTCGCAAAATGGCAGCGCGGCTGCCTCGTGGCCACCCCTTTTAAAGGGTGCTGGCCACGCCCCCTAACTACCCGGATGTCCAAGTCCGGTGGGGGGGGCCGCAAAGAGCACGGCGGCCATTTTGGCGCCGCGCTTGCATTCTGTTCTTTTTCACACTTAATTGGAGATTAATATTTACCTTCCCACAATGGATTCTAAAGTAACATAGAAAGATTTATCTATGATGGCTACTGCACTCTGGAGGGTGTGCAAGAGTAAAATCAAATTAGAAGATGGAGAAAGGAACTCACTGGACAAGGAATCACATTAAAGGAGGATATGGCTGAGGAATTTGACCCCCCATATGTCACTTGGAGGACTCTGAATAGGCTGAGGGTTGGAAGGTCTAAATGTAAGACCAACATACTCAAGTGGGAGCTGCTGGTAGACAACAACATGCTGTGTAAATGTGGAGAGATTCAGAATCCACCTAATTTGCTGGTCTGCCCGTTACTACCTGAAACATGTACCGATGGGGATAAATTTATATAAAAATGACTTTTGTAGCCTACCATTATTGGCAGTGTGGGCCAAAAGGCCATGAAATATAACAGGCAAAATAGACAAGATATTTCTGTGCAATAAATGTGCATTTATTGACTCCCAAAGGAAGCCACTGCCTTGATTGTGTAAGACCTAGCTGGACTGTTGATGATAGGACTTTCTAAAAGTCATGTTGTATTGATTAGTACTTAGTACTTAGCCTGGAGTGAATTGAGAGCACATAATACCAGCAAAATGAACAACAAAATAACAACAACAGACACAAAAATATATTATTGTCAGTGCTGGCTTGTATATTCTAGGAATTGCCCAACACCAGTAATTTTCAAACCCTATTTCAGGCAATGTCCCTTGATTAAATGCTCTTGCAAAAACCCTTTGCTAGATTTGTTAATGGATAAGACTAAGCTACATTTTACACTAAATGTGAGAGCCTCTTTCTGAAAAAAGCCATTCTTAGCCTAGTACAGGGCCATAGCTGAGGGGAGCATGGGGGGATTTGCCCACCTTTAGTTAGCAGTTTGCCCACCCTCAAACTCCCTGGCCACTAGAGGGTGCAAAGTGCAGTGGAATGCATTGGAAAAAATATTCGCCCACCCATATCTAGAATCCTGGCTATGACCCTAGCCTAGTACTGTATTTCCCTTCCATCACCCTTCCCCACCTGTGTTCTTTGTAAAAATGCATCATTTTCTGAAAGTTATTGTTTATTAAAGGAGTTATGCTAAGATTGGAAAATATTGTTCAGGGCTATGGCTCAAACGAAAAGAAACAGTGCTTGTCCTATTGCATGCTGATTGTTACTCTGCTTGGAGCTGCTTTTAGACTCATAGAATCATGGAGTTGGAAGGGGCCTATAAAGCCACTGAGTCTCACCTCCTGGCCAATGCAAATATTATTTCTTTACAACATGCCCAGGTCACTTTTAAGGACAATCCTTGTATCAAGCCTTAGATAACAAAGGCTTCCATACAACAATAACAAGAGTAAAAGTAAATAAACACTAGCCACAATGATAATAAACTCGTCCAAACACTATTAAAAACCAACGTACAATTGTAACTAAAAACTAAGGACTGTCAAAAAATGCACAACTAAGGAAAGGCCAACAGATAGGACAACTGATAGGTCTTCAGATCTTTTCTAAAATTCTGTGGGGGCCTCCAACAGAAAAGGTCATTTTTAGTTGCATATCTGCCTTCAAAGAAGGGCTTCCAATCATGATGAACATGGGCAGTTTAATATATGTGAAGATGGTCCTTTTAATTACTTGATCCCCATCTTTTTAAGGCATCAAATGTTAAAATCTGAACCAAGCCTGGAAAGGTATCATCAACTAGTATCTAGTATAGTGAACACAATGAAATGTGACAAGCAAGAGCAGGTTCTTCTTTCATGTCCAGATCAAACTTTAAACTGCCAAAAATGAAGCCAAATTCTTGCTTTAGTCTTTGCCTAAACTTAAATCCTCATCGGCACATGTTTCAGGTAGTAACGGGCAGACCAGCAAATTAGGTGGATTCTGAATCTCTCCACATTTACACAGCATGTTGTTGTCTACCAGCAGCTCCCACTTGAGTATGTTGGTCTTACATTTAGACCTTCCAACCCTCAGCCTATTCAGAGTCCTCCAAGTGGCATATGGGGGGTCAAATTCCTCAGCCATATCCTGCTTTAATGTGATTCCTTGTCCAGTGAGTTCCTTCCTCCATCTTCTAATTTGATTTTACTCTTGCACACCCTCAAGAATGTTTGTTTTTGCCATAAAGTTCTTCCTAGAAAGAGAGCATGTAATGAAATGAGTTTTTGGTTTATCACTGTAACAAATGGAACTAAATCACCGTTTAAGAGTAGCTTTAAGGGAAGTGGGGATATCTTTCTCAGCCCTTGTGCCCATATATTTTTCAAGTGGAAATGCTACAAATTGAACATGGAACCACCTGCATAGTACATGATATGGTGTGCCAACTACTCAGCAGTGGGCCCTCCTCCTTCACTTTATGCAAGCTTTATTTTCCAAATCCACACACAGCCTCTCTGTATCATGAAATAAAAGGAAGTGGGAGGAACATATCAACCTAACAGAGAGACATTACAGCCACCCATCAAGTACACGTTGGCTTAGTCCTGTCGCCAGGGTGTTTATATTAAGTTTTTTCCCTTGCTAAGCCTCTCCTGGAGAGGCCAAGGGTTTAACTTTGCTCTACTCATTGAGGGTGGTAATAACAAACATCCCCTCATTCACACATACAAACCTAGAAAAGGTCAAAAGGCAAGGTTGTTTTGAGAGAAAACATGTTCACAGTAGAATCTATAGCTCTTCAGCTCTTCATGAAGACAAAAACTTCAGCCGAAATACCAGGTGCTTTGATGTTTTATGGAAGGCTTACTAGCTCAAAGAGATGAGGACAGGAGGGGGACCTGTTGTAATCTTCATAGTATGACGAGCAATGTTCTTGCTTATATAGGGAGATTTGTCCAAGTTAGATGAAATGTTGATCAACAGAACCTAAATCCAGACCACCTCTGCTTGTCATTATTTAACCCTGCTCTGGGAGGAACTTTGCACTCATATAAAATGATATATGGTAGAAAGAGAGAGACTGTTATGTATGTTATCTGTGTTTTCTGACAGAAGTGGAATGTATCTTTTCTCATTCTTATGCAAATAAGTGGATCGAAAATGTGCACACTCTGTTAGCCAATGGGCTTGTTGTATTATTGTTATTGTTACTGTTTATAGTGTATATAAGTCCAAGTTTTGCCCCATCCAAACTGTGTTCAAACCCCACTATTAAAGAGCTGAATTTCACTACTTCACTCGTCTGCTTCTTCATTCCCTGAACACGAAAGAGACTCACTTTTTAATATATATTTTTATACCTCAGGCTCACACGGCAAGACTAATTTCTGAACAATGGGATGTTCTCTTTTACATAATTTGTTATTTAAAGTCTTTTGATGACCACTAACCTTGCTGTTCTTAAAGGTCAGACTAGCTTCCTTTAATAGTAATTCATAGCAATTACACTTATATCCCGCCCAATAGCACTCAGTGCACTCTCTGGGCAGTTTACAAGGCAATTAGCATTTTGACCCCAACATGCCATGCTGGGTACTCATTTTATCAACCTCAGAGGAAAGACGGCTGAGTCAACCTTTATCAGGACTGAACTCATATTTTGGCTGCAGTACAGCAGTTTAACCATTGCACCACCAGGACTCTTTAGCTTCTTTAGATCGTTTGGGCTAGAACTTCCATGAATCTCAAGAATCCCGGCAAGACTGAATCTCAAGAATCCTGTCAAGTCTGAGTGGCTGTGGGTGAGGGGATCTGGTCCTCATAAGGAGTTATTACCACTGGTTTGGGATGAGGCATCATTACCCCAATCCGACCCGGTGCACAACCTGGGGTCTTCCTGGACTCGTGGCTTCTGCTCCAGGAGCAGGTTACGGCCACGGCCAGGAGGGCCTTCGGACAAGTCCATTTATTAATCAATTGTGCCCACTCCTGGACCAGGAGGTCTTGCTCATGGTCACCCATGCCCTGGTCACCTCCCATTTGGACTATTGTAATGTACTTTACATGTGGCTGCCCTTGATGACCATCCGGAGATTGCAGTTGGTCCTGAATGTGGCAGCCCGCGGAGCCAGCCTATATACCCCTGGGAAAGCTGCATGGTGTTAGAGTGCTCTGCAAAAGATGGGTGTGGTTAACCAACTCTGGAAATGTTGCTATAGAGTTTAATTGACTTGATTCAATCTTATTCTTGTTGTGGTGAATAATAATAAAAAGTATGTCTTTTCAAGACATCCTAAATTTCTTCAGAAAGAAAGAATACCAAATGTTGCTGAGTATTTTAGACCAATCCCAGCATGCAGGAGGTTATTAATGTTAATTTTATCCCTGACTAACCAATAGAAAGTTTATATCTTCCCATCTCTAGGGTCATCTGACAACAGTTGCATGCAAACATTTAATTTCTCCAAGGTCTAATTTCTTTTTCAACAGAGGAATTGAGTTGTTAAGAAACATATTTTAGCTCTGAGAAGGGTAACCTGATGTCCATTACCAAGAGGAAACAGATCCATGTCCTCTACTCAGTTTCCATTGCCTAATACAAAAGACCAATTTCCTGGTGGTTGCTTTTGATCTTACAATTGGCTTCCCCGACCCCTGGCAGTGGAGAACATGACAGGGCATCAACGTGGCTGATGCTCTTGCTGGGCCTGTGCACGAAAGTAAAATTGTATGCATTTAGGAAAATGGCTCAACGCAACATCCTTGGGGACAGAATTTGAGGTGTGGGCTTCCTGTTCACAAAGATTCCAAAGAGGGGCTTGTGGTCAGTTATGATGGTAAAAGGTCTTCCGTAAAGGTAATCATGGAATTTCCTAGTGCCAGCCATGATTGCCAACACCTCCCTGTCTCTTTGAGCATAATTTTTCTCAGGCTTTGAGAGTGAACGGGAATAGAATGCTACGGGGGCTTCCCTCCTGTCATTTAGTACATGGCATAACACAGCTCCCACCCCCACATGGGATGCATCACACACAAGTACAACTTCCTTGTTAGGATCAAAATGTGCTAATACAGCATCCGAAGATAGCAGCCTTTTAAGTTCTAGGAATACTTTCTCCTGGCAATGGCCTCAGTGCCAAACAATATCTTTCTTAAGAACCCAATGTAATGGTTCAGCAATTAAGGCTTTATGATGGAGAAAAGCGTGATAGAAGTTTAACAATCTTAGAAATAATTGCAATTCGGCTTTACATTTTGGCCTGGGTGCATTTCACATGGCCGCCACCTTGGAGTCAGAGGGCATGATACCTTGGGGTGAAATTTGGTACCCCAGGAATTCCACTTCCTGTGCTAAAAACACACATTTGTCTCTTCTGAGACCCAGACCGGCCATCTCGAAACGTGAGAGGACTCGATCGAGCCTGGCCGCTAGTTCAACAGTGTCCTTAGCAGTGATCAGAACATCGTCAAAATATGGCAGGACACTGGGCAACCCTTTCAAAATACATTCTACAAGAGATTGTAATATTCTGGGGGCTGCATTCTCCCCGAATTGTTGTCTAGTTACCTTAAATGCCCCCCCCCCATGTGTTACTATGGTCTGGGCTATGGCAGCAGCAGGAGACACAGTCAATTGTTGGTAAGCCTGGGCAAGGTCAAGTTTTTCGAAGCAATTTCCTCCATGCAAGGAGGCAAAAAGGTGGCTTACCACTGGCACAGGATATGCATTTGGGCAAATAGCTTTATTGATGGTACACTTGTAGTCAGCACATATCCTGACCTCCCCGTTACTTTTCAAAGCATTCACAATTGGTGTCTCCCACTCTGCGGAGTCCACTGGCACTAGGATGCCCTGCCCCATGAGTTTGTCCAGCTCGGCTTCTATCTTCTCCTTTAAAGCATAGGGTACCCGGCGTGGCTTCATCCAGATGGGCTGGATGGTTGGGTCAAGTTCAAAGTCAACAGGGGGTCCTTTGTATAACCCTAAACCCTTTCTGAACACCTCAGGATATGCAGCACAAACTTCCCGGATTGGGTCAGCATCTATTGCGTGAATGCCAGAAAGCTGGATTCCCAGGGGCCTAAACCATTGGGTCCCAATAAGACAGTTAGTGCCCTGCTTAACTACAACAAATGGCAAGGAGGTGTGAATGTTTTTGAATTTGACCAAGAAATTTCCCACCCCCAGGACAGGAATCTGGCAACCTTGCACATCCCGGAGGGAAGTTTTAAAAGATTTGAGCTTGGGCCAAGAGGCAGGGGGAATTCTCAAAAACTCCTCCTGTGGGATTATGAAAAAGGTAGTACCTGGATCCACCTCCATCTTGAAGGGGACATCCTGCAGGCTCAGGTCTGCAAAGAAATGCTTGCAGACGATGCCCACTTGGCATGGCTCAGGCTCTGGTGACACTTTGGCGATGGACGTTTTGTGGTTATGCCTCTTCTTGGACTCAGGTGCTGGAGTTCTTTGCTTTCGCTGTTGGCATACTTCAGCAATGTGCCCTCATTGCCCGCAATTGTGGCATTCTGCGGTGTGGAAGGGGCACTTCCTGCGGTCATGCCAGGCTCTGCAGCCATCACACTTGCAAAGGAATTTCTTCGTTGGACCACTCAGACTTCTCCCTCTGTGTCGCTGGACTCCGATGAAGAGGTGGAACCAGGTGATGCTGAGGAGGATGAAGATGAATTTTGCTGAGCTTGCACAGCTGAGTTGGTGGCACTGGTGGTGGAGTGGCAATACCGGAAAAGCTTGATGCCAGACCGTGTGGCTTCAGACACTACCGCCTCTTCTAGGACAGCCTTGAAATTTAGCATTTTCCTGATCATGAGGCGACATTGAGCATCTTTGTCCCTCATGCCAGCAAGCAGATGGTCCTGGAGTGCTACTTTGATGTTGTCCCACTTGCACTGGGCAGCAGCAATGCGCAGAGCGGCAGCGTAGTCTGCAATGGACTCTCCAGCTTGCTGCTCCTGTCTGTGGAAGGCCAACCTGGCCGGAAAGATCGAGACCTCTGACTGCAGGTGTTTCCTCAGTATGGACATGCTTTCTGCAAGCGGCACCACATCCATGTCCCTTGGGAGAACGAGGTGGGTTTCCAGCTAATGCATCTCAGAACTGCACTGAGCGAGGAAGCAGGAGCGCTTCTGGTCTTTGTTGGTGATCTTCTGTGAGGCCATTGCATGGCAGAATCGGCATTCATATGTTGCCCATTTCTCTGGACGCGCTGGGTCAAATGGGCCGATGTTGCTGCCATGTGGGGATGCCATCCAGTGATGGGCACCAAAAAATTTTACTACCACACCGTGGGGCATGGCCTAACTGGTGGGTGTGGCCTAACTGGTGGGCATGGCCTAACTGGTGGATGTGGCCTAACTGGTGAGTGTGGCCTAATTGGTGGGCGTGGCCTAATTGGTCTTTAAGGTGCCACAACATTTTTTTTGTTTACTCTCTGATATGCTTGCACAGAATAAAATGGCACCAATTCTAAAGTTTTATTCTGTGCAAGCAGATCAGGAGGTAAACAAAACAAAAACACAAAAATGTTGTGGCACCTTAAAGACTCGCTGCCACCCCACCCCCGCCCTGTGAAATACCTTTAGCCTCTGCTCCCCTCTACACACACACACACACACACACACACACACACACACACACACACACACACACACACACACAGGAGGAACAATATATTTTTAAAAGATGGAACATTTATTAAAATAATATGTCTATAATTTAAATCAATACAATGACCTTGTATCTTCAATACTGTGTACAATACATATTTCGGCTTTTATTTCTTCCAGCAGTTGTTAAATATGCTAATGGAAAAGTAAACCTGTATAAATTCATAATTAAATCCATTGCTCTAAGACAGGGGTGGGCAAAGTTTTTGACACTCGAGGGCCATGTAATAGATGAAGTTGAAGAATGGAAGTGCTGCGTGATTAGCAAGAAATGATTAATGGTTTTTATTCTTTGGCTTCCCCTCTGCAAAATCTTAATAAGGGCTCCTCGCTATACATCAGTTAACAAGTCAATAAACAGTGGCTCATTATGCAGTCTTCAGAAGATACAAAGATAATTAAGAAATGAGAGATTCATCTCTGATCCAAACTAAATCAAAAACATTTTAATCTTGACACACACACACACACACACACACACACCGGGGGGGGAGGGAGGGAAGAAAACAAAAAGACACACTTACCCAGAAAGTGACACGTTGGGATGTTCCTTCCTCCCATTGGGGGTGGGGGGGCTAAGGAGTGCTCACGTGACATGCTTTGGCGTTTCCCTCCTCCTTTCGTCCTCTAGGAGCAGCGAGTCCAGCCCTGCTGCTGCTTGCATAGCGGCTGCTGCTGGTGGAGGTGGCGGCGAGTGCGCGCCTGGCCCTGGAGGAAGAGGAGGGGGAGCTGACATCATGCACCACCCAGGAGAGCTTGCCTGCATGCTCCGGTGCCCCCGCCACCACTCTTTGCTGCCTCCTTCTAGCAGCAGCAACTTTAGCAATGCCTGGACCTAAGAGAACTTCCTGCAGGATGTTTGTCTGGGCATTGCGAGAGGTGTCCAGGCAGAGCAACTCTCGCAATGCCCAGAGTCAGACAGACATCCTGCAGGAAGTTCTCTTCCTACAGGAATAGGTCCAGGCATTGCGAAAGTTGCTGCTGCTGCTGCTAGAAGGAGGCAGCAAAGAGTGGCGGCGGGGGCCGCGGGGCATGCAGGCGAGCTCCCCTGGCTGGCGTGTGATGTCAGCTCCCCCTCCTCTTCCCCCAGGGCCAGGTGCGCACTTGCCGCCACCTCCACCACCACCCGAGCGGCACCTGCAGCCACTCCGGAGGAGAATGAAGTGCCAAAGCCGTTGGATTGAGCTTCAAAGACCCCTGGGTTAGAACTTGCCACTTTCTCATATGAAAATCCCCCTTATCTTACTTTAGGGGTAATATTGGCCTTGGCAGTGTGAAAGGTGCATGGGAAAAAAGATCTCTGTTACCTCCTTTCATCAGCTTGCTGGATCCAGGACGAGACACGGTGTTCCTTCTTCAAGATAACAGCTCCCGCAAAGTTGATAAAAAGAGTTAAAGTCCTCCTTTCAAGAAAGGCCTTATTGTTAAAATCCCCTCGTCAATTTGCCTTGGTTGCAAAAGGAGCAAAAAGAGTACGCTTGACAACATTAAGTCCGTTTTGCAGTGTTTAATGAAGAAAATAGCAAAGTCCAATAAATGCAGAATATGAAGAATAAATCCCAACTAAACTAATATAAAGCTAAGACATTTCTTCCCTAAGAAATGAAATAAAAAGCAATAAACTAACACTTGCCTAAGTTAAGGTACGGCGGTCTCAGCCGCCCCATTAAAAATGGCACAGATCGAGGCCCGTTCAGATGTCAAACGAAACAGGCTCTTGCAACGTTCAAAAAGGACTCCCCTTCTTCCTTGAAAAGGGTTGGGTTTTCTTTATGGGAAAATGTCCTAGAGAAGTCTTAATTGACCACTCAAAGTGACAGTTCCCTTGCATAGATCAAAGATAGCAGGTGGCTGGCTATCTCTGTTCATGAGAGTGGACCATCTCTTGGCTCCATTCCCAGACCTCAGCCTTGAGAAAAGAACAAGAGGTACTTTCCCAGTGACTGGGTAAAATGGTGGAGTGTGCTTTATAAAATGGCTTCACCTAGGCTAAGTGACAAGCAATACAGAACTACTTTAAAAAGCAATTCTAACACCACTAATTCTAATATGTAAATTAACATAAAATAATGTCATCCCACATGGAACCTTGACACAAACGAGCAAACGAGTGGGGCTCCATGTTCATCTGCCTGCCTGAATTATGAATTAAATTCCACCTTCTGTCATGGCCATAGCCATGAGAGAATCAGCCTCCCCCAGCTAACAGCTCACCCCCTACCCATGAAGCACAGTGGTTGTTGTTGTTGTTGTTGTCGTCGTTGTCATTGTCATTGTCGTTGTCATTGTCGTTGTTGTCATTGTCGTTGTGTGCGTGTATGAGAGAGGCATTTTAAAAACACCACCACCAATGCGGCCACGCATTGAAGGTGGGGATGGGGCAGAGGTGGAGGAGGGAGAGAACTTTTTAGTCCCTCTTATTTATCGGGAGCAGCCCTTGCACGTGGAGGTGAGAAAATGGAAGAAGCCAGCACGAGCCCTCTGGTGGGAAAGACTAAGGTGGCCGGAGGAAACGGGTGGGAGTCGAACGTTGCCTTCAGCCATCTCTGCCTGTTGCTTAGCCTGGGCACATTTCACTCAGCCTTGGCAGCCAGGCAGCAGCAGCAGCAGCCAGCATCCTTTTAGCATAGCCAGCATGCCCCTGCTGTAGATACAGTACTATGAAAAGTCTTGGGCCACAACCAGCTGGTTTTAAAGAAAATTCAGTGAGTAATTGGGAGTCATAATTCAGCCCCTGAGCTACCTAGACACATCAAAATTGGGATGCGTCTTCTGCTGACTCTCCTCTCAACCTCCTCCATGGTGGGTGAATTTTGGAATTAGGGTGTTAAGTTATGGGCCTCCCAAACCACTCAATTAATTTTCCCCAAACAAGCTGATGATGGCCTTTTGCACAGGAGTATAGATATACTATAGATGGCTTATGTGAATGTCTGGACCATCACAGACAGAATACTGCAGAAAGAGAAAAGCTTCTACAATATATCTTATAACTGTACAGGATGTTTCCATACAGCCAGCAGCAAGAACACGTAGCACTAATACACAGCTTGAGGGGAGACACAAACACTCTTTTCAACTTAAAGAGTGAAAAACTCTGCTAGTAATTACCAGCCATCATGGACCACTGCTGATTATTTAGCCAAATGCCTTCCAACCGTCACTTCCCATTAAATACATTTCTACAGCTCTTAGCAGTCTAAACCCTGGGATGTCTCCCCTTAATGTGTACGTGAATGAACCTTTTCCCAGAAACATAGGAATAGAACTAGAAAAAATAATGATTTCTAAAATATTTCTGTTTCTAATGTTTTTGGCGGGAGTTTGTTCGTATTGTTATTGCCATACATATTAAGGAGACATGCTTTTCTATGGTTTTTTGCATAGCTAAAAGCTATAGACACTTATTTAATGGGTATTGATATCTAAAAGATATTTGTTTAACTAAGCGCTGATGGTCCTTGATGGTTGCTAACTAAATAGGAAAGTGTTTCTCTCTGTGCATTTAGAAACATGAGTATCACTCTTTTGAAAAGCAGCCTTATAACTTTTTAAATTGAGGAATTTCTATCTTTTAAAAATTATTTTTTCTGAAAGAAAAAGAGGAAGGAAGAAAGAAAGAAAGAAAGGATTGTTTCTGTTTTTAATATAGGAGATGGCAGCTCTATTCCACCAATAGAGAACAGGGGATTTACATTTTCCTTCATTAAGGTTGTAAACAATTTATATCTTTGCATGTCTGTGTTCAAAGTAAGTTTTGAACATAGGTCATTTCAGAATGCTGTTTCATCAAAGCTAAATATAGCCTTCTGTGACCATTGGAAGCGTGGCGCCAAAATGGCCGCCACGCTCTTTGCGGGCCCCCCCCCCACCGGACGAAGCCATCCGGGTAGTTAGGGGCGTGGCCAGCACCCTAATAAAAGGGCTGGCCACGAGGCAGCCGTGCTGCCATTTTGGCGAAGCGACGGAGTGGAGAAGTTTTTCCCCTCTTACCTCCGTCGCTCATGTCCTTTCAAGGGAAGCCTTTTTGGGCAGCTTTTTCTATTCGTAGGCTACCTAGCTAACTCAGCTATGCCCTCGAAGAAGAAGGCAGCCGCTAACGTGGCTCGATCGGCGCGGAGGCGTCAGCCGGGTCGGAGGACCGCGACTGCGCCTGCGCAGCAGCCACCTTTGGCAGAGCCCACCGGGACCGGTGGGATGGGATCAGTGGCCCCTTGGCCCGATGCGCAGCGCGCGCAGGCTGACTCGGCTGGGGCCTCGGCCCTTGGCCCACAAACGATGAACACTACCCCGGGCATGGTCCGTGCGGCTTTCCCTGCCGTCACAGGGCATGCCCACGGCCCCTCAAGGGCCGAGCAGGGGCTCTTGGCCGTATCTGGCCCCCGGGGCCCAGGGACCTGGACAGGTGCCCGTTACTGTGGGCCGGCCGGCCCTTTTGCCCCCGGTCGGGGCTGGGGGATATATTAACATGGAGGCCTTTCTGGCCCACGCAGCGGCCCTCGATGCATCCCTGGTAGGGGCCAACCAAGTGGGGGCGCCTTTTCGGTTTCCAGGTTGATCCTTTGGCTGCCGGGCAGCGGCAGGCGGCGGGTCGGGTCGAGCTGCTTGAGGCGCGCGGGCCGGTGGCGGCCACTGCCTCGCAGCTCCCCACTCAACAGGCGCAGCAGACTTGTGCTGATCTGGCCCCGACGACGAGCTCAGCTTCGGTCGTGAGCTCCGACGCCCCCAGCGGGCCGGAACCCCCGGTGGGGGCGGCCCATGGGGGTGCATCGGGTGAGTATGCAGTTCAAGCTAGTGCACCCACACAACTGACTTCCCTGGGGGGGGGCATTTCAGTGGCCATGGCTTCGCACGGGTGGTGCAGCGGTGCAGCCGCCTCCGGCCCACCCGGCGACTTCATCCCTGACCCGGGGCCCGGGTTGGGGTGGCGCCCCCTATGCGGTGGGGAATGTGTTGGGGGTGCCCGGGTTGGTTCAGGCTCCCGTTGCTTTGCCCGCAGTTCCCTCTGTGCCGGTGTCGGCATTGCCGACAGCAGGGTATTCCTTGCCCCTAGGGGACCTTCTGGCCCAATCCACTAAGGGAAAGATTTGGAGGGGTGAGTACGTGGACATCTTCTCCCTTCTTAACAGGGAGCCTACCAAGGAGGAAGGGGAAGGGCAGGACGAGAAGGATAAGGAGCAGGCACGTCATCGTAAGCCGCCACGTACGTGGGCAAATTGGTTCCCAGCATACCTAATTTACATGGCTGTTTACCTCAGGGCCAGGCCGGATCTGGCCATCTCGATGGTACTGTATTTGGACGACATTTACCGGGCAAGGGTTGACTTCCCGGGTCCGTCATGGCTGGCTTACGACGAGGAATTCCGTATGAAGTTTCCACTGCACCCAGAGATGAGGTGGGACGAGCCCTGTGAGAAGCTGTGGCTTCTGTATATGACCCCCACGCGCCCAGCGCCTGGGGAGAGATGCTATTGTGGACATGCGGTCCAACGAGCGGCCCCAGTACAGGTACCCCGCCAGGTGGCGGGGCAGGGGGTTCCAGCCTGCCTGCTGTGATGGACCTTCTCGTCCAATGGTTCCTGCAACAGGAAAAATTGCAAGTACAGGCATGAGTGCCCCTCTTGTTCTGGCCCCCATGCTGCCTCCGCCTGTCCCAGGCCGGGAGGACTTCGGGGCAGGGGTAGGGGTGGGCAGGGGGCAGGTAGGACTGCCGCTGAGAGAGCAGGTCCACCAAAGGCCCCCTCCCCAGTTAATGTGGACATGCTGGAGCGTTGGCTCGCATTGTGCCTGAAGAGGGCAGACGCAGATTCCCTGCTTCATGGTTTCCAACTGGGGTTTCGTATTCCTTTCACTGGGGATAGGTCCCCTCAAGACGCACCCAACCTTTTGTCACCCAGGGGAAGGGAGGAGGTGGCTGCCGCCAGCATTAATAAGGAGATTGATGCGGGCGGGGTCGCTGCCCCTTTTCCTGCACCCCCGTTTCGCAACCTTAAAGTATCCCCACTGGGACTAATGCCCAAGAAGTCCCCGGGCGATTTCCGCCTGATTCATCACTTGTCCTACCCAGCCGGCCGGTCGGTTAGTGATGCTATTCCTGATAACCTTTGCTATGTCGGGTGTGCATCCTTTGATCAGGCATTGCGCATGTGCGCTCATGTGGCCCGGGTGCATTGTCAGCTAAATGCGACATCAAGTCGGCTTTCCGTCTCCTGCCGGTGCACCCGGGTGACTTCGAGTTGCTGGGTTTCAAATTCCGGGGGAATATTATTTTGACAAAGCCATGCCTTTCGGCTGTTCCATATCCTGCTCGGCCTTCGAGCATTTCAGTACATTCCTACAGTGGGCATTGGTACGCAGGTCAGGGTTTCGGTCTGTAGCCCATTACCTGGATGACTTTTGTCCGGGGATGAACGGGGCTGGGACACGTGCACACGTCTCCTCAACACATTTCAGACGCTAATGGAGGAACTTGGTGTCCCTTTGGCACCCGAAAAGACCGAAGGCCCATCTACTGAGCTGGTGTTCCTGGGGGTGGAGATTGACACAGTAGCGCAGACGTCTGGGTTGCCAGGGGAAAGGGTGTCCAGGATAGTGGCCCTCATTTCGGGATTGCTGGCTAAGCGCAAGGCATCCCTTCGGGAATGGCAGGTGCTACATGGCCACCTTAACTTCGCTTGCAGGGCGGTCGCACCTGGCAGGGCATTTGCTCGGCGCTTGTGCGACACCATGACAGGCTTACCCAGGCCCCATCACAGGGTGAGACTGACACGGGGCATCAGGGCAGATAGGCACATATGGCTCCAGTTCCTGAGGGAGTTCAATGGGGTCTCATTGTGGAGGTCTGACCTCCTGGCTTCACCTCGCTTTCAGATACAGTCTGATGCCTCTGGATCCCTGGGTTATGGGATGTACTTCTATGGGAAGTGGGCCTATGGTGGATGGCCACCAGCCTGGTCAGGCACGGGTCGCCTGAGAGATCTCACATATTTGGAATTTTTCCCATACTGGGGGCCTTGATGCTATGGGGTGAGGAGTGGGCCAACTCTGTAGTGCATTTCTGGTGTGACAATGCGGCCGTTGTCCACATTGTCGACTCATAGACCTAAATCTCCCAGGGTCATGGTCCTCGTGCGCCAGTTTGTATTGCGCAGCCTGCGCCTCAATGTACTGTTCAGGGCCAGGCATGTCCCGGGGGTGAATAATGATATTGCTGATGCTTTGTCCCGCCTGCAGATCTCCCGGTTCCGTGCCTTGGCCCCGGATGCGGAGGAATTTCCCTCGCCACTCCCGGAGGAGATATGGACCTTTGGCAAGGAGAGGTGAACCGGGCGATTGGCTTGTCACTAGCGCCATGCACGCGTAAGGCGTATCACCGTGCATTAGTTTCTTGTCAGACATTTTGTACACAATTTCAGCTGCCAGATACCTGGCCGATCCCGGTGGCCCACATCCTCCGTTTATGGTTTACCTGCATGCCCAGGGCCTTGCACCCCGCACCATAGCATTCAGGCTGTCAGCGCTGGCTTTTATGGCCAAGGTGGGAGGTCATCCGGATAGTACCGCTGATTTCCGTGTGAGACACTTTTTGGAGGGGTGGGTGCGGGAACGTGGGCGTAGCCTGGACGACCGCCACCCAATTTCCCCTGGGGTTCTTACCCAACTGGCACGGGGCTGGCATGACCTATGTTTCGATAGGTATGAGGCACCCCTGTTTCATGTGGCTACAACGGTGGCCTTTTTTTGGAGCGCTCCGCATCAGCGAGCTTGTGATGCTGTCTAAGGCGGATGCAAGTCGTAGGGCACTGGAACTCGAAGATGTCTATGTTGCAATGATTGGGCTCAGTTGAGGATACGCTCCTCTAAAACAGATCAGCACGGTGTAGGCAGTTGGGTAATACTGCTACGATGTTCCTTGGAAGACATCTGTCCGGTTGGTGCCCTACAGGAGTTTCTAGCACTGTGTGGCACGCACCATGCCCCGTTTTTCTGTCACCAGGGAGGGTCTCCCCTCACTCAACCATTCCTGCAGGATGGGGGCGGTTTCTACTGCGGCTACTTTTGGGTACGCTGGGGCTGAAATACGCCGCATGGGAAGGTGGGGATCACATTGTTTTCAGTTTTTGTGTTCACCCTCTTCAACCGTGAGTGCCAGTTTAGTCACTGCAATGTTTCTCACCCCCCCTTTTTTCCTTGACAGACCCTGGGTGTCGTTTTACACCGATGACAGTAGGGCTGGTGGGCCGTTGCCACGTGCATAGGGCAGCGCGTTCCGCTGCACAGCGCAGCGCGTTACGCTGCGGCGACAGAGTGGGACCCCGACTGGGACTGGGTGCACCCGCACATCTCAGGTGGTGTGGTAAGCGCGGCATGTTATGGCGGGAACTGTTGCCATTCCTTTTCTACATCAGGGATGCTGACTCGCCTGATGTCCTGGTTATTCACCTTGGGGGCAATGGTTTCGGACAGGTCACTGGCCTATCGCGGAAGCTTGCGATTTGCAGTCACCTGGCCTACTCACATTATGTGTGGCCTGCCACACCCCTCATTTGGTCGGACATGATACCGCAGTACGCTTACAGGGGAGCGTTTGGCCTCCAGGCGCTTGACCGGGCTCGTCGCTCCAGGGCTATTGCCCGGTTCCTTTTTGACAAGGGTTGGGGACGCGTCATTCGCCTCCCCGCCATCAGTCTGCAAAATTATGAGCTTTATTCAGGGGAGGGGGCCCATCTGTCGCGAGGAGGTATGGACCTCCTGCTGAGTGATTGGCGAGCAGGCCTGTCGACCGAGCTGACGGTCTTGGGGGGGGGGGCGTCGAGCCTTTATTGAAGCCTCTCCGGGTGGCGGGTAGCACTGGTAAGGTAAACATTTATGACCCACAGGTATCCGGCAGGTTCGCAATTGACTGGACAACACTAGATAGGCATAAGTTGTTTAAACGTTGTCCGGTCAACGACGAACCAGGTGAGGGGGTGATGGTTACCACTAGACAGCTGGAATCACCCCCTGATTTTACGGATACACGTCAGAGGGTGGGGTCATTAGTTAGATATTGACTACGGTCAACAATTTGTTTGTTGTCAACAAACAAATTGATACAAATAGATACATTGTAACAATTGCCGTTGCCAATTTTGGGTGGTACCTTACCAGTGTTACTTCGGCCTGCTTGCCTTAAGAATTATGATTGGTCGTTTTACCAATAGAAATTTATAATTCGGACTAGGGCATGAATCAATAAATGTGGCCCAATGCCGTTATCCACTTTCATTTGTGTCTGAGTCCATTATTGGGGTGGGTGCGCCTGCAATTAGTCTTTTGCCTTATGTTTATAGCCAGGACTGGAATGCACTTTTGACTACGGGAATGGAAAGTACAATTTAAGAGATTTCCTGTTATTTTGCAGGTATTTAAACTACACTGGAACATTTCCCTGTTAAATCACAAGAGGGAGGTTCCAAAATGCTGAGTGAATTCCACGTTTTCTCCTAGCTACAACACTAGAGTGATTACTTATTTGTACTCTTCAGTACTGCTTGCTTTCTGGGGCCACAGAGGAAAAAGGTAGGTTTTGTTTTGAGAAGATGGGGAACAATAGTTAAATGAATTTAAAGGAATATTGAAATAAATATTTACATGAATTTAAAGGAGAAATTAACTAAATATTGGTTAAAACAATACGGTACTTGTAGAAAAATAACAAAGTTTGAAGAATTAATAAGAGAAGAAAATAATGGCAAAGGGGTTAGTCAGTAAAATATATAAAAGATTGCTGGAATATGAAGCTGAACTACAAGCCTTAAGATTAATAGGGAAACTAATTTAGGAAATAAAATCAAAGAGGTTGTTGTTGTTGTTCAGTCGCACAGTCGGTTCCGACCCTTTGCGACCCTATGGACCATTGCTCTCCAGGCGCCTCTGTCCTCCACCATCCCCCTCAGCCCTCCCAGCTCTGTGCCCATTGTGTCTACAATGCCATCTAGCCATCTCATCCTTGGCCTCCCCCTTCTTCTTTTGCCCTCCACCTTTCCCAACATCAATGCCTTCTCAAGAGAATCCTCCCTTCTCATTTGATGTCCAAAGTATTTTAGCTTCATCTTTACTATTTGACCTTCCAATGAGCAGTCAGGGTTAATTTCTTCAAAGATTGACCTATTTGTTCTCCTCGCTGTCCAGGGTACTCTCAAAACCCTCCTCCAACACCACATTTCAAAGGCATCTATTCTTCTGCGTTCAGCCTTCCTAATTGTCCAGCTCTACATTACTACTGGGAAAACCATTGCTTTGACTATTCTAATTTTTGTTTTCAGTGTGATGTCTCTGCTTTTCACTATGTTCCCCAGGTTTCTCATTGCTTGTCTCCCAAGAATCAGTCGCCTTTTTATTTCATGGCTACAATCCCCATCTGCAGTGATCTTTGATCCTAAGAAAGTAAAATCTGTCACTGCTTCTACTTCTTCCCCATCTATCTTCCAGGAACTGATTGGGCCTGTTGCCATTATCTTGGTTTTCTTGATATTTAGTATCAAGCCAGCTTTTGCACTCTCCTCCTTCAGCCCAATCAAGAGATTCTTTAGGTCTTCCTCACTTTCTGCCATTAGGGTGGTATCGTCTGCATATCTCAGATTGTTGATGTTTCTCCCAGCGATTTTAATCCCATATTGTGATTCCTCCATCCCTGCACTGCGCATTATGTGTTCTGTGTATAGGTTGAATAGGCATGGTGACAAAATGCAGCCCTGTCTTACTCCTTTTCCTATTCCAAACCACTCTGTCATTCCATGTTCTGTCCTAACTGTTGCTTCTTGGTTCATGTACAGATTTCTCAGGAGGCATATGAGGTGCTCTGGAATTCCCATCTCTTTAATTACTTGCCACATCTTGTTGTGGTCCACACAGTCAAATGCCTTAGTGTAGTCAATAAAACAAAAGTAAACTTGTTTCTGGTATTCCTTTGTTTTCTCCATGATCCAGCGTATGTTGGCAATGTGGTCTCTAGTCCCCCTTCCTCTTCTGAAACCTGCCTGCACCTCTGGTAGTTCTCTTTCCACATGCTGCTGAAGTCTATCCTGTATTATCTTGAGCATCACCTTACTGGCATGTGGGATGAGCGCGATTGTTCGATAATTTGAACATTCTTTGGCATTGCCCTTTTCTGGGATTGGGACGTATACTGATCTTTTCCAATCCTGTGGCCATTGTTTTGTTTTCCAAATCTGTTGGCATATTGAATGCAGTAATTTGACGCCGTCATCTTTTAGCGCTTTAAAGAATTCAACTGGGATACCATCATCTCCACTAGCTTTGTTGTTTGCAGTGCTCTTTAGGGCCTTTATGACTTCGCTCTCCAGGATGTCTGGCTCAAGTTCTACTTCTTCATCATTGTGATTGTCAGGAGTGTTGAGGTCCTTTTCGTAGAGTTCCTCTGTGTACTCTTTCCATCTTTTCTTAATCTCTTCTGCATCAGCTAGCTCCTTTCCTTCTTTGTCCCTTATCATGGTCATTTTTGCTTTAAATGTTCCCTTAATTTCCCCGATTTTCTTGAAAAGATCTCTGGTTCTGCCTCTTTTGTTGTTTTCCTCCATTTCTCTGCACTGTTCTTTTAGGTAGTTTTCCTTATCTCTCCTTGCTTTTCTTTGAAATTCTGTGTTCAAATGATTGTAGTTTTTCCTTTCTCCTTTGACTTTTGCGTTCCTTCTTTCCTCTGCTATTTTAAGAGCCTCATCAGACAACCACTTTGCTTTCTTACTCTTCTTTTCTTTTGGTATGGTTTTCTTTGCTGCTTCCTGCATGATGTCCCTCATCTCTGTCCATAATTCTTCTGGCACTCTATCTATTGAGTCTAAGCCATTGAATCTGTTCATCACCTCCACTGCGTATTCTTTAGGGATGCTGTCTAGGTGATATCTTTCTGGTCTCCGTGTTTTCCTTATTTTCTTTAATCTAAGCCTGAATTTTGCGATCAATAGGTTGTGATCTGAGCAGGGACGGGCTAAAAAATGAAAGCAAGGAATTATGAAAAAGTATATCAGTTAGAATATGCTTTATTGAATATTGAGAATATGTCTTAGGAGTTGTACTATGGGAGAAACTGGAGAAAGCATCAATTGACCAACGATTATTGTTTCTTATAAAGGCGATTCATGGCAACACAAGTATAAGGGTGAAGTGCTGTGAGCAGGGACATCTGTCAAACTCTATAAAAACAAGTCAGGGAGTTAGACAGGGCTGTGTCTTAGCACCAACCTTATTCAATATATACATCAATTATATTGTCGAGTACTTGCAATGCAGGGATCACCATCCACCCAAATTAGACAGCAAACATGTCCCAATCTTACTTTACGCAGACGATGTAGTTCTGCTTTCAAGAACACAGGTGGGGGTTATGCAGGGCCCTTCATTCGCTTGCTAAGTATTGCTCTCAAAACCAACTTGTTGTCAATTATTCGAAAATGAAAATAATGGCTTTTGCCAAAAAGCCCAAAATACATTAATGGCATTTAAACCATCAGGTACTAGAGCAGGTCCTTCATTACAGCTACTAAGGAGTGATATTTTAGGCTAATGGTTGCAGGAAGTTACATACAATGTATTTAGCTTCTAAAGCAAAAAAAAGTGTGGTCGCTATACAAAACCTCCTTCAGAGGAAAGGTGGGTCTAATGTAGTTGCAGCCCTTAGACTTTTTTCGGTGAAGTCACTTGCCCAAATGTTGTATGGATCCCCTCTGTATTTTGACTCAAACATAAATCCCCTCGAGGTCACACAATCAAAGTTTCTGAGGACAATTATGCAGTCCCCTTGGAGTATTTCCAATGCGGCTTTGAGATTAGAAATGGGAATGTATACAGTGCGAGCGAGACTGTTAGTAAATGTGGCCAATTATTGGATAAGAATTCGGTTTGTCCCATCTGGCTTACTCAAACTGGTGATGTCCGACCCTTGGATGCCACCATGGATTAGTTCTCTTGAAAGGACACTAACCATTTATGGCATTTCAAAACCTTATGTTATTTCCTTATGATCTATTCATGCTAGTGAGTTAATAAAACAAAGAATTATTGATATATATCACCAAAATGATTTAAGTAAACTAGTTTCCCCATTGTTTGATAGATCAACTTTCAATGTTGCTAGGCCCTTAGCATACTTGTCTTTAATAAGAAATCCGGATCATAGACATCCCTTCACACTTATTCAGTATAACATGCTTCCCTTCTGCTAGTTCTAACAAAGGAAGCAAAAACACATCCCCTCCAAGGTTTATATTGCAAAGAGTTAATTCATTGCCTCCCTGTTTTTCTTTCAATTATCCTGCTTACAAGTGGTGAAGGCAAAACAGCACCCTGTGAAGCCCGCTGGGGAGGGGGAAGATGCTTGCAAGCAGGATAATTGAAAGAAAGGCAGGGGGCAGTGAATTAATTCTTTGCAAAAATCCCTTGGCTCACTTTGAGTAATGGTGCAGGCAAGAGGTGTGCTAGAGCACCAGTCCATTGAGCTCCAGCTCACGGAGCCACTGAAAAAGGGGGGAAAGATGGAAGCTGCCCACCCCAAGCAGGGATTCTGTGGGATCTTAGAGTTGTGGCCTCCTCAACAGCCCCATCCGACACATGCACAGTGTGAAGAATGCGATGATGCCATGCAGTTGTCCCGATTTGGTGGGAAAGAATTATGGCAACCCTATGGCTGTTTCAAATAAAGAAAGAGGAAACTACAAAAACACACATTTGCAGTAGACTGAGCTGCGAATAGCAAAGGGAAAATATAAAGGATACCTGAATCCTCCAGTAAAGCCCAAGATCTCTGGCTGGGCACTGCAACTACTGAGGTGGTAGGGAGGGCCTAAGTTGAGGTCACCTTAGGTTGAGATCTCCCCGACCTTTATTAGAGGGGTTCAGCAGTCATTCATCTTCTCCTCTGGCACCAGTACGTCAGTTTGCAGTAATACTTTAGATTCCACCTTTCCTCAGTTCAAATCATCTTTTGAATACTGTGAATATGAACTCATCTTCTGCAAGTCATATCCAAGAATGCATTTCCTGAGGCAGGAAAAATGCCATTGGCATGAATTTGTTTAAGGTGGATCCTAGCTTGACATGAAGTGATCCACATACTACGATCATGAAGCCATCTCCTGTGGCACACATGAGATGAGGCATGCTGAATTTAACACCGAGACTGCAATGGACTGCTACAGCCAGTCCATCTGGCATGGCCTCTTCCACCTCCATGACTGTTGGGAATCAGAGTTCCTCTTTTGCTCATTTTGCCATTTGACCCATTATGATGGTTTCCAGTAGCATTTCCTCCACTGAGGGGGTCATCACCCTACCTAAAGGGGCTCACCTGTTCATAGCCTTTGGCCCCTTTTGGGAGTCAATTTATTTACCACTGCCCAACACTCAGCATTGAGTCGCTGGCTATATCGTCTACTCCATTATCCTAGTAGGATGTCTGGCCAGACAGAAGAATATGAACTAGAATACAAACATTGTGTTGTGATGTTGCTCTGTCTCTGAAACAAACAGCTAATGCCATTTACTCTTCCCCAGAATTACATAAATACTCTTGATTAAGTCTGGGTTTGTACTTCTTCAGGTGCCGTTCCAAATATTGGCTATCATTATTGTAATAGTTTTTCTGTTCTTAATTTCCAGGGACATGCCACACCAGTCTGTCAGGTTCTTCAGACATGAAGTCCATCTACATCCAGGGCCTCTCTTCCCAGGGACCCTTCCATGCACAGCAAGTTGGAGTATTCTATACTTTATGTCAGGAGTTCTCAAACTTTTTAAGCCAGGTCACACTTCCTCAGACAGCTTTGGGGCCGGATGGCCATTTTCCCCTTCCCTCCACCACATGGCAATTCCTGGTGTGGTAGAGATGGTGGTGGGGCCACATGAAATGGTGCTGTGGGCCACATCCAGCCCACAGGCCACAGGTTGAGAATCCTTGTTTTATGTTGTTCCTTATGAATGGTATTGGAGCTTAATTTGCTTAATGGTCTTAAACAGTTCTTGTTCTTTAGCCATCAGCACAACACTTCTACATTAGTTACATGATCAACCCATGAAAACCTTAGCAGCCATCTGTATATCCACATTTTAAATTTTAAATTTTTAAGTGCTTTAGTCAATGTTTGTCTGGCTCAAATCAGTGCACCTGCCACCTAAGCAGAGTTTCTCCATGAAAAAATCCTTTCAACCCAAGATAATTTCTGACATGAAATTATTATTATCTCTTTTTTCAAAATAATAAAATGAAAACATAAAAAATTGTAGCAATCAATTTGGATTTTCCCCCATTTTCCCAGCCTTAAATTCATTCAGCTTCATTTATTTATCTTCTCACTGAAGATGAATGCATTCCCTCTTCTTTCGTAACTAGCTACCATAGCTCTGAGGGCCATGGTGGATTAGTGGTTAAGAGTCTGAGCTTGACACTGAAAGGTCGGCAGGTCAGCAGTTCCAGACTTGAGTGCTGTGTGATGGAGTTAGCTCCTGTTGTCTGTCCCAGCTCCTACCAACCTAGCAATTCAAAAGCAAGAAATTCGAAGTAGATAAATAGTATCACTTTGGCAAGAAAGGTAACAGCATTCAGTGCACTCTGGTGTATAGTCATGCCTGTCACATGACCACTGAAATGTCTGCAGATGCAGACAGTGCTGACTCTTTGGCTGTAAACCAGTGGTTCCAAACCTTTGGTTTCTGGAGTTCACTTCCCAAAAGCCTAAGTTAATTCATGTTATGTCCAGCCCTTATAAGCAATATTCCAGACAATGATGAACAGAACAGCAACAAGTCCCTATTCAACAGTCTTTTCAGGCTAAGCTTACAAGGCATTCCAGACACAGAGATGGCTATACAATCCCATGAAATCAGTCCCTCCGGAATCTGCCATGTAGGAGACAAGGACTAGCTACACCAGAAGTGGTAGCATAGAGGAGGAGACCCAGGCTTAGTATGTTGCTGGCTACCTGTGCAGAATGGGTAGTATAGATCCAGTCTGGCCCCACCCTTGTTTACTCATGGGGCTTATATAGTGTCTCTCTGGTGGTGGCTCCTTGATACAAAGTAGCGACCCACCGGATAACCGTAACTAACCAATCATAACAGACTTTATGTGTAATTCACCAATGGGAACAGGATCCAAAACTGTAACCAATCACAGGTCTTGGCTTAGCAGAATGAGCACGCCCTGGGACGGGGATTTCACACCCTTTTTGACTCCTAATTTGGATGGCAGGAAACCGCCATTTTCTTCCTTGCAAGGCGTTACCTGCGCAACTTGCAATAGTGCCTTAATACACAACAATTCCCCAGAGCACTGATCAGCCAATGTATTGACTTAGGCTTCTGGGAATTGAAGTCCTCCTGTGGGGTGTGGGCCCCATGTTGGAAACCACAGCTGTAAATGGAGCTGAGCACCGGTCCCTAGACTTATACATGACTGGTTTTTGAGCAAGGGAGACCTTTACCATACAATCAAACAAGGGTTCTGAATTTAATCTTCATCTTTAAAACACACCTGGAAATCTGCCCCACAATTTTACCAATTAAAGAGGAAAATACAGTTTCTTTGAAAACATAAAATTCAAGTACTGTACTGTATATCTACATATAAAAGTATGCAAGGAAGAGACCCATATACAAGCATAAGAAACCAAATGTAATCTACTACAAATCAAGCTATATCCAGTGGCTTGCAAAAATGGCTGCATTGTGTGCACAACATTTGTGGCATCATACATTACCATGAATTAAAAACAACAGAAAACTCTGCCTGGGGAAAAACCACAATTAACAAGTCTCAGAATCATTGTTCTCAATCTCTGCTATGCCATGCTCCTTGTTCTTCAATTTCTGTGTTCATCCAGGAAAGCAGAACAGTAAGAGATTAAAGACAGATTCAAAAAGTTGTTTTTGTGTGAGTGTGTATATAATGTGCATAGTTCAATGAGAGTACTGGGTCACACATGCTGAGTTCGTAGTAGGAGAGTATGCTCTTTAACCTTAGAAATAAGCCTACCTAACCTTTCTTGCTTCATAGTCATTGATTAATACATGAAAGACTATACTGTGATCTGAGCATGACTAATTTCAGATGCTGGGAATGGAAAGAGTGGAGAGAGAGAAAGAAAAGAAAAAGAAAAAAGAATGCATAGAGAAAACCAGGGTCCTAGAATTAACCCTTTAAGTAGGACTCAAAAGAGAACAGTGTTCATGGTGCCTTTAAAGACTTTTACTGACTCCCTTCCCAACATGTGTTGTAGAAAGCCACCCTGCTCACCATTAAGATGGGGCTTTCCCAAAGCAGATAGAAAAGAAGAAGGAAAAAATACAACCGTGTGCCCATGTTTTCTTATTGACAGAATTGTTGTTGTTTTGTTGTTGCTGTTGGTTTGTTGTTGTTTTTTAAAACAGAGAACTAGAAATGCACAAATGCCATCATAGGCCTCAGCATGGATTGAATTGTGCTGTACCCCATATTGCAAAAAGCATAATGGGCATCAATCTATGTACCCTGGTGAGTGGGCCAATACATGTCCCAACTGGACCAGTGTACATGTGGCCAAATATATATCCCACTAGCAGATTTTGCCCGGCAGTGCCGTACAGTTTTAAATTGTGTTGGATAGTAAAGGGTTTCATTTTTGTTCTTGAACAAATGGTGCCGGGCTGTTTTAAATGGTGTTGAAAGGTTTTGTGATTTTTAAAATGTTTATTTATATGCACGGGCTGTTATAAACTGTGATCAGCTTTTTTTGGTTTGTTTTTTTGGATTAAAAAAAGTAGGAAAAGATGATATAATTTTTTACAATTTTTTTAACCAAATAATGTTTTACTATGTGAATTTTTTAAATAGTTGTACTTTGGATTAAAAATTTAAAAATGTGTAAGTATATGTTTTTTCAAATTTAATATTTTTAAAATGTTTTAAAATGTTTTAAAATGTTGTGGGGTTTTTCTGAGTAAAAACTGAACACAGGATTTTAGAAATGTGTGAATCATTCATGTGAATATTTTTGACTGATTTTTCTCCTGTGGCCTCTGGGTGGTGCTGTTCAGGTTTTCTTTTGCTTTGACTGTTTTTCTCTACTGGCCTTTCATTGTCACTTCTTCCAGTAAGTAGTCTCTTTCTTTCCTCATTTCATTTCCGGACATCGTGGAGTGAGGACGTGGGGGTGAGTTCTCTTGTTTAATTTCTCTGGCGTTTTTTTTTTTGGGGGGGGGTGTTCTATGTGTTCTGTCTTGTTCTTATTTATGGGTTTGATTTTGAATATTTTTGAATATTTTTGATTCTGATTTTTGTGTTTTATTTTTGGGGTAAGTAAAGTCAGCGGGTGGAGCGCCGTCCGCTGGCTTTCCTTACCTGGGAGTGTGTGTGTGTGTGTGTGTGTGTGTGTGTGTGTGTGTTGGGGGGGGTTGGGAGGGTTTAACGTGACCTTCCCTTGCTGGCCAGGCCGCGTTAAATCCTTGCATTCGGGTGGGGGTGGGGATTCTTTTATTTATTTATATGTATGGTTTTTTACAGGGGGGCTGGCCAGTGCCTTGCCATAGCCTGGGTTTGTGGGGGAAAAGGGGGGTATCCCCTTCCCCCAAGCTATGGGCTGGCTTGGCCAGGCCTCTGAGGCTGCGGGAGAAAACATAGGTTTTCCCCGTTGCCTCTCCGAATCATGGGGGGGGGGGGGGAAGAGAGGAGTATCCTCTTTCCCCACCCCCCATGCTACAGAGGAGGAGTTGTTTTGCTTTCAAGGGGGGAGGCAATGATGCCTTTACCCTGCCTTGAAAGCGAAACACTTACTTGGAAAGTAAAGGTACTGGGCAGAGCGCTGTCCGGTGCCTTTCCTTTCTGGAGGAATTGTTTTGCTTTCAAGTGGGGGGGGGGGCAAAAGGCATCAATACCTCTCCCCCTTGAACTTCCTCTGTTGTTGTGGTTTTTTCCCACCCCGGCTCAACTTTTGTTTAGGCCGGTGGTGGTCTCGGCGGGGTAGCGTGGTGGAGAGGGAGTCCCTGTCCTCCCTGTTGCTCCATGCAAGAAGGCCAGCGGGTGTTTGCGTGGCTTTGAGGTGCTGCGTCCGCCTGCGGCGGACTTGCGCTCCCAGTGTGTTTTTTATTTTTATTTTTTGCGCACCGGCTTCCTCAGCGTTCTGCACATTCATGGCGCGCAGGACACTGGGGCTTGTAGTTTTGGGTTTGTGTTTACCATTGCTGCAGTGGTTTTTCCCTGCGGCTTCATTTTGATTGGCCGTGGCACGTTTCCGAACGTTCCTTTTGCTCACGTCTCTCAGCCTGATTGGCTGTGGCGTGGCGTGGCCCAAGGAACATTGGGAAATTGAGTCTTTTCTTTTTGTTTGTGGCCGGAGGGCTCCTGCCCCACTGGTGCCAAATTGAACCTGACAGTTACCTGTGAACCCCGGTCGGGCGAGTGCACGAAGGCTCGGTCGGAGCTAGTGGGGCCTGGTGCAACATCCTTTGTCACATTCCAACGGTTAACATACAGATTTATAGGTATAGATTGGAAAGTTTTTGCTACTATTCCTGACTGAAAAAATCCACTTCATATGGGAAATTGTAAGGATATTGCACTCTGTAAATCCTAGTGGTCTTAATATAAGATAGTTTACAATGAACAGCCGAAAGGTTGGCTTAACACAGGTTTATTGCATGATGATCCAGGGGAACATGAGGTAATGGCGGATGAGTAGCTCAATATATACAGTGGCTATACATTTGAATGTGGCTCCTCGACAGTCTATTGGTTACTGTCCGCGTGACGTCACGGACGGTCACGCCCTTCTTGTCCAGGTGTAGGTGATGGCGGGAATCTTCCCACGCTGTTGTTTGCTGGTGAGTCTGGGCCAGGAGAGCTTGAACGCTCACTATTGCCACCAGGTGGTCATTAGCTCGCATCCTATTGCACGGGCTACAGTTAAGCAGCTGCTGGTTATAATGTTACACAAGCATGGTTACATTGGATACACGTGAATGGATACATTGTAAAAGGTACAGTCATAGAACACAACATCCCTCCCCCCTAGGATGGGACGAAGTCCCTCAGCCAAGATGGCTTATTGCAAACGCGTTTGGGCCGCGATGTGGGCTGACCCGCCCCAGGGGCGCTACTGCTTCCTCGTTCCCTGGTCCCTTGTCCTGAAGCGGGAGAGGGAGACTTGTTAGAGGCTTGCCGTGGTTTGGCGGTTTTGGGGGAGGGGAAAAACTCCATTGTGGGCAGACCGGAGACACTCGGGGCTAACGAAAAACCCCTCTTCTCGCTTGGACGGGTGGGGGACCACTCCGCAAAACTTCCCCGGTCCTGAAAATCAAAATCTAACTCTGTTGGGGTATCCGTATTAGTGGGGAGATCCCGCGGGATATCTATGAGATCGGCTTCCCTTCTCTCTGCTGACCGATCCCGCAAGATATCTACGAGGACAGATTCCCTTTCCTCCCCCCTTGGTGGGGACCCATGGCCCCCCTTTCCTCCCCCTTGGGCTGAACGGGTGGGGGAGAACCCTAACGCTGAGTCTTGTGTCCCGCGGTCCGTGCCCTGTTCGCCGGGGATCCTGCGCCGGAGCTGGTCTGCGTGCCGCCTCCAGAGTAGACCTGTGCCGGTCTCGATGCGGTACGAGACGGGGCCGGTCCGCTCTAGGATGACGCCCGGTACCCAGGCCGGACCCGCGCTGGCATAATTCCTGCAATACACGGGGGCACCCACGTCAAAACTCTTTGTGTCCTCTATCCAAATGTTCCTCCCCTTGTCCTCTACTCTCATGGGGTCTAGCCTAGTTAGTATGGTGGTCAGCTTCCTGCGCATCAGCAGCTCTGCGGGGGAGTATCCTGACGCTAGGGGAGTCACTCGGTAGCCTAGCAGAAACTGGCACACTTGATGGTTTAGGTCCCCGGGCCCCATGCGCCGCAGCGCGTCCTTGGTGGTGCGCACAAGGCGCTCTACTTGGCCGTTTGTGGCAGGGTGAAAAGGAGCGGAGGTGATGTGCCGAATGGCGTTGATTTCTGTGAATGCCCTGAACTCGGAGGACGTGAAACAACTTGCGTTGTCGCTTATGAGGGTGTCGGGTAAACCGAACATTGAAAAGACCCTCCGCAAATGCTTTATGGTTGTGGCCGTGGACGTGCTTGTAACCGGAATGACCTCCAACCACTTGGAGAAGGCATCCACCACAAAGAGAAACAGCGTCCCACGGAACGGGCCAGCAAAGTCTACATGAACTCGGGACCACGGCCCCTTCGCCGCATCCCACTCCCTGTGAGGCAGGCGGGCTTCTTCTGGCCTGGAACCTTGGCAGGGCTCACAAGTGCCGACCATGTGCTCGATGTCGGCGTCTAGCTGGGGCCACCAGAAATAGCTCCGTGCCAGGGCTTTGGAGCGCACAATCCCAGGGTGACTGACGTGCAGGAGTTTGAGTACCCTCGGCCGTAAGGACGCCGGAATCACTACTCGCTGGCCCCACAGAAGGCACCCCCTCTCAAGGGACAACTCTAACTTCTTTCGGAAAAATCGGTCGAACTCCGCTGCCGGGGAGGACGCTGGCCACCCTTTCTGCACCCAGGAGCTAACCCTTGCTAAAATGTTATCCTTGCTGGTCACCTTGGCGATGTCGGCGGGCAGTATTGGGGGCGAGTCGAGGACTTCTATCATCAGCACCTGATGGTCTGGCTCCTCCCCGCCCACGTGGCTGTTCTCTTGGGGAAGGGGGGACCTCGATAGAGCATCCGCATGGCTGATCTCCCTCCCGGGCCTGTACACTAACGCGTGCTGATACGCGTTGAGAAAAATGGCCCACCTAAGCATCCTAGGGGACAGGATCTGTGGCGTGGGCTTATCTGCAGTAAAGATGCCTAGCAGCGGCTTGTGATCGGTTACTATTGTGAAGGGGCGGCCATACAGGAAGTCGTGGAACTTTTTGGTTCCCGCAATTATCGCTAACGCTTCCCTGTCTGTCTGGGCGTAGTTTCTCTCCGCTTGGGACAGGGACCTGGAGTAGAACGCTATCGGGGCCTCCCTTCCGTTTTCCAGCACGTGGCACAGCACCGCCCCCGCCCCCACCGGGGATGCATCACAGATGAGGACCACTGGCCTCTTGGGGTTGAAATGGGTGAGGATGGCGTCAGACGCCAGAAGCTGTTTTAGCTCACTAAATGCCCTCTCTTGCTGGTCGCCCCACTTCCATGCCTCATCCTTTTTAAGCAGCCTATGCAACGGCTCGGCCACGGCTGCTTTCCGGGGAAGGAAGGAGTGATAAAAGTTCAGCAGCCCTAGGAACGACTGCAACTCGGGCTTGGAGGTAGGGCAAGGGGCTTGCTTAATGGCGGCTACCTTAGACTTGGACGGCCTTATTCCCTCAGGAGTGACACGGAACCCTAGGAATTCGACCTCGGTCGCGAAGAAGACGCATTTGTCTTTTCGCAGTCTCAACCCCGCCTTTTCGAATATCGCTAGGACCTTGCCCAACCTCTTTGCCAATTCGGCCTGACTCCCCCCCGTTATCAATACGTCATCAAAATAAGGCAACACCCCCTCGAGCCCCTTCAGGAGGCGTTCCACGAGTGACTGGAAAATTCCAGGCGCCGAGTTTACGCCGAATTGAAGGCGCGTCACCTGGAACGCCCCCTTATGGGTGACTATAGTTTGTGCAGCAGCGGCAGCTGGGGTCACCGAGAGCTGCTGGTAAGCTTGTGCTAAGTCGAGCTTAGCGAAACACTTTCCCCCATGTAACCTGGCCAGCAAATGGCTGACTACCGGCACCGGATACGCATTAGGTCGAATGGCCTTGTTGATGGTGCACTTGTAATCAGCGCATATGCGCACCTCCCCGTTGGCCTTAAGTGCTGTTACAATTGGAGTTTCCCACTCCGCAGAATCAACAGGAACAAGAATCCCCTGGCCCACCAATTTGTCCAGTTCCGCCTCTATTTTGTCCTTGAGCGCGAATGGCACCCGGCGCGGTTTGAGTCTTATTGGGCGGACCTCAGGGTCTAGGTCGAATGCTACTGGGGGTCCCTTATATTTCCCAAGTCCCCTTTTGAAGACTTCGGGGTGCGCGTCGCACACCTCCTGAATCGGGTCAGACCCAACGGCAACGGCGTGCACCCCCCAATGAACAAACCCAGGGGCTGGAACCATTGAGTCCCAAGGAGGCTGCAATTCCCCCCTTTGAGGACAACTAGGGGGAGAGTCGCAGCGTGTTTCTTAAATTGGACCCGAAAATTCCCCACCCCCAACACCGGAATGCAGTTCCCTTGCACGTCCCGAAGCGTGGACCTCAAAGCTTTGAGTTTGGGCCGCACGTGGGGGGCAATTCTCAGAAACTCCTTCTGGGGAATGATGGAATATGAGGACCCCGAGTCAATTTCCATCCTAATGGGGGCCCCTTGTACTAGTACCTCAACAAAGTAACGGGTGTGTCCCGCGGACACGCTGAACACCAGTGTGTCGTCCTCGCTGTCGTCGGCGATGCGGCCCACGCCGTCTCGCTTCCTCGTGGCCTGGGTGCCGTCCTTGGGTTTCGTCCCGCAGTCTCTCAAGCTCTTCCAGGCCTCGCGCCGCTTCCTGCAGACCTTGGCGATGTGCCCGCGGCGGCCGCAGTTGTGGCACTCAGCCTTTCTGAAGGGGCATTTGGCGCGGTCGTAGTTCGCTCCGCAGCCGTCGCAACGCCGGCCTTCTTTCCGGACCTTCCGGACGTCCTCGTCGTCGCTGCTCTCCGCGGATGACTTCGAAACTCGCCGGGCCGCGTGCACCGAAACGTGCACCGAGGGCTCTGTCTTGCCCGTCTTTGGCCGCCAGTCCTGGAGCTCCTGGACCCCGGCCTTCGTAGCTTCCGCGGCTTGTGCCTCCTTCAGAACCTCCTGCAATGTGGGGGGTGGCTCGCGGTTCATCAATGTGCGCTGAGTTTCGGCATCTCTCAGGCCGCACAGCACGCAGTCTCTTAGCGTGATCTCTACGTTCTCCCATTTGCATGGGCCGACCGCCAGTCGCAGGGCCGCTGCGAAGTCGGCGACCATCTCCCCGGGCGCTTGGACTCGCCTCCAAAACGCGCTCCGAGCGGGGAACATCGCCGTCGTGGGCCGGAAGTACTCACGCAGCATGTGCATGAGCTCCTTCACCTTGAATTCACTCGCCCTCCTCGGCGCGATCAGGTCCACCAAAACTCTCTTGGTGTCTGGCCCCAGCATCCGGGTGAAGATGGCCTGTTTCTTTGCCTCATCCGTGACTTCGGATTCCACCAGGGCTCCCTGGAAGTCCATCTCGAAGATGTCCCAGTCTGCCGGTCTCCTGATTTCGAAACCGGCGCATGTCTTGGTCCCGTGGGCAGCCATATCCCACCTTCGTCGCCAATTTAGTGTATGGGACCAAAGACAATGAACAGCCGAAAGGTTGGCTTAACACAGGTTTATTGCATGATGATCCAGGGGAACATGAGGTAATGGCAGATGAGTAGCTCAATATATACAGTGGCTATACATTTGAATGTGGCTCCTCGACAGTCTATTGGTTACTGTCTGCGTGACGTCACGGACGGTCACGCCCTTCTTGTCCAGGTGTAGGTGATGGCGGGAATATTCCCGCGCTGTTGTTTGCTGGTGAGTCTGGGCCAGGAGAGCTTGAACGCTCGCTATTGCCACCAGGTGGTCATTAGCTCGCGTCCTATTGCACGGGCTACAGTTAAGCAGCTGCTGGTTATAATGTTACACAAGCATGGTTACATTGGATACACGTGAATGGATACATTGTAAAAGGTACAGTCATAAAACACAACAGATAGTCAGGCTCCAATTGTCAGATGTGATAAACCTATCACATAGAATTGATCCTGTTGGGAATCTTAGTGCTCATAGGAGCATACTGATTTTCACTACTATTTAATTACATATTACATTTATATCCTGCCTATCCATTCAAGGTAGCTACCATTTCGGAGCTTGAAAACTTGGCGAACAAAGTGGTTGGTGAATGTTAAACTAACTTTTAATTTTATATGGTGGTTCAAGTGGTTAGGCTGCTGAACTTGATGACTGGAAGGTCAGCAGTTTGAGACCTGAGTACTGCACGATGGAATGAGCTCCCATCTCTGTCCCAGCTCCTGCCAACCTAGCAGTTCAAAAGCAAGAAATTGCAAGTAGATAAATATGTACCACTTTGGTGGGAAAGTAAACAGTGTTCCATGCACTCCGATGTCTAGTCATGCCTGCTGCCTGTCCACAAAAACATCTGCAGATGCAGTGATGAGACCAAACCCTTGAGTCAGATACGACTGGCTTTCAAGCAAGTCCAACCTTTACCTTTTCCTTAAAAGTCCAGTCCCAGAACACCATTAGCATAATCAAGTGCTTTCCACAGAATAGAACTCAGGTCATGACTCACTTATAGTAGGTTACTTTATGAATTAAATTCATAGCTACCAGGTATGAGTTCAGTTCCAGCCCAACCAGACTGCATGTGAATAAGATGAAACTGAACTCTCTCCTACTTTTCTTGTACTCATGAACCAACTGGCCTGAAATTGTTGATTTTACAGTACAGTGGTACCTCATACAATGATTTTAATCCATTCCACGGTGTTTGTTGTTGTATGAAACAAACTGCTATACGATACATGCATCGTATAGCGATTTTCCCTATGGGATGCATTGTACAAATGTTTTTCCATAGGGAAAATTGTTATGCGAGAGATGCCATTTTCCCCAAAACCTAATTGTTATGCGATTTCGTTGCTATACAGGGCAATTGTTGTATGAGGTTCCACTGTATTTGGCTTTGTGTAGAGACCATCAGTATAAATTTATTTTCACTTCTAATTTACCCAGAAAATATAAATGGCTACAGGACCTAATTCAATGAAAGTTTAGCAAGCTTAAGGCCCAACAAAACCATTTTGAACACTGTCGTTTCTTTAAGTGCTGGAATAGCTCTGTGGGTTGAAGCACCTGGTCAGCCAGGGGAGGGCAGTTGGAGTTCCTTGCTGTGCCTTCAAGGAGCTGGGTCAACCAAAATCACCCAGAACATTTCTGACTGATGGGTAAATTGCTCTGCCATCTGTTCACCCTTGGGCAAGTTTCATGGTCCCACAGCACCACCAGAAGGCGGAATTGGTAAACCGCTTTATACCTAGAAAACTCTAATAAGTCACCATAAGTCAGAACCAATTTGATAGCACATGTTCATGTTTAGTTGCATTAGTCAGCTGCATGAAAAACAACAAGGAAAGTTGTGACATCCTTAAAGATGAACAGGGTTTATTTGGCATACACTTTCATGGCTCACATTTTAAAAGACATCAGAAAAAGTGGGCCATAGTCTGCAAACAGTTGTTAGTCTTTAGGGACCCACAAGACACATGATTGTTGCTGAAATCAATGTGATTTCTTGGAAGGATGCCATCATTTTATAAATCCTATCTCATTTTTAAATAACGCAATCTGAAGTGGTCTCATTAACTATGTGACACTGAGCTAAAGTGAAATTCCTTTTCTCTCCTTGCTGTTTTCCAAAAGTATGAATATCATGTGGGACCGAACTTAAAGGTCTTCCTGTTTTGTCTAGTGTCTAGTCTTTTGTCATTAATCCATCAATCCTTGAATTTTACTAGGCTGGCAGTCACTAGACTACAACTGCATACCCAGGTCAAGGTTAGAACTATGACATTAAGCTAAAATAGGGCAGGTATTTGTATCAGTCTTGTGGCTGTCTGTGACTGACCATTAGCTCCCCAGTGGCCCAGTGGGTAAAAGCACTGTGCTTGGAGACCAGAAGGATGGGGATCGGTTCCCCGAGAACTGTATGATGGGGACATGAAAGGAGCCTCGTTAGGCATCCCCTGCAAAAATCCTTTCAACCCAGAGTAATCTCTGACATGAAAACACACTGTCCAATAAAGTCAAGGGATTTCTCCTTTCCCTTGCCACTTTCTTCCATTAAGCATGTAAACCTGCCCCCCCCCTGCCCAGATGTTGCTGGGCTGTAATTTCCATCATACAGGAGTCCTGGTGTCACAGTGGTTTAATGGCTATACTGCACCCAACACATTGAGTTTGATCGTGATTGGGACTCAAGGTTGACTCAGCCTTCCATCCTTCAGAAAACTAGTCATGCTTGGCTCTAGAGCCATGGTGGTGAACCTTGGCACTCCAGATGTTCTTGAACTTCAATTCCCAGAAGCTCACGTCCCCTGTGAATCCACACAAATTGGTTTATTGTGATTCATCCAGCCCCCGTTGCCCCGCTGCTAATTAACTTGTGAACTGTCTAGAGAATGTACTAAGTGCTTTGGGGCAGTAGTGTAATTTCTACTGACCATGCTGAATAAGGCTAATGGGAACTGTAGCCCAGTGACTTCTGGAAGAACACTAGTATGTTTTATACCCTGACAACTGCTTTCCCAGTGAAAACCAATTCATCATTACTCCTGTTTTCTCTCATATCCCATCACTGTGATGCACTGAAGCTTTTCAAGTACAAGTCCTGGTCTCACTGTGTGTAGCATTAGGAGATCTCTCTATCAGATTTGCCACAACAATGCCTTGGCTCTTTCTTAGCCACAGCATAGTTCGGAGGAGCTGTACTGTGTCATTAACCCTCCTGCCTGCCTTCTTCATTATATCCCCCACATTTGTATGTGTAGCTCCCTTAATTGTTTTGTTTACTTATTTGTTTATATGCAAGATCTGTCCCACCTGAGAAGCACGATGTAGACAACAAAAGTCAAATAACACTTTAAAAATATGTAATCAGCAAAACAGCATGTGATTTCATCTGATTCCAAAAAACTGCCCTATTCTTTTACAACCAGATGAGATGCCAAATGCATGTATGCATTTAAGATGCAGGTTTTAAAAGAAATTAGGAAAAAAAGATTACCTAAGGAACCAGTGTGATATACCTGTACTGTATTATATTAAGTGCTGGATAGGAATAAGGATGGGTACTGCAGTGGCTCAAGTTGCTAAGACGCTGACTGGGAAGCGGAAGGTCAGCAGTTCGATTCCCGAGTACTGCAGGACGGAAATGAGCTCCCGTCTTCATCCCAGCTCCTGCCAACCTAGCAGTTCGAAAGCAAGAAATTGCAAGTAGATAAATAGGGACCACTTCGGTGGGAAGGTAACAGCGTTCCGTGCGCTCCGGTGTCTAGTCATGCCTGCCACATGACCACGGGAACGTCTGCAGGAGCAGACAGCGCTGGCTCTTCGGCTTAGAAACAGAGATGAGCACTGCACCCTAGAGTCGGATACGACTGGCTTTCGAGCAAGGGAAACCTTTACCTTTACCTAGGAATAAGGAGAAGTGGGTTCAAATCTCAGCTCAACTATGGAAACTCACTGGAAGGAAGTGGTGGTGAAACCACATCTTAAATTTCTCACATATCTTGAAAATTCTTTTAGAATCACCATAAGATGAAAGTGACTTGATAGCACATAACATAAAAAGCAGAGACATTACATTGCAAACAAAAATTAGAATAGTCAAAGCAATGGTTTTCCCAGTAGTAATGTATGGATGTGAGAGCTGGACAATTAGGAAGGCTGAACGTAGAAGAATAGATGCCTTTGAAATGTGGTGTTGGAGGAGGGTTTTGAGAGTCCCCTGGACAGCGAGGAGAACAAATAGGTCAATCTTAGAGGAGATTTACCCTGACTGCTCATTGGAAGGTCAAATAGTAAAGATGAAGCTAAAGTACTTTGGACATCAAATGAGAAGGGAGGATTCACTTGAGAAGGCATTGATGTTGGGAAAGGTGGAGGGCAAAAGAAGAAGGGGGAGGCCAAGGATGAGATGGCTAGATGGCATTGTAGACACAATGGGCACAGAGCTGGGAGGGCTGAGGGGGATGGTGGAGGACAGAGGCGCCTGGAGGAAAATGGTCCATGGGGTCGCAAAGGGTCGGAGTCGACTGTGCGACTGAACAACAACAACAAACAACAACATAATAGAGTGCCAACAGTGGAAGAAAGGGCTAATGAGCATTAGGCTTGCGGGGAGTAGGATGAGTGAATTCTGGGGTGTGTATGTGTGTGTGTTAGCCCTTGCCTCCTGTGGTTTGAAGGAAATTCTTTCTTCAAGGGGATCTTCACCAAAGGTTTTAACAGCCTCACAGCAGAAGAGAGCAGGGCTCGATTTCCCCAACATGGCTGCTACAATTTTATGAACCTTTCTTCCCTTACCTTCTCACAGTATTTATATTTTAAAGAACAGGCGCATTAACTGTAAACACACACACACACTTAACTATGTGTTTTGACATGGAGAACCAATAGGAACCAAGCAGTCTCCAAGACTTCAGAAAGACATTGTAATTTGGACTCTCTAACTCTCTTACTTTCATTTAGATCAATGTGAAGAACCTTTGACCTCCCAAATGATTTAAATTTTGGCTGTCATCCACCATAGCCAATAGTCAGAGATTATGGTTTAGATATCTGCTCAAGAAGGTTGGGAGTTTAATTCCACACTGTGCCTCCTGGGTGAAAAGCCAACCTATGTGGCCTTGGGCAAATGGCACAGTGCCAGGGTGCCCGCAGAAGAAAGGAATTGTAAACCATTTTTGTGTATTCTCTGCCTAGAAGGGGTTGTGGTGGCTTAGTGGTTAAGAAGCTCGCCTTGTTAGCTGGAAAGTTGGCAAGTTGGCAGTTTGAGACACGGGTGTTGCATGGCGGTTTGAGCTCCTGTCTGTGTCCCTGCTCTTGGGGTGTCCCCTGAGCAGAGCTTCTGCAGCAAAATCCTTTCAACTCAGAATAATTTGTGACAAAAAAAATATTATTATCTGCCTTGAAAATCCTGGAAAGGATTATTATAAATAAAAGTTGGCATAGTAACGGTGAAGGTCTCCTTTGCTTGAAAGCCAGTCTTACCTGGTCCTAGAGCCATGATGGTGAACCTTGGCACTCCATATGTTCTTGGACTTCAATTCCCAGAAGTCCAAGCACCCTGTGAATGAACATGAATGGGTTTACTGCAATTCATCTGGCCCACACTGCCCTCATCGCTCCTGGAAGTGAAGTAAAACATGACCATACAGATGAAGGGTTAACCCGGAAGAGCCTTAACCATACGGGCACATTTTACTTCCGCTTCTGGGAGCGATGAGAGCATGAGGGCATGACATTCCTGGCAACATTATTATAGGAGTTATCTCCCCCAGGAGATTTATGACTGTTACAATGTTTGTTTTTATTACTTTATTGTTAAACTATGGGGTTAGTAAGTTTTGTTAACTTTAAATCAAGAAGTTATAAACTTAGAATTGTCAGGGAGGTATTTGAAAGATCGCCACGAATATCATTCACCTGCGCTAACAGTATTTAATGAGGAAAGCGAGTAGGCTCACTAACGGCGATAGCCCGAAAATAATTTTACACAAAAGAGGTTAGGATGTTTGATGTTTGCAGATTGATACGCAGTAGCCTGCAATCAGGGTGCCAAACACATCTTTATTGGAATGTAGTCAATCTGAACATGAGGTCAATGGCGGAGCAATGCTCCTTATATACAACAGGTAACGATTCAAACCTGGCATGGAGCCACATGATTGGTCAGTACAGGTAAACAGCCAGGTGACAACACTTGATTGGGTAATGAGTAAACAATAGCTACACCTACAGTGGGAATGCAGTCCCACGATATCTACACAAGAGGAGTATTTACATAAGGGGGAAAGCGAGGGGGAAATGGAGGATCGCTAGATCCGATTTAATTCACATTTCACTTGAGTTACATGTTCGCTTTCAATCACAGTTCACTTGAGTTACATACACAACATCCCTCCCCCCTAGGATGAGACGAAGTCCCTCAACCATTGTGGTGGCCTGCATGTTCGTTTGGGCCACACAGCTGCTTGGCTGAACTCGGAGGAACTGGAGGGGTTTGGGTTCCGCAGACTCTCATTCCGCAGTGGGAAAGCGAGTAGCATTAGTGGCATGTTGGGAACACTGGCCTGTTTCAGAAAGGGGACCCCGGAGGGGATAATCCAAATCAAAACCCCATTTCATTTCAGCTGGAGCAGGGGATCACTCTAAATCAAAACCTGGAAGGGATGGAGAATAACTTAAAGAAAATTCCTGCCTGTTACCCTGAGTAGGGGGCAATTCAACCAAAACCTGCCTCGTTTGTTTAGGAGTAGAGGTAAACTCAAACACCAGAGGATGGGGCATTACTGGGGAGAAATCAAAGCACTGTTTCTCTCTTGGATGAGTGGGGGAACACTCTGCAAACTCCCCCCGGTCCTGTATCTCAAAATCTCAACTTTTGGGGTCTGGGCTTTCGTACTCTTCCCTGCCTGTTTGCATAGGATGGATGAGACCGAAATTTGATTCCCTTGGTGGGCTGTCTGCCGTATCTCCCCCTTGTGATAAGCAGGTGGGGGTGGACCCTAACATTAAATCACCCAGACCTTCAGTTCCCTGGAACTCTGTGACCCGATGCCTGAGCTGATCAGCGTGTCACCACCACAGTAGCTCTGTACCTGTCTCTACTTGGTAGGACACTGGTCCTGTTTGCTCGACCACAACACCTGGGACCCATGTTGGGCCAGCAGCTGCATGATTCCTGCAATGCACTGGATCCCCAGTTTTTGTTGTTGTTCAGTCGCACAGTCGACTCCGACCCTTTGCGACCCCATGGACCATTTTCCTCCAGGCGCCTCTGTCCTCCACCATCCCCCTCAGCCCTCCCAGCTCTGTGCCCATTGTGTCTACAATGCCATCTAGCCATCTCATCCTTGGCCTCCCCCTTCTTCTTTTGCCCTCCACCTTTCCCAACATCAATGCCTTCTCAAGTGAATCCTCCCTTCTCATTTGATGTCCAAAGTACTTTAGCTTCATCTTTACTATTTGACCTTCCAATGAGCACAGGGTTAATTTCTTCTAAGATTGACCTATTTGTTCTCCTCGCTGTCCAGGGGACTCTCAAAACCCTCCTCCAACACCACATTTCAAAGGCATCTATTCTTCTACGTTCAGCCTTCCTAATTGTCCAGCTCTCACATCCATACATTACTACTGGGAAAACCATTGCTTTGACTATTCTAATTTTTGTTTGCAATGTGATGTCTCTGCTTTTCACTATGTTCCCCAGGTTTCTCATCGCTTGTCTCCCAAGAATCAGTCGCCTTTTTATTTCATGGCTACAATCCCCATCTGCAGTGATCTTTGATCCTAAGAAAGTAAAATCTGTCACTGCTTCTACTTCTTCCCCGTCTATTTTCCAGGAACTGATTGGGCCTGTTGCCATTATCTTGGTTTTCTTGATATTGAGTCTCAAGCCAGCTTTTGCACTTTCCTCCTTCAGCCCAATCAAGAGATTCTTTAGGTCTTCCTCACTTTCTGCCATTAGGGTGGTATCGTCTGCATATCTCAGATTGTTGATGTTTCTCCCAGTGATTTTAATCCCATATTGTGATTCCTCCATCCCTGCACTGCGCATTATGTGCTCTGTGTATAGGTTGAATAAGCATGGTGACAAAATGCAGCCTTGTCTTACTCCTTTTCCTATTCCAAACCATTCTGTCATTCCGTGTTCTGTCCTAACTGTTGCTTCTTGTTTCATGTACATTTCTGAGATGGTCTCTGGCCATCAGCCTCTGCTGGGCTTCCTTGTCCATCAGGGCTTCCTGCAGGTTGTCCCACCGGCAAGGGGCAGCAGCTAACCTGAGAGCGGCAGTGTAGTCAGCCACGGACCCTCCTGGGTGCTGGTCTCGACTGTGGAAGGCTACTCTTGCCAGGTAGATGGACACCTTGGGTTTAAGGTGATTCCACAGCGCAGTCAGGATCTCCTTGAGAGGGACAGTATCGATGTCCCAGGGCAGCAGGAGGTGCGTTGCAAGCTTGAGTGTGGCGAAGCCGCATTGTGTGAGGAGGCAAGAGTGCATTTGCTCATCATCATCTATCTTCTCAGCTGCCATGGCATGCTTGAACTTGCACTCGTACAGAGTCCATTTCTCCGGATCCTTGAGGTTGAACGGAAGTAGCTTGATGCTGTGGGAAACCATTATCCCACCTTTGTCACCAATTTGATGTTTGCAGATTGATACGCAGTAGCCAGCAATCAGGGGGCCAAACACATCTTTATTGGAATGTAGTCAATCTGAACATGAGGTCAATGGCAGAGCAATGCTCCTTATATACAACAGGTAATGATTCAAACCTGGCACAGAGCCACATGATTGGTCAGTATAGGTAAACAGCCAGGTGACAACACTTGATTGGGTAATGAGTAAACAATAGCTACACCTACGGTGGGAATGCAGTCCCGCGATATTTACACAAGAGGAGTATTTACATAAGGGAAAAAGGGAGGGGGAAATGGAGGATCACTAGATACAATTTTATTCACATTTCACTTGCATTACATGTTCACTTTCAATCACAGTTCACTTGAGTTACATACACAACAGGATGCAAATAAGGATTATCGTAGCCACACGCTGAAAGAGGTGGGTTCAATCGCCAGTTATATGTATTGGATTATAGATGTTAAAAACCATGTATTAACTAAGACTTGTTTAAATATTCTTAGAATTTATTATCTACTAGCAAGGGTTGCCCGGCGTTGCCGGGCTTTTCCCCCCATGTTTTTTAATTTGAAATGAGCCAATTTTATTTTTGCAATAGTTTTACATTGTGTTGGAAGGTTAAATTGTGTTGTTGTTTTTTTAAAATTGCTTAGTCTGTAATTTTAATTTTTTAAATGTTTATTTATGTTAAATTTGTTTGGCTTGGCTGTTATTAACTGTGATCTGCTTTTTGGGGTTTTTTTGAGGATTAATAAAAGAAGAAAGTATGATATAATAATTCAGCACAGGATTTTTTAAAGTTTCTATTGTATTTTATTGACATATATTTGTGATTTGTGTGAAAGTGTGTTTAGTGTAATTTTTTTACTTGTTTTTGTTGGTGTGACCTTTTGTGTATAATTGTGAATTTGTGTTTTGTTTGGGGCTGTTGTGTGTTTTTGAATTGTTTGTACTATTGTGGCCAGCAGGTGGTGCTGGTAGGGGTTTTTGTTTTTTGACTTTTGTTTCTCTCCTTGCCTCTGGGTGGAGCTTCTTCTGGTAAGTAGGGTCTTTCTGTATTCATTTCTTTTCCAGTCCTGGTGGAGGTAGCACCTGTTTCGGTACGTTTGCTTGTTTTCTTTCTTTTGTGTGTGTGTGTGGGCGGGGGGGGGGGGGGAATTGGAATTTTTTTGTCTGTTTGTTTTGTTTTTGATTGTGTCTTTGTTTACTTCTTATTGTTTTTGGTGTTTTTGTTTTTGTGTATTTTTGGCTGTGTTTGAGTGTTTTTAGTAATTTTAAAAGAAGTATTTATTTGGTGGTGGGGAAGGTACATGGTCATTGGGGGTTTGGATGGGTGGGCTAGGTGGTGGGGAGGGGGCATGGTCTTTGGGGGTTAGGAAGGGTGGGCTAGGTGGTGGGGAGGGGGGCATGGTCGTTGGGGGTTAGGAAGGGTGGGTTAGGTGGTGGGGAGGGGGGCATGGTCGTTGGGGGTTACGAAGGGTGGGCTAGGTGGTAGGGAGGGGGCTTTATTGTTTTATGGTGCTTTGTTTGTGTGGAGTTGTGAAAGTAGATCGGGGTTTCCCCTTTAATATCAGTGTGTGGGGCTTGCGACCCCCCTCTCCGCTGGCTTTTCTAGGGTTGGGAGGTTTGTGGGGAGAAAAGGGGAATGTTTCCCAAACCCTTCTGGACTCAGGACACCAGGGAGAGGGGATCGTTTCCCTCCCCCCCTCCTTAAAACAACTCCGTTTTTAAAGAGTAGAAAAGATGGAGTTTTTTTAAGGAGGGGGGTTGGAATCGATCCCCTCTCCCTGGTGTCCTGAGTCCAGAAGGGTTTGGGAAACATTCCCCTTTTCTCCCCACAAACCTCCAAACCCTAGAAAAGCCAGCGGAGAGGGGGGTCGCAGCCCCCACCCACTGATATTAAAGGGGAAACTCCAGGTGTCGTGGGTGAGGGAAAGAAAGCCGGCTGGTGTGTGTTTGGCTGTGACGCGGTGAGTTGTTTTTCTTTTTAATTTTTCGGGCGCCGTTTTCCTCAGCGTTCTGCGTGCTCATGGTGCGCAGGACGCTGGGGCTTGTAGTAATGGGTTGGTGCTTTCTGTTTGTGCTGCGTTTTTTAAAAATGGTTTTGTTTTGATTGGCTGCGGCGCGATTCCGAACGCTGCGCCGTGCGAGAGCCTCTCAGCCTGATTGGCTCTGGCGCGGCGCGGTGCAAGGAATGTTGGGAAGTGAAGTTCTTTCCCTTTCTTGCCGTTTGTGGGGCTGAGGCCCCCGTGCCGGATTTTTAAATCCTTCGTTGACCTGCGTAGGCAATTCGGCCGTGCGCACGAAGGGTGGGTGCGGGTCAGTAGGGCGACGCATAGCAACCTATAGCCAGTTCCAACGGTGAACACTTGGATTTATAGGTTAAGATTTTTCAGAAACTAAAAAGTAAGTCAAGCTATATTTATTTATTTATTTTTCACGCTTATATACCGTCCACTCAGGTACAACCCAACTCAGGGCGGTTTACATAGCGGACAGTAAATACATAAAAAGACACATGATAAAACAAAGTTATAAGTTATAAGCAAAAAGTAAAAAAAACTCACCCCTAAAAGGTGCGCAAGTACCAAAGGGACCTTGGGGGAAAGCACACTTCTCTATACCAACCACCCAACAGTACCCCCATCCCCACCTGCACCCCAAACTTGGCCCACCAGCCAGGTCTTTAGTTCCTTCCTAAAGGGCAACAATTCTGTCTGGAGACACAGTTCCACAGGCAGGAGGTTCCAAAGGGCCGGTGTAGACACGGAGAAGGCCCTCCTCCTTGTGCCAGAGAGGCGAGCCCCCCTGGCTGATGGCACAATTAGAGAACCCCTCCAGTCCGCACTGGTTGGATGGACAGACGTCCTTAGGGTGATGCGGTCTCTGAGATACCCTGGCCCACTACCATGTAGGGCTTTAAAGGTCAAAACCAGCACCTTGAATTGCACCCGGAGACAAACTGGTAACCAGTGCAGCCCTCGAAGCAGTGGTGAGGCATGGGCATAACGACCACACCCCATCACCACCCAGGCCACGGCATTCTGGACCAGCTGCAGCCTCCGAATGGTCATCAAGGGCAGCCCCATGTAGAGCGCATTACAGTAGTCTGATGAAGGATACATCCGAAAAAGTTTTTGTACACCAGTTAACTTTTACAATACAGTTGGATACATTATTTGGAGGATTAGAATCATTGATATATTAAAGTTTTTCAAGCCTCGAATGGATTTTCACTTCTTCTGGCGCATCACCATCTACTGCCAAAGAGCGAGCACTGTCTGTATCTGCAGACATTTTCATGACATGTGGCAGGCATGACTAGACACCAAAGTGGATGGAACTTTGTTATTTTTCCTGCCAAAGCATACCTATTTATCTACTTGCAATTTCTTGCTTTCAAGGGCCAAAAGCTGTTCCAGAATCTGTAGGCTCTGTCCTGTCTCCTGCTGCTTGTTTGCAGTATGGCTGTGCACGCAGGAAATGTATGCCTGTACTTGTAGACTTTATACAATGGCTAACAATCTGACAGACATAATACTGGAAGAGAAGAGGAAACCAAACAAATTCAAAAACTGACTTTTACATAACAGTTGCATAAGAACTAGATGGAATGGCCAGTAAAGATCATGCTGGGAGGTAAAGAGTAGAAAGGCTAAGGATACAATGGAGAATTAATCCCAGACAAATCAGTGGAGTAGATCTTAATGTCTCATCCCATGTTTTGTAACAGAAAACGCTGAGCCAATGCTGTCATTGAAGTGGTTTCAGTCTGGCAACATCTCTACTCCATTGCTTTCTTAGCAGAATGGCTAAACCAAGCGTGCAATATGGAAAGTCAATGCACGGATGATTGCCCCCAAAGTATGATTTGTGATTTCAGTGGTGAGAAGAGGCAAAGAAATGTTGTTGTGGGAGGCACAGACACTTTCTCAGTGTGGTTTAAATTCTGCAGCTGGGAAGATTCAAGGTTAAATTACAAACAACGAAAAGCTGTATAATTTAAGAGTGTACAGGTCACTTTGCACCTCCTCTCTTCCAGCTTGGAAAAGGTGGTTTTTGTATCTCATCTCCAAGTTTCCAGTGGCCATTGTGACTAGGAGCTGTTAGGTGCTGTAGTAGGAAAACTGAACTTCCAGAAACTCCATTTTCAAAAGTAATGAAACATCCAGATGGAACATCCAGAAAACCATTGGTACTTGTTCAGGAAGAGCAATGATTGCCACATGATGCACTCCTCCTGTCTGAAAGGGAACTGAGGCTTTGAGTAATTGAACACTTCCCCTAATTGTCTGTGGACAATCAGAGGAAATGAAGGCTTGTGTTTTTTTTACTGTTTAGAGATAATTGCTAACTTGCTCTGCGATTTCTCTTCTTTCCTGAAGAAACATAGCAATTCCCTGAGACTGTAGCCAGTGTCCTAACGCCTGATCCCACCCCAGACAGGAGTGAGCACCCAAACGTATTCCTTCTCAACTGGCACTAATGCTCATTTAGCTCAGCATGCAAATATGCTATTACACCACCAGCATCTTGACTCCTGGATCTTCTTGTCTCCAGAGCTCCAGCAGTGTAGAGCCCAGAAAAACATTGCAAAGGTTTGTGTGTTGGCAGGTTATACAGTATGGGATGCAAATTCTAGTGGGAATTTGCATCCCATACTGCACCTAGTAGACATGATTTACCAACTGGTTAGCCAATGAAAACTAGTGTGGCTTTCTCCCTCAGGCTCTAGCTAGATGGGTTTCCCCATAATTCTCATCACAGATTTCTGTTCTACCCATTTTCAAAATCAACTGGCTAGAAGAATCCTTCTTCTTTCATGTCCCAATCAAACTCTGGACTGCCAAAATGAAGCCATTTTTTGGCTTTGTTGTTGGCCAAACCTAAGTCCTCATCGGTGCATGTCTTTGGCAGCAATCAGCAGACCAGTAAATGAGCTGGGTTCTGTATCTTTCCACATTCACACCATATGTTGTTCTCCACCAGCCGCCCTCACTTAATGTTGTTATTACATTTAGGGACTCTGACCATTAGCTTATTCAGGGTCCTCCAAGTGATATAGGAGAGGATTTGTTCCTCAGCTATATCCTCCATTAGTAATGTTCGTTGTCCAGTGAGATCCTTTCTCCATATTTTAATTTGGTTTTGCTCTTGCATACCTTCAAGAGTGTTTGTTCTTGCCAGAAGCAGTTCTAGCTCCATTATATAGCCTTGGCTGTCCTACCCATCTTCACAAAGGCACATCCTATAGCAGTGGTACACCAGGCGTTCTTGGATTTCAATTATCAGCACTTAATAGGGGAATTTTGTCCCTGAAATCTTAGGGAAAGGGATGTTGGTGACCAAGCAATCCTAATCTTTCACCATAGTCTAAAATGACATTGTTCAGTTTTATTATCTAATTTGGCTGAATCTACACATAGGCTAGGGACTGCGGTGGCTCAAGTAGTTAAGATGCTGAACTTGAAGCCTGGAAGGTCAGAGTTCAATATCCAAGTACTGCGCAATGGAGTGTGCTTCCATTTCTGTCCCAGTTCCTGCCAACCTAGCAGTTTGAAAGCAAGAAATTGCAAGTAGATAAATAGCTACCACTTTGGTGGGAAGGAAAACAGTGTTCCATGCTCTCCGGTGTTGAGGCATGCCAGCCACGTGTCCATGGAAACATCTGCAGATACGGACAAGTGCTGGCTCTTTGGCTGTAAACAGAGATAAGCATTGAACCCTAGAGTCAGATGCTAATGGCATTCGAGCAGGGGTGACCTTTATCTTTACCTACCTTACACGTTGGCCAAACTATAGGCATATAGTTCTAAGCAATTCTAAAGAGTACTAGCATAGTTTGCCCAGCACTGCCGGGCATTTTTAATGTGTGTGTTGGAAGTAGGGGTGGTTTTGGTATGTGTGCAGATGTGTAAACACACACACACGGGGCTGGTTTGAAATTTGCAGCCCAGTAGGTTGTGTGTGTGTTTGTGTGTGTGAGAGAGAGAGAGAGAGAGAGAGAAAGAGAGAGAGAGAGAATGGGAGAGGTTGGTCTTTCTCAGAAGACGGGGGCCAAAGTTTTCGTCCTCCATCCTCCACAGTAGGGCGATTTGGCTGGTGCCTGGGGAGGATGCAGGGCCGAAGAACCCGGCCACCGCATCCTCTCCAGGCAAACGGGGATTGTGCAGCAGGTGCCTTCAGCACCCTTGCATTCCCCACCATCCAGTTGGGACTCAGTGGCCGGGGCTTTTGGCCCTGCGTCCTCCCTGAGTGAATGGGGAGTGCATCTCCCCGCTGCCTCACTGAAGCCTGGGGGGGAAGAGGAGGGTCTCTCCCCCCAGCTATGGGGAGTTTTGTGCCGGCCTTTGAGGCTGTGGGGAGAAAATTTATTTCCCCGCTGCCTCATCCGAAGTCTGGGACGAAGAGGAGGGTCTCTTTCCCCCCCCAAGCTATGGGGAGGCTTGTGCCAGCCTCCGAGGCTGCGGGGAGAAATTTTTTTCTCCCCACTATGTAACCAAAGCCTGAGTGGGGGAAAAGGGGAGGGTCTTTTCCCCTGCCAAGCTATGGGGAGGCTTGTGCCAGCCTCCGAGGCTGTGGGGAGAAAAGATTTTCTCCCCACTGCCTTGCCGGAGCCTGGGTCAGGAGGGAACAGGTGGGAAACAGTGGTTCATCTTCCTCAGAAGAAGGGGGCCAAAGTTTTTGGCCTCTGTCCCCCTAGGAAGATGAACTGCTTCCCTCAGGGAAACAGAGGCCGAGAATGGTACTCCATTCTCGGCCTCTGTCTCCTGTAGGGAAGCATAAAAGTTTCTCTCTGGGAGACGGAGACCTGAGAATGGAGTGCCATTCTTGGCCTCCATTTCCCAGAGGGAAGCTTTTCGCCAGGTTTGTGGAGAGAAGAGGGTCTCCCTCTTCTCTCCACAACCCCGCTGAAGCCGCAGCAGGGCCAGCGCTGGTCTTCGTTGTCGGCCAGGGAAGTGGACGTGGTTGTCATGGCAGTGTTTTCTTTTTTACTGTGGGTGCTGGCTTTCCCAGCCTCCTCGCGCCCTTCAGCCCAATTGGCTGAGGGGTGGTGCACATGGAGGACACTGGGGCTTGTAGGGTTTTTTTTGGTCGTGTTCCTGGGGCAGTTTCTCCCCTCACGGCTGGCAGACCCTTGCAGCGATGGTCGGTCGGGGTGAAGGTAAGTGTAGGTGGCTCGGTAGGGTGATAGTAAGGGTGGATGCGGGCATGCACCAATGGTTAACGAACGATTTTATAGGTAAAGATCAGCTCTAAGAGAAAGATGGCTGCCATCGTACTCCAAGCAGTCTCCATGGGCTTTAGCAGATGCTTTGAAGCACAGCCTAGAAAATTTCCTTGACTGAAATACAGTCCCAGAATCCCTTAGCTAGCACAGCTACGCTGATTGGTGCATTCTAGTGAATATACTCCTTAAAAATACCTTGCCAAGTTCTACTCTGGAGTAGAATGGTTTCTCAATTTACTTGAAGATTCTCTGGTTCCTACTGTAGGTAAAAGCTATAAAATCCAGTGCAGGAAGTGAGTTGCAGTCTTTCGCATATGATCTTTATTTTGCATGTTCAAACCTTTGAAAAAGAAAAGGCAGGGAAAGAGGGGGAGGTTAACACTTTGCAGATGATTGTGCTCATATCTAAAACTACTATCTGTGATTGTTTCCTGGGCTCAGAGTAATTTTTCAAACATTACACAGGCACAAAATTTTGTTTCCAATTTAGCTGCAAGGCTTTGACTAGCAGAAAGTTTTAATACCCCAAATGATAAATTTCCAAGAACGACAACTGGAGTTTTCCCTCCTGTTGTGTCCTAATGGTTTGATCCTCCACATGGATAACAATGTATCTGAACCAATGTAACCTTGCCTATGGGCAACAATGTAACCTTCAGCTGTATCACATAAACCCTGTATTAGGACGCGAGCTAATGACCACCAGCTGGCAGCAGCGAGCGTCCAAGCTCTCTTGGTCCAAACTCATCAAAGGCAACAGCGCGGGAAGTTTTCCCGCCACCACCTACACCTGGACAAGAAGGGCGTGACCAGCAATGACGTCACGCAGACAGTAGCCAATGGGCTATCAGGGAACCACGTTCAAATGTGTTACTGCTGTATATAAAGAGCTTTTGATCCGCCATTACCTCATGTTCCCTCTGACCACCATGCAATAAACCTGAGTTAACCCAGCCCGAGGCTGTGTCCTGTGTCTTGGTTTTCATACACTAAATTGGCGACGAAGGTGGGATAATGGATCCCCAAGGAGCAGCCAGGGCGCAGAGCGGGTTCAACATCACCAAACCGCAAGACTGGGAGCTTTTTGAGATGGACTTCCAGGCGGCGCTGGTGGAACTCAAAGTCAAAGAAGACGATGAGGAGAGGAAGAGGGCCATCCTCACCAGAATGCTTGGGATAGAAACCAAGCGAACGCTGGTGGGCATCATTGCACCGAAGAAGGTGAGTGAATTCAAAGCAGACGACATCATGAAGCTGCTGCGTGAGCGTTTCCGTCCCTCGAGGGCAATGTTTCCCGCTCGGAGCGCGTTTTGGAGGCGAGTCCAAGCGCCGGACGAGTCGGTTGAGGCATTCGTAACAGCCATGAGGATAGCCGCCGGCCCCTGCAGATGGGACGACCTAGAGACGGCCCTCAGGGACGGAGTGCTGTGTGGCCTGAAGGACAAGGAGGTGCAGCGCAGCTTGATGAACAAGGAGCCACCACCCACGCTGGCGGAGGTTGTAGAGGCCGCGGAAGCCGCGGAGTCCACGAATGCTGGAGTGGACGAAATGCACCAGTGGCGTGAGTGGCGTCCTAGAGCCGGCAAAGCGGAGAATTCGGTGCACGGAAAGTCCGGACAGTCGGTGCACGCAACCCGAAGGGCCTCAAAGTCGTCTACGGAAGGCAGCGACGGCGAGGAGGTCCAAAGGGTCCGAAAAGGGGGGCGCCGCTGCGATGGTTGCGGAGCGGCCCATGAGCGCGCAAGGTGCCCATTCAGGAAAGCCGAGTGTTACACCTGCGGCCGTCGGGGGCACATCGCCAAGGCGTGCAGAAAACGGAAGGAGGGCCGGAGGCAGTCACAAGACCGCTCAACCAGACCGGACCGTCCAGCAAGGTCCAAAGATGGCGCCCAGACCACGAGGAAGCAGGACGGCGTGGGCCGCATCTCGGACGACAGCGAGGACGACGCTCCGGTGTTCAGCGTGTCCGCGGGACAGTCCCATTACTTCGTTGAGGTACTAGTACAAGGGGCCCCTATCAGGATGGAAATTGACTCGGGGTCCTCCTATTCTATAATTTCCCAGAAAGAGTTCTTGAAAATCGACCCCCACGTGCGGCCCAAACTTAAAACGTTGAGGTCCACGCTACGAGATGTACAGGGGAACAGCATTCCGGTGTTGGGGGTCGGGAAATTTCGGGTCAGTTTTAAGAAACATTCTGCGGAGCTGCCCCTAGTTGTCCTTAAGGGGGGTAGTTGTAGCCTCCTAGGTACGCAGTGGTTTCAGCCCTTAGGTTTGTTCATAGGGGGAGTGCATACCGTGGGGGTGGATCCAATACAAGCGGTGTGCGACGCGCATCCCGCCGTTTTTAAAAAAGGACTTGGAAAGTTCAAGGGACCCCCTGTAGCCTTCGACCTAGACCCGGAAGTCCGCCCGATAAGACTCAAACCGCGCAGGGTGCCGTTCGCACTAAAGGACAAAATAGAGGCGGAACTGGACAAACTGGTGGGCCAGGGGATTCTTATTCCTGTTGATTCCGCGGAGTGGGAAACTCCAATTGTAACCGCTCTGAAGGCTAACGGGGAGGTGCGCATTTGCGCTGATTATAAGTGTACAATTAACAAGGCGATCCGCCCTAATGCATACCCGGTGCCGGTGGTCAGCCACCTGCTGGCCAGGCTGAACGGGGGAAAGTGTTTCGCTAAACTCGATTTGGCTCAAGCTTATCAGCAACTCCCTGTAACTCCCGCCACGGCCGCGGCACAAACGATAGTCACACATAAAGGAGCGTTCCAGGTGTCGCGTTTACAGTTCGGCGTGAACTCGGCACCCGGCCTTTTTCAGTCGCTTGTGGAACGCCTCCTGAAGGGGCTGGAGGGGGTGTTGCCTTATTTTGATGACGTGTTGATAACAGGGGGGAGTGAGGCCGAACTGGCAAAGAGATTGGATAAAGTTCTGACCGTCTTCGAGAAGGCGGGGCTACGACTGAGAAAAGACAAATGTGTCTTCTTCGAGACTGAGGTTGAGTTTCTAGGGTTTCGAGTCACGCCAGAGGGTATTAAGCCATCCAAATCCAAAGTAGCCGCCATCAAGAATGCCCCTCGCCCCACATCCAAAACCGAGCTACAGTCATTTCTGGGGCTCCTCAATTTTTACCATACCTTCCTTCCACGGAAGGCGTCCGTGGCCGAGCCACTCCATCGGTTGCTAAAAAAGGAGGAAACATGGGTGTGGGGTGATGAGCAAGAGAGGGCGTTCAAAGAGTTGAAGCAACTCCTAACATCCGAGGCAATCCTAATGCACTTCGATCCCAAACGGCCAGTGGTCTTAGTCTGTGACGCTTCCCCAGTGGGGGTGGGGGCGGTGCTTTGCCACGTGTTGGACGACGGAAGGGAAGCCCCGATAGCGTTTTATTCAAGGTCCCTGTCCCAAGCAGAGCGTAATTACGCACAGACCGACAGGGAGGCACTAGCGATAGTAGCGGGAACCAAAAAATTTCACGATTTTCTGTATGGTCGGCCGTTCAAAATCGTGACTGATCACAAGCCCCTATTAGGAATTTTCACTGCAAGTAAGCCCACACCACAGATCCTGTCCCCAAGAATGCTGCGGTGGGCTATTTTTCTCAACGCATACCAGCATGAGCTGGAATACCGGCCCGGGAAGGAGATCAGCCATGCCGACGCACTCTCGAGGTCTCCTTTGCCCTTGTCGGGCGTCCAAAAGGAAAGGGCAGAAAGAGATCACCAGGTTTTGTTAATAGAGGTTTTAGACTCACCCCCAATAGTACCAGCCGACATTGCCAGGGCCACAGGTAAGGACAGAACGCTAGAGAAAGTTAGCTCATGGGTACAGAAGGGGTGGCCGGCGTCATCCCCAGGTACGGAATTCGACCCATTTTTTCGAAAAAAGATAGAGTTGTCCCTAGAGAGGGGCTGCCTTTTGTGGGGCCAACGGGTGGTGGTTCCTACGTCCCTGCAACCGAGGGTACTCGAACTGCTGCACGTCAGTCACCCCGGCATCGTCCGGTCCAAGGTGCTGGCCCGGAGTTACTTCTGGTGGCCACAGCTGGACGCGGACATTGAGCACATGGTCGGCACTTGTGAGGCATGCCAGGGCTCCCGACCGGAGGCGGCCCGTCTTCCGCATAGGGAATGGGACACAGCAAGGGGGCCATGGTCCAGGGTGCATGTAGACTTCGCTGGCCCATTCCGAGGAACAATGTTTCTCCTGGTGGTGGATGCATTCTCCAAGTGGTTGGAGGTTATCCCAGTAAAGAGTACGTCCTCCGCCACTACAATTAGCCAGCTAAGGAGAGTCTTTTCCACGTTCGGTTTACCCGACACTTTAGTCAGCGATAACGCTAGTTGTTTCACCTCCGCCGAATTCAAGGCATTCATGGAGGCAAACGCCATTTGGCATGTCACATCCGCGCCGTTTCACCCCGCCACGAATGGCCAAGTGGAACGGCTGGTGCGAACGACAAAGGATGCGCTGCGGCGCATGGGCCCGGGGGACCTAAATCACCAAGTATGTCAGTTTTTGTTAGCGTATAGGGTAACCCCCTTAGCGTCAGGTTACTCGCCGGCAGAGCTGCTGATGCGGCGAAAACTGACCACGATCCTGTCCAGGCTAGACCCGACGAGAGTCAAGGACAAAGGAAAAAACATAGGGCTGGCAGTCTCGAAAGGTTTCGCCGCCGGCGATCCTGTTCACTGCAGGAACTACGCCAGCGCAGGTCCAGCCTGGGTACCAGGGACGGTTGTGGAACGGACGGGGCCAGTGTCGTACCGGGTCGAGACTAGCACGGGTCTCCTCTGGAGGAGGTACGTGGACCAACTTAGGCACCGAGTGAGTGGGGGGCCGGTCGGTGGAGCTCAGCGACAGGACTCAGCGTTAGGGTTCTCCCCCACCCGTTTAGCCCAAGGGGGAGACAGCAACGGACAACGGTCCCAAGCAAGGGGGGAAAGCAGCGGCCCCGACTCATACCCTTTTGATACGCTAGCTCTATCAGAGGCTGGGGAAGGGGGAGAGGAGTTCGCGACCGCTGCCCCCGAATTTAATTCTGATTTTGATTTTGAGAGCCGGGGGGGTTTTCGGGAGTGTTCCCCCACCCGTCCAAGCGAGAAGAGGGGTTTTTCGTTAGCCCCCAGTGCCCCCGGTTCTGCCCCAATAAAGCACACACCTCCCAACAACGCCGCGGAGCCGCGGCAAGTCACTAACGAGTCTCCCTCTCCAATTACAGGGCAGGAAACCAGGGGACAAAGAGAAGGTAGCAAACCAGGGGGAAGGCAGCCCGCACCGAGACCCCAACGTGTTCGAAATAAGCCATCTTGGCTGAGAGACTTCGTCTCATCCTGGGGGGGGGGAGTGTGGTTTCGAGACTTCGTCTCATCCTAGGGGGGAGGGATGTTGTGTCCTAATGGTTTGATCCTCCACATGGATAACAATGTATCTGAACCAATGTAACCTTGCCTATGGGCAACAATGTAACCTTCAGCTGTATCACATAAACCCTGTATTAGGACGCGAGCTAATGACCACCAGCTGGCAGCAGCGAGCGTCCAAGCTCTCTTGGTCCAAACTCATCAAAGGCAACAGCGCGGGAAGTTTTCCTGCCACCACCTACACCTGGACAAGAAGGGCGTGACCAGCAATGACGTCACGCAGACAGTAGCCAATGGGCTATCAGGGAACCACGTTCAAATGTGTTACTGCTGTATATAAAGAGCTTTTGATCCGCCATTACCTCATGTTCCCTCTGACCACCATGCAATAAACCTGAGTTAACCCAGCCCGAGGCTGTGTCCTGTGTCTTGGTTTTCATACACTAAACCTCCCCACAGATTCAATTAGCATAATCTGCTAAAATCTGTTTTGTACAACATTTTCCAAGAGTGCTTGGATTATTATTTTTTGACAGCCTGTTGCTTTAGAAGGGCAAGAGAGGAGTTAAAAGAAGACTGGTGTGGTTTGTGCAAGGGTGTGTATGTGTTCTTGAAAATGATTCAGAGTGTAATACTGCCATCTATTGAACTACTGTTATTTTTTGTCTTCTTCTTCTTCTGCCCTATCCAATTGCAAATATTGGCTATCACAATGGTGATCAGCTATGAAGATTGTCCTGAGACTATAATGCAGTGGCCTTCCATTTGCCTTCTGTATCACAGCATGACACCCATACCAATGATCCAGTTCCACGAGTCACTTTCTGGTCCTGAGCCCTCTTGACACACAAAGTCCTAATTGGCCTCAGGTCAGTGTTGATGAAGCTGCTGCCCTTTATCAAGATGAATTCAAGTGGGATTTAATGCACTTGGGACCATCACCCTTCGCTGTGGACTTTGCCACCCAGGGTTGTCTGGTTAGTTAACTGCCGGCTGATGATCAGTGTTGAGTCACTGGTCGACTCTACTGGTCTACTCTATTACTATAGCAAGATAACCTGACCAGGCTGGCAGAGTTGAATTGCCATCTTTTTATGGCATCTTAACTAAACCTGCAGAGACAATACATAGCTGTTGTTACATCTTGTCATTGCTATGGCATTATCTAAATAAAAGAAGTGAGTGTCATCGTATGTGGTGGTTTTCCATTCTCAGCAAGTGGAAGCAGATGAACTGTAACAGGTGCGAGAGGACATTGAAAACTGATGTCATATATTATACATGTTTTGCTAGAAGTTACTCAACATGTATGTGAAAATACGGGTTAGGACAGGAGTTCTCAACGTTTTCAGGTCATGGGCCTGACCACACCACTGGACAGCTGATCAGGGTGGTCACATGGTTCCTCCCACTGGAAACAGAAGTAAAATACACCCACACATGCACAGGTGCATTTATGGCAGCGTTCTGTGCATGCACAGGCATGTTATGCACCAGCACATGCATGTTGTACTTTTACTTCTGGGGGCAGCAAGAGCAGTGTAGGCCAGATGAATTGGCATCAAGGGCTGGGTCCAGCCCACAGGCCATAGGTTGTGAATGCCTGGGTCACATGACCTTTTCTCTTATCTAGTTATGCCCTCTGATCTTTCTTTCTTTCTTTCTTTCTTGCTTGCTTGCTTCTGTTGCTTTTATCAGTAAAGATAGATTAGGAACTTGGTTCAACTTTGTTTCTTGTCTGGCATAAGGATAGGATTCTGCTGTTATTCTTGTTTACAGAGATAATTCATACAAGATAGAAAATAGTCTTTTGCACAATTGAATGGAGCAAAGAGCAATGATAACTGTTAACAGGTCCTGCATGCCCTTTTTAAAAAGTGGAAGCATTACTTGTTTGTACCTATGGTAGCAATCAGCCTGTTACTTTTCCTTGTATGGGTGCTCAGCTTCAGAAAGATGAAAAGGGCTAAAGATATTTTGCACAATTTGCACAAATGGTGATGTGTAACAAATGTTTCTGGTTTTACACTCATACTGGACGTTCTCACATCAGCTGGAAGATCCTCAGTAAGGCTGATAGCTGTTTGTAGCTGTGTCATATGTTTTAAGGTACTGTCAAGATTTCTTCACACTTTGAGGTATACACCATCACATAGGTGCAACAACAAGTAGTTTAAAGAACATATGCATTTTAAGCAAGAAGTACCAATTAAAGAGTTGGACAATGATTTTCTTGTTGACTTCACATGAAACTCAACTGAAGAAGACCAGAAAGTTCTGAGAAATTGAGACAAAAATGAAAGAATGGATGGATTCTTGGAAAAATTGCCTTTTTGGACTGTAAAGGCCAGAATCGTGGTTAATTCTTGGAACTGTCCTTTGAAGAAGTAACATTTTAAAGCTATAATTCTGGAATACCAGATACAAATAGATTCTGGATGCCAAACTGGAGCAAGAAGTGGCTGGAACATGGGGGTAGAATTTCCTGAGACTTAACACTCATATTGGCTTTATCAGTGGTGAGCAAAGTGAGCATAAATTACATGAAAAATGTAATGGATTGTAAACACATGGCCAAGTGGGACCAAGCTTCTAAAAATAGAGCCTGGGAATCCTATTGGGTTAAAGACAGTATTATCGCAGAAGCAGCAGTTTGTTTTGTTTTTGTTTTGCCCATAGAAGACTGACTGGCATAGAATGTACTGAAGGAAATGAGTATGTCAGAGACATATTGCAAGTCATGTAGATATAGGAAGAATGTAGAGAACATCCCAAATCCACATTTACTATTTTTTAACTACAGAAAAAGAAAAAAATAATTAGATGGCTAGAGAAGAAAAGAAGTTAGCTGATCCATGCCTGGAGGCAAAATAACCCAAGGCCTTTTGCTTTTTCTTGCTGCCTATGATGCTTCCAGATTGTGCTAAGCCGTCCTTTGGCCAGACCAACTCTCTTGGCTATGGGAGGGAAGAAAGAGAAGTATAGAATTATAACAAACCCACAGTCCCAACCTACTATTTAGGCCTCAGCAACACAAAACCTTTTTTCAAATGTCATGATTATTCCCGAAAGGTTGCAGCTGGTCTCCTTCTGGCACAGATACTTTTTAGGAAATCATAAATGCTGGGGATGGAACAGAAAGTTAGATCATCTATACTAAATTAGCTTTAAGGTTACTCTGTGCATATTCGAGGCCAACGTTGGCACTGAGTTTGGCCTCTTGTAGAGGTGATGGCTGCCAAAATGGAAAAAAAAATAAGGTAAAGGAAGAAATTATTAAAGATGCACAGATTAAAGTGTTTAATTGCTCTTAGGTAGAGCTCTGTTGCAGCCCGCAGTTGGCTTAGTGGTTAAGACACTGAGCTTGTCAACAGGAAGTTCAGCAGTTTGAAACCTGAGTACTGCATGTTGTCTGTCCCAGCTCCTGCCAACCTAGCAGTTCAAAAGCAAGAAACTGCAAGTAGATAATTAGGTACTACATTGGTGGTAAAGATAATAGTGTTCCGTCCACTTCTGCATCTAGTCATGCTTGCCACATATCCACAGAAACTTCTGAACACTCAGGCAGCACTATCTCTTTGATTGTAAACAGATATGAGCACAACTGGTGTTTAAGCATGGGAGACCTTTGGAGTTCCATTCCTTTTGATGGAACCTTTTTGCCACAGTTTCTTGGGAAAAGAATGCAGTGTTTATCGATCATATTTGAATTCCCAACTTCTCTACAAGGTGGCTGTGTGTCTTACTTTAGAGAGTGCAGTTCTCTGTTTGAAGGGTTACCAAAATTTATTTATTTATTTATATTCATATTTATATAGCCGCCCAACTCACAAAGACTCTGGGCGGCATACAATCTTAAAACCCTTAAAACAAGAACAACCCCATTAAAACAAATTACCCCGCTAAAACCCCCACACATTAAAAAGTGGAAGATTTTAATAATAATTTTCTCCGTTTCAGGACTGGGCAACTTGTGGCTGATCATAACTATCATCATAACTTTTACATTGGTCAAAACTGTATCTGCTCTGTAGTATACAAGAGAATTAAAATTACAGCTGGAATTAATGTGGAACAACTTGAAAAGATGACACCCAGTGTAGTGTAGTGAATAGTGACAGACTAGGACTTGGATTCCCTAGGTTTGATTCCTTCTCAGCTATTGGAACTCACTGGGATGTCGAACTGGTAAGACCATTCTTTGAATATCTCAGTTACTATAAAGGTTGTTATATGTCATTTGATGGGGCATAATAACTTGAAAAGATGAGGGATGGTAATATAATTTGCCTGGAAATAAACTAAGCCAAGAATAGAAAATATTCAAAAAGTTCTAGGGAGCTGGCTTATGTTAAAGACAAAAAGGGAACAGTGGATTGAGCCTGTCAATTTTCACAAACCCCAAGTAAACAGCTAATTTCAAAGGAGTATTCTCCTTTAACAAATCATTATTATTTTTTGCTCAAAAAAGAAATAAAGGATAAATCAATTTGAACATCCATCCTATACAATTTGGGTTGTTAGGCAAATTTATTTGTAAGCTTTCTTCGTTCCAGTGTGGAAGAGAATCTGGTCATTCTGCTTCTATCTAAACCTCATACACAGATGTATCTGAATCAGGTCCATTCTGTAGTTTCAGGATTTTTTAAAAGCTAGAGTACATGACAGGTTTTTGCATACATGGATAGGTAAAGGGACCACGTCCAAGACAAAGATATACTTCAACTAATATTCCCTGAGCGGCTTCTTAGGAAAAATATATATGAAGTCACTGCTGAAGTTGATGGACGATGTTCCTCTATGTTTACTTGGAAATAAAGAATGGATGACCCAAAGCCAGTGAAAAACTGCCTTTCCATGTGTGGTAAAGAAAAGAGAGACAGGGTATGTTGAGCTGTGAGACAACAGTAGCTACACATATCAATTCATCTTTACCTTCAGACTGCTTTGTCCCAGGTTCTTCTTCCTCCCTGCAACATGGGAATAACCTTGTAAGTGGTGTCCTTATATCACTGTCTATATGTTGGACCTTTTGGGGCTAGATTATCATGACTAACACAAGTTTAGTCATGATAATTTAGATCCCACTGGTTTCTGTGCTATGAAAATTATGATTTAAACAGCTCTGATAAACTATATTAAACTACAGAAGAATTTTTTTATACCCAACCAAACTACAGATCCCAGGATTCCATGGGATGGAGTTATGAATAGTTGATAGCACCAACCTGCTATAATAGCAATAGCAATTGTACTTATATACAATCTCTGGGTGGTTCACAAGGTAATTAGCATTGGCCCCAACAAGTTGGGTATTCATTTTACTGACCTTGGAAGGATGGAAGGCTGAGTCAACCATGATCCCCAGATGGGTTCAATTTGTGGCATAATCTGGATTTAATTTATAGATGGTGGAGGAGATGCAGCATATTTGAGCATGTGTGTGGATATCTACTGTAAGAATGGATTTGGTATCACTTAAAGACAGTTGTTAATGCATTGTACTATATGTATGTTTGTAGGTGTGGCTTAGGGATGTGCACCATCTTTGTAAAACATGTCGATACAAACCACATGTCGATACAAACCAAATTGAGGATATTTCCAGGACAACAACGAGGCTGATCAAAGAGCCCAGACCCATTAACAGGGCAGAATGGCACTGTTGCAGATTCAACTACATTCAAAATATGCAGCAGTAACCACAGGATTGGAAAAGGTCAGTCTACATACCAATTCCAAAGAAGGGCAATGCCAAAGAATATTCAAACAATCTCACAATTGTGCTCATTTCACACGCTAGCAAGTCATGCTCAAGATCCTACAACCTAGGCTTCAGCAGTACATGGATCGCGAACTTCTAGAAGTACAAGCTGAGTTCCGAAGAGGCAGGAGAACTAGAGACCAAATTGCCAACACTCGCTGGATCATCAGAAAAGAAGGGAGTACCAAAAAAAGGCTACTTCTGTTTCATTGACTACACCAAAGCCTTTGATTGTATGGATCACAATAAAATGTGACAAGTCCTTAAAGAGATGTGAGGTCCAGGCCATGTCTTCTGAGAAACCTGTACAGTATTTGGGTCAAGAACCAAAAGTTAGGACAGGATACAGAACAACTGATTGGTTTAGAATAGGAAATTGAGTAAGGCAAGGCTGCATATTGTCACCATGCAGTGTAGCAGTTTAACCACTGTTTAACTTACATGATGAGTAAATCATGCGTAATTCAGGTTTGTGTGAAACACAAGCTTGAATTAAGATTGCTGGGATAACAACAACCTGAGATATGCAGATGACACTGCCCTAATGACAGAAACTGAAGAAGACCTAAAGAACCTCTTGATGTTACCGTACCAACAAAAGTCTGCATAGTTAAAGTAATGGTCTTCCCATTAGTAATGTATGGCTGTGAAAGCTAGACCATAATGAAGGTTGAGTGCAGAAGAATAGATGTCTTCGAACTGTGGTGCTGGACAAGACTTTTGAGAGTCCCCTGGACAGCAAGGAGATCAAATCAGTCCATCATAAAGGAAATCAACCCTGAATGCTGAAGCTTAAGTATTTTGGCCTCCAAATGAGAAAAGAGGACTCACTGGAGAAGGCCTTCATGCAGGGAAAGATCAAAGGCAAAAGGAGAAGAGGGTGGCAAAGGATGAGATGGTTAGGCAACAGCATTGACACAGCGGACATAGATCTGGGCAGACTCCAGAGGATGGCAGATGCCAGAGGAGCCTGGTGTGGGGTTGCAAAGGAATAGACTTGATTGTGCAATTGAATAACAGCACAGGTCATCTGTGTCTGTATTGTAAGTCCTCTTCCATGGCCTAAAAATGTAAAATGAACACTAGATGTGGGTCAAATCTGATTGGAACCTTTAAAAAATAAGACTCCTTCCTCCACCACCCATTCTTGAAAGTTAACAGAAATATTGCCCAATCTTCTTTCAGTTTCATAGCCAATATAACCAAAGAATAAATGCATCAACAGTAAGTCCTTTACATTATAAAATGGTGGCAAGCTTAATTATTGTTCCACTGGTGGGAGCCGAGTTTGCATACAGAAACATTTTGTTTCCGGGGTCTCATTGGGATGGTCCTGTCAATGAATGCTAAGCTCACACCAAAAGAAATGAAAATGCCATTTGAAATTACATAGTTTCCATTCATTTCTGTCATTTTGTATGTCATCCAGCATTCTGTTTCCTCCTACAGGCTTGATTTTTGAAGATATCACACAGAGAAAGATATACAAACACGCCACACTATCCCTCCCATTATTGCTCTGGCTTTTCCTCTGACCACTGGAATGCAGGCCTATTGTTTCTTGCTCCAAGGAACAAACATTGCAAATACTTGGCCAGCAGCCTGTATTATTTTTAGAAAGTTTGGACAGGCTTTCTCTGTGTGTTTTGCTGGAGGAAATTCCCAGGCATCCCTGAGGCCACAGTGCCTCCTGTCGTCTAATCTTCAAGTAGCAGGCGATTAATAAAAAATTTGAAAAGGTTTGAGACAGGGATGTGTACTATTGCCAGTATTGTTCATCACCTACATAGATAGCATAAGCACAAAAAAAAGCTAAACTCATGGATGGAAACAATATCAACGAATTACTTTTTGCAGATGAGCAGGCATTGATAGCAAGTACAGTTAAGGAGCTACAGAAACACTTTACATCCATGAACCAAGAATCAAAATAAATAATATGAGAACCAATAAAGAGAAGACTGAGATAATAGTGTTTGGAAGGATACAGCATAATTTAAACATCAAAATAGAGGGAACAAGCATAAAACAAGTGGCAGAGTTCAAATACATAGGAACAACATTTAGTGAAGATGGCAAAATGGGTGGTGTAGTAAGACAAGCCAAATATTGGGATAGTTAGCTCTGCTCTTAAAAAGCATAATCATTCCCACATTATGTTACCAGTGCCAAACATGGGCATTTACAACAAAACATAAACAAAACTTGGTCACCACAGAAATGAGATGTCTGAGGAAGGCTGCAAGAGTGACTAGGAGGAATAAAATCAGGCAAGAGGTTATAAGGGAAAGGATTAGAATATAATCAGTCTTAAAGTACTACTATGTAGCAACAACAGCAGAAGCACCAGATTCAAACATGCAAAGCCCCTAAACCAGGATTGGGAAGGAGTGGTCCCATTGGCTAGTGACTCCAAACAACCTTAACTGAGATAGCTGACAAAGAGGGATGAAAGATTTATCTATCTATGAGAGTTACAGTCTAAAAATATCTGGATGAACAAGGCTGAATTTACCTATGTGAAATTTTAAGAGACCCCATAGTATTTTACTTCCCCAAAACAGTGTATTATAATACCATAATTTTCCATTCTGGGCATTCTACCTGAGAGACAGACAAATTACATGTTGTTCGTAGGGCCTCAGTGGATTAGTGGCTAACACACTGAGCTTGATGACCAGTAGGTTGGCAGGTCAGCAGTTCGAGACCCAAGTGCTACATGACAGAGTGTGCCCCCGTTGTCTGTCCCAGCTTCTGGCAACCTAGCAGTTCAAAAGCACGGGATAGGTAACAGTGTTTTGTGCACTCCTGTATCTAGTCATGCCTGCCACATGACCAAAGCAACGTCTGCAGATGCAGACAGCACTGGCTCTTCAGTTGTAAATGGTGATGAGCACTGCACTCTAGAGTTGGACATGACTGGCTTTCGAGCAAAAGAGACCTTTACCATTTTTAAATGAGGCTCATTTGGGAGGAAGTCCATAACTGGAAGGCTTTGAGGTTGAACTAGGCCTAGCTCTACCCAGCATCCACTTCAGAAGAAATGTTCCCAACTTTCACTAGGGCAGGACCAGGAAACTTAGGTGGAACTAGGACAAGCTAAGCATTAGAATCTTCCAGTCTTTCTCCCAGCTGAGGCATATTTTGCGTCTGTTTCTCAGACAGAACTCCCATATTGGAGAATTATGGCATCTGTAGTCCAATAAATCTGAAAATCCCTTATTTATTAGAGCTTAGTCTACTGATGAGACATGAAGGATGGCCTACCCAGCAGTGATTACCTTATACTACTACTACTACTACTACTACTACTACTACTTATTATTATTATTATTATTATTATTATTATTATTAGTAGTAGTAGTAGTAGTAGTAGTAGTAGTAGTAGTAGTAGTAGAAGAAGAAGAAGAAGAAGAAGAAGAAGAAGAAGAAGAAGAAGAAGGTAGTCTCTGCTGGGTAGGCCATCTCCCATGTCTCATCACTAGACTAAGCTCTAATAAATAAGGGATTTTCAGATTTATTGGACTACAGATGCCATAATTCTTATCATCATCATCATCATCATCATCATCATCATCATTTCATGTCAGTAATTATTCTGGGTTGAAAGGATTTTTGCTGGAGAAACTGCACTCAGGGGATGCCTGAATGAGGCTCCTTTCATGTCCCCAAGAGCTGGGACAGAGACGGGTGCTCAATCTGTCATGCAGTACCTGGGTCTCGAACTGCCAACTTGCTGGCCTTCCAGCTAACAAGGCAAGCTTCTTAACCACTGAGCCACTGCAGCTCATTACCTTGTAATGGAGAGGTTCCTCTTCCTATTTAGGCTGTACAAAAAACCAATAAATTCTGGGTTATTGTTCATGTGTAGAGGCTGTCCAGGTTATCCTACTATGTTAATAAAGTAGTAGACCATACTGCCAGTGACTCAACGCCAAGTGTCAGGCAGCAGTTAACTAACCTGACAACCCTGAGGGCTAATGGCTATGCGTGCCAAAGTCCACAGGGAAGAGTAAAGGTCCCCAAGTGGATTAAATCTTATTTGAATCCATATTGATGGAGGGCAGCAGCTTCATCAATACTGTCCTCAGGCTGAAGAGGACTTTGCATGCCAAAAGGGTTCAGGACCAGAAAGCGACTTGTGGAACTGGATGAGTGGTATGGGTGTCATGCTACAATGCGGAAGGCAGATGAAAGGCCACTGCATTATATTCTCAGGACAGTCTTCGTTGCTGGTTGCCATGATGATCACCAGATATAGCAGCAGCAGTGGTGGTGGTGGTGGCGGCAGTGGTGGTGGTGGTGGCTGCTCACAAATAGGAGTCATTCTTCCATCTCGTTGGTTTTTTTGGAGAAAGCAATAGGGTGAGGACTCAAATAATGCTTGAAAATTGCTTAAGCACCCCTGAAAAGTGTCTCGCCTTAATTGTACCTCCTCTGTTCCTTTGCAAAAGTTCTTCAGCAAATGACAGCAGCATTACAGCAGTGCTGTAACCCACCTTAAAGAGGGGGTGATGGTATGGCAGTGGTCTGTTCCTGCTCTGGAAAGTTGTTATGCCATGTGTACTGAAAAGCATGCTGTGTTGTTGTGTGACCTGATAGCTGTGTTTCCATGCTGAAGTCAAAGTCAAAGTCAGTCAACAAGCCAAACTCAGATGTGGTTGTGCTCTCATTTTAAAGGTGCCTTTGCACTCCTGTAACAGTAGAAAGGAAAACATTTCTCCCTATTAATTACCTTCCATTTGTCTTTTTCTTCTTTCCGAAATAAATAAATAAAGGCATACTACTACCACACTGTGTCAGTTGTTCTGTTCTTTTCATGCTGCTAATGTGCAGAGTATTATTCTTCTACATCCAAAAGTGGGCAGATAAATGGGAAGTGCTCCCTCTACTGGAAGAAAGACATAAAGAACTGCTAGATGGGAATCTATACAGTAGTTAGGAAGGAAAACCCACAAAGCATAGTTTCAAGAAAGAGAAATAACAGTTTTATTTTGCTGTTTTTTCAATGTTTTCTTTGAGCTGGGTAAGACTAGATGCATGCTATTATTGCCTAATGTGCTGTCCCATGAGTCACAAGAATCAAGAGTTGTATTGGGTTTTCTTTCATTATGTCACAGGAGTCTAACCTCTAGGATAGGAACACCAGGACAGTAAGGTAAATAATTAAAGGCAAAAGATAACCCCAAGGCCAGAATACTGCAGTGGCTTTGATTTGCAGAGAGCTCTTAAAGGGATTATTTTACAGCATCTTTGAGCAATACACACCATGTGGCCCAAATCTTCTTACACCCACAAGCATAATGTCAACAGCATAACATTGAGAAACAAATTGCCTCGACTTAAGAAATCACTATCCATTGAACACAGAGTTGGGTGACATACTGCACAACAGATATGTCTACTGTGGTATCCTGACTTGGGACCATTGCAGGCGCACCCCCCCAAAGAAAGACTCAGACACCGGTATATGGATAACGGCATTGGGCCACATTTATTGAATAATGCCCTAGTCCGAATTATAAATTTCAATTGGTACTCAGCCAATTATAATTCTTAAGGCAAGCAGGCCACAGTAACACTGGTAAGGTTCCTCCCAAAATTGCCAATGGCAATTGGCTACAATGTATCCATTTGTATCAATTTGTTTGTTATGACAAACAAATTGTTGACCATAGTCAATAAACTATCTACTGACCCCACCCTCTGACGTGTATCCGTCAAATCACGGGGTGATGCATGCTGAAGAGCTCCTGCCATCACCCCATTGCCTGGTTCGTCGTTGACCGGTCAACGTTATTAAACTTGTACCTGTCTAAGTGTTGGCCAGTCAATTGCAAACCTGCCGGATACCTGTGGGTCATAAATATTTACCTTACCAGTGCTACCCGCCACACGGGGAGGCTTCAATAAAGACTCACCGCCCCCCCAGACCGTCAGCTCGGTCAACAGGCCTGCTTGCAAATCTTCCAAAAAGAGGTTCATACCTCTAGCCGACAGATGGACCCCATCCCCTGTGTAAAGATCATAATTTTGCAAACTAATGGTGGGGTGTCGGATGACCCACCCCAAACCCTTGTCTGCAAAGAACCAGGCAACTGCCCTGTTCACCAAGCGGTGAGCGCGGTCAAGGGCATGGAGGTTAATACCCCCCCTGTAAGCGTGACGCGGTATGATGTCCGACCATAGCAGCATTGTGGAAGGCCACACATAATGCAAATAAGCTAGGTCGCTGCAAATCGCAGATTTTAAAGAAAGGCCAGTGACCTGGCCTAGGTCATTGCCCCCGAGGTGCAGCACCAGGACATCAGGTGGTTCAGCATCCCTGATGGAGAAAAGGAATGGCAACAGTTCCCGCCATAACATTCCACGCTTACCATACCACCTGATACATGCGGAGGCACGTAGTCCAAGCTGGGGTCCCCACTCTGTCGCCGCAGCGTACTGCGCTGCCCAGTGCACATAGCTATGGCCCACCAGCCATACTGCCACCGGTGTGCGGGGACACACAGGGTCTGTAAGATAAAATGGAGAGAACGGTGACTTATCTGGTACTCATACCTGAATAGGGCGAACATATAATGCAAAACACTTAGATCCCCATCTCCCCATACGGCGTATATCAGCCTCAGAGTACCCAAATGCAGCCGCAGTAGAAGCAGCCCCTATTCTAAAAGAATAGGTGCCGTAACGAGCCCCGGGGAGGCCAACACTGGATAGTGCCTTACCGGTCACCTTCCAAAATTGAAATTTAGTCAGGGGAGACCCATCTTGGTGGCAGAAAAAGGGGCCAGGGTGCGTGCCATGCACTGCAATGAACTCCTGTAGGGCACCAACCGGACAGATGTCTGCAATGTAACATCGTAGCAGTCTAACACCACTGCCTACACCGTGCTGATCGACTTTTGAGGACCGTATCCTCAACTGAGCCCACTCATTAGAGACATAGACATCTTCGAGTTCCAGTGCCCTACGAGCCGCATCCGCCTTAGACAGTAGCACCAACTCACTGATGCGGAGCGCTCCAAAAAAAGCCACCGTGGTAGCCGCATGAAAAAGAGCTGCCTCATACCTGTCAAAACACAGGTCATGCCAGCCTCGTGCAAGGTGGGTAAGGACCCCTGGAGAAATTGGGTGGCGAGTGTCCAGGCGGCGTCCACGTTCCCGTGTCCACCCTTCCAAAACATGTCATATACAGAAATCATTTATGTTGTCAGCAAAACCCCTCACCTTGGCCATGAATGCCAGTGCTGACAGCCTGGATGCTATGGTGCGGGGAGCTAGGCCCAGACTGTGTAGGTAAACCATAAATTGTAGAACTTGTTCAACTGGAATGGGCCACACTTCGGGCAACCGGAGTTGCACACAAAAAAATTTAAATTGACTAAATGCATGGTGATACGCCTTACGCGTGCGGGGCGCAAGTGACATGCCGATCGCCCGGTTCACCTCTCCTTGCCAAATGTCCAAATCTCGTCCGGGAGTGGCGAGGGGAATTCCTCTGCGTCCGGAGCCAAGGCGCGGAACCGGGGGATCTGCAGGCGGGATAAAGCATCAGCAATATCATTATTAAGACCTGGTACATGTCTGGCCCTAAAGAGCACATTGAGGCGTAGGCTGCGTAACATAAGCTGGCGAACTAACGCCATGACCCTGGGTGATTTAGATGTCTGAGAATTGACAATGTGCACTACCGCAGCATTGTCGCACCAAAAATGGACTACTGAATTGGCCCACTCCTCATCCCATAGCATCAAAGCTCCCAGTATCGGGAAAAACTCGAGGAATGTAAGATCGCGTAGACGATCCGTGCCCCGCCATGCTGGAGGCCATTGGCCGTAGGCCCACCTCCCCTCAAAATAAATCCCATAACCGAGGGACCCAGAGGCATCCGACTGAACCTGAAACCTAGGGGAAACCAAGAGGTCAGATCTCCAAAATGATACCCCATTCAATTTCCGCAGGAACTTAAGCCAAACCAACAGGTCAGGCCTCATGCCCCTGGTCAGTCGGACCCTGTGGTGGCGCCTCAATAGCCCAATCATGGCATCACATAGGCGTCGAGCAAAAGCTCTGCCAGGCGTGACTACCCTGCAGGCAAAGTTAAGATGACCATGTAGAACTTGGAGCTCACGAAGTGACACTTTACGTTTGGCCAGCAAGGCCAAAATCATCGCAGAGATCCGTGTGACTTTGTCCAGAGGTAACCTGGATGTCTGCGCGACCGTGTCGATTTCAATACCCAAAAATGTGAGCGTAGTTGATGGGCCCTCGGTCTTTTCGGGCGCTAAAGAGACACCCAGTTCCTGCATTAGCATCTGAAATGTCGTGAGGAGACGCATGCATGTGTCCAAGCCCCGTTCACCCCCGAACAAAAAATCATCGAGGTAATGGGCTACAGACCGGAACCCAGACCTGCGAACAAAGGCCCACTGGAGAAAAGTGCTAAAACATTCAAATGCTGAACAGGAAATAGAGCAGCCAAAAGGCATGGCTTTATCTACATAAAATTTCCTCTGGAATTTAAAACCCAATAACTCAAAGTCACCCGGGTGCACTGGCAACAACCGGAATGCCGATTTAATGTCACATTTCGCCAGAAGTGCCCCTGGGCCACAAGAGCGCACCATGCGCAGGGCCTGGTCAAATGACGTATACCTGACCGAACAAAGGTCATCAGGAATGGCGTCATTGACCGAATGACCTGCCGGGTATGATAAATGGTGAATTAGATGAAATTCACTAGGGGCCTTTTTGGGAACCAAACCTAAAGGGGAAACCTTAAGATTGGGAAAGGGAGGCCTAGAAAAGGGGCCCGCTACCCTCCCTGCATTTACCTCCTTGGCAATACTGAGGGCGGCCACCTCCTCCCTACCCTTCAGGGAAAGCAAATTAGGAGCATCTTGGGGTCCCCGCACCCCCTTGAATGGGATACGAAAACCACACTGGAAACCCTCGAGAAGGTACCTCGCATCCTCCCTCCTCAGGTAAGTCGAGAGCCACCTCTCTAACATAAATATGTTAACCGGGGAGGGGGCCTTTTGACTGACCAGCTCCTTCAGCGGCAGTTCTGCCCGCTCCCTGTCCACCTCTACCTCTGCCCCGTGACTCACCGGCTCGCGGACACGCAGCGGCGGCGTGGGGGCCAGCGCAAGAGGGACACTCGTGTTTGTATCGGCACTGCTGTCTATTGCATATGCCATTGGCCGAGAAACTCCAACACAGCAAGCGGGCTGGAACCCAATGCCCCGCCAACTGGTGGGGAGCCTGCGTTGGAGCAGCTCGCTGGACGGCATGGCCGCAATGGTACCTCTCCCCAGGCGCCGGGCGCGTGGGGGTCATGTATAAAAGCCACAACTTCTGGCATGGCTCATCCCATCTCATCTCCGGGTGTAAGGGCACCCTCATCCTGAATTCCTCATCGTAAGCCAATCACGATGGGCCAGGAAAATCCACCATCACCCTATAAATATTGTCCAAATATTGGACCATAGGAATGGCCAAATCGGGCCAGGCCCTGAGGTACACCGCCATATAAATGAGATATGCAGGTAACCAGTTGGCCCAAGTGTGCGGTGGCTGCGACGACGAGACAGCTCTTTGTCTCTGTCATCCTGCCCCTCTTTCTCTTCCTTGGTGGGCTCATGGTTCAATAGGGAGAAAATATCAACATACTCCCCCCGCCAAATCTTTTCCCTCGTGGCCTGGGACAAATGATCCCCGAGGGGCAAGGAATACCCTGCCGTCGGCAATGCCGACACTGGCACAGTATTCACACGGGGCATCGGCAGCGGTGCCTGGACAGTCCCTGCGATGCCCGGTACAGCCCTGGGGGCGGAAAACCCCCCCGCCCAATGTTGTGCCAGTATGGGACCCAGTGGCACCAGGGTAAGCTGGGAACTGATACCCACCCGCCTCGACGTGATGAGGCCATGGCCACTGAAAACTAACACCAGAAGTGGACTGTGATGTGGGGACATTAGCTTGAACCTGATACTCACTGGGTGCACCACCGTGAGCCGCCCCCACTGGGGGTTCCGGCCCACGGCGGGCGTCGGAGCTCGCGACCTTAATCGAGCTCTGGGGCCACATCTGACCACTCCCCGGCTGTAGTTCAGGACGAACGGGGAGCTGTGAGATGGCGGCTGGCATAGGCCGGAGTGTCTACAGCAGCTCAACCCGACTGGCCGCCTGCTGCAGAGTGGCGGCCGTCGAGGTGGCAGGCAGGCAAAAGGGGGCCCCAGTCGGCAGTGAAGCCCCCCCCCCAGTGGGGTTGTTTGTGATCCCCAGGGATGCTTCCAGCACGGCTAAACGTGCCAACAATGCATCAACTGTCGCAGAACCCCCGGTATAAGGCGGGCAAGGTGGGCCGCACGGCCCGCTAGGTGATACACCGGGGACCCCAATTTGGGAGCCAGGTCCTGAATAGGGCCATGCCCAAAACTCCAGCCCATGAGGGGCCGGAGGCAAGCCCTGCTGTGTGACCGCACCAGGCCCTCCCCCGTTGTCGTGACCCATGGCCGGCAATTGCGGGCCGGGGGCCGAAGCCCCTGTAGGGCCATCCTGAGGCTGGAGAGCCGAGGGCCATGCCCTAATCTGCCCCATCCCACTGGTAACGGTGGGTGAAGTTGATGCGGAGCCCTGTTGCGGGGGCGCAGTCGCAGTCCTCCGACCCGAATGCTGTCCCCTAGCAAGCGCAGGGCCAGGCAAGTTCCTCCCTCTTGGCCGCGGCTTGGTCGCCATGGCCTTCCTCTTGGGAGGCATCACTGAGAAAAGACGATCCCTTTCCAGGGATCGCAAGCGCCGAAATGGCTAAACAGCCGAAGACTGAAGAGACGAAGAGCGACGGAGAAAACTTCTCCTCTCCGTCGCTTTCACTAAAATGGCAGCTCATCTGCCTCGTGGCCACCCCTTTTATAGAGGGGTGGCCACACCCCCTAACTCACCCGGATGTCTGCGTCCAGGTGGGGGGGGCACAAAGAGCGCGGCGGCCATTTTGGCGCCACGCTTTCATTTTCCTCCTAAAGGTACAACAGTTTGGTTACTCTGGCATAAAGTCTCTATAGGAGTTTGACCAATATACAGTAATATCTCAGATAACGAGTGCATCAGACAATGCTAAAATCGGATAACGTCAGGGACTTTGAGGGACACTTTTGCACCACACAACGTTAAGATAACATTGTGTGATGCAAAAGTTTTTCTCAAATTCCCCGATGTTGATCTCTGCCCCAAAGCCTGCAGGGTTGGAGACTAGCCCTACCGGCCTTGGGGCAGAGATCTACAGAGGCCCCCTTGCTGGAAATGTGCATGCTCTCACTCAAAAGAAATGGGTGGTCTGAGCATCGGGCTGTCGGTTTCCTTGGGGTGAGAGCTTGGGGTGAGCGTGCATGGGCTCTCATCCCAAGGAAATGTGTGATCTGAGCATCAGGCTGCCGGTTTCCTTGAGGTGTGAGCCCACATGCACGCTCTCACCCCAAGGAAATGGGCAGTCTGAGCGGTTTCCCCAAACCAAGCTGGGAATCACAGCGTCTGATCTCTGGCTTAGTTTGAGGGAATGTGCACAGGGGTGCCTGTGTGTTTTTTCCCAAACCAAGCTGGGGATCACAGCATCTGACCCCCAGCTTGGTATGAGTTAATGTGCATTGGCGCACCCATGCAGTTTCTGCCAAACCAAGCCAGGGATCACAGTGTCTGATCCCCGGCTTACTTTGGAGGAAAGAGAGTAGGCACACTCACCCCCAGCTTCCCCCAAAGGAAGTTGGCTTTATTAACGGTGTGTGATAAATGTATCGCATAACATTAAAAATTGGATAATGCTAAGACTCGTGGAACCAAGTTTTAGCATTATCCAGGGTATTACTTTATATGTATGGATACACACTTGGCGGCGGCTGCTACTCGTATCCGAGTATACATTTTTTCATGGAGAGCATTTTCAGCAAAAATGCCTCTGGTGTGAATTTGTTTAAGGTGGATCCCAGCTTGCCACCAAGTGACCCACACACTGTGATCATGGAGCAATTTCCTGTGGCATGTATGAAATGAGACTTGCAGGATTTAACACCGGGACTGCCACAGCCTTGAAGATAATTACAAGGTGCGCCTTCACAGCCTGCCCATCTGGCATGGACTTTTGTGCCTCCATGACTGTTGGGAATCAGAATAGTGAAGTGGTTTCTCCTCTGCTCATTTTGCCATTGGGCCCAATATGATGGTTTCCAGTGGCATTTCCTCCATTGAGGGGACCATCACCCCACCTAAAGGGGCTCATCCACTTTGAGCCATTGGCCCCTTTAGGGAGCCAGGTTATTTACCGATACACTTGGTGTTGAGTCCCTGGCTGTATGGCCTACTCCATTACCATAGCGGTAGGTCCGGCCAGACAATAAGACACACTTGTATACTGGAGCTAAATACAGGGAGTAATTAATATTCTTAGAATAGCAGAGAAGATGGGTTCAAATTGAGATTTCATCATCCTCATGTTAGGAAACGTGAATTCATCTGGATTCTACATTCTGGTAATGATCCATACTGCCTAATCAATAACCACAACATGCAAAGAGAGAGCACAAAAACCAGAACAAGAAAGTATTAACTGCTTTTTTAATCTACTGAATTCATACTCATTCTTCAATATAACCATAGTGCTTTCCACTCCAAATAGTAACCAGGCTTGATCCTGCTTAACTTTTAACTCAGACAAGTTCATGATGAGTGGCATTGGGACTTTACCTGTCCATGGTCTACCAATTTCTTTTCAGTTCTTTTGATGATTAACTAGTGCACTTATTTGCAAGGGCAGCTAACAAGAATGACAGTGTCAGCAGTGTGGAAACCAGCCAGCAGGAAAGGCAAAGAAAAAGCCAAAGCCAGCTACTGGCTTGCTTCAGCCTTGTGTGTTTGACTGTTCAGATGTCGAGACCAGGCTACACAATGTGCTCATGGCTGAATGTGCAGCAATGTCTGTTCACTGGTTCTTTATTTCCAGCAAGCAACCACACTAGCAAAGAAGGAGAGGTCATTTGGAACAAGAGTGGTGGACATTTCACACACAAAAAGCACAATTATTTATAATTTTCATTCTAAAAAAGAATGACAAAAAGGAAAAGTCATTTAAAGCATTATGACTAACATAAAGTGGGGACATTGAAATAAACTACACACACACTTATTTTTCATGTAAACAATTCAACATATATTTTAGGTAGTTTAGAGATTTTTTTAGCTAGTTCTTTGCATCCACAATTTATGTCCAATCTCTTGATTCGATTTGATTTGATTTGATTTATTCGATTTGTATGCCACACACTCAGTATACGCCGACTCAGGGTGGTTCACAAAAATCACAACATAAATCAACAATACACAAAGTAAATACATAATAATACAATACAGTATACAAAATGCAATCTACAAAAAACAACACATTATAATATACAACAACACAGTATAATACTATAATATAACAATAAAGTCTTCTATAATCTACAGCAGGGGTCAGCAAATTTGGCTCTTCAGATGTTCTTGGAATTCAATTCCCAGAAGCCCTGATCAGCAGGTGTACTGACTTGGGCTACTAGTAACTGAAATCCAAGAACACCTTGAGAGCCCAGCTTGCTGACCCCTGATCTAGAGAAAGAAACTGAGACTTTTTGCTGCATATGTTCCTGATTTCTATATGAATTGCACATACAGTACTTTCTGCTGTGTAAAGATCAGATATTTTATGTTTTACCTCAAGCTATTTTGAGTTGATACATACATTTTTCTAGCAAGGCTATTTGCCATAATGGCATACACCAGAAGTTCCAATTCTATAGCTTCTCAACTTTTTGCTGTTGACCAGTGAGTTGAATGGAAAAGTCCTTGTATTTTCATACTTCTTCTTCCAGATCTAGGCTGAATGTGAAACTGCCAAAATGAAGGCACCTTTTTGGTGAATTCATTTGCAGTTCCTTTCGCCTGATCTGGTGTGAGAAAGATTAGCCAGCAACACAAGGCTGCCATTACCAGGGTACACCTGATGGTCGTTTAAAAATACCACACTCTTCAAGGAGGCTCTTTCTGTGTACCCCATTTTCATATTATGAAGTAGTCTTTTGTCTTATCTTCAAATGCAAAAGGCAACTCATTGTTATAGCATGTGATTTTTCTGCAACTGTGCATTTTCCCTTATTCATATTTTCTTTTGTGACTGGTCACTGGACATTAAGGCGAGGGGGTACCGGGTGAGCTACCACCGCTGCGCTCCTGGCCCCAGTGGGTGCGAAGAGGCCTTCCTGGCCACACCACCAGCCAGCATTCCTGGGACCCGCCCTCCTCCCTCACCCTGGGACTTAAATTGTGAGGGAGGTGGTGCTGGGTGAGCTACCACTGCCACGCTCCTGGCCCCAGTGGGGGCAAAGAGGCCCTACCGGCCACACCACCGGCTGGCATTCCTGGGCCCCACCCTCCCCCATCCCCTGGGACTTAAAAGGTGAGGGGGTGCCAGGCGAGCTACTGCCGCTGTGCTCCTGACCCCAGTGGGGGCGAAGAGGCCTTCCCGGCCACACCACCAGGCAGCGTTCCTGGGCCCCACCCTCCCCCCTCGCCCTGGGACTTAAAAGGCAAAGGGATGCCAGGCGAGCTACTGCCGCCGTGCTCCTAGCCCCAGTGGGGGCAAAGAGGCCCTCCCAGCCACACCACTGGCTGGCGTACCTGGGCCCCACCCTCCCCCCTTGCCCTGGGACTTAAAAGGTGAGGGACTCTTTCTCTGTTGGGAGGACTGTTGTTGAGTTGCTATTGATATATGTTTTTGAACTTAATTATTGTATTACTTAATTTTTATATTGTATTCTATGTTTACTGACTGATATGTATTATTGTATGACTTAATATGTTGTTTGCCACCTTGAGTCAGCTTCGGCTTGAGAAAGGCGGGATATAAATTAAATTGGAATTGGAATTAAACACAGGCTTCATTTGCAAAACTGATGACTGAGGCATTTACCTCTGATTAAATCCTGCTGGTAGAAGGAAATCCTTGGGAACACACATTTCTCTCAATCTTTAGACCAGTGTTTTCCAACCTTTGGTTTTTGGACTTCAATTCCCAGAAGCCTGAGTCAATTCCCCAAAGCACTGATCAACCAGTGTACTGACTTAAGCTTCTGTGAATCAAAGTCTCCCTGTGGAGAGTGGGTCACACATTGGGAAACACTGGTTTAGACTGATCTTTCAGATTTTTAACTCTGCTTGCTTTGATGATGCAGTTCACAGATTGCCAATGGAAATGAAATGGGTGAGAATGAGACAATACAGCCATGTCCTTTCCACTCAAATACATAATAATACTGTATTAAGTTCTTTCTTCCACTCACACACCACAGACCAAAGAGTGGTACTTCCAAATAGTTCTGCAAGAGTTACTTGCTCTGCAACTAATTGTCAACAGGCTTCGCCCTGATCAGCAGGCGTGCTGACTTGGGCTTTTGATAAGGTGCAACCTCTTATATCCCAAATTCTAGTCTTCTGGTTTAGGGAAGTTTTCTTGGATAGCACATCAAACAGCATATATATTTATTTATTAAAGCTCTTAAAAAGGATTCTTTTTTCTTCCACTCAGAAGTTGATCATTGTTTAAAATCGATTGACATACACTTTTATGGACTGAGCAACCTTTGGAAGAGGGAATGTAGCAAGATACTTTGGCATTCAAAGGAGAAAAGTTCACTGTTATGAAACAATCAGCTGAAGGATATTGAGGGAGGAAAGTACTAAGTAGTGTATTTGTTGACTCTTAAGGGTTGCACATTATATCCTCTGGTGCAAAGTCATTTATTTTCCCCTGAAACATTTTGCTCTCAAATGTCATGGAGGAGACAATTGTGAATGTGAAGAAATGGGTGGAAGAAAACCAAGATGCTTTTTTGCCTCCAGTGTGCAATAAGTTGATGTAAGTTAATGCCATTTTTTCTCCTTCTATGTACCACTTTCTTTAGCAAACTTATTCATTCTAAAATATGCAAATGAAAGAAAGGCAAAGGCATATTTCTTGTGGGTCTTTGATGTTCATCTATGGATAGACCTTATAGGAGCAAGCTTAAAAGCTGCCTAGTAAATGTGAAGATACAGGTGTCAGTGATAAGTATATAGTAGTTACTGACCCGAATGTTTAAGACAAGCAACCATTTATATTTGCAGAGCTACAGGGACTTCAGGATGAACTTGAAGAGATGTTCTGGTGGTTCTGGTGGTGCACAGCAGTGGGTAAACTGCTGTCTTGCAACCAAAAGGTGGGAAGTTCGATTCTGAGTAGGGCTCAAGGTTGACTCAGCCTTCCATCCTTCCAAGGTCAGTAAAATGAGTACCCAGTATGTTGGGAGCAAAATGCTAATTAACTTGTGAATCTCCCAGAGAGTGCACTGAGTGTTATGGGGCGGTATATAAGTATGGTTGCTTTGCTTTGATTGCTTTGCTTCTCTGGTGGTAAAAAAATAAACATGGGATTGTTGTTTGCATTTGGATTACAGCTTCTTTGCCCTACTGACAACAGATTATTTTATTCTTGTACATACTTTTACCCATAATGCGGTTAGCATTATTAATCATATTTGTGTGTTAAGATGTAAAAGCCATTTTTTCCCTCTGGCATCTCAGGAAATATTAGAGAAGACAGTGATAATCTACCTTTATCCAAAAGATAAGTCTTGAATTCAAATTTAAAAAGCATTGAAAGTAGACAAGCAGGTGTTTGATGTTTGGGAATTGAAGGGAAGCAGCCAGCATAACAGGGCCAAACACAATTTTATTGTAAGCAAACCGAACATGAACAGCAATGGCACAGCTGCACTTTATATACAATGGATATATTTGGGTGGGAAGCAACAGGATTGGTTGGGAGAGAAGTGGGGTGATTATGGGGTGACCGGATACTGGAGAGACCGTGCATCTCTTAGTACCATGAAGAAGACAAAACGGAGGATCACCCTTAACCATTGTGGAGGCCCACAGACTCTTTTGGGCCAGACTGACCGCTGACTGGGTTCTGTAGACCTAGGGAAACTTGGTCCCATTGAATGATACCCAGCACTGGGGTTTCTGTTAAAGCTATTGGCATTTTGGGAGCACTGTCCCAACTCTGAATTGGAACCAGGGAGGGGGAAAACCAAATCATAACCCAGTTTAGATGAAGCAGGAGCGGGGGATCACTTGAAATTAAAGCTTGAATTAGAGGGGGCGAACTCAACGAAAAGTCCCTCCTTTGAGAAGTTTGAGTAGGGAGCAACTCAACAAAAACTTGCCTCTTCTGGGTGGGAGTAGAGGTAGACTCGAACCTAGGAGGATGGGGGGTCTCTAGAGAAAAATCAAAGCCCCACTTTTCACTTGGATGAGTGGGGGAACACTCGGGAAACTCACCCCAATCCTGTAACTCAAAAGACACTGTTCCAGGACCTAGGCTTGCTGACGGCCTCCAAAGGATTTGGGGCTGGCTCGAATTAGAAAGCTGGGCATTAAAACTGATTGCTGTGCCGCCTTCCTTGTCTCCCCCTTGGGATAAGCGGGTGGGGGAGGACCCTAATGTGGAATTGCCCTGAGTTGTATCACCTTGTACCTCTTGAAACTCCGTTACCCTATGTCTGAGCTGGTTGGCGTGGCACTGCCATAGCAAACCAGTACCTGTTTTGACCTGGTAGGACACTGGTCCTGTTTGTTTCACCACAACCCTTGGAACCCATGCTGGCCCTGCGGCCACATAGTTTCTACAGTGCACCGGATCTCCAGCTGAGAAGACCTTTTTGTGCGGAATTCCCACATTAACACCCCTATCCTCCACCCTGGAAGGATCCAACCGGTCAAACAGAGAGACCAGTCTCCTATGCATTAAAAGCCCAGCTGGAGATAGCCCTGAGGCCAGGGGGTTGTTCGATAGCAAAGGAGGAATTGGCAAAACTGCAAGTCAATGTCCCCCTGACCCATGCGGCAAAGAGCCTCTTTTGTAGTGCGGACTTGACATTCCACCTGACCATTGGTGGCAGGGTGCAATGGGGCAGACTTTATATGCCGAATAGCATTCCTCTCGAGGAATGCCTGGAATTTGGAAGAGGTGAAAGTCATGGCATTGTCGGACACGAGCACGTCCGATACTCTGAAACTACTGAAAGCTTCCGAAGCTGTTTAATGGTGACAGCTGAGGAGGTACTGGGCATAGGAATAACCTCCAACCATTTTGAAAATGAGTCGACCACCAATAAAAAGAGTGTGCCTCGGAATTGACCAGCAAAATCAATGTGTATTCACGACCAGGGCAGTGTCCCATTCCTGGGAGGGAAGTTGGGACTCTTCGGGTCGAGAACAGTGGCAACGTTGGCAGGTGCCCACCAATTGTTCAATGTCTTGGTCCACCTGGGGCCACCAAAAATAGCTCCGAGCCAAAGCCTTGGAATGTACAATTCATAGGTGGCTAATGTGTAGTATCCTGAGTACCTTGGAGCGTAACAGTGCAGGAATGACCACCCTTTGGCCCCATAGTAAACAACATCCCTTGAGCAAAAGCTCGAACTGCTTCCTAAAGAACGCTTTGAATTCCTCAGCAGGAGGAGTTAGCGGCCACCCTTTCCTGACCCAAGAAATCACCTGTGACAAAAGTTTGTCTTTTGCGGATGCCTTGGCTATGCCTGAAGGCACAATGGGGCGAACCAAGAGATTTGATCATCAGCACCTGATGATCATGTTCAACCTCACAGTGGGGTTCCCCCAGGTCTGGCAAAGGAGACCTCAAAAGGGCGTCAGCATGGCTGATGTCCTTTCCCGGGCAGTGAATCAGAGTGAACTGATAGGCATTGAAGAAACTAGCACAACGTAATATGCGGGGGGGGGACAATATTTGCAGAATGGTCTTCGAGGTAACAAAAATCCCTAACAAGGGTTTATAGTCAGTTATGATTGTAAATTCCCTGCCATACAAGAAATCGTGGAACTTCTTTGTCCCAGCAACTATGGCCAGAGCTTCCCTGTCAGTCTGGGCATAATTGTGCTCAGCTTTAGATTGTGATCTCGAATAGAATGCAATCGGGGCTTCCTTCCCATTTTCAAGAAAGTGACATTTTATTTTATTTATTTATTTATTTATTTATTGTTAAATTTCTATACCACCCACGCAGCGAAAGCTGACTCCGGGCGGTTCACAACAGTGGGTAAAAACAGATAAAAACAAATATAACAGATAAAAACCAGCAATAAGAACCCACCCCTAAAAAGAGAGGGGTGCAGGAACTGAAGAAACCATGGGGCAGGCATCCTCCCCTATATTAACCACCCAACAGAAGCCACCCCTCCACCTGCACCCCAAACTTCGCCTACCAGCCAGGTTTTTAGTTCTTTTCTAAAGGGTAACAACTCCATCTGGAGATGCAGTTCCACAGGCAGGAGGTTCCAAAGGGCCGGTGCGGACACAGAGAAGGCTCTCCTCCTTGTGCCAGAAAGGCGAGCCCCCCTGGCCGATGGCACTATTAGAGAGCCCCTCCGGTCCCCTCTGGTTGGACAGACAGACGTCCTTAGGGCGATGCGGTCTCTTAGGTAACCTGGCCGACTACCATGTAGGGCTTTAAAGGTCAAAAACAGAACCTTGAATTGCACCCGGAGGCAAACGGGTAACCAGTGCAGCTCCCGCAGCAGTGGTGAGGCATGGGCATAACGTCCACACCCCATCACCACTGGGGCCGCCGCATTCTGGACCAGCTGCAGCCTCTGAATGGTCATCAAGGGCAGCCCCATATAGAGCGCATTACAATAATTTAGTCTGGAGGTCACCAGAGCATGAGTGACCATGAGCAAAGAGTCCCAGTCCAGGAGTGTGCCCAACTGGCGAATCACCCGAAGTTGGGTGAAGGCCCTCCTGGCCACAGCCACCACCTGTTCTTCTAGCAGCAGCCGTGAATCCAGGAGGACCCCCAAGTTGCGCACCGGGTCGGTATGGGGCAAAATAGCCCCATCCAAAACCAAAGATGGTAGCTCCCGGGATAACAGAGGACCCCCCATCCACAGCCACTCAGTCTTACTAGGATTCAGCTGTAACCAATTCGCCCCCATCCAGACCCCAACTGCCTCCAGATAACTGGAAAGGACTTTGACTGCATCACTGGGTTCCCCACGGGCCGAGATGTACAACTGTGTATCATCCGCGTACTGATGGTAACGCACCCCGTGGGAATGGATGATCTCACCCAGCGGCTTCATGTAGATGTTAAATAGGAGAGGAGAGAGTACCGAGCCCTGAGGCACCCCATATTTTAGGGACCTAGGACTGGACTACTCGCTCTCCAATCACACCGACTGGGTCCGGCCCCTCTGAAATGAGGAAAACCAGGACCACACAGTGCCCTGGATCCCCAATCCTCGGAGCCGTTCCAGAAGGATACCATGGTCGATGATATTGAAAGCCGCTGAGAGGTCAAGAAGAGCAAGGATGGATGGATGACTGCCATCCCGCTCTCGCCAGAGATCATCCATCAGCACGACCAATGCAGTCTCAGTACCATATCCAGGTCTGAATCCTGACTGGAATGGGTCTAGATATTCCGCTTCATCCAGTACCCCCTGCAACTGACGCGCCACTGCCTTTTCCAATACTTTCCCCAAAAAGGGGAGGTTGGAAACAGGTCTGTAGTTGGTTATGACTGCTGGATCGAGGGATGGCTTCTTCAGGAGGGGGCGCACCAAAGCATGTTTCAACGGTGCAGGAAATATCCCCACACCACAGGTCATCGACCCACACCACAGGTCAACAAGTGCCTCAGGCAAATCGTGTTGCCGATCTAGGGGAAAATCCCCAAGTTCCCTCTGGAATCCATCCAGATCCATCAGTTGCCAGGGGCGGGCCACTTTAATAGACCCTGCCTCCCTATGATGAAGTGTCGCCCCCAGAAAGTCGAGAGCCACCAGATAGTGATCTGACCATGGCACAGGTGTTATGTCTAGCTTCTGTAAGCTCAGATCACTCTGCCACCGATCCGACAAAAAAACTAAATCTGGTGTGTGGCCACTGCCCCTGGTAGGGCCCCGAATTTCCTGAGCCAGGTCCATAGTTGCCATGGAAGCCATGAACTCCTGAGCCACCCCGGAACTGGGCCCCAGCGAAGGCAAATTGAAGTCCCCCAGAACCATCAGCCTAGGGAACTCCAACGCCAATGCTGAGACAGCCTCGAGGAGCCCAGGCAGGGAATCCCTTACCCTGCAAGGGGGCAGGTACAGGAGTAGGACCCCCAACTGACCCTTTGGGCCCAGCCACAGGAGCAGGGCAATCTCCAACTGGCCGCAGGTGTCTCCAGGGCGGTGGTAGGAGTTCCTCTGCGGCCGCCAGCCTTTTTGATCCCCTTGCAGGGAGGCAGGAGCCCAGGATGCCGATGGTGGGGTGGTCCCAGCCCACTCCAACTGGCCATAGGTGTCTCCAGGGTGGTGGTGGAAGTTCTTCCACAGCTGCCAGCCTTTTGAGCCCTCTGCAGGGAGGCGGGAGCCTAGGACGCTGATGGTGGGATGGTCCCGGCGAGCTCCAAACTGGCCGCAGGTGTCTCCAGGGCGGTGGTGGAAGTTCTTCCGCAGCTGCCAGCCTTTTGAGCCCCCCACAAGGGGGCAGGAGCCCGGGATGCTGATGGTGGGGGTGGTCCCAGTGAGCTCTGACTGGCCGCAGGTGTCTCCAGGGCGGAGTGGAAATCCCACCGTGGCCACTGGCCTTTTGATCCCCCCGCGAGCTCCATACTGGCTGCAGGTGTCTCCAGGGTGGCGGTGGATGTTCATTTGCGGCCGCCAGCCTTTTGAGCCCCCCACAGGGAGGTGGAAGCCCAGGACACTGATGATGAGGGTGGTCCCAATGACCTCCTGGCAAAGGGAGGAGGCGTGGTGGCTGTTGTCTTCTGCAGGCCCAGATGGCCCTTTACCACTCCTGACAAAGAGAGGAGGGGTGGGGCTCACCTCAGCTGTTCAGAGGCTGTTGTCTTCTGCTGGCCCCGATGGCCCTTTACCTCTCCTGTTAAAGGCAGGATGGGCGGGGCTCACCTCAGCTGGTCTGAGGCTGTTTTCTTCTGCTGGCCCCGATGCCCCTTTATCTTTCCTGACAAAGGGAGGAGGGGCGGGGCTCACCTCAGCTGGTCGGAGGCTGTTGTCTTCTGCCAGCCCTGATGGCCCTTTACCTCTCCTGGCAAAGGGAGGAGGGGCGGGGCTCACCTCAGCTGGTCGGAGGCTGACATAGGAGAGCCCCCACCCCTACTGGTGAAGCATCACACACAAGGGCCACAGGTTTCTTTGGATCGAAGTGTGTTAAGACTGCTTTGGAAGACAGAAGTTCTTTTAACTCAAGGAACGCTCATTCCTGGCTTTGTCCCCACTGCCAAACTGCATCTTTTTAAAGTAATCAATGCAGCGGCTCCACTACAGAAGCCTTCCTAGGCAGGAAGGAGGGATAAAAGTTAAGCAGGCCCAGGAACAATTGCAGCTCAGGCTTGGCAGTTGGTCGGGGGGCATCGTGCACAGCAGCAACCTTAGAATTGGAGGGCTTAATTCCCTCACGAGTTATTTTAAACCCCAGGAACTCTACTTTCCTTGCATGGAAAACACATTTGTCTTTTCTAAGACGTAACCCCGCATTCTCGAAAACCGCATTCTCGAAAACCTGCAATACCCGGTCCAATCTTTTTGTAAGCTCAGATTCATTCCCCACAATGATTAGCATGTCATCAAAGTAGGGGAGGACCCCAGAGAGACCCTTTAACAGATGTTCAACCAGCGATTGAAAAATGTACTTCACTGGTGATTCAGTGCCCCATTTAAAAAACTTATTCTACTTCATATACAATGAAAAGAAATACAGACTTTTAAAAATAAAAAGAACAGTTTAAATCTTGGTTTTTAATTTTTTTTTTACAGGCACCGCCATCAGCTCAATGTAATGTTTGTTGGTGGGCCCAACCAAAGGAAGGATTATCATATTGAAGAAGGAGAAGAGGTAACTCATGGGTATACTTTCATCTGTCACTTTATATTTGCTTCACATACAAATGCATTGTTCAAAAGCGTAATATGGGCCAGATCCAGCCATGATGCCAATTCATCCGGCCCACACTGCTCTCATTGCTCCTGGAAGTGGAAGAAATATGTGCCCATGCGAGCATGTTTTACTTCCACTTCCAGGAGAAACGAGGGCAGCATGGGCTGAATGAATTGGAGTTGGGGGCCAGATCAGGCCCATGGGCCATAGTTTGGGTGGCCCTGGTTTAAGCAGAGAAAATGGCAGCCTTAAATCTATCTCATCCTGTCACAAAACAGATTGCAAGGCACATTTTACTTCTGCTTCCGGTGGGAGGAACCACGTGACCGGCCCGCTGAACCACATGGCCGGCCCACTGAACCATGTGACTGGCCTGTGGCCCAAAAAGTTTGGGCACCCTGGTGTATATCAAAATAGTTTTGTATATGTGTACATTCATGCATGTGCAGTTCTGTTCTCCAGCCAACACCAGATGGAGCTCTCTAGCCAATAGGTTGGGTACTCATGTTTTAGAAACTGCTTTAATTTGCAGTTGCACTGCTATATAATGGGATGTTATTCCAAGTTTTCTATGCATCCACTTAGCCTTTACGTTCCATTGCTACCAAAGGGAAGAAGTTACTTTAGAAAATTAGGTTATGTACCATCATGTCAGAACTGACTTATAGTAACCATAGTCCAGATTTAATTACTTTTGTAGTTTTAACCAAGAGTCATGGCAGCTTACACTCTAAAATATTTAGAGTTAGATTTCAGGGCTACAGAGACTATTTTGTTAGATAATGAATTCCTATTTTGTATGGAAAAAGCTGCTGATAATGGAATTGATTTAGCATTGGCTACCAGACATTATAAGGCCATGGTGGTTTAGTTGTTAAGACACTGAACTCGATGACCATAACGTTGGCAGATCAGCAGCTCAAGACCTGGGTGCTGCATGATAGAGTGATCACCTGTTATCTGTCCCAGTTCCTGCCAACCTAGCAGTTCGAAAGCAAGAAATTGCAAGTAGATAATTAGGTAGAGCTTCAGCATGAAAGGTAACTGTGTTCCATGAGCTCCAGTGTCTAGTCATGCCTGCCACTTGACCATGGAAGCATTTGCAGACACAGACAGCCCTTGCTCTTTATCTGTAAAAGGAGAAGTGCAATATCGCCTCGAGTGACACACAGACACACACAGACACAGACACACACACATACACACAACACACAAAGCACTAGAATAATTCTTAGGTAATCGTAAAGGTTTCCCTTGCTCGAAAGCCAGTTGTATCCAACTCTAGGGTTCAGTGCTCATCTGTGTTTCAAAGCTGAAGAGTCAGCGCTGTCTGCTTCTGCAGACATTTCTGTGATCATGTGGCAGGCATGACTAGACATCGGAGCACACAAAGCGCTGTTTACCTTCCCACCAAAGTGATCCCTACTTATCTACAGTATTTGCAATTTCTTGCTTTTGAACTGCTAGGTTGGCAGGAATAATCCTTACAAACAAAAAAAAATGGTAACAAAGGGGCTATCTACATCGGCATATAGCCTGGTGTTTGGGGCTTGTTGGGGCCCAAATGGTCCAATTGTGTGTATAATGTTGATCGGGTCAATCTGCAACATCAACCCATTCAACTAAATTGCCCTGTCATATTTTATCCTTGCCCCAATGCATGCTGGGCCACCTTATAACTAATCGCTCTTCTCCTAATAAAAGTAAAGGTTCCCCTTGCTTGAAAGCCAGTCGTTTCCAACTCTAGGGTTCAGTGCTCATCTCTGTTTCAAAGCCGAAGAGCCAGCACTGTGGCAAGCATGACTAGACAACGGAGCACATGGAATGCTGTTACCTTTGCAATTTCTTACTTTTGAACTGCTAGCTTGGCAGGAGCTGAGACAAAGACGGGAGCTCATTCCATCCTGCAGTACTCGGGAATTGAACTGCTGCCCTTCCCAGTCAGCGTCTTAGCCACATGAGCCACTGCTCTTCTCCTAGCAGCTGCAAAATGGCTGCTACAGGGCTGCCCTCAGCTTCTCAGTTCCCGGTCTTCCCTGAGGTTCTTTGACAATACAATTAACAAATGAGCAGAGAGCCTTTAAACTGTCAGTGCAGGGCAGTGCTAGACAAAGCATCATACAGATCCATGGCTGCTGCTGGAAATCTGTGCTAATTAAGAGACTGACTGCTGTTTACAACTGCACTGTCTCCTTCCAAGTGGCATGGTGTCATGAAAACATTTTTAAACTTTCCTTAATTTAAACAGATGTAAAAAGTAATTTTAAAAGCAAGCATCCTTTAATTACATATCAGCCACTTATCTTATGTGACTATATTCAGTAGCTCTAGGTTGCTTTGTATAGCCAGCTGTCCCAATGATTGGAAGAGAAATCACTGTTGAACTAGGAAAGTAGGATTTTGCACTAAATGCAGTGGTCTAGTGGTTAAAATGCTGAGCTTGATGATGGGGAGGTCAACAGTTTGAGACCCGGGTAGTCCACGACAGAGTGAGCTCCATCATCTGCCCCAGCTCCTGCCAAACTACCAGTTAGAAAGCAAGAAATTGCAAGTAGATAAATAGGTACCAAAGGTAACAAAAAAGGTAACAGTGTCCCATGCACTCTGGCATCTAGTTATGCCTGTAACATGACCATGGTAACATCTGCAAATACAGACAGCACTGACTCTTTAGCTGTAAACAGAGATGAGCAAACCACCCCCACCACCCCTGAGTGGGATATGACTGACTTTTGAGCAAGGGAGACCTTTACTTTACTTACATTTGAATTGTTGTTTTAAAAAAAAAGAAAAGGGAGAAGAATTTAAAGCAGAACAGTCCATCAGCACTCAGAGTCTCCTTGAATGCCAGATGCATCCACAAACATGATAAGTCTGTTTGCTTCAGCTCTTTTTAGGACCGTCAAGGCTAAAATGGAGCAAGGGGTGATAGATTAAATTTGGGTGGGAAACATTTAATTCCCCAGAGATTAATGCCAAAAGATGGAACAGAGTTGCCCCACACAGTCCTATGTATACCTATAGTAGACCATTCACACATAATATACATTTGTTTCATTCCCACCAACACAGTTGTGTACACACAGAGAGACAGAGAGAGTTCAATCTTTACCTATAAAATCGTATGTTAACTGTTGGTGTCCGGCATGCATGCCCGCAACTGGCCCAACCATCCTGAACCGAGCCGCCTACACTTACCTTTACGGCGTCCAAGCATCGCTGCAAGGGTCTGCCAGCCGTGAGTGGGGCAACCAACCCATGAACACGGCAAAAAACCTAGAGGGCCCAGCATCCAATGTGCCATGCCACCCCTCAGCCAATGAGGCTGAAGGGCACGAGCGTGGAGGAGGCAGGGCAACCAGTGCGCTGGCTTTTAAAAAAACATGCCGGGGAAAAAAACTTTCAAACACCCAGCCAGCAAAAGGTAAGTGCAGTCAGTGGGGGTTAGGGAGGAGGGGGAGCACGGCCCCAGTAACCACACTGGCCACCCACCCCACCACCTTGTCCCCCCCACTCCCTAAACCCCACCGACTGCACTTACCTTTTGCCGGCTGGCCCTTTCCCCCCAGCTGCCCGGCACGGGTTTCTCAGAGTTGTTGCCGAGGATTTGGGGGGAGGAGGGAGATCCCCTCCCCCCCCCCAACCTCGGCAAGATTTTGTGTGTGTGTGTGTGGTCATCAAGGCTTCCCGGGGGGAGGGGAGGAAGGGGAGCCCCTCCTCTCCCCACGGAGCTACGGCATGTGTGTGTGAATTGTGTGTGTGTGTGTAATGAGTGTGTGTTTGGTTGTGTTGTGTGTGCAGTGTGTCTGAGTGCGTATTGTGTGTGTGCATGGTTGTGTGTGTGTGGTTGTGTTGTGTGTGTGTATTGAGTGTTTGTGTATGTACTTGTGTTGTGTGTGTGTAACCCCTACCTCCAAAAAACAAAAAAAACAAAAACTCTGCCCAGCTTGCCAGGCAAAAAATGCTAGTTTATTCTAAGTTGAGAGAAGAGTCAAACCCTGGAGTAGCATTCTCCCTAACTGCCAAGGACACAGGCGAGTGAACGAAGCCAAGCCAACAATTTCGTGGGGAGTCAGCTTTGAAAAGCCCCAGCCCCACCCACACCCACACCCCCAACCTAACCCCAGCTCTCTCCTAACCAAAAAAAAATAGAGTTGAGTGGCAGAGTAGATTAAGTTAATTGTAGTCTTCAGCTGCAACTCATATCCAAGAATGCATTTTTTTCTTGAAGCAGGAAAAATGTCATTGGCATGAATTTGTTTAAGGTGGATCCCAGCTTGCCATGACCCACACACTATGATCACAGAACCCTCTCCTGCATCACACATGAAATGAAACATGCAGGATTTAACACCATGACTGCAATGAGACATGCAGGATTTAACACCATGACTGCAATGGAGTACCACAGCCTTGAGGTCATGGACAAGGTGCGCATTCACAGCCAGTCCATCTGGCATGGCCTTTTAGAGAATCAGGTTATTTACCTCCGCCCAACACTCACCGTTGAAACTGACCGAGATATTGCCTTGAAGAACATTGTTCATATTCACCCAAGAGCTTCTTTCCAAGAGGACAGTATCTTTAGGGAGAGGCAGGCATTCATAGGCTGTAAGAAGAAGCCTGGAAGATTCATTTCAGAGTAAACCTTAAAGTAAAGTTCCACATTCTTAGTCAAGGTGACCAGACATAATGAGTTAATGTGTCCCCTCCACCCTAACCTTATTTATTTAAACACAATTCTACCTTGAGAAACCTCTTGTCATACAAAAGTAGACAGTCAAAAGGTGTTTGGTTTTCTGAGGTATGTGAAAGACCTGGCCTCATTGGGCAGATGATGTAACTGCCAGACTGCCAAATAACCCATCTTGATGTAACATTAATTATTGCAAACTCCTAATAATAACAGCATGTTATTGAAAAATGGGAAGCCTAACCAGAAGTTTGACCAAGTGAGAATTTCTAGCTCAGTGCATTATCCTGATTATCCAGACAGTTTGCTCTTTTTAAAAAAGTATAACGACCTTCCCCCTTCAAAAGCCAAGAAATCAGATTCCAAGATTAGCCTGCAGTTTACTATATATCCAGTAGGTGTCACAGCATTTCCACCCCTTTGAAGAAAGTTGCATGTTCAATTAACATAAACATTTAATTAAAACCATCAGCTCCTAACAAATCTGGAAAGGCACTGAGAGATTTAACAGATACACAAGAAATTGATGTCCAGGCAGTATAAATGGCATTGGAAATTGGTCAATACCAATGCAGTAAAATTTAGCCTAATTCTAGTATGAGAATGTGAAAATGGATGTTTCCTGTTTCATTAAGTATACTGTCAGTAGGGTGTTTAGCCTGCTGTTTGGACTGCTGCTGCAGGAAAGGTCAGTTTGCTCTTTTTTACAACAACCACATGTTAATCATGGCAGTAAACCAAATAGTTACAGAGTTTTCCCACTCACACTATTGTGCCCCCTGTCAGAGGCTTCTACTTTTTTTGTAAAGTCCATGTGATTACTGGAAATGGATCAAAACAAGGGTGTGTTGTTGTTGGTTTTTTTTTTTTATAATATTGTAAAGTGGCTTTCAATAGTCATTTTAGGATATCAGCAAATTAATCACTTCTTTGGATGGAGGGACTGAGGAAGGAAAAAATAAATAAATGAGTATTTAACAGTTTCATCACTTTAAATGGAACACTTCTTTCTGGAAGCTTCCCCCCATCCTTTGCTTTGATTTTAATGTCATTCCTTGTTCAGCAATCTCCTTCCTTCATCTTCTAATTTGATTCTGCTCTTCCTGGGATCTGAGTATGGGGACTTGAGGCAAATCTCAAAATGTCATTGCATGCACTCATCCTGGCTAAAGTCCATATCAGGATACTAGTCTTTTCTGTTATCTGTGCAGAATTCTATGCATGTGTGATAAGCCCATTTCCTAATAATAATAATTTTGTGTCAGAAATTATTTTGGGTTGAAAGGGTTTTTGTGGGAGTAACTCCACTCAGGGAATGCTCAAAAGAGGCTCCTTTCATGTCCCCAAGAGCTGGGACATGGACAGGCACTCAATCTGTCATGCAGTACCTGGGTCTCGAACTGCCGACTTGCCAGCCTTCCAGCTAACAAGGTGGGCTTCTTAACCATTGAGCCACCACAGCCTCTGCATTTCCAAATAAATGCACAACACTACAAAAAATTCTTAATGTGTGGTTCTAAAATACATTTTCCTCTTAGACTGACACCTGTTTGTATTCATTTTTCAAATATATGCATTATTTATGAAATTATATTTTAGTCATGCTGAAGAAGAGGGGAGGAATCTGATCCAGTTTTCTCCTAAGGAGAAAAAAGCAGAAGTGATAAAATGAATATGTTAATATTCTCACATTCTCAATTAATATCAATTTCTTTTTAACTTCTATGTTAAAGTCCCAGTTGCATGCAGGTGGGAAAGAGCTCTCTGTCTTAGCAATAGAGGTGACAAATATCATAATCGCAAGGCTTTAAAATCTCTCATCAAGGTGTTTTGTCATTTGAAGACAGGTTAAACTGACAAGAGTGAGAAGTCAATGAATATTAATTCCATCACTAATGAAAGTACCTGGATCTTCCATCCTAAACAAAATGTGTATGTGTTTGTGTGTGGGGGGGGAGGGGAGATGATGGAAAATCTAAAATAGGGGCTAGTTTCCACCACTCTTCTACAGATAAATTACAATACAATCTTTTTTTAAGGTTGCAAAAGTCCATGTGGGACCTTCATACAACTGTCCCAATGTCATTTGACTTTTTAAAAAGTTTTCTTTCTGGGCAGCAAAACAAGAACCACAAATGACTAGCAATAGTCACTCAGTAACCAAATGTATTTATCTGTTTATTTTGCCTGAAGACTACATCAGGAGAGAGCACTGAGGAGTCTGAAAAAGTAATGAATATAATCTTAGTTTATTTTTAATTTAAAATCTATATACTGTATGTTTTCCTTTATGTTATGATACCATAGCAATTATGATACCATGGCAGTATTAATGTAAACATTGTAATAAAAATACTTACAAACAGAATTTGAAATAGTAACGGAAAAATATAATTTGTGCCAAAATCACCTCTTGGAGCAGGTTGTTCCACAGTTAACATGCCATATCAGAGAAAGTGCTCTCCCTTGCAGGTATTAATTGTTAACCACAGAAAATTAACAAAAAACCTTTTGTCTGATTTTTCTTAATTATTTCAAGGAGGAATTAATGACAAGACAATGAGCTATGGGTAACATATTGTTTCTAAGCTCTGGTTATATCATAATACTGGGCTGACTGGATAGCAGGCTTGGAGGTAACTATGCAGAAATAATGTAGTTAGTTGTAACTAGATAATTTGTGGTTAAGAAATATTATAAAGTAGTTATAAAGTTACAATAAAAAGTAATGTTACAAGTAGCTATAGTGTTATTTCTTATTATAAGGGAATATTTTCCAGTTTCAAAAGTTTCCTTTAAAGGGCATTTTAAAAGCATTTTTAGAAGCATTTATGACAGAAATTGTACATGTTTTACGCCATTCTCTTATACTTCGGGACGATTCAGGGAAGCATTCTTTGGTCTCATCTTTTCTCTCTTTGCAAATATTAGCTAAGTGAAATATCAGATCTGGGCCCTAGAGAGAAGGAGAAATATTTCCCCTCTATTTTTGTGGCTTGCTAGGATTAATAACACAAGACATTAATAACATGTAATGCTGTAAGGGTAGGGTGCCAGTATAATAAACAAACAAATAAATGGCTGAGTTATAACCCAGAAAGTAACCATTTTCTGTTGTTCCCTACACTTCAGAGACTGTCTCTTTCACCTAAAATATAAGGCCCTTTAGTCCTGTGTGTGATGTTAAAGTATTATCTAAATCAGGGGCGGCCAAACTTTTTTCATCATGGGCCTGGTCTCACCCCCTGGATGGCAGAGAGGGCCTGACCACACCCTCAGAAGCAGAAGTGGGATCATTTATGTTTCTTTAAATGACCCAGTTCTGCATTTATGACAGCAATGGATGCGTTTTATGGCTGACATAAATGTGCCCACTTCCACTTCCAGGTGCAGCAGTGGCAGGCCAGATGGAATGACACTATGGGCCAGGGCCGCCCACAGGCCGTAGGTTGGGAACCCCTGAGCTAAATGCTTACACAGCTCTTTCCACATAAAACTGTAGAACAGCATACAAAACATCCATTAAAATTGCTATTATTATTATTATTATTATTATTATTATTATTATTATTATTATTATTATTATTATTATTATTATTATTATTATTATTATTATTATTATTATTATTATTATTATTATTATTATAGCAACTACTAATGACATCACTAATAGAACTAGTACTCTTATGGTTATTAATGTTTTCTCCTCTCTGCAAAGGAAGAAAAGTACAAAATATACTCTAAGGAAAGGGCATTGGGATGGAATAATTACTGGTCTGCGCTCCACTGGAGTACAAAGCTATGTTCATTGCAGCCAGTTATGACAAATTGCTGTTTTTATTAATTTGCTTTGTGGAATGAAACAGCATTGATATTAATAATTTAAATGACAGCATTAAAATCCACAACACATATCTAAACATTGCAATGAAATCAAATTGAGTTTGAATGCTCACTAGAAGCTGGAAAAGATGATAATGCTAGAAGAAGTTGAAGACAGCAGGAAAAGAGGAAGACATAACATAAGATTGACTGATGCAATAAAGGAAACCACTGCTTTCAGTTTGCAAAACTTGTGAAGGGCTGTTATTGACAAGTTTTTTTGGGAGTTGTTAATTCATACAGTCACCATAAATCAGAAGGGATTAGATAGCATATAATTGCTGCAACATAGATTTCTCGTCTAGAGAGCTCTACTGAATACAGTAGGGCCTTCTAGAACCCTAACTAAACTGCAGATTCTAGAGTTCCATTGGACAGAATTATGATAGCTTATCTGGTGTGAAACCATTGTAACTATATAGTATACATATACTTTGAGTTTCAACTAGAAGCCCAGTCAACTCCTGTACGTGGAGCAACATGGTGATGATCTCATCCAGTTTTTCCACCAGACAGCAACATATCTTCAGTGTGTGCTGCTGAAATAATAAAAACAACAGCAGTTGCTGAGAGAGATGGCTAGTGCATAACATCATAATTCATCAGCCATTGAGTGGGTTATTTTAAAAGGGTATTGTGATATTACATGGAACATAATGGTCTTAATTCAACTGGTACTCCCAACTAGAGTTATTGGATTGGGGCCGTGAAGCGGCCCTTAAGGTCCCGGAGGAGACTGGTCGAGTAACGACACGAGGCAAGATGGAGCGAAGACCAGTGGTTTATTGAGGGAAAATCATCAGTATATATTATGTTCAAGGCTGCGTGTGGTAGAATCGTCATCTGACAGAAAATCACATCACCCATTTACCCGGGTTAATGGGGAATCTCTCTTGGGGAAGTTAATTAACTAGGGCAAACACTGACAGGGGAAATCCATTGTTCGTGGCTTACACCAGGGTAAACATGGCCACTATTTGCACTAGAGCTTGGGCTCTTCTGTGAGTGAGTAATTGCCTAATCACTAACAGGAGTTAGCGATCTCGCTTCCCTCAGCAGAACTGTCGGTCAGGTCAGATGTGGGTGAATCAACCCTATGATTATTAATCCGCTCCCCAATTTCCTTACTGGCAGGGGCCAGTGACCAGGAACCTTCTTCGACCGGTGTAACCTCTGCCAGGGGCCGTATTATGCCAATTGTGCTCGCGGATCCCGCATAGAGTAGACCTATTGAATTAGTAGTAAATCAGCAACAACTAACTACTAACTTGATTTAGGCCTGAAACTCTAAGTAGAGATATGGCTTCCTATTGCAGGTAACACTTTCAGTGCATTAGAAATAAGAATAGCAATAATGGGGCCCTTCATTTTCACAGAACCTGTTGTGTTGGGAGCCACAGGAAGTATGAGAACAGTCAACAGTATATAGATATGTTGTAATGGTTCTTTCCTCCCCCCACCCCCATCTTTCTCCCTCTCCTGTTGCAGTTATTTTACCAGCTGAAAGGGGATATGTACTTGAAAATAGTAGAAAATGGAAAACAAAAGGATATTCACATTAAGGAAGGAGAGGTAAGCACATCTTTGCTTTAATATATAACATACACACACACTTATGTTTATAATGCTAGGTGCTATCTACTAGGATTGCAGATCTGTGAATTATGATGTTAGGTACTGTCTTCTAGGGTTGCAGATTTATGGTTTCTGAATCATGAAGGGCAGACCAAAAACAACTGCTGACCTATGCTGGTGCTCAAGAAATCATAAATCTACAGTTTTGACAAAGAAATTGAACAACTAGTGGCTAGGCATTTAAATCCAAACATTACAGCCTATCTGACTTGTCAAAATGATTGGGACCAAAATACCATCAAAACCAAATGTATTAAAAAAGAGGGAAAACTTCTGTATTTATAGCTAAGCACCTTAGCACCTCATCACCTGAACCTGTAGATCAGCAGCTGATATATCCTCTGGGTAATACAGCTATCATCTCAAAAACAAAAAGACCTTTTTTCAGAGAAGTTGAAGAAACAGTTAGGATGGAAAAGGGAATGATGGAGTGGTTTGGAAAAGGAAAAGGAGTAAGACAAGGCTGCATTTTATCACCCTGCTTATTCAACATACACAGAGCACAAAATGTGCAACGCAGGGATGGAGGAATCACAATTTGGGATCAAAATTGCTGGGAGAAACATCAACAATTTGAGATATGCAGATGATACTACCCTAATGGCACAAAGTGAGGAAGACCTAAAGAAGCTCCTGATTAGGTTGAAAGAAGACAGTGCAAAAGCTGACTTGAGACTTAATATCAAGAAAACCAAGATAATGGCAACAGGCCCTATCACTCCCTGGAAAATAGATGGGGAAGAAGTAGAAGCAGTGACAGATTTTACTTTCTTAGGATCAAAGATCACTGCAGATGGTGATTGCAGCCATGAAATAAAAAGGCGACTGATTCTTGGGAGATAAGCTATAAGAAACCTGGGGAACATAATTAAAAGTAGAGACATCACCTTGCAAACAAAAATTCACATAGTCAAAGCAATGGTATTCCTCGAAGTAATGTATGGATGTGAGAGCTGGACCATTAGGAAAGCTGAGCGCAGAAGAATAGATGCCTTTGAGATGTCGTGTTGGAGGAGAGTTTTGAGAGTCACCTTAGAAGAAATCAACCCTGTCTGCTCCTTAGGGGGTCAAAGAGTAAAGATAAAACTAAAGTACTTTGGACATCAAATGAGAAGAGAGGATTCACTTAAGAAAGCCTTGATGCTGGGAAAGGTGGAGGGCAGAAGAAGAAGGGGCGGCAGAGAAAGATGGCTAGATGGTATTGTGGGCCTGTGCAGGTTGAGGAGGATGGCGGAGGACAGAGGTGCCTGGAGGTCAATGGTCGATAGGGTCGCAAATGGTTGGAATAGACTGCGACTGAACAAAAAACATTCTGCTATAATATATGCAGTTTTTTACAGGAATTGTGTTCATTGCATTTTTGTTTCGATTGTATGATATTTATTTTTATTGATATTTTGTATGTTTATTATATTTTGGTTTTGTTGTATCTTTAATTATGTTGGAAGCCACCCTGAGTCAGCCTACAAGCTGAGTAGGGCAGGGTACAAATTAAAAATCGAATCGAATATTTTCCTTTGTCAAACATTTGAATACCTATGTATGCATATATATGGAAGATGGAGAGGTAGATGGATGAATGGATGAAAGAGAACTATATATAGACAGATATTTATTTGTTTCTTATTGAAGAGACATATGACTCTTAAATATGTGCCTGTGGCTTGCCTATACAGCTGTTGCATCTTATGAAGCAAACAAATGAAATTAGCTACATGGCCTATCCATAATCTCTCCTCCCCCCTCCACCATCATATATATAATAGTTACTATTGTTCAATGCTGTTGTTGCACTTGCAAAATCAGCCTCCATAATTGTTACTGGGAGAAGTGCAATCTCCCCTTCCCTTCCTACAAGAAAACCTTAAAAACTTGATCTGGCGGGCTGTCAAACTTTCAGAAGCAGATTTTTTAATGCTGCAGAAAGAGGAGGGTCATGGGTAGATTCTGAAAATCTCAGTGCTACCTTCGGCATGGCACTGGATTTAGACCTATATTTTCAGAAACAGACTTTGTTCAGCTAATGCATTTAGATGATCAGCTGTAATCACTCACTTCAACAGCAAATGTTGCAAAGAAAAAGTTAAACCCATAAATAGGTATCTTCAAAAATGTTTTAAAAAATTCCATTCCATTTCATTTTATTTTTGCATACCACTTAATTCAACCAAAGGTGACTCTAAGCAGTTTACATCAAGGAAAGTGCAAGAAACAGTAGTAATAATATACAAAATCAAAAGCATCAAAAATTATACAGTAAACAAAGTACAAAAAACAAAATAATGATGTACACAAGAGCAAAAGTACAGCAAATACAATAAATACAGCTCAGTCAACCTGACAGTGCCAAAAACAATAAATCAATTCAATTCACCCCAGACCCCCCCCCCAAAAGTCCCAAAGTCATAAGTCAAGGAACCTGCTGCCACTGTAAACCCAAAGTCCTTACCAGCGGTGTGGCGGTGGTGGTGGGGGATCCCAGGAGTTGACAAAAATAATTCACGTTGGCTCTCACCTGCACCTAATCCCGGGAGCTAATGGTGTGGGCCCCCGGGACATGCAGGGAGTGCTGGTGTGGAGAAGCAGCAGCGGCTCCTTTTTGGCCCTCCGGGCGGGCCGGCCCAGAGGGTGGAGGCAGCAGCAGCGGCTCCCACCTAATCCCGGGAGCCAATGGTGTGGGCCACCAGGATGCGCAGGGAGTGTTGGTGCGGAGCGGTGGTGGCGGCGACTCCTTTTCTGCCCTCCGGGCAGCTCTACTTAATCAGCTGTACTTTTAGGTACTTTATGATGGAACTTGAAATTTCGTATCCCTGTATACTCATAGCAAACCCCATCTCCCCATTGACGAGTGTGCTGTGTCTTGTCAATTAGAGTCACACACTGCAGTGTAGGCTTTGATTGAAATCCTGTTGCTTAAACTCTTTATTTTGCCCGCTAGAAATGGACTGAATGTTGCCTCTTTTCTACTCTTTCTTCCATGTCTAGGCCAGACATGAAACTGCCAAAATGAAGGCACCTTTTGGTGAGTTCATCCTGCAGTTCCTTTCCCCTGGCCTAGTGCAAGAAAGATTAGCCAGCAACACAAGGTGGCTGTTACTAGGGTATGTATGCCCGATTGTGGTTCAAAATTATCACAATCTTTGAGGAGGCTCCTTCAGTGTGCCCCTTTTAGTTTACTGAATTTGAGTAAATGCAAGAGTGCAGTCCAGCTAAGGCAAGAAGAACTCGACCTGAAAAACCTGCAGATCATGATGCTGTGGGAGTGTTCCACCATTCACAGTATTGACCACCACTGACCCATTCACAGTATTGACCACCACTGGCCCAATCACTAAGCTGGGACAGTATAAATGCTTTACCTATTCTACATCTCCTGATGAGATGAAAACAGTGGCTGTGGTATTCATCCCTTTAGTTCAGGAGTTCTCAACCTATGGCCCGGGGGATGGATGCAGCCTCCAACAACATTTCGTGTGGGCCCCCACTGCCTCCACTACACCCGAAAGTGCCATGTGTGGCAGGCAGGGGAAAACGGCCATACGGCCTCCGAAGCTGCCTGAGGGAGCATGACCCAGCCCTTGGCTTGAAACAGTTGGGAACTCCTGCTTTAGTTAAAACCAAATGCTATTTGTTTGATAGCAGAATGGGCACTATAGCCAGAATAACAGACGGAAAACAGATGGAAAAAACGGGACCAAAAAAAGTAACACCTCAAAGACTGACTGTTATATTTTAACATGAGCTTTCATGGATCATGCCCATTTCCTCAGACATGACAGTTCTTCTTCTTTCATGTCCTGATCAAACCCTGGCCTGCAAAAATGAAGGAACTTTCTTCGCTTTGTCATTTCTCAAACTTAAATCCTCATCGGTGTGTGTTTATAGCAGTAATCAGCAGACCAGTAAATGGTTTGTCGATTACAGACCAAAGGAACTGAAGACATAGCAGTGGGACTGTATGACTGACATTTTTATACATGGCAGAATCCTTCCCTCCATATCTCCCCAATACCCTCCTCCATGGGAAGATACTACTTCTGTCCACCTCTCCAACCCCATATTTCTCCCCATGATTCAACCTGGAGAGTTGTAGGGAGCAGAAGAAAGAAAGATTCCTGTTTGTACAAACAGAAACCTGCTCAAGCTACACCAGATGTGTTTCTCAGGGCAATATGATATGAGATGCCATCTACGGTTATCAAGCACTTAGCCCCCTCAAACAGATGTGTGGGCCGGAGATGTGATTCCTCCCACCATTTCTGCCTCTTCTGCTGGTGGTGGCAGTGGTGGTGGCAGTGGCATGTGCAATCCTGGCATGTTTCCTTGTATTTTCCCTGCTTACATTGTTTCCCATGGTGGAGAGAGTGAGGGTGGTGCATTTTCGGCTGTGTTTGTTGTATTTGTGGCACTTCCGGTGATGGCGGAATCCTCACCATGGGCTGGATCAATTGGTGCAGTGGGCCATAGGATGGGAACCACTGCTTTAGGCTTGTTATTCTGCTTTGCCACACCTCTTTGGAGACCCTAGCCTTGGGCTTAGAGTTTTCATGCACTGTCATGCACCTTCACCAAGAAACTTTTCTGAGTAAAAAAGATTAGGAGAGACCTGCCTTCCTCCAGGCCATGGACTAATAACAAGTGTTTGCAATGATGGAGAAATGAAAATAATTGCCTTAGAAACCATCCATATGAGAAGCAACTTTTCTCCACAATATGTGTTGCCAGAAACCAAATTATATTCACTGACAGCGTGCTCCAGAAAATCCATAGATAACATGGCTGCTTTCTGCATTTAAAATCATGTTTGGCTGCAGCTGCTCTTTTTAAAGAAATTGGGAAGCATAATGTAGACTGATTACTAAGTCTGGGTGAGTTTCGTTAATAAGACAGGAAAGGCAGTAGCAACAACATCAACAATGTTTTAGCATTAATGAGAGAGACTGTGCTTGCTGAGGAACAAATCATCTGAGAAAATGATGGAAAAATAAGGGATTATTTAAAAGTTTGAAGAGGGGATGATGTAAGAGGAAGAACCCTATTGGTGTTTTCCACTTATGTCTGTTCCCATGGGGGATGGGATGGTGTCTATTTTCTTCTGTCTCAGATGACCCCAACTTCAGGGGAGGGGCCACCTGGGGGGACTCTTGAGTGACAGTTTTATTGTTAAAATTAGGGCTGGGCCAGAAGAGAATTTTCATTGAAGACATGCTACTCCTCATGTAGGAAGAAGAGCTAATAAAAGACCAGGTGATTCGGGAAACCAATTGGGGGGTTACCCGAACTCTGAGTTGCATCCCCTATAAAAGCCTGTGGTCTGGAGATGCTAGCTCTCTTCATCATGGAACTATCCTGAGCTGAGCCCCACGAGATGTGGGTAAGGAATTAGCTAAGGCCAGGGCCTAGGAAACCGTTTGAGTTTTTTAATTTTGTGCGTAACTTTGAATGACTGCATTGCAAGTTTGATTCCTCATGCTATACCTATTTTCTTCGCTTACTTAATAAATATAATTACTCTGAGACCCTTTGTTTCTATTGATTTGGGAATTGAGAGTGACTGGACCATGCAGAGGAAGGGCTACATACCTGCTATTCCACCTCTGAAACCCTGTATGCTTGCCAGTAGGAGTCTGGAAAAGAGAACTGGCAAAGCAAAGCAGGAAGGGTGGGTAAAAATCCCCCAGTGAGGGGGCAAACACCCCTCATATGGTGGCAGTGGTGGGATTTGCCAGTCAGCTCTCTAGAAGAATTGAGCAGGTTTTTTTGCATGAGTATATAGCATTGGGAATCAGTAATTTTAGTAGCCATGAAAACATAGTGGAGTGAAGGAAGGAAGGATGGAGAATCAATCTAGCTGGAATAGTCCATCTGACCTCTGGCTCAGTGCAGGCACCCCAGAATTGGACTCTAAGGGGGGAGCTTGGAGAAAGGCAGCAGGACGTTTATCCTTCATGGAGCAATTATCTCCATGGGAAGGAGGGCTGCCAAACACAGCCTTGTGGAAAAGCTATATAAACTTTGAGGACAGCTGGAGAGACCTTTATAATGCAGATGATCTAAGGAAAGGCACTTCAAAAGCCCAACTGGAGCAGACGGGGGCCAGAACTGCACAAACTCCAAGGATAGCCCTTTCTCCCCCTCCCTTGGCGCCAGGAAATGAAGCAGAGGAGACATTCACTACAGCTGCAGCAGAAGCAGAGATGGAGTCTGAGGTGACAGAGGGGGCATTCCCTCATGGGACCCTGCAGCGGATGACCCTAATGCCGAACTCCGGGCCATGTTCACCCAATTTCTGTGCATGCAATATGAAATGGTAAGAATGCAACAGAACCCCCACCTTGGAAATATTGACTTTAGGAAACTGCCAATTATGCAGAAGGGGGAGGGGGTGTTCCCTTTCCTCCATAGATTTAAATCAGTGGCTACCCAGTTGAATATCTCTCAGGACATGTGGGCTACCCTTTTGGTCACCCAAGCTATGGGGGAACTGGCTACTTTAATGGCATCTGTGGACCTTCCCATGAGCTGGCTGGAGTTAGTGACTATTATCAGACAGCACTTTGCCTTAACCCCAGTGATTCTACCCCAGCAGTTCCGCTCTGTCTGCTGGAATCAGAAAGAGTCCTTTTTTGAATTGGGACACAGGGTCCATGCTGCAAAAAGATTATGGCTGGAAGCTGAACATATGCCCCCCTGTTGAGATTTGCCAGAGTTAATCAGAGCAGATAATAGCCAGAGAAAGTCAGAGATCCTAAGCGGAGATCCTGCTCCGTTAGAAAGAATTATAAACAGGAGAAATAAGAAGAGAGATAAAACACACTGCAGTCTTGATGCTTGAACAAAGGATAATGGCGGCCACTCATCACGGCTTTATTTCTAGAGTATAAGATTACAATACGTCACACACACATTAGCCTATCAGATTCTCAGACCCATATATAGACAGTGAATCAGCATTTTTTCACACTGTCTGAGCATGTATTATGATGTGCATTCTCTCACATCATCACAGAGGGATCTTTGTTTACAGGCTGTGGGGAATGCAGGCAGGAAGAATACAGGCAGACTGAGCAGTTCTAAACCAGATAGATTCCCACACACCCCAAACCCCTGTATAGAGAACTAATTGAAAAGGAGCAGTATTACCAGCAGCCCTACCTCCTGACATTGCCAAGTTAGTCATGTGTAGAAATCCAGCTTCCCTGCACAAAGCTAGTTTGGTTGCTGATGACGAACTGGCCCTTAGAAACTTGCATCTGGGCATGATGTTTTCTAGCATGGGGGAAGGGGAGGGGGGGCTAACAAAAGCCTTGTGCGGTGCAACCAACCTCTTCCCTGCCCCTTCTTTCTGGAGGTGAGACCCAAAGAGGAGGAGGTCTACCCCCACCCAGAGGGCATACCCAAGCATGCTGGAAATGTGGAGCTGAAGGCCATGTGGCTTGGCAGTGTAAGGACAAGGAGGGGCAGAAAATGAGGCCAGCCACTCAGATGTTTTCCCAGCCTGTGGACCTGCCCCTTTCAGGAGCAACAGAACTCTTGGAGGACCATGAGCCTAGAGAGGCAGCTACAACTCCTTCCCTTCCCAGCAACCTGCAGTGTGTAGCCCCAGAGAGGAAGCAGGAAGTCACTAGCCATGTAGGAGTCCATGTGTGTTTAAATCATCTGGCTTTTCTGGATGAGATGCCTTCTGAAGAACTGGATGTACAGACACTTTTGGATCACTTGGTCTCTTGGGGCGATGCAAGCTTTCATCCTATACCTTCTGAAGAACTCGAATCTCAGGTACTTTTGAACCAGCTAGTTTCTGAAGGAAACACAAGTTTCAATATTCTGAACCCTGGGAAACTGGCTTCTCCAGAGGAGGCCAAATGGAGGCAAAATTACCGGGGGGGGGGGGGGGGAAGTGATTCTTCATCATTCTGATGGTACAGCTCAGACTTTGAAAACTTTGTGGGACAGTGGGGCTGAGGTCAGTTAATTACATCAATCTCTAGTGAAACCTGAACAAATTGTAAACTATGCTCGTTTACATGTATTAGGTTTCTCTGCCAGAGCAATCATAACTTGTGTGAGTTAGCTGAGATAGATTTCACTTTTGGGAATTTTAGAGGGAAGCATCTTGTGATTTTACACGAGGCACATGAACACCTGCTTTTCATTTTGGGTTGCGATGTTTATTTTAAGTCCCTTCAGGCCACTGAGAAGATTAATGAAGGGGGAATTTTAAGGTCTCTTAGCCCTTCACAGGAGGGAGGCAAAAGAGGGAGGGAGACATAATATTTTGATGTTATGGTTTTCCTCAGTGAACAAGATGTGAGTGTGAAAGGTACTAAACAATCTCCTGGAGGAATTATAGAGTGTTCTGAGTTTAGGAGACCTTGGACCCAGCAGGAAAGGGAATTAGCTTCCCTGCAGCGGGAAAAGGGCGCCATTTGCTGGGCCATTCGAGCTATCAAGGAATTTACACATAAACATCCGCTCAAACTAAAGATACAGAGGGTAATCTAGTGTGGGAATGATGGAGCTCCTGGTTCATATGGGTTTGTATTGTATTCTTAATGCTTTGCTATTGTAGTTGCTGTAAAGCAAGTGAGCCTCCATAAGGATGACAAAGTTAACCGCTTTTTACCTGTCTTTAGTAATACTTTGCTTTCCCTATATCCTAAGAATAATATGTTTTGCTTCAGATTGAAATGTGTTCCTCTGATTTCCCCCCCCCCTCCCATTTCAATCTATGAAAGGGGGGCATGTAAGAGGACGAACCCTATCGGTGTTTTCCTCTTATGTCTGCTCCCATGGGGGATGGGGTGGTGGCTGTTTTCTTCCATCTCAGATGACCCCAACTTCAGGGGAGGGGCCACCTGGGGGACTCTTGAGTGACAGTTTTATTGTTAAAATTAGGGCTGGGCCAGAAGAGAATCTTCATTGAAGACATGCTACTCCTCATGTAGGAAGAAGGGCTAGTCAAAGACCAGATGATTCGGGGAACCAATTGGGGGGTTACCTGAACTCTGAGTCACATCCCCTATAAAAGCCTGTGGTCTGGAGATGCTAGCTCTCTTCATCATGGAACTATCCTGAGCTGAGCCCCACAAGATGTGGGTAAGGAATTAGCTAAGGCCAGGGCCTAAGTAACCTTTTGAGTTTCTGTTGTGTCCTAATGGTTTAATCCTCCACATGGATAACAATGTATCTGAACCAATGTAACCTTGCCTATGGGTAACAATGTAACCTTCAGCTGTATCACATAAACCCTGTAATAGGACGCGAGCTAATGACCACCAGCAGGCAGCAGCGAGCGTCCAAGCTCTCTTGGTCCAAACTCATCAAAGGCAACAGCGCGGGAAGTTTTCCCGCCACCACCTACACCTGGACAAGAAGGGCGTGACCAGCAATGACGTCACGCAGACAGTAGCCAATGGGCTATCATGGAACCACGTTCAAATGTGTTACTACTGTATATAAAGAGCTATTGATCCGCCATTACCTCATGTTCCCTCTGACCACCATGCAATAAACCTGAGTTAACCCAGCCCGAGGCTGTGTCCTGTGTCTTGGTTCTCATACACCAAACTGGCGACGAAGGTGGGATTAATGGATCCCCAAGGAGCAGCCAGGGCACAGAGCGGGTTCAACATCACCAAACCGCAAGACTGGGAGCTTTTTGAGATGGACTTCCAGGCGGCGCTGGTGGAACTCAAAGTCAAAGAAGACGATGAGGAGAGGAAGAGGGCCATCCTCACCAGAATGCTTGGGATAGAAACCAAGCGAACGCTGGTGGGCATCATTGCACCGAAGAAGGTGAGCGAATTCAAAGCAGATGACATCATGAAGCTGCTGCGTGAGCGTTTCCGACCCTCGAGGGCAATGTTTCCCGCTCGGAGCGCGTTTTGGAGGCGAGTCCAAGCGCCGGACGAGTCGGTTGAGGCATTCGTAACAGCCATGAGAATAGCCGCCGCCCCCTGCAGATGGGACAACCTAGAGATGGCCCTCAGGGACGGAGTTCTGTGTGGCCTGAAGGACAAGGAGGTGCAGCGCAGCTTGATGAACAAGGAGCCACCACCCACGCTGGCAGAGGTTGTAGAGGTCGCGGAAGCCGCGGAGTCCACGAATGCTGGAGTGGACGAAATGCACCAGTGGCGTGAGTGGCGTCCTAGAGCCGGCAAAGCGGAAAATTCGGTGCACGGAAAGTCCGGACAGTCGGTGCACGCAACCCGACGGGCCTCAAAGTCATCTACGGAAGGCAGCGACGGCGAGGAGGTCCAGAAGGTCCGAAAAGGAGGGCGCCGCTGCGATGGGTGCGGAGCGGCCCATGAGCGCGCGAGGTGCCCATTCAGAAAAGCCGAATGTTACTCCTGCGGCCGTCGGGGGCACATCGCCAAGGCCTGCAGAAAACGGAAGGAGGGCCGGAGGCAGTCACAAGACCGTTCGACCAGACCGGACCGTCCGGCAAGGTCCAAAGATGGCGCCCAGACCACGAGGAAGCAGGACGGCGTGGGCCGCATCTCGGACGACAGCGAGGACGACGCTCCAGTGTTCAGCGTGTCCGCGGGACAGTCCCATTACTTCGTTGAGGTACTAGTACAAGGGGCCCCTATCATGATGGAAATTGACTCGGGGTCCTCCTATTCTATAATTCCCCAGAAGGAGTTCTTGAAAATCGACCCCCACGTGCGACCCAAACTTAAAACGTTGAGGTCCACGCTACGAGATGTACAGGGGAACAGCATTCCAGTGTTGGGGGTCGGGAAATTTCGGGTCAGTTTTAAGAGACATTCTGCGGAACTGCCCCTAGTTGTCCTTAAGGGGGGAAGTTGTAGCCTCCTAGGGACGCAGTGGTTTCAGCCCTTAGGTTTGTTCATAGGGGGAGTGCATACCGTGGGGGTGGATCCAATACAAGCGGTGTGCGACGCGCATCCCGCCGTTTTTAAAAAAGGACTTGGAAAGTTCAAGGGACCGCCTGTAGCCTTCGACCTAGACCCGGAGGTCCGCCCGATAAGACTCAAACCGCGCAGGGTGCCGTTCGCACTAAAGGACAAAATAGAGGCAGAACTGGACAAACTGGTGGGCCAGGGGATTCTTATTCCTGTTGATTCCGCGGAGTGGGAAACTCCAATTGTAACCGCTCTGAAGGCTAACGGGGAGGTGCGCATTTGCGCTGATTATAAGTGTACAATTAACAAGGCGATCCGCCCTAATGCATACCCGGTGCCGGTGGTCAGCCACCTTCTGGCCAGGCTGAATGGGGGAAAGTGTTTCGCTAAACTCGATTTGGCTCAAGCTTATCAGTAACTCCCTGTAACTCCCGCCACGGCCGCGGCACAAACGATAGTCACACATAAAGGGGCGTTCCAAGTGTCGCGTTTACAGTTCGGCGTGAACTCAGCACCCGGCCTTTTTCAGTCGCTTGTGGAACGCCTCCTGAAGGGGCTGGAGGGGGTGTTGCCTTATTTTGATGACGTGTTGATAACAGGGGGGAGTGAGGCCGAACTGGCAAAGAGATTGGATAAAGTTCTGACTGTCTTCGAGAAATCGGGGCTACGACTGAGAAAAGACAAATGTGTCTTTTTCGAAACTGAGGTTGAGTTTCTAGGGTTTCGGGTCACACCAGAGGGTATTAAGCCGTCCAAGTCCAAAGTAGCCGCCATCAAGAATGCCCCTCGCCCCACATCCAAGACCGAACTACAGTCATTTCTAGGGCTCCTCAATTTTTACCATACCTTCCTTCCACGGAAGGCGTCCGTGGCCGAGCCACTCCATCGGTTGCTAAAAAAGGAGGAAACATGGATGTGGGGCGACGAGCAAGAGAGGGCGTTTAAAGAGTTGAAGCAACTCCTAACATCTGAGGCAATCCTGACGCACTTCGACCCCAAACGGCCAGTGGTCCTAGTCTGTGACGCATCCCCGGTGGGGGTGGGGGCGGTGCTGTGCCACGTGTTGGACGACGGAAGGGAAGCCCCGATAGCGTTCTATTCAAGGTCCCTGTTCCAAGCAGAGCGTAATTACGCACAGACCGACAGAGAGGCATTAGCGATAGTAGCGGGAACCAAAAAATTTCACGATTTTTTGTACGGTCGGCCGTTCAAAATTGTGACTGATCACAAGCCCCTATTAGGAATTTTCACTGCAAGTAAGCCCACGCCACAGATCCTGTCCCCAAGGATGCTGCGGTGGGCTATTTTTCTCAACGCATACCAGCATGAGTTGGAATACCGGCCCGGGAAGGAGATCAGCCATGCCGACGCACTCTCGAGGTCTCCTTTGCCCTTGTCGAGCGCCCAAAAGGAAAGGGTAGAGAGAGATCACCAGGTTTTGTTAATAGAGGTTTTAGACTCACCCCCAATAGTACCAGCCGACATTGCCAGGGCCACAGGCAAGGACAGAACGCTAGAGAAAGTTAGCTCATGGGTACAGAAGGGGTGGCCGGCGTCATCCCCAGGTACGGAATTCGACCCATTTTTTCGAAAAAAAATAGAGTTGTCCCTAGAGAGGGGCTGCCTTTTGTGGGGCCAACGGGTGGTGGTTCCTACGTCCCTGCGACCGAGGGTACTCGAACTGCTGCACGTCAGCCACCCGGGCATCGTCCGGTCCAAGGCGCTGGCCCGGAGTTACTTCTGGTGGCCACAGCTGGACGCGGACATTGAGCACATGGTCGGCACTTGTGAGGCATGCCAGGGCTCCCGACCAGAGGCGGCCCGTCTCCCGCAGAGGGAATGGGACACAGCAAGGGGGCCATGGTCCAGGGTGCACGTAGACTTCGCTGGCCCATTCCGAGGAACCATTTTTCTCCTGGTGGTGGATGCGTTCTCCAAGTGGTTGGAGGTTATCCCAGTAAAGAGTACGTCTTCCGCCACTACAATTAGCCAGCTAAGGAGAGTCTTTTCCACGTTCGGTTTACCCGACACTTTAGTCAGCGATAACGCTAGTTGTTTCACCTCCGCTGAATTCAGGGCATTCATGGAGGCAAACGCCATTCGGCATGTCACATCCTCGCCGTTTCACCCGGCCACGAACGGCCAAGTGGAACGGCTGGTGCGTACAACAAAGGATGCGCTGCGGCGCATGGGCCCGGGGGACCTAAATCACCAAGTATGTCAGTTTTTGTTAGCGTATAGGGTGACCCCCTTAGCGTCAGGTTACTCGCCGGCAGAGCTGTTGATGCGGCGAAAACTGACCACGATCCTGTCCAGGCTAGACCCGACGAGAGTCGAGGACAAAGGAAAAAACATAGGGTTGGCAGTCTCGAAAGGTTTCGCCGCCGGCGACCCTGTTCACTGCAGGAACTACGCCAGCGCAGGTCCAGCCTGGGTACCAGGGACGGTTGTGGAACGGACGGGGCCAGTGTCGTACCGGGTCGAGACTAGCACGGGTCTCCTCTGGAGGAGGCACGCGGACCAACTTAGGCACCGAGTGAGTGGGGGGCCGGTCAGTGGAGCTCAGCAACAGGATTCAGCGTTAGGGTTCTCCCCCACCCATTTAGCCCAAGGGGGAGACAGCAACGGACAACGGTCCCAAGCAAGGGGGGAAAGCAGCGGCCCCGACTCATACCCTTTTGATACGCCAGCTCTATCAGAGGCTGGGGAAGGGGGTGAGGAGCTCGCGACCGCTGCCCCCGAATTTAATTCTGATTTTGATTTTGCGAGCTGGGGGGGTTTTCGGGAGTGTTCCCCCACCCGTCCAGGCGAGAAGAGGGGTTTTTCGTTAGCCCCCAGTGCCCCCGGTTCTTCCCCAATAAAGCACACACCTCCCAACAACGCCGCGGAGCCGCGGCAAGTCACTAACGAGTCTCCCTCTCCAATTACAGGACAGGAAACCAGGGGACAAAGAGAAGGTAGCAAACCCGGGGGAAGGCACCGAGACCCCAGCGTGTTCGAAATAAGCCATCTTGGCTGAGAGACTTCGTCTCATCCTAGGGGGGGGAGTGTGGTTTCGAGACTCCGTCTCATCCTAGGGGGGAGGGGTGTTGTGTCCTAATGGTTTAATCCTCCACATGGATAACAATGTATCTGAACCAATGTAACCTTGCCTATGGGTAACAATGTAACCTTCAGCTGTATCACATAAACCCTGTAATAGGACGCGAGCTAATGACCACCAGCAGGCAGCAGCGAGCGTCCAAGCTCTCTTGGTCCAAACTCATCAAAGGCAACAGCGCGGGAAGTTTTCCCACCACCACCTACACCTGGACAAGAAGGGCGTGACCAGCAATGACGTCACGCAGACAGTAGCCAATGGGCTATCATGGAACCACGTTCAAATGTGTTACTACTGTATATAAAGAGCTATTGATCCGCCATTACCTCATGTTCCCTCTGACCACCATGCAATAAACCTGAGTTAACCCAGCCCGAGGCTGTGTCCTGTGTCTTGGTTCTCATACACCAAAGTTTCTTAATTTTGTGTGTAACTTTGAATGACTGCATTGCAAGTTTGATTCCTCATGCTATACCTATTTTCTTAGCTTACTTAATAAATATAATTACTCTGAGATCCTTTGTGTCTATTGATTTGGGAATTGAGAGTGACTGGACCATGCAGAGAAAGGGCCACATACCCACTACCCCACTTCTGATACCCTGTATGCTTGCAAGTAGGAGCCTGGAAAAGGGAACTGGCAAAGCAAGGCAGGAAGGGTGGGTAAAAATCCCCCAGTGAGGGGGCAAACACCCATCATACCGTAGATTACAAAACAAAGAATAGTGCTATTGCTTTACTTTCTTATTTCAAATTTTTATATACACACACACATATATTACCATCCTATATTTTATATTCTGGACAGATGTTCCTCTTACCAGCCAGGATACCACATTCTCCTCAACGATACGCAAATACTGTGGGATTGGTTATAGAGAGGAAAAGACTGAAGACAGAAACTGATGGGCTCAGGTGAAACAGTCTGCCTGTTCACTGCTTTGAACATCATTATGGTGGGAAGGAGTATGCTTCTTTATTAATTGTATTTTAATTAATAAATAAACATGACAAGAAGGTAAAGTGAGGCATGAAATGGACTTGCCACCAGTGAATATACATTGTACAGTTGAGTTCAATGGAGGAAGCTGGACCTTTCTACTCATGTCAGTGGCTCAAATTAGAAAGACATTAGGTAAAGGTCACCCTTGCTTGAAAGCCAGTCGTATCTGACTCTAGGGTTCAGTGCTCATCTCTGTTTATAGCCAAAGAGCCAACACTTTCTGTGGACACATTTCTGTGGACATGTGGCAAGCATGCCTAGACACTGAAATGCACAGAACACTGTTTACCTTCCCACCAAAGTGGTACCTATTTATCTACTTGCAATTTCTTGCTTTCAAACTGCTAGGTTGGCAGGGATGGGTGCTCATTCCATCATGCAGTACTTGGGTTTTGAACTGCTGACCTTCCGCCTCCCATGCAGCATCTTAACCACTTGAGCCACTGCAGTCACTAACAAATGGGTGAAACTGGATCAATCATTCTGGAATTATTCTATTTCTAAGATACAGGAAATATATGGGGTTATGTTACCTGCATAGAAGTTTCAAGTCTTAACAGTGGCCGGCAACAATGGCTGGCAGTTCAATACTGAGGAAAGCACCATGTGCTTCTCTTTTTTTGTGTAACACTGAATTCAATGGGGGCAAACTCTTATTTTAAGTTGTGCCACATAATGAAGTGCTGTTTAGACTGTGGCTTGACTTGACATCCTTGGCCGGGTAAGTACCTCCAGAAGGCGAAGGCTTCCTGGGAGGATAGGGCGGTTTGGTTGGCGCCCAGGGAGGATGCAGGGCCGATGGACCCGGCCATGGCCTCCTCCCCGGGTGAACAGGAAGTGTGCACTCCCAGGAGCCAAGCAAACCACCCAACCCTCCCGGGAAGCCTTTGCCTCCTGGAGGTACTTACCCAGCCAGGGAAAGAAGGAAAATGTTATTCTCCCTCTCTCTCTCTCTGCAAAAGGTAAGTGAGGAGGGGGAGAGGGACTGAGGAGGGGGGCAGGGTCTGGGAAACACACCACCCACCTGCCCCACCACCTTGGCCCCCCAATCCATAGCCCCCACCTTACCTTTTGCAGTTTGGGTCTTTCCCCACGGCACAGCCTTCTCCACTGGGACGTGCACCGGTCTGTCCTCCAATCCTGCTGGTGTCGAGGGATCGGAGGACAGACTGGTGCATGTCAAAACTTAGAAGGCCATGCCAGGGAGAATGGGCCAGCCAGCAAAAGGTGTGGGGGCAGAGACTGGGGGGGCAGAAACCTTGCCGCCCATCCACCACACCACCTTGCCCCCCAATCTCTGCCCCCTTAGCTTTTGCCGGCTGGTTCATTAGCCTGGGGAGGAGGCCATGGCTGGATCCTTCAGCCATGCATCCTTCCTGGGTGGCAAAAAAAACAAGGGCACCAAAGGTGCCCACAGCACCCTCCCCATTCGCCCGGTGATGCAGGGCCGAATGACCCGGCCACTGCCTCCTCCATGGGTGACGGGGAACGCAAGGGTGCCAAAGGTGCCCGGAGCGCACTCTCCGTTCTCCCGGGGACACAGGGCCGAAGGACGCAGCCACTGCCTCCTCTCCAGGCAGCGGGGAACGCAAGGGTGCCAAAGGCACCCGCAGCACACATCCCGTTCGCCTGGGGAGGAGGCTGTGGTTGGGTCCTTTGGCCCTGCATCCTCCCTGGGCACCAACCAAACTGCCCTACCCTCCCAGGAAGCCTTCGCCTCCCAAAGGTACTTACCTTGACAGGGAAAGTAGGAAAATGGTAGTTGTGCAGACATGGTACAGCTTTAAAGGGATTCATTTCTAGAAGAATAATGCTTTATCAGCTTCTAACTATGAAGCTACCATTCTAATTATGAAGCTGGTCACTATGTGTTCTAGTCGGGCTCTTATTCATGTCTTATCTCATCAAGTGCAGTTTAATATACTGTGATATAGGGTGAAGTATGGTTAAGATGCTGAACTTGATGACTGGAAGGTCAGCAGTTTGAGACCCGAGTGCTGCATGATGGAGTGACCTTCCATCTCTGTCTCAGCTCCTTCCAACCTAGCAGTTCTAAAGCAAGAAATTACAAGTAGATAAATAGGTACCACTTCAGTGGGAAGGTAAACAGCATTCTGTGCACTCTGGTGTCTAGGCATGCCTGTGACATGTCCACAGAAACATCTGCAGATGCAGACAGCGCTGGCTCTTTGGCTGTAAATAGAGATGAGCACTGAATTCTAGAGTCAGATACAACTGCTTTTGAGCAAGGGTGACCTTTCTTCCCTTCTACATTTTATACTCATAACATTGTTGTGAGTGTGCCAAGCCCATAATCTGTGACTGGCCAAAGCTCACCCACTGAATTTCAAGACCAAGTGGGTTTCTGAATCTAATCAGTCAGTCAGTCAGCCAGCCAAAACCTTTACAAAAAATAAAGCTTGCCCTTTCCCACCAAAATGGTACTTATTTATCTACTTGCAGTTTCTTGCTTTCGAACTGCTAGGTTGGCAGGAGCTGGGACAGAGATGGGTGCTCATTTCCTCATGCAGTACTCGGGTCTCAAACTGCCGACCTGCTGACCTTCCGGTTGTCAAGTTCAGCATCTTAACCACTAAGCCACCACAGTCCAGGGAAGGGAAGAAAGGCATGATATAAATATAAACATTAATGAATAATACCTTTCAAACCACTTTTGAATATCAAATTCTAACAGATGTTTCTCATGACAGAATTATTTAATAAGACTACCTCTGTTTTTTTACTTTTTGGTCAGGTACTATGTTGGAGAAACTACAAACGTTCTTTTTGAAAAATGGTTCTACTGTGATGATCTTGGTACACAACTGGTCCCAATAATCCAAGAGTAAGTTTTCTTTATTTTGTTTTCAGGACATACACAGTAGATGTATTAATATGCTGTATATTTTTTATAATGGTTAACATTAGGCATGGATTTTTTTCAGAATTTGTGAACTTCAGCAGCCAAAATCTGCAGGATTCATCCAGCCAGGCTTTTGAGAGCTTTAATTAGCAAAAGTCCTGCAGATATTTTGAAGATCTTACATCTAATTAATTCAGCTTCTGGCAGTCATTGTTATTCTGGGAAGAAGGCAGGGGAGATGGATGGGTAGAGCTAAACTCTGTGGGTGATGCAAGGAGTAACAGGGGTGGTAGTCCATGTCTGCAAGGGATGCCTCAAAAAAAATCAAACAAAACAAACCAATTAGTTCCTACAAAGCTTAGCCCCACTATCAATTCACCTGTATTCGCCATAAGACAAAAATGGTTGCTGGAGTCTGAATTCATTAGCTGTGAAAAGTTGAAAACACTTGTCTGGATTTTGATATTTTCTTCTTCTTTACTTCATCTTTCTCTTCAGGTATTGTGGGAGTTATAAAGTTCTTGTTCTCTCACTTCTTCCAGAATAGCACACAAGTTAGCTGTCTTTGAGTCAGATCATGTACTAAAGAAAAGGTATTTTCTCTTCCTGGAACATTATCCCTCCAGTTTCATGAATCTTTCAGAGCAATGATTTGAAACATCAAACATGCTAACAAAGCTTTGATAATTCCCAGCTGACCAATTACAAGACAAAAGTAAACTAATTTGCCAAATGAAAACTCAGACAAGCTCACTCATGTTCCAATAAACAGACACCTCTTTTCTCCTAAGGATGCCTTTAAGCAAGATCTCATAAGAACTTCATAGACAAGACATCTCCAATGAATGCCATTTGTTCTGAAGTAGCATGTAGTGACCTCCAGCAGCAGTTCATTGTTGTTCAAACCTCCATGTTATAATCACATTTCCAGGGTTACATTTCTTATGCCTTAAACCCATGCTTGCTAACCTTGGCACTCCAGGTGTTCTTGGACTTCAATTACCAGATGTCAGCACTCCTGCTGATCAGGGCTTCTGAAAAATTGAAGTTCAAGAACATCTGGAGTGCCAAGGTTAGCTATCACTGCCCTAAACCATTTAGTGGTTTATTTGTGCAACATTTCACATTTTGACAATCTCTGCAACACTCACCTGTGTTATGGAACAAGGGTCAGCAACTTGTCTTGTGGCCTTTTAGATATTGCAGGGCTGCAACTCCCTTCAGTTCCAGCTGGTGTAGCTAATAGGGTTGCTCAAGGTGTTGCTATGCTTCCTTGAATTTCTAGGCAGAGAGACTAAGGAAAAAAAATGCTTTTGTGGCTGTTATATGGCTTTAAATTCTTGATATCCAGCTCCTAGTTGGTTGCAGGAATCACTGGCTCAACACAAAAGTGTTCATACATGTGGACTTTGGAAAGGGCTGGAGGGTACACTGAGTTGGGCTCACTGTATCCTTTAGAGTAGGGGTCCCTAACCTTTTTTGCACCAAAGACCAGTTTCAGTGGTGGGCTCCCCCCCCCCCAAAAAAAAGGCCGTGTTTTACTTTAGCTTCCGGGAGCGAGGCAGGCCGCATGAATCGCAGTATACCCATTTGTGTGGATTCACAGGGGCCTTGGTCTTCTGGGAATTGAAGTCTGATGTGTTTTTGGGATCAAGGAGACAGCGGAGGCTTGATTCATGAAGAGGCAACTAAGCAACCGGGCAAGGCAGCCCGGCCGGTGTTTATTAGGAATAACAGACAAAGTCATTCCAGAGAAGCATATACAATTAATCCCTATTGGTTACCTGCGATAACATAAGTTTACGTAATTGGCTAAATATCGGCATGTCTGCCTCGTGCTCACCTTGCTAATTGGCCGGAAAGCTGCGTGCTAGCTGAATGACTGCGTGCCATCCCTGGGCATAGCGGGGAGGGCCAGAAGGCCTGGAGTGAGAGGCCCAAACTGGGGCCTCTAAGTTACAGCGTAAACACAGATGAGGTAAGGAGAACGATCACCCATGATTTATGGCCATCCACTAGCCACAGCGATCGTGCTGTGAAACTCCCCACAGAAGTCCAAGAACATCTGGAGTGCCAAGGTTTGCCATCACATTCTTAGACCTTCTACTCAATGTAACAACATCTTCATACTCATAGTTTCCCAAAGCAACACAAGTTCAGGTACATTTTGGGAAATTGCAGCTTGTAGTCATTAGTTGCTGTTGCTACCTGGTCAGCCTGGAACGAGTGGGCCAGCCATTGTGTGTTGCTCCTTGAAAACTAGGTAGTTGGTAGGTTTTTGAGCTCTGAAAACTTTACTACTTTTGACTGTAAGAGTTATCCAGCCAACGTGGTTACTAACCATGCTTCCTGGGGCATGCTAGGAGCTGTAGTCCAAAGTAACTTTTCCAAGATCTGGTCAGAGGTGGCATCTGATCATGAACCTGTTGTCAGAGTGGAAAATACAAATTAAAGCTCTATATTGAGAATAATATGAAATATTCTTAATATTGCCAATGACCTTGCTTTGTCTTTAGACTGGAAGATGGGGAATTTGTGTCATGTTATGTCATTGTGTAGTATCATGCCATGCCAATAATTAAAGCTGTATATTTGCTTTAAAAATTGCCTTCTCACTGGTGTGTTGGTCTACCTGCTCTGCAGTCTTGTGAAATTCAGGGAATTTTATATTGATCAGATTGATGGCTGACTTTTCCTGTGGTGATAGATTGGGTCATTGGGCCAAACTTTGAAATCTGGTTAGATACGCTTTTGCCATGCATGTGTAAGAAAAAGAGAGAACCCCAAAATTTGTCAACCTGGAGTAAAGCCTCGATTGCCTTGCTGTATGTAGGCCACTGGGATTGGAATATTGGAATCCTGGGCTGTGGTGGCTCTGTGGTTAAGAAACTTGCCTTGTGAGCTAGAAGGCTAGCAAATCGGCAGTTCAAGACATGGATACTGCATGATGGATTGAGTGCCCATCTCTGTCCCAGCTCTTGTGGACATGAAAGGAGCCTCATTTGGGCATTCCCTGAGTGGAGTTTCTTCCGCAAAAATCATTTCAACCAAGAATAAGTTCTGACATGAAATTATTATTATTGGAATGTCTTGTTATCTGGCAGGACATCTCTCTCAAAAATTTTCTGCCCATATCACCCAACCTTCCCATATAGTTTAGCTCTGGGTTCTGACATTGAGAGTGCAAAAAAGGTTTTGACAAGGAAATGATCCTTCTCAGTGGTGTCACCCACAATGTGGAACACCTTACCTATGGAGCTACACAAGCCCCATCCCAGACATATTTAAGAAACACCTCAAACCCTTACTGTTTAGGGAAGCTTTCAAATATCATTTTCCAATGGCAAGTTAGTTCAGCTGTTTAGTTTAAGTTTAATGTATATAATTTATTTTTGACCAGATATATTATGATGGCTGAGTAATAATAATCTGAGGAGAAATAATAATTTCATGTCAGAAATTATTCTGTTGAAAGGATTTTTTGCTGGAGAAGCTCCACTCAGGGAACGCCCAATTGAGACTCCTTTCATGTCCCCAAGAGCTGGGATAGAGATGGGTGCTCATTCTGTCATGCAGTACCAGGATCGCGAACTGCTGACTTGCCAGCCTTTCAGCTAACCACTGAGCCACCACAGCTGCTATGGCTGAGTAATAACCATTACTAAATTTATCATGCCACCATGATATTATTGGGGGGGGGGGGTTATGTTTGTAATATTATTTTAGTGTTGTATTATGTTTATGTTTCTTTTTTTAAACTGGAAACCACCCAGAGTGGGAAAATCTCTCAGATGGACAGTATAGAAATGCATGGGAGGGAGAGAGGGGGGAGGGGAGAGGGGTAGAGACAGAGATTTTAGAAGTGAGAAAGAGGGCGGGCTCTCTGGAATCCTAGAGCAGAAAACTTTGTGATTCAACTTTTTGAGGCAAGTCCTGTTTGCCATGATTAAGTATCTATTATTGTATAATTATCCTATTGAAGAGTTAGCATTTTGCCCCATTTAAAAAAAATATCTGAGGGTGGAGAGAGAAGATAGCTGTTATAAACTCTTAATTTTTGTTATTTCAGATTTTTCAGCTCAAGTCAATATCGCACAGGAAAACCTAATCCAGGTAATATTAAACTAGCAATGATTCAACAACTAGTAATAATGTTTGACACTTAATTCCACATGTTTAATTTGATCTCTTGCCACTTTTTTGCTTTTAACACTGCTCTGAGTGAAGTGATAACACCAAGAAAGCAGAAAATTGTGCCTTGCTGCTGCAATGGTTTCTGCAATTCCTGCTAGGATTTGAATCCCAAATCTCCTGTGTCTCCAACACGGATGGCACCTGGTGGGGTTTTTTTCAGGCTGAGGCCTACTGCTGGAGTTTATAGAAGGCTCAATGTCAGTGTGCTAGTTGTTTTTCACCAACAGGCCTTGTGTAGCAAGAAATTGTGAGAGTCACTTGCTGAAAATGCCACAGTGAGTCCAAAAGATTGCACCACCTGCTCTCATCCGAATACCCTTCCTTCAGTCCTAGCTGTAAAATGTATTGTCATTTCACAACACATGTAGCTGAGTAACTAGAGCCAATTTAGAATGTGTAAAGCTACTTCTCTCACATGCATGCACGCACGCATACGCACACACCCTGGTGCCACCGCCACCAGCTGTCACTGCCATGAATTTAAGATGAATCCCAGCTTGCCATGAAAGTGACCCACACACTATGATCATGGAGCCATCTCCTGCGGTACATATGGAATGAGACATTCAGGATTTAATACCGGGACTGCAGTGGACTGCCGCAGCCTTGAGGATATTAACAAGGTGTGCCTTCACAGCCAGTTCATCTGGCATGGCTTTTTCCACCTCCATGACCATTGAGAATCAGAAGTTGTTCCTCCTCCACTCATTTCGCCATTGGGCCCAATATGATTTGTATATACATACAAATAAGGGAAATTTAGTAATCCTTGAAACTTGAGCCAGTACTGTGAGATCTTGCAACATTTTTTGAAATACAATGTCTTCCTGTCCTGTTTTACCCCTAGAAATCCTAAATAGGACTAGAAATGACTCCTGTCTGAAACCCATTACCTTTTCCTGTCAATCAGTGTACAAAATGTCAAACTAATTGGACCAACAATCGTAGTAAGGCAGCTCCATACATTCACACAAATCCAGACACCTTAAGGCAGATGTCATTGTAGAAGATCTTTTGACATTCCCTGTCTCTAAAATTGCAACTACTGATTGGCAGGACTCATTGTAACAAATGCAGGAAGTCATTTTGAGAAGGATTTACTCTCCAACGTTTTTGAGCTTTTCAAAATCTTTTTTTAAAAAAATAATAGCATAGTTTATTCAACAAAGTTTTGCAGAAAAGAAGATAATTTGCTCCACAGTGTTCATGATTTCTCTTGATAGCTCTTTCTATAAACATGATTAAAAGATGTAACATGTTTCATGAAAACATGAGGAGAGCTGTCAGAGATTATTGTTTGTACACTGTTGCATTGAGTGGCCTCTCATGTGAGAATATTATACAAACAAGGATTTATTGCACCGTAAGGTGCTTAATTTCCCCACCCACAAGAAACATTGCAGGCGCACCGCCCAATAAAGGACTCAGACACTGGTAAAAGTGGATAATGGCATTGGGCCACATTTATTGATTCATGCCCTAGTCCGAATTATAAATTTCTATTGGTATTCAACCAATTATAATTCTTAAGGCAAGCAGGCCGAAGTAACACTGGTAAGATTCCACCCAAAATTGCGAACGGCAATTGGTTACAATGTATCCATTTGTATCAATTTGTTTGTTGACAACAAACAAATTGTTGACCGTAGTCAATAATCTAACTACTGACCCCACCCTCTGAGGCGTATCCGTAAAATAACGGGGTGATGCCTGCTGCCCAGCTCGTGCCATCACCCCATTGCCTGGTTCGTCGTTGACCGGACAACGTTAACCAACTTGTGCCTGTCTAGTGTTGTCCAGTCAATTGCGAACCTGCCGGATACCTGTTGGTCATAAATGTTTACCTTACCAGTGCTACCCGCCCATGTGACCAAACTCAACAGCAGAGCCAGAAAAACCCCTATGTCAAACCATAGCAACAGTGTGGGATGGGCAAAAAAGCCAGGACCTGGAAGCCAATTGTAGGTCCCAGCCAAAAATTCCCACCCGGCCCCGAAGCGACCAAATTATCACACTGTTAACTAGGGAGGGGGTGGAGGGGAAAAACTTCTCCTCTCCGTCGCTTCGCAAAATGGCAGCGCGGCTGCCTTGTGGCCACCCCTTTTAAAGGGGTGCTGGCCACGCCCCCTAACTACCTGGATGTCCAAGTCCGGTGGGGGGCCCCCGCAAAGAGCGTGGTGGCCATTTTGGTGCCATGCTTGCATTGCAGGTGCACCCCCCAATAAAGGACTCAGACACTGATAAAAGTGGATAACGGCATTGGGCCACATTTATTGATTCATGCCCTAGTCAGAATTATAAATTTCTATTGGTATTCAACCAATTATAATTCTTAAGGCAAGCAGGCCGAAGTAACACTGGTAAGGTTCCACCCAAAATTGCCAACGGCAATTGGTTACAATGTATCCATTTGTATCAATTTGTTTGTTGACAACAAACAAATTGTTGACCGTAGTCAATAATCTAACTACTGACCCCACCCTCTGACGCGTATCCGTAAAATAACGGGGTGATGCCTGCTGCCCAGCTCGTGCCATCACCCCATTGCCTGGTTCGTCGTTGACCAGACAACGTTAACCAACTTGTGCCTGTCTAGTGTTGTCCAGTCAATTGCGAACCTGACGGATACCTGTGGGTCATAAATGTTTACCTTACCAGTGCTACACGCCCATGTGACCAAAGTCAACAGCAGAGCCAGAAAAACCCCTATGTCAAACCATAGCAACAGTGTGGGATGGGCAAAAAAGCCAGGACCTGGAAGCCAATTGTAGGTCCCAGCCAAAAATTCCCACCCGGCCCCGAAGCGACCAAATTATCACACTGTTAACTAGGGAGGGGGTGGAGGGGAAAAACTTCTCCTCTCCGTCGCTTCGCAAAATGGCAGCGCGGCTGCCTCGTGGCCACCCCTTTTAAAGGGGTGCTGGCCACGCCCCCTAACTACCCGGATGTCCAAGTCCGGTGGGGGGCCCCGCAAAGAGCGCGGCGGCCATTTTGGCGCCGCGCTTGCATTGCAGTTGCACCCCCCAATAAAGGACTCAGACACTGGTAAAAGTGGATAACGGCATTGGGCCACATTTATTGATTCATGCCCTAGTCAGAATTATAAATTTCTATTGGTATTCAACCAATTATAATTCTTAAGGCAAGCAGGCCGAAGTAACACTGGTAAGGTTCCACCCAAAATTGCCAACGGCAATTGGTTACAATATATCCATTTGTATCAATTTGTTTGTTGACAACAAACAAATTGTTGACCGTAGTCAATAATCTAACTACTGACCCCACCCTCTGACGCGTATCCGTAAAATAACGGGGTGATGCCTGCTGCCCAGCTCGTGCCATCACCCCATTGCCTGGTTCATCGTTGACCGGACAACGTTAACCAACTTGTGCCTGTCTAGTGTTGTCCAGTCAATTGCGAACCTGCCGGATACCTGTGGGTCATAAATGTTTACCTTACCAGTGCTACCCGCCACACGGGGAGGCTTCAATAAAGGCTCACTGCCCCCCCCCAGAATGTCAGCTCGGTCAACAGGCCTGCTCGCCAATCTCCTAACAAGAGGCTCATACCTCCTGGCGACAGATGGACCCCATCCCCTGCGTAAAGCTCATAATTTTGGAGACTGATGGTGGGGTGTCGAATGACGCGCCCCAAACCCTTGTCCATAAGGAACCGGGCAATAGCTTTGTTCACCAAGCGCCGAGCCCGATCAAGGGCTTGGAGGTTAAACCCTCCCCTGTAAGCGTGCCGCGGTATCATGTCCGACCAAAGCAGGGTTGTGGCGGGCCACACATAATGCAGGTAGGACAGGTCACCGCAAATCGCATGCTTCAGCGATAGGCCCGTGACCTGTCCCAAATCATTACCCCCGAGGTGTATAATCAGGACATCAGGCGGGTCAGCATCCCTGATGGAGAAAAGGAATGGCAACAGTTCCTGCCATAACATTCCGCGCTTACCGTACCACCTGAGACTTGCGGATGCACCTAGTCCCAGTCGGGGTCCCCACTCTGTCGCCGCAGCAAACTGCGCTGCCCTGTGCACATAGCTGTTGCCCACCAGCCATACTGTCACCGGTGTAAGACGACACCCAGGGTCTGTCAAGGAAAAAAGGAAACAGGGCAGTGACTTAACTGGTACTCACTGTTGAAGAGGGCGAACATACAACTGAAAACATCGTGATCCCCACCGCCCCATGTTGCATATTTCAGCCCCAGAGTACCCAAACACCGCCGCGGTGGAAGCCGCCCCTATCCTAAATGAATGGGTGCCGTAACGAGCCCCAGGGAGGCCAACACTGGCTAGTGCCTTACCGGTCACCTTCCAAAATTGAAATTTAGTAAGGGGAGACCCATCTTGGTGACAGAAAAACGGGCCAGGGTGTGTACCACGTAGTGCAAGGAACTCCTGTAGGGCACCAACCGGACAGATGTCAGCCATGGAACATCGTAGCAGTCTTACACCACTGCCTACACCGTGCTGATCAACCTTAGAGGAGCGTATCCTCAGCTGAGCCCACTCATTGGAAACATAGACATCTTCGAGTTCCAGTGCCCTACGACTCGCATCCGCCTTAGACAGTAGCACCAGCTCACTGATGCGGAGCGCTCCAAAAAAGGCCACCGTAGTAGCCGCGTGAAACAGGGTTGCCTCATACCTGTCAAAACACAGGTCATGCCAACCCCGAGCAAGGTGGGTAAGTACCCCTGGAGAAATAGGGTGGCGGTCGTCTGGGCTGCGCCCACGTTCCCGCGCCCGCCCTTCCAAAACATGTCGTATGCGAAAATCATTTGTGCTGTCAGCAAAACCACCCACCTTGGCCATGAATGCCAGCGCTGACAGCCTGGATGCTATGGTGCGGGGGGTTAAGCCCTGGGCATGTAAGTAAACCATAAATTGGAGGACATGGGCCACTGGGATGGGCCAACTTTCAGGCAGCCGTGCTTGGGCACAAAAGTCCCTGAACGAACTAAATGCATGGTTGTACGCCTTACGCGTGCGGGGGGCGAGCGACATGCTGATCGCCCGGTTCACCTCTCCTTGCCAAGCATCCATATCTTGTCCGGGAGCGGCAAGGGAAATTCCTCTGCGTCCGGGGCCAAGGCACGGAACCGGGGTATCTGCAGGCGGGACAAAGCGTCAGCAATATCGTTATTAATACCTGGGACATGTCGAGCCCTGAAAAGCACATTGAGGCGTAGGCTGTGCAACACAAACTGGCGAACCAGTTCCATAACCCTTGGAGATTTAGACGTCTGTGAGTTGACAATGTGGACCACTGCCGCATTGTCACACCAGAAATAGATGACCGAATTGGCCCACTCATCGCCCCATAGCATCAAAGCTCCCAGAATGGGAAAAAATTCCAGATACGTGAGATCGCGCAAGCGATCCGTGCCCCACCAGGCTGGCGGCCATCTGCCGTAGGCCCACTTCCCTTCGAAGTAAATCCCATAACCCAGGGACCCTGATGCATCTGACTGAACCTGAAAACGAGAGGAAACCAAAAGGTCGGACCTCCAAAAGGACACCCCGTTGAATTCCCTCAGGAACTGGAGCCAAATGAGCATATCATCCCTCATGCCCTTGTTCAGTCGGACCCTGTGGTGGGGCCTGGCCAAGCCAGTCATGGCGTCGCACAAGCGTCGAGCAAATGCTCTGCCAGGTGCGACGACCCTGCAAGCGAAATTGAGGTGACCATGTAACACCTGGAGCTCCCGAAGGGACACCTTGCCTTTTGCCAGCAAGTCCAAAATGAGTGCAACGATCCGTGAAACCTTATCAACAGGTAACCTGGATACCTGCACAACCGTGTCAATCTCAACCCCCAGGAATGTGAGCTTGGTGGAAGGGCCCTCGGTCTTTTCGGGCGCTAAAGGGACACCAAGTTCCTTCATTAGCGTCTGAAATGTATGAAGGAGACGTGTGCACGTGTCCCAGCCCCGTTCACCCCCGAATAAGAAATCATCAAGGTAGTGGGCTACAGACCGGGACCCTGACCTGCGAACAAAGGCCCATTGGAGGAAAGTGCTGAAGCGCTCAAATGCCGAGCATGAAATGGAGCAGCCAAAAGGCATGGCCTTGTCGAAATAAAATCCACCCCGGAACTTGAAGCCCAGCAACTCAAAGTCGCCCGGGTGCACTGGCAGGAGACGGAACGCGGACTTAATGTCGCACTTAGCTAGTAGTGCACCCGGGCCACATGAACGCACCATGCGCAGGGCCTGGTCAAACGATGTATACCTGACAGAACAAAGGTCGTCAGGGATAGCATCATTGACCGAACGGCCAGCCGGGTAAGACAAGTGGTGTATCAAACGGAACTCCCCCGGTGACTTCTTGGGCACTAACCCCAACGGGGAAACCTTGAGATTGGGAAATGGTGGGACAGGGAAAGGGCCAGCGACCCTGCCAGCAGCAACCTCCTTAGCAACGCTCATGGCAGCCACCTCCTCCCTTCCCCTGAGTGATAACAGGTTGGGTGCATCTTGAGGGGACCTGACCCCTGTGAAAGGAATGTGAAACCCCTGCTGGAAACCCTCAAGCAGGTAAGCTGCGTCTGCCCTCCTCGGGTACATCGTGAGCCAACGCTCCTGCAGGTACATTAATTGGGGAGGGAGCCTTTTGCCTGACCAGCTCCCTCTGCGGCAGTTCTGCCTGCTCCCTGTCCACCTCTATCTCTGCCCCACAGTCCGCCTGCCCTAGGACACGCGGAGGCGGCATGGGGGCCAACACCAGAGGGACACTCGTGCCTGTATCAGCACTGCTTCCTGTTGCACGCACCATTGGCCGAGAAGCTCCAACACAGCAGGCGGGCTGGAACCCCCTGCCCCGCCACCTGGCGGGGTGCCTGGGCTGGAGCAGCTCGCTGGACCGCATGTCCACAATGGTACCTCTCCCCTGGCGCCGGGCGTGTGGGGGTCATATACAGAAGCCACAGCTTCTGGCAGGGCTCATCCCACCTCATCTCTGGGTGTAGGGGCACTCTCATATGGAATTCCTCATCGTAAGCCAACCACGACGGGCCAGGGAAATCAACCATCGCCCGGTATATGTTGTCCAAATTACTGGACCATCGGAATTGCCAAGTCAGGCCGGGCCCTGAGGTACACCGCCATGTATATAAGGTACGCGGGTAACCAGTTGGCCCACGTGCGTGGCGGCTTACGTCGACGAGACTGTTCCTTGTCCTTCTCGTCCTGCCCCTCCCTCTCCTCTTTGGTGGGTTCTCTATTCAGGAGGGAGAAAATGTCCACGTACTCCCCCCGCCAGATCTTTTCCTTGGTGGCCTGAGCCAGGTGGTCCCTGAGGGGCAACAAATAACCTGCTGTCGGCAAGGCCGACACTGGAACAGTGACAGTACTGGGCACCATGAAAGGAGCCTGGACCAGCCCCGCCACCCCCAGTAAGTTCCCAGAGGGACAGGGTGCCCCGCCCCAAGAGGGGCCCTGGAGTGCAGAAGCCGTTCCCAGATGGGCCGGGGGCAGCTGACCCGCCGCCCCAGCCAGGCGAGGCCACGGCCACTGCAAGCCTCCCCCCATTGTGGTTTGTGGAGTGGGTGCACTAGTTTGGACCGTATACTCATAAGTTGCACCCCCATGGGCCGCCCCCACCGGGGGTTCCGGCCCACTGCGGGCGTCGTAGCTCGCGACCGCAACTGAGCTCGTAGATGGGGCCTGATCACCACCTGCCGGCGGCATCTGCTGCGTGGGGAGCTGCGAGGCTGCGGCTGGCGCCGACCTACTCGCCCCAGGCAGCTCAACCCTTTCGGCCTCCAGCCGAGTACCTGCAGGCGCTGAGTCGACCTGTAAACCAAAAGGAGCCCCGGGTGGAGTAACTCCCCTTAAGGATGCCTCCAGGGCTGCTACACGGGCTAATAGGGCATCCACGTTTACATAGCCCCCAATGCTGATGGGGGGCAAAGGGCCGGCCGGCCCACCGGTCACTGGCGCCGGGCCAGGTCTCTGGACCCCGGGGCCCGAATATGGCCATGCCCCAACCACCGGCCCCTAGGGGGCCGGGGGCATGCCCTGCCAGGGAAGGGAACCCAGCCAACCCCTTTGGTTAAAGCCCACCGCCAGAAGCTGCATGCCAAGGCCCGAAGGCCCAGCTTGGCTATGCGCCAAGCCCGGGCCGGTGGCCGCCAATTGCGGGCCGGGGGCCGCATCCCCTGCAGGGCCGGTCCGAGGCTGCCCAGCCCCGGGCCAGGGTGCAATCGATCCCATTCCGGTCCCGGTGGGCGCCCCCAGAAAGGGGGCCTGCTGTGGGGGCGCAGTCGCGGTCCTCCGACCCGGCTGGCGCCTCCGTGAGGTGCGAACCGCGTTCGCCATGGCCTTCTTTTTAGAAGGCATCGCTGAATTGGCAGGGAAGCTGAAGAAAAGAAGCACAGAAGAAACCGCTGCCCAAAAAGGCTTCCCGGCTAAAGGGAAGAGCGACGGAGCAAAGGGGGAAAAAACTTCTCCTCTCCGTCGCTTCGCAAAATGGCAGCGCGGCTGCCTCATGGCCACCCCTTTTAAAGGGGTGCTGGCCACGCCCCCTAACTACCCGGATGTCCAAGTCCGGTGGGGGGGCCGCAAAGAGCGCGGCGGCCATTTTGGCGCCACGCTTGCATTTTAACCTAATTATTCATGCCTTCAGTACTCTCTCACATTTTGCTTTTCCTCAGCTCATTTTATAAGCCATTTTAAGTAAGGACCTGTTAGATTTTGATACAGCAAAATGTCTGGGAACAGCAGTAAAAAAATCAACAGTAACATAAAATCATAGAATAACAGAATAGATGACTGTCTAGCTTTCTCTTGAGCGCCTTCAGTGTTGGAGTGCTCATCCCATCCCATGATAATTGATTCTATTGTCATACTGCTCTAACATTTGGGAAATTTTTGACCCCAATATATGTATTTCATGTTTGGCCTCTCATGTGTAAAAATTGCATGAAGCACAACCATGGAAAATCTATTACATACAGTTCATTCACCTTAAACAAATTCATGCCAGTGGCATTTTTCCTGTTTGTAATTCTTCTTTCAATGATTTCCAGGAAAAATGTATACAGTGATACCTCATACAACGTCCAAACTTGGTTCCACAAGTTTGGACTTTATACGGATTTGGACTTTGTATGAGGCATGCAAAATCCTAGCCGCGATGCCTCATACAACGTCCAAATCCTTGCCGCGATGCCTCATACAACGTCATTTCCATAGAGATACATTGTATTGTAGGATAAAGAGAGAAAATAAAGATTGCAAAATAGTAAAATAGAATAGAAAAAACAAAGAGCTGTGAGCAGTGGTGGGCATCAGCAGGTTTGCACCAGTTCGCCAAAACCGGTAGCAGAAATTCTGGCTGGCCCCTATGCCCATCCAAGTTTTGAAATAAAGTAGTCCTAATTCAGGTGCAATGCAGGGCTTTCCCTCTGGCCACGCCCACCATACCACACCCACAGTGTGGTAGTAATTTTTTTGGGAGCCCACCACTGGCTGTGAGGCAAATAAACTATCCCATAACACATGGCCTTTATGCTATGAGAAATTGCTAACACAATCAGAAAGGAAAGGGGTTCTGCACCGAACAATGGGGGAAGCTGGCTTATGTGCATTCAAATGAAGCAGAAAGGGCTTGCACAACCATTGGTCCAAGGCATCACATGGTAGGGGACTGGGTCTGCCCCTCATACTTGGTTTGCTTAGCAGTGTCTACATAGGAGGGGAGATGCCCACCCCCAAACTTGTTTGGTCCAGAGTATCACATGGAGAGGTGGGCAGAGCTTGCCATGTGGCCAACATGGAGGTCTGCTAGGATGAAGGAGGAGCTGGACAGGATGTGTGATGTCATCTTCTGGAAGTCTATGATCTCAGGTTGTGAATAGGAAGCAGACAGCTACAGTTAGCAAATTTCTTTAACAAAGAGTTCTCCTTTCAGTATTGATGGGCTTAAATCATACTTATTGTTCTCTCTGGCTTCCAGGTAGCTTTCCTGGAATGTCAACAACATCTCTGGCTTTTGTTCCTAATCTGACCTTTTCAATTTGACCTTCTAAGACAGGAAACAATTAATGTTAATTTTTACCTCTTGTATAGCAATTTATAAGAAAAATCAATTCTTAAGATATATCTACACATAATATTTCTTATTAATATTACAATATAAATGTAATTTCTTAATATTAGGTAACACTAGCACCATAGATTTAAAATATGATAGTTGCTACAACTCAGTGTCTAAGAAGACTAATCGTCTAACTCAGGGGTAGCCAACCTTTTTACGCCACAGGCCTAACCATGTATCTAGGACAGCTGAGTGGGCTGGACTATGTCCCTGGAAGCGGGCGAATTTACAGCTGTCATAAATGTGCCCATTTCTGCATTTACGACAGCTTGTGGGTGCATTTATTCACGCATGGGTGTATTTTACAGCTCATGTAAATGTGTCTGCTTCCACTTTGGGTGCAGTGGATGTGACAGTGGGCCACATGAAATGGTGGCATGGGCCAGGTCTGGCCCATAGGATGTAGGTTGGGAATCCCTGATCTGCTTCTGGTATGGCTATGATAAAATCAACCCATGTACAGTGATATCTCATACACCATCCAAACTTTGGACTTTGGACTTTCGGATTTGGACTTTGTATGAGGCATGCAAAATCCTAGCCGCGATGCCTCATACAATGTCCAAATCCTTGCTGTGATGTCTCGTACAACGTTGTTTCCATAGAGATACATTGTACTGTAACAGCACAGACTTCAGGGCAAAGCCAAGGAAACAGACAGGAAACTGACAGAACTTTAAGAAATCATTGTCTAAAGGCTAAAAAACATAACAAAAACATGTCAAACAACCCTGATTGTCCAAGAACCTGAAGAATGCTGCAAAAATCCCTGGAATGCTTCTAAAAATTCTGACGAAAAAATTCAAAAAAATCCAAAGTCGTGCTCAAAACCACTCCTAAACACTCTTTGCCTCATGCAAAACCCACAAGAGCAATGCACGCATGTGTCCTGACTTTTATATTGCCCAGGCACAATGCAACCTGAGAAAACCCCAATGCCTCATACAAAGTCATGTGACTTTGTATGAGGCATTGGGATTTTCCCAGGTTGCATTGTGCCTGGGCAATATAAAAGTCGCATGACTTTGTATGAGGCAACTTTTTTCAAGGAATTAGGCGATGTTGTATGAATCCGATGTTGTATGAAGCGGACTTTGTATGAGGTATTACTGTACTTGGATATGGGTAGCAATTAACAATGACAAGAGACCCTATTGAGAAAGATTGCATCTTTGATGCAATTTTCTTCTGAGCCATTTTTGAAGAGATATTCAACCGGATTAATGTGGGGAAATCCTGTGGCGTTTGAAGAATAAACTCTGGCTTTTAATTATTTAGTTATGTGTAACTCAAGGCTAAAGTAAATTTCACAAGACACAAACCTTTTTTTAACAACACAACTTCAGAAGAGAATTTGAAAGGACATCCAATCTTTTCGACATGTTTAACACTTTCAGGAAGTGCAGTGCATTAAATTTAGCCGTGCAAGAAATAGTTCCATTCCATATTGGGTAATAAAGCTTCTGCAGTGCTTCAGAACACACAACAGGGAAGTAATGTACTGTGGTATTGTAAATGTCAGTTAAAGGATTTGTACTGAAGAGGGAATTGTAGAATCTTTGAGAATGAGTAGAAGCTATATAGTAGTTAGTAGATTATAGAACTTGAAAAGGCATCAAGCTGATGGAAATTAGAAGACTTGGTTCAAATTACTGCACTGACCCTATTGGATGATCTTAGGCTCCAGAATCATTCCTGTCATAAGCCACTTTATGTTATTTCTCTCAGGCATCAAACTGGGAAGGTGGCAGGATGATGGTGCCTTCCAATTGTCCAGAGCAATTTCCTTTTGCAGGCGCACCCCCCAATAAAGGACTCAGACACTGATGAAAGTGGATAACGGCATTGGGCCACATTTATTGATTCATGCCCTAGTCCGAATTATAAATTTCTATTGGTATTCAACCAATTATAATTCTTAAGGCAAGCAGACCGAAGTAACACTGGTAAGGTACCACCCAAAATTGCAAACGGCAATTGGTTACAATGTATCCATTTGTATCAATTTGTTTGTTGACAACAAACAAATTGTTGACCGTAGTCAATACCTAACTATTGACCCCACCCTCTGACGTGTATCCGTAAAATAACGGGGTGATGCATGCTGCCTAGCACTTGCCATCACCCCATCGCCTGGTTCGTCGTTGACCGGACAACGTTTAATCAACTTGTGCCTGTCTAGTGTTGTCCAGTCAATTGCGAACCTGCCGGATACCTGTGGGTCATAAATGTTTACCTTACCAGTGCTACCCGCCCATGTGACCAAAGTCAACAGCAGCAGAAAGAAACCCCTATATCAAACCATAGCAACAGTGTGGGATGGGCAAAAAAGCCAGGACCCAAGAGCCAATTGTAGGTCCTAGCCAAAAATTCCCACCCAGCCCCGAAGCGACCAAAATATCACACTGTTAACTAGGGAGGGGGCGGAGGGGAAAAACTTCTCCTCTCCGTCGCTTCGCAAAATGGCAGCGCGGCTGCCTCGTGGCCGCCCCTTATATAAGGGTGCTGGCCACGCCCCCTAACTACCCGGATGCTCTTCGTCCGGTGGGGGGGCCCCACAAAGAGCGTGGCGGCCATTTTGGCGCCGCGCTTGCATTGTTGCCATTCAGGGTTGGAATCTAATTTGCTGGAAATCCCATGGTCATGTCATTAATGACACTAGAGATGCAGCTGCTTGGGAACAGGTGCTTCATTGGCACTCGCTTGGATTGCCAATGGAATGACATTAATGGGTTGCTTTCACTTCAGAATGAAATGTAGATACCACCACCATCTGACAATTGGAGCAGGGCTACCACAGAGATGGGATGCTTATATGGCCTTACCCAAATATTGACTCAAATCCTTTCTCATTAGGTTTATGTAATTTGTCATAGCTAATTGCAGCTTCTTCTTCTTCCATGTCTAGGCCAGATGTGAAACTGCCAAAATGAAGACAGCTTAAGGTGAGTTCATTCTGCAGTTTCTTTCACCAGACCTAGTGTGAAAAAGATTAGCTGGCACAAGGTGGCCATTGCCTGGGGTATTCCCGACAGTGGTTAAAAAATCTATGTACCCCAATTGCATCTAATTGACAAGGTGCTGAGCCACATTTCAGTTGTTTGTTTGTTTGCGCTATTTCTATACCACCTTTCTCGCTTAAAAAAGCGACCCAAGGTGGTTTACAAAGATAATAAAACATCACATAAAAACAATTACATAAAAACATAAAATAATATCTGTATATCTAAGACTACAATATTAAAATCACATAAAATTATCTGATTAAACCTATCCTTACCCTCCCTGCATCCACGTTAAAGAGCTGACATGGCCCAAATCGCTCTACATGGGCTAGACAAGCCAACGGGAATGGGAGATTGTACCATCCATGCTCCACACCCACTGACATAGTCATGTTTTTCATGCTGGTGTGTGACCAGCTACAAGCAAGACACATTTTGCACCCCACCCGTTAGTGAAAATTATTCAAGCAAGTCATGTACAGGTGTATCTTATGCAATCACCAATAACAGTCTGGCCATCAATTAGCAAGATTTTGTGGGACATAAGGTAAACAGTGGCTCAAGTGGCTAAGATGCTGACTGGAAGGTGGAAGATCAGCAGTTCGATTCCCAAGTACTGCAGGATGGAATGAGCTCCCGTCTTTGTCCCAGCTCCTTCCAACTTAGCAGTTCGAAAGCAAGAAATTGCAAGTAGATAGAGGACACTTTGGTGGGAAGGTAACAGCTTTCCATGCACTCCGGTGTCTAGTCATGCCTGCCACATGACCATGGGAACATCTGCAGAAGCAGACAGCACTGGCTCTTCGGCTTTGAAACAAAGATGAGCACTGAACCCTAGAGTCGGATACTACTGGCTTTCGAGCAAGGGAAACCTTTACCTTTACCTAAGGCAAACAGTGGCAGCCCCTGCCACTGCCTCAGGTGGCATAATATTTGTAGCATCTCTACTTCTCCCTAGAAGTCCCCCACCCAAAAAATCCCCATAATAATACCTTAATAAAAAAACACAATAATATGTAAATGACAAAAACATGACCTTTCTTCCCCATATGAAAATCTGCTACCTAAGCAACTCCCTCATTATTCCCAGTGATAATGCAGCCTGGGAATCATCAGGTATTCCATCACCTAAATTTAAATGCTAGTTCTAATTAGAGTAGACCCACTGAATCAATTCCTAAATGGAGAGTCAACATATATGTATATCTCATTAATTCAGTAGGTCTGCTTTAGGCAAGTATCCTAATTTAATGTAGGCATAAACCACTTTTTCATAATTATGTTATTTCTCTATTTTTCTTGAATGATGCTGCACCTAATAGGGTTTAGGTTGACACAATAAGACATGTATTTTGTTCCTGCAGTACAGGAGAAATTGTGGGAAATCCAGATATCCTCCTCCTCCCCCCAGTATTAATCTGGACCTTCTAAAATACCAAGAAGTGATGTGAAAATGTTACATGTTATTCTTTTTCTTAGTTGCTTATGAGCAAATGCCTATAACATCTGAGGTAATTTTAGATAATTAGATAGGGGGGAAAATTGATGTATCTTTCTCTTTTTCCTCCCTCTCTTTTGTTTATTTGTCTGTTTGTAGATGAAATTTTAAAAGAAACCCCTTTTCCACTAAATAACACTACAGTCATGGAACCATTTTCCTTTCAAGCCTGGCTGAATGACCACAGGGAAGATTTAGTTCAGAAGAAATCCTTGAGACCTTTTGGAGACAACTTTGAAACTGAGGTAAAAACTGAGGACCATGATAGCTGGCCAGCATCACAGGTAGTCATGCTTATGATTTATGCTGAACGACTGTGACCTGCAAGTCCAGTCAGCCTGCCTTAAAGCTACACAGAATCATGTTATTTGTTATTAAATCAGGTTTTTTACCATCCTGTGCAGCCTAAATTTAATCCTGGTTTAATGTGCAACCTAGGCTTTTAGTAAGTGATAGACTTCTAGAATACATTGGCATGGGAAAAACATTTTGGCATGATGAAGCTGTTAGGAGACAACTGATTCAAGGACCATAAGAGTATTATTAAACAATTGATTTCAAGAAGCATCACTGCTTCACCAATGGTTTGAAAGAATTGGCTTAGTATCTTCTGAGAACAAAGTATATTAAAGTTAAGATTTAGGGTGTTTTACAATAAATTATCAAATGCACACTACAGATGCTTCTAATTCTATCCCTTTGTTCTTACGTTTTACCTGTCTATCTCAGTCTTCTTGATTTTGTCTTGTTGCTCATCAAAGCTTTGGGCAAGAGGTGTTCCCAGCTTACCACCTGAAATCCTCTTAGTTGGAGATACCAAGACGACTGAATGGTGACCTTCTGCACAAACCTATGCACTTTGCTCTGTTAATCTGTGACTATATCTATAGTATTCCATACAGTGGGGGAAAGGTGCAGTGTTATTGCATAGACCAGTAGGCAAAAGGTTCAATATTGCAGTCTAACTTCTGAAATGCAATATATTCTGTGAGAGAGAAGGCAGAATGGGAAGAGAGAAAGAAGAGAAGTTCATGGCTCTCTGCTACATCCACTAAAGTTCAATAATTCAAAGTGCAGGCTACTGGCTAAGAGGAACTGCATTACCTGTCTCAAGAGTGGCATGCCACATGGAAAAAGACAGAAGGTTCAAAAATCAAGAGAATAGGAAGAAGGATTCAGAAAGGTCAGTGTATCCTGTTGTAGATTGTTCTACACATTCTTGTGCACATTCTTCTAAATGCATCAGCATAACCATCATCATCATCATCATCATTATCTCAGACCTGTAGATCAGAAAGGACTCTATGAATCATTGAGCCTATCTCCTGTTGAGGAGGCACAATGAGGGATCTAATGCCCAACCTCTGGCCTCACAGACAAATACCGAAACCATTGAGCTATCAATCATATTTTCTTCATTTCTTCCCCAGGTTGTAATTTTTGGACCAGGCATATCCAAAGGAGAAGGAAAAAATGCAGATATATGGATATGGCAGATGGTATGTTATCGTTATTCTGTTCCCCTTGCTAAATATGAACAGTTCTGTCCTTTGATTAAGTCATAAGAACATAAGAACAGCCTTGCTGGAACAGGCCACAACCCATCCAGTCCAGCATTCTGTCTCACACAGTGGCTCACCATTCACTTCAGGGTATTCCCAAGTAGATGCCTTCAACTGCTTAGGATTCCCTGGAAATGGCATTAAGAGATATCCTGCCTATCTCTCCAACCCGGAGGTTGTCCTTAAGTATCCATAATTATAGCCATTGATACAGGCCATATCAGTGAGAAAAATGTGTGGATTTTTAAATATGTGAACAAAATGTGCATAGAAGTATATTTTAAAAACTGTATTCCAATGTTTAAAACAAGTATGAATCATTGAGTATGGCACATACTTTCCTATTGGAGTAGTTGCACATTAGCAGGGAAGATGATAATGGGGCTAAGCAAAAGGCACATCTACTAAACCTGGGCAAATCTGTAAAGTTCATTTCTGTTCATTGCCTCCTTTCTTCCACTTCCAAGACTATTCTCTGGTGACAGACTGATTCCTACAAACTGCCAGTGCTTCCCATTATTTCAATCTGATATAATTCTTTGTTGAGGCAAAACCTCTATTCATCCTTGCAAGAGAACAGTGGCTTACAGTACCCTTCTCTGACATGATGAACATAAGCCCTTTTTTGTATTACTGGTTTGTTTTTATTGAAGCCTTTCTGCTCCCTGATGGCTCAGTGAATTGCCTTTCAAATCCAGGAAAGCATTTCAAGAATTTGACAAGAAACAGATAAGACTGGCAAATATATCCCAAGCCAACCATATTTCTAGGCAGGCAATTTCATCCGTAAACTGATGGGTGATCAGCAGGGTCACAGATGTGAGTCAGAGCAGGACAGCTTCATTACACGGAGACGTGGGCTGTAAAATATGGTTAGATTACTTTGGCTCACACTTCCTCTGTACTGATGAGTTTAGGTATTTGCCAGCCTTTTACTGAGAAGTGGGTTTGCTCTAAATCTTCCCTCTGGTATAATTTTGTTGCCTGGGGTATGGTTGCTTAAAAAGTAACACATTTGCTTCAGAGTTGACGCTGGTGAAATAAATTCAAATATACTTTTTTACACAACACTCATATAAATCTTGCTCTTAATGTGGGTACTGTATATATAATTTTGTGTCAGACATTATTCTGGTTTGAAAGGATTTTTGCTGGAGAAACTCTGTTCAGGGGACACCTGAATGAGGATCCTTTCATGTCACCAAGAACTGGGACAGAGACAGGTGCTCAAACCGTCATGCAGTACCCGGGTCTCAAACTGTCACTTGCCAGCCTTCCAGCTAACAAGGAAACCTTCTTAACCACTGAGCCGTGGGCTGGTGAAACAGTTTTAAGGGGGTGTTGTATTTTAAACTGATGTTTAAGAACATAAGAACAGCCTTGCTGGAACAGGCCACAGCCCATCCAGTCCAGCATTCTGTCTCACACTGTAGCTCACCATTTGCTTCAGGGTATTCCCAAGCAGATGCCTTCACCTGCTTAGGATTCCCTGGAAATGGCATTGAGAGATATCCTGCCTATCTCTCCAACCCAGAGGTTGTCCTTAGGTATCCATAATTATAGCCATTGATCCCCTTGTCCTCCATGAACTTGTCTAATCCTTTCTTAAAGCTGTCAAGACTGACAGCTGTCACCACTTCTTCTGGCAGAGAGTTCCATAACCAGTGATCCTCTGGGTGAAAAAGTACTTTCTCTTATTTTTTTTGAGAACTAGTACCTAAAAATTTCATGGAGTGCCCCCTAGTTCTCGTGTTGTGCGATAGGGAAAACAGTTTTTCCTTATCTACTTTGTCCACACCATGCATGGTTTTATAAACTTCAGTTAGGTCACCTCTTAGACGCCATCATTCAAGAGTGAAGAGGCCCAACTGTTGCCGCCTCAGATGGTAAGGAAGGTGTTCCAGTCCCATGATCATTCTGGTTGCCCTCCTCTGCACTTTTTCCAGCTCCATAATATCCTTCTGGAGGATTGGCGACCAGAACTGTACACAGTACGACCAGAACTGTACATGTTTGTATCATGCTGAATTGCATCAATATTATGTGTGTGTTCAGGTGAATTAAGGTATATTTCCCCTAAATTGTGTTTGAATTTGTCTGTGTACCTCTAAAACTGTGCTTCTCCATGCAAGAAAAAGACGAGAACCAAAAGCACAACAAATTCAGATTTGTTTTAAAAAGAAATAATTTGCAAAGCAGTGTTGTCATGAAGATTGGTATATAGCTATGAAAATAAATTGATTTGCAAAACTTCGAGAACATGAACATTGATTCATATGCCATGTGACCACTAATTGAATTTTTTAAATGCAGCTTTTGAAATCTCTTTGTTTTTGTCATCTAACTGCAGCCTTGCTTTAAATAGCAGCACAATCGGGGGGCAGGAGATTTCATGTGAAAGTTGACTGAACTTAAATGTGGTGAAGTGGACTTTTCGACAATATTTTTATGCCTTGTAAAATGCAGAATCCATGCTTGTTTATGAAAGGCACAACACTCTTTACAACAGGTGTTAGAAGGAGCAGGAACACACCAACACTGCAAAAGCAACAGCCTCTTTGCCTAATTCTTACATTCTACAATTCTAGTCTTCTTCAGTTTGCAATCTGTTGTGGCCTCTTTCTCTTCTGTATTCAATACACTCAGACCAGGAGAAATATAAACCAGTGATGAGAGATTTCCCTCAGCTTCATTTCAAAATTGTTTATCTATTATTTCTATTTATGGAACTCTCAGGGCAAGAAATTGTTGTTTGGTCTCTAAAGTTCTAAATTGATTAACAATAGTTATTTGGCTATAAGCGCAACTGAATACCATGCAAATACATTTTTTAGTACTGCTACACATGAAATTCAAGCATGCCTTGTTTTAGTGTGGATCAATTTCCTCTTGGCTGCCTGCATAAAAGCTTTCAATTTTGTTTTCTTCAGCATTGGTAGCTGGAGTATGTATAGCAATTAAGGAATTAGAAAAGATCACCAAGTGTAAAAATATGTCATTGGAGACCAAGACCAAAAACATCCAAACTTCCAATCATCATGTACAGATGCAAAGCTGGACAGTAAAGAAACCTGAAAAATTGGTTGATTGGAAATGTGGTGCCGGAGGAGAGCTTTGCAGGTACCCTGGTGTGCCATTGTTTATTTATTTAGCACATGACATCTACAGGGGTTATGCAATTTATACATTAATTAAAACAACAAGTTCTTGTATATAAACAGTACAATGAATAAGGTAAAATATTAGATTTAAGATAAAATCTAATAAAAAGCATTAAAATCACAGTAAGATAGTATTACCTGAATTTCTGGGGGTGGTCCTGGCAAGGAGCACCCCATTACCTGTGTTTCCTGAAGCTCAAACTTTGTAGCACTCATGCTGATTTGGGTGCAATGAAACAAGGGCTGAAACACCATGATGGAGGTCCGAGCACCCTGGAGCATATATAAGCAGACATTGGGAAAACATTTTGCTGTAACACTTAAAATAAGTTTATTTTAGTACAGGTCTCTCTGGCAGGGGAAAGAATGAGACCAGAGAAGATACAGGTCTGGCATCAGGAACTTCCGGGCCCAGTATTCCCCCCCCCCCACACACACACATTTTGGCCACACCCCTGGGGTTTCCTGCACATGCATTGTTTGCGCATGCGCAGGTCAGAGGTGTTCCGGTGGTGTCGGGCCCCTGTCATCTCCTGGCCCAGGATGGGAGTCCTGATGGTCCTCCCCTATGGCGCCCCTGAGAAGATAAGGATAAAGAGAGAAAATAAAGATTGCAAAATAGTAAAATTAAACATAGGATAGAAAAAACAAAGATCTGTGAGCAGTGGTGGGCATCAGCAGGTTTGCACCAGTTCGCCAAAACCGGTAGCAGAAATTCTGGCTGGCCCCTATGCCCATCCAAGTTTTGAAATAAAGTAGTCCTAATTCGGGTGCAACGCAGGGCTTTCCCTCTGGCCACGCCCACCATACCACACCCACAGTGTGGTAGTAAATTTTTTGGGAGCCCACCACTGGCTGTGAGGCAAATAAACCATCCCATAACACATGGCCTTTATGCTATGAGAAATTGCTAACACAATCAGAAAGGAAAGGGGTTCTGCACCGAACAATGGGGGAAGCAGGCTTATGTGCATTCAAATGAAGCAGAAAGGGCTTGCACAAACACCATTGGTCCAAGGCATCACATGGTAGGGGACTGGGTCTGCCCCTCATACTTGGTTTGCTTAGCAGTGTCTACATGGGAGGGGAGAAGCCCACCCCCAAACTTGTTTGGTCCAGAGTATCACATGGAGAGGTAGGCAGAGCTTGCCATGTGGCCAACATGGAGGTCTGCTAGGATGAAGGAGGAGCTGGACAGGATGTGTGATGTCATCTTCTGGAAGTCTATGATTTCAGGTTGTGAATAGGAAGCAGACAGCTGCAGTTAGCAAATTTCTTTAACAAAGAGTTCTCCTTCCAGTATTGATGGGCTTAAATCATACTTATTGTTCTCTCTGGCTTCCAGGTAGCTTTCCTGGAATGTCAACAACATCTCTGGCTTTTGTTCCTAATCTGACCTTTTCAATTTGACCTTCTAAAACAAGAAGCAATTAATGTTAATTTTTACCTCTTGTATAGCAATTTATAAAAAAAAATCCAAAATCGTGCTCGAAACCACTTCTAAACACTCTTTGCCTCGTGCAAAACCCAAAAGAGCAATGCACGCATATGTCCTGCCTTTTATACTGACCAGGCACAATGCAACCTGGGAATAACCCCAATGCCTCATACAAAGTTATACCTGTCAACCATCCTGATTTGGCCAGGATTACCATGGAATTGGATGTCGATTGACGTCATAACCCGCCCCGCGCTGCCAAAACCCCATAATTTGGCAGTGGGGGGAAATGTTTTCGAAGCATGTGTGGAAGCGCTCCGCCGCTTGTGCAGCCCCTACGCAAGTGGCAGAGCCCTTCCACGCATGCGTGGAAGTGTTCTACACAAGTGTAAAACCCTTCCACACATGCATGGAAAGCAACCTGCGCACAAGTGATCTGCGCAGGTCCCATTTTTTCCGGAGCCGCGAGTTGACAGGTATGTACAGCGACTTTGTATGAGGTGACTTTTTTCAAGGAATTAGGTGATGTTGTATGAATTCGATGTTGTATGAAGCGGACTTTGTATGATGTATTACTGTATCTTGAAATTTCCTGAGAGGACATTCACAAACTACATGTGTTACCATTTGTTCCAGTACACACTGCAGATTCTTGGCCATTCCCCACTTGAAGAACATTGTTTTAGTTTCAGCATATCCTGTCCTAATTCTATTCAGGGGGTCCATATTTTTTGGGGGGGCAACTGCATTCCTGGAATTTATTGTGTTGGATCTATGTAATCTATCTGGTTACAGTTATTATGGGCCATCTAATTTAGTCACATTTTCCCTCTAAATCATAAAACTGTGATATATTGTTCCAAATTGGTTTCTTGGACTTAAGCCTGGTGTGAAGTAGAGAATCTAATATTTTATGTACTGTATTGGTAAGTCTTTAGGAGTCCACATCCCTTTTATCTTATTCCATTCTTGGACTATTTGTTGTTGTCATCTGTCATGAGAAGCAATAATAGAGAGAACACAGAACCATAAAAGCAGTGTAGATTTAAGGGTTCCAGATATTTTCCCCATTGTGTCATGAATATGAATGTTAAAGTTGATGCCTGTGGTCCTGGTGAGTCCAGAGGACAGCAGCTCTTTGCTTCTTTCTGATATCAGTCCACCATAGCTTCCTTCTCCTAGAAAGGAGGCAAAGAAACAAGGCCTACTGACATACCACCCTGAACACACCCGATCTCACCTGATCTCGGAAGCTAAGGAGGGTGGGGCCCCATTAGTACTTGGATGAGAGACCGCCTGGGAATACCAGGTGATGTAGGCTTTCTTCTTGCCCTTGATAGGCTCACCTGCTTTCGGAACTATTTTCCCACAATCCACAAGTGCAAGGACCCAAAGGCAGAGTGACTTTCACCTACACGGAGCCCTGGTCAAAGTGAAACTTTCTATGAAGGAAAACACAAGGGACACTTTGCCCAATGCTCCCCGCATTGGGTCTGGAGCCCTGGTAGTGCAGTGGTTAAACTCAACCCCATGGTGGGGAAAGAATTTACCGGGACAGGTGGCTCCGTGCTTCTGCTCACATTTCATACCTTAAAGGGAAACACCACCTCGGCATTTTCCAATTCACTTCCTCTCGCCAGTGTCTGCTCTGCTCTGTGGGAGAAAGTCCGAAGCACTTTGGGTAGCTTTGGAAGCTTCTCCCGAAGTTGCCCGAAGATCTTTGGACTTTCTTCCATGGAGCAGAGTGAAGATTGGCGAGAGGAGGCAAAGTGGGAAATGCCAAGATAGTGTTTCCCTAAGGTATGGGCTTTGAGCAGAGGCATGTGGCCACCTGTCCCTGTAAAATCTTTCCCCACTATGGGGAAACTGCTGTACTGCAACCAAAAGGTTGTGATTTCGATCCTGACCATGGATCAAGGTTGACTCAGCCTTCCATTTTTCTGAGGTTGGTAAAATGAGTACCCAGCATATTGGGGCAAAATGCTAATTAACTTGTGAACTGCCCAGAGAGTGCAGTAAGCACTATGGGACGGTATATAAGTATAATTGCTTTGCTTTTGCTTTGTTAATTTTATTAATATGACAATTTCTTTCCCATACAGGAGCACAATATTCAGCAACAGAGTAGACTAATGATTATGCCACTGTGCACAATGTTTTTGCTTGTACTCCCCAACCTGTTCCTGCAATTTTCCTGATCAAATTATTCCTTGTTTTCCATTTTTTTGTTGAATACTTTATTGGTGTTTTCTAAATGTAAGAAATTAATCAACAATTATTCTGATAGATTGTGGTTATGTTTTATCCTCTTTCCACACTCAAAAACTACATTTAGCTCTTTATTTGCTATTTGATTACTTAGATGGAAAACACTTGCTTTGGTTTTATTCAAGCTGGGACATAGCAGTTTTCATAGCATTGACTTAATATTCTCAAGTCTCAAAAAAATTGTCAGAAAGACAAAATATAATGTGGTTGTCCCAAACATAGTCCGTAAAATCAACAATCTTGGGAACAGTGTTTCATCAGGATAGTTATATCAGGATGTCAGCAACAAATATTATCTAGACTAATTTAGATTTATTTCCTACTTTTTCTTTCTGATAACATCAGTCCTAGAGGAATTACAATTCTAACCACTTCCCTCCTTCTATTTCAGGAAGGCACATCTGTTGTTGTGACTAACAGTAAAACTCTGACTTTGGAAAGTGGAGACAGCCTTCTCATCCCAGTACAGATGACGTAAGTACAGAATATTTACATTGATCTATTTTGCTTTTTATGCTCTCACAGGTATTAGTTTTCACAATATTTTCTGCTTTTGTATAGTAATAAAGAGTGATCTTTCAAGGCATAAAACTTCTATGGATTAGAATCAGAGCTGGCCCTACCATTAGGCAAGACTTGGAAATGATACTTTGCTGAATGACATCTAGTATTTGCCAACCAGAATGGGCATTGGCTGGTAGATTCTGGGAAACATAGTCTTTAAAAAGGAACATATTTTAAGTGCCATAACAGGACAGAGAAATGTTGGTTATTGATTTTGTTGTTTTTGCTATGTGCCAATCAGTGAATGCCATTTTATATGCTATTTTTGTTTGCTTTTTAAAGCCACAGAAGGGTAGAGGAATTTTCTGGCTGTCTGCCCATTGGCAAAATAACATCCATCACTGCACTTCAACTTAAGACTCATGCACAAAATCTCTTGGCCTGGCCATACCAAAGCTTAAGTCACAGAATTTAATACACTATACCTCAGGGCTGAAGGATTAGCATCTGAGTTTTCACTCATATTAACAGTGTCAAATAAAGTCATGGGTTTAATCAATACAAGCCCCTGATAACATGTCCATTCTCAACCATGACACACTAATTAAAATAAATGTTTTCTAGCATTGTGATCTTGTTCTGCACAGTTGACTGCTCAATTAAGCAATATTACCCTGAACTCCCACATGACTTATTTGTGTTATTGCAGTCCCTAGTATCTGGAACAGGGAGAAAGAGACAGAGATGAGATAGTATTTGGTTATCATTAAAAAGCATGTAGCCTCCTTGAAAGTTCTTGTTTATTATGAATACCCAAAAGGGAGAGTTTTTTTTATCAGCTAGCAATAAATGTCTGAAGTCAAACTGGAAAGATTAGCACCATTGGTTTTAACAAGCAACATATCAGTCTGTTTATTGTTTTATATTTTTATTTTGCATTAGTTTAGCTTGAGGAATGATTCAGGCTATTCTCAGTGATGGTGCGAACTTTTGAAAAGTTTCCATGGGGTTGGGTATTGATTTCATTACACAAAAGACACTTCTGAACTCCTGAGGATATGCACATCTATACAGTTTGCTAGGCATTAGACCAGTGACTGAATGCTGAGTGTCAGGCAGCGGTTAACTAACCTGACTCCCTAAAGGGGCCAATGCCATGGGCAGTTGAGTCCCTTTAGGTGGGGTGATGGACCCCTCAGTGGAAGAAATGCCACTGGAAGGCATCATATTGGGCCCAACGGCAAAATGAGCAGAGGAGGAACTCTGATTCCCAATGGCCATGGAGGTGGAAGAAGCCATGCCAGGTGGACTGGCTGTGAAAGTGCACATTGTCAATATCCTCAAGGCTGCAGCAGTCCATTGCAGTCCTGGTGCTGAATCCTACACATCTCATTTTGTGTGTGCCTCAGGAAATGGCTTCGAGATCATAATGCGTGGATCACTTCATGGGAAGCTAGGATCCACCTTAAACAAATTCACACCAATGACATTTTTCATGCTTCAGGAAAAAATGCACTCTCGTATACGAATTGCAGTTGACAACGAAGTGATGTTGATACCATTTTCTATTTTCTCTTTTTAAGGTTTCAGTGGAAGAGAGCAGAAGGATCCATTGCTCTCTCCATTGTTCAGGACCCAGTACGAAAAAGACCGTATGCCTGAATCCTGCTGCATCCCAGCCCTACGGAGAACTAATTAATTACCTTCTTAAGAAAATAGCTATGTTAGCTTTGTAATTTCACAAAATAAAAAGAAGTAGAGTTCAAAAGCCAGATATATGCAGAAAGGTAGCATGTATGTGGACACAAAGTATACATATTTGTGGGAAAGCAGGGTAATATGCAATTGAATAAATAGTGACCTTGTTAAAATCAATGACTCTCTGATTAACCAAACTCACAGGAGTATTGTGAAGATAATATTGCAGCCAAGATATATGTGGTTAGGCAGCATCTTTAAGGCATGGTCTGAAAAGAGAGGTGCATATGTAAACCTTTAGTTCATGTGAGATATGGAGAATGTGGTACCCATCAGCTGGAACTGCACTGCCAATGGTAAGAGGTGATGGAAGTTACAGTCCATCTTCTGGTGAGCTGTGTATTACTTAACCCATGTGTATGTGAAACAGCCCATTAGCAATTGTGAAGTCAGAAAGTCATGTATCTCAGTATGCCACTAGAAGAGAGATCTTGTAACATCAGTCTCTAGCATTTTACAGCATATTAGAATGTTTGTGGTGGGGAAGAATTGACGTTGCTAGCAGTTTAATTTTAAATGTTGGCAGCATCAGCGTAGTTTGAAATATTTAGTTTAGGAATGCACAGTTTTGAAAGAGAAAGGGAGAAATAGAACAGAGGCTCATAAATCTGGCACAATTATGGCAAGAAAAAACCCAAGGCTGCTTGTATATTAATAAACAGAATTTATGGCTTGGAGAATGAAGTTTGATCAAGAAATATAGAGTTGATGGAAGTACACTCAAATTTCCATGTGAATACAAGTCCTGGGTTTGCAATAATGATCCTGCTAGAAATTAGAAATGTTTGGAAATACAATGGCCATGTTGGGACCATGTGCACAAATAATTTAATTAACATTTTGATCACCTATATAATAGGCATATTATAAGAGGAAGGTGGAGGAGCCGCAGAAATTGCTCAAAAAGGAACCTTACCATGCTGATAGTAACTCAAAGTTGGTTCACTTAAACCACCCACAAGAATGCAGACAATCTAACATTGTCATACACAGGCAACTGGTAAAAGTACATTGGATCAGAAATGAAATTAAATCTAAATAAGGAAATGAAACAGGCATCTAACCAAAATGGAGTCAAATGGGTCTTCCAAACCTGTGTATTAGCCCAGTATTCTCTTCCAAAGATCATCTCCAGGTTTGTTACTGTTGGAGGGAGCAAGAAAAGCCCTTTATCTTCATTGGCTGATAAGCTGTCAGTCAATAAAGACAAGTTTGCCCATCCATCATATAATGTCACCTCTGTGTCTTCAAGGGGTGACTCCTGGTATTCTTGAAATTCAGTTCCCAGAAGCCCTGATCAGTTGTTGTACTGACTTGGGCTTCTGGTAAAAGAAGTCCAAGAACATTGGGAAAACCAAGGATGGCCACCCCTGCTTTATACAGCTATGGCATCATTCTCTCAGTTCATTTACTTGTTCTTTCCCTTTCCCCACTTACCCTGCACTTTTAAAAAAAACCACTATTCTCACATCTTTCTGGCTTCAGATTGAAACTGATCTTTGCATTTCAATCTGGGCCATGCTTAGATCAACCCACATAGCTTTGATTTAGCTTTTTAAAATGGATTTAACTGAAATAGGTGCCTCACTGTTAGATCCGGCCCTTAAAAGCACTAGTCCAGGACACCGATGTAACAAACAGCAACAGGCTTTATTAACAGTCAAATAGAGATAAGCTTACAAGGCATTCCCGGATCCTGAGATGGCTATACAATCCCAGTGTATTTAGTCCCTCCGGACTCTTACCCGTCTTTGGGCAATATGCGTGCTTCACTGCTGTATGAAGCGCAGCAGTGGAGGGACCCAGGGCATAGCACTCCCCGGCTCCCTGACTGGTGTGTGGGAAGTATAGATCCAGTCCAGCCCCACCCTGGTCTACCTGTGGGGCTTATATAGTGTCTCTCTGGTGGTAGCTCCTGGATACAACCCGCTGGACAGACGTAACTAACCAATCATAATCAGGGATGTATGTAATTAACCAGTGGAGAACAGGATCCAAAAGTGTAACCAATCATAGGGTTTGGTTTAGACTACTAGGTGCACCCTTTTGTAAGGGTTTCGCGGCACTTTGGGCTTCTTGCTAGAATGGTGGGAAACCGCCATTTTCCTTTTGCAAGAGCGCCTCTACGCTACTTTGCAATTGTGCTTCAATACACAACACTCATCCTATGCCACCATAGTAGTAGTAATAACAGACAGCCGCCCTGAGTCGGGTTCTGCCTGAGTGGGCGGCATATACAAATGTGACTTATAAATAAATATAAATAAAAATCTTCTCTCAGTGTTTTCATCTGGAACCAGCAAGCATAAATATGTCTCCTTTTGTTAAGAAAGAAAGTTGGAGATGTCAAGATATTGCAGTAGATGTCAGCTTCTGTTGTTGAACAAAAAACAGTAATTCTAAAAAAAAGTTGAAGGCAGCAGGAAAAGAAGACCAAATATGATATGGCTTGCCTCCATAAATTGAAGTCAAAATCTTGAGTTTGTGAAATGTGAGCCAGGTATTTTTGCATCCTTCTGAGTGTAACTGCAAATTACAGTCACGAATAAACTTCCTTTAGGCTGCATCTAGTGACATTATACTACAAAAGGGTTGTATTTGTGTGATGAGGGTGGTCCAAAAAAACTGGGCTGATTTAATACATGGGGGGGTGTCCCCCTGCCTTGTGTTGTGCTTACTAATGGTATAATCAATTTTCTTTAACCTTTTTTCAGCTCTTGCCTGTTAAGTCACTGGGGAAATATTTCATACTATAGAGTTGTGGAGGCTGTTTCCAGCAACCAGTCAGAAAATCCAGGAAGGGGACTGGAAATATTGAAGCAATAAAAGGCTCAAAATTGGATAGGATCTAGTGGGAGTGTTCTTTCTTTGTTCCAATTGTTTCTTGTGGTTGTTAAATCTCCTGGCACCCTCCACTTTTTTCATGTCTCCACCTCTCTATCTTGAATTCATTCCTTTTTTCCTCATTTTTTGCTGCCTAGCCTGCCTGCTGGATTCATAAAAGAAAGGAGAAAACATCACACAGTGTTTTAGTAAAACTGTTTCGGTTGGTGGTGGTTGTTTTTGGTTGTACTGTTGCCTGCTTTGCAGCAGATTGATTCTCTGTTGCCTTGCCTTTGTTTTTTCCATGTAGTTCTTATTGGTTCTTTGGGGCTTTTGGACAAGTAACAAATAGAATATGAATGCAGAAAAACAAACCTAAATACTGTAACTGGAAGAGACAGTCCTTTTGTGTTAAATGAAAGGTCTGGTGCACAAATGATACAAAACTGAAAGCAGTATAAACTCTAAAGAAACCAAACAAACAAAAAAGTCCCCCAACCACCACAACCACCACTCCATGCACATTCCTTTCAAGTCAGTATTTTTTTGCAAGTATTCATTTTGACAGAGGAAATGTTATCATAAAACTGTATGGTAATTATTTTTAAACCAGTAATTTTATGAGTTTATTCCTAATGTATACTAAACTTTGCATTCAGGCCACTTTTGCTATAGAAATAGCTAATAATGATAACAATAATTTCATGTCAGAGTTTACTCTGGGTTGAAAGGATTTTTGCTGGAGAAACTCCACTCAGGGGATGCCCGAATAAGGCTCCATTCATGTCCCCAAGTGAAGCTCCTCGGGTATTGAAACCCAACCTTCCAGTCTCCAGCTCAGTGTCTTAACCACTAAGCCACCAGGGAGCTGCATAGCAATAACTATTACACTTATAATGCACTCGATAGTGCTTAGACAACTCTCTGGGTGGTTCACAAGTAATTAGCACTTTGCCCCCAACATGCTGGGTACCCATTTTACTGACCTCAGACGGATGGAAAGCTAAGTCAACTGTGAGTCCCATCGGATTGAACTCAGATCACGAGCAGACTTTTGGCTGCAGTACCCATGACATTACAAAGGCTCTTAGTATATGTTGTCCAAAGTGCTGCTACTTTTACATATCTGTCATTGGTAACTCTTGTCTTCCCCATCTATTACTGGGGCATACAAATGCCAGTACTGTACCTGCTCACTTCTCATACTACCATAGTTATTCTATCTTTCAGGTTCTCACACCATGAGCTCTTTGGCGGAATAATCCAGTATAGATATGAACTCTCCAAACCTTAAGCTTTCATATTTTAGAGTATGGAGGTGGTAAAATTGGAGATATTGTACACCTTTCAAAACGTGTAAACTATATACAGTTGAAAGGAAAACTGTTGGAATGGCAGGCCGGAAGGAAGACGCATGAAGGCAGCCGTGTGGTGAAGTCCAGCCCCGACCAGAGTCAGGGGTACGTATTTATTACACTGCCTGGGGGTTGTGACATGTGCCTAGGGCACTCATGCCGCCCCTGTACAGAAGGCTTGCATACGTGGCATTTTCCGGTGGTCCAGCTACAATGCCAGCTCTTGTATCCTGTGGTTAATGGACAACGCGCACTTAATTGCCTTGGGCTGGCAAAACCCATTGTTCCTGCCCTAATCTCGGAGTATATGTGTATTGACCCTGGGCATCTAACTTTGCCCTGACTTGTTTGCCCTGCTCTATTTGCCCTCAGCCTGGGTTATGGTTCATCTCTAACTAGCCCGCTTATTTACCCAATTTCCTTTCCTGCCGAGCCCGGTTGAGTCCCGGATCTGTTGACACCCAGCAAACCCCTGAGGAGAGGTTTAATCGCCAATTATTTCTGCAGGCAACCCACATTTCCCCTTCCTTTATTATTTAAATCAGCCTGGCTGAGGGCACGATAGATGTAGAGCATGATTTGTTTGGGCGTAAATATTTCTTGGGGTCTTTGCCATGAGGTACACATTGACAAGTGTGATGGAATGCATTGCGCAAAGCAGCAGAGCATGATCCCCACTACTATGATGATAGATATGGTCTGGAGCGCTGTTTGCACCCACCCCCAGGAGGTCCATGATCACAGAGCAAGCCCAATTCTGTCCTCTTTGATTGAGGTATCCAGTTTGGTTGCGAGAGTTGTCCGTCAGGTTGAAACAGCACATGTCTCAGACTGACTAGGTGCGATTAATTGCCTTGGCTAGCACGCACGCCAGTAGGACGATTCTATGTGCATTGCTGGCTGTCAATCCCAGTACCACAATTATGCTTGTGGTTACGGAGACATACTCTGCTTGCTAAGCAGTCCCGTGCTGCGTGAGTACATTCAAGTGCCTCTGATCCTGCTTAGAGGAGCTAACTTTTTTCCCAGTGATAGAAATGGTTTTTCTAAGGTAATCCTTAACTATCCTGCAAAAAAGGCCTCTCTGGCAATTATGCAGTGAGCAGCTTCTCATGCCATGATAGGGAGAGGTGCGACTGGCACAGACAAGCAAACACAAAGTAATTAAAGGATTACAATAGCCAGGGATTACTTTGGCTGCGGGATGATCAACCTTTACAAGTGTGTGTAGAGGTGGCCCACTTTGATTCCTTTCTCCTACCCATGGGTGAAGACATGACCCCCTAGCAATGGGTAGCATCAGGGTGGCAGATGTGAGGGCAATATGCAAAAAGGTGTGTGCAAAATTCACAATCTAGTTCATATGTCCTTTGAAAATCCCACCGTGAGCATTGTATAAAGGCAAAGAATTCAAAGATATGCAAAGACAATATAAGCAATAGCAAATAATTAAACATATATAAAAACATTTAGCTGATTCTTCTGATGCTGATCCTTGAGATTGGGTTATATGTGGTGAAGCCATAAATTGTCCCTTGATGTGGATTAAATGACCCACTCTGTCCATTGGTAGCTTCATTGCTACTGCTGTGCTTAAAATGGATGGAGAGTCTGTGTTATAGAAATGGTGACAGGACTCTAAAACAAGGCTTTGTCCTGTGCATGTCCAGATGTCAGAACTGTGTTTAAATGAGCATGATGTTCTTCGAAGTCCCAATTGGTGGGTAACATTGAGTCCTGGTCTGCATAGCTTATGTGTGTGTGTGTGTGGTGTCCGTGTGTGTCCCAAATCCTCCCCCTTGGGGTAAAAGCATGTCAAAATCATAAAAAAATGGCTGGCTGGTGTCATCTTGGCTGATGTGTGCGCTTACTATGTTTTGGCTGAGACCGATGCTAGCATCTAACATCTCCTGGATTTCTAGGATTGGAGCCTAGTTCTGGCATCTGAGCCTGGTCTGGCTGGCATCCAGAAACGGACCTGCAGAGGAGATAAAAACTGAATGCCGAGGCAGCCTTGGAAATCCTGAGGGAAGAAGTCTGAGAGAGTTAGTTTTTGTAATTATAGGTAAATATCGCTTTAGCTGAGAATACAAGGGGGCCCTCCCCACTTCTTTTAACTAAAAGAAAAGACAGTGTAGGTTGATTCATTCCACAATTGCTTGACCTGGAATTGTAAGAAGTGCCATTAAATGTAGAACTTCTTGATTCAAGGTTATTACTAGAATGGCATAATGAGAACATCCTCTGGTTTTGGTCTTACTAGAAAGGTCTGCCAGAAAACAAAAAATGTTAGATCAAGAAAGAAGGGATTATAGTGAAATCCTGCATGTCTCAAGGGAAAGTGGTGGATGTTGAAAAAATCAGCAATTAGAATAAAAGGACAAACAAGCCAAAAGACAGTCTTAATGTGCAATGCTGTGGTGGAAAAACATCAAAATGAAGAAATGAGCTAAAAATTACATACAGTGTCACTCTAATGACAAAGAGCATGCAGAAAATGAAAAAGTCAGAGGTTAACTTAAGCTCATCGCAAACAATGAGTTAATTAGAATGTAACGCTCCCTTGAGTTCATTGTTCCTGTGGAAAGAGATAGCAAGCTTGTCAATGGAGAGTTAATTAACTAAAGAGGCTGTGGGAAAACACTATACAATTCACAAAAGGGCTAGAACTTAGTTCCAGGCATGTTCTGACTGCAGAAAAGCAAATTGCCTTTGAAATGTGGTGCTAGAAGAGAAGTTTGCAAAAATCGAAGCGTTATTTATGTAATGTAAAGGGGTTAGGCATATTTATAGCAGAAGCTGTGGGAAAAAATCCAAGTTGTTAGGCTGTTCATAATGTAATGGGTTAGTGACATTTTACCTTGATCAAGATTTTATTTAACTCAATTGCCAGTGTCATACTTTAACCCAAAACCTGAACCTGTAATTTTACGTGCTCAGAACCTCAATTTCAGGCAATCTGACTTTACTATATTCTTAAAACATTTAGACAAGACTAGACAAGACTTACTATTCATTGCCTATTATTTAACCAGTTATGAGACATGTAATTTGTAAATAGGGGCCCCATTTTTCTCTACTGCTGTTCTTACAAGCAGCATGTATCAGGACCTAAGTGCATAGTAATTCCGGACTGTGAAGACGAACAGGATTTTCCCCCCCCTTTTTTTTTAGAACACTCTTACCGGGTGAGAAACTCAGAGACAATTTTTCAGGTATATGAGACCATAAAAATTGTCTCTTCCAGCGAAAGTTTCTCTAATGTAAAGGAATCAATTTCTTCCCTACTTTTCTCTCCCCAGTCATCTGTCTGCTTTGTAATAGCACTAATTGCTAAGCAGGCTTAAGAATGTGGAAATTGTGACTTGATTCTGTGAAGAGATCAGCAACCAGAAAAAGCCTCCTTTGCACATTTAAAAGCAGGCTTGGCTGAGAAGAAAGGGGGGTCACTTTTGCCCCTTTTTGACCATTTCAATGCATCATTTTCCATCGAGACTAACATGGAACATTTTAATCACTCTGTTCAACTAGCACAAATGTACAGCCTATAAAGAAGCTCTCTGTTGCCATCCTAAAGAAATTTGTCAATTGTTTTGTCTTTGTGGACTAGAATTCCCCCCTCCTTCTTCCTCTTTCATCCCTGGCACTTAAGCTGCTGGGCAGGCAGACAGGAAACAAAGGACCTTTTGCCCACCGCTCTTTCTCATATTTTCTTTAGCCCACTGCTTGAATGAATCAGGGCTGGGGCTACTTTCTTCCTCCCATTGAAAACAATGTATCCAACCCATGAACAGAGTTAACTGTCATCTTTCTTATTAATTCTAAAACACAATCTTGACATTTCACTTTTAATGTTGCAACATTATAACACAACCATGCAAACACATAACAACTCTGTCACTTTCAACATTCATACTGGTGCACCTTTCATTCTCTCATGACACATTCAAACCTCAGATATCCACATTCCTTCCTGGGGATATTCCCCCTTCCCAGGTCTGCAATGCTTTGCTCTACTCATGAGGAGATGGTTCCTCTCTGCCAGATGTTTTAAGGCTGTTCTCAGGTGGCTTTTACAAATGCTCTGGGCTGTTTGCTTAGAAGTTAGTTTCCTTTCCAGTTTAGTTACCTTCCTATCCGATCTAAGCTTTTAGACTTGGCTTCTGGGGGTCCCTACCCAACTCCTGCTGTCCCTCCTGTTTCTGCTCTCTTTCTGAGTTCCCTAGTGAATATGCTCTGAAGCCCTATGTCTGTAACGGCTTTGCGGGTCTCCACGAGCAGCTTGTATGGGATGGGCATGTGGACGGTGGTCTGTTTGCCCAAAAGTGCATCTGCCTCTAGGCAGACTGGACACAACAACTGATGTTTGGCCAGTTCTGCTGCTGACAATTCCCCCTGGTGTAGTTCTGCCTCTATCATCTGTTGGGAAGGACTCCTGACAGCCCTGGAAGCGCCTGCACTTCCTAAGTCCTCCAAGGCCCCATGCTGGAATTTGATGGTTGGGTAGAGATGCACTGGGGCAGATGGTTCTGGGGGTTTCTTGGTTTCTACCCAGGCTAGACCCATGGCTGCAATTCCCTGCTGACACTTGCTCCAAGCCCCTATTTTTTTAGGTGGGGCTTGGGGTTCCTCCTTCAGACACCTTCCTACTCTCTCCCATACCTCTGGATCCATTGAGCCTGCTTCTGGGTAGAACAGGCAATGTTCTTCCATACACACCATTAATTCCATCAGGGCTTTCTTCTTCAACTCTATCTGATGCTGCCTGGCCAGGCCTTTGAGCTCCCTCACCTGAGCTCGCTGCCTAATGGATGAATTATGCTCCCCCATGCATGCCCCCATACTACCTGAGGGGGTCTCTGGAGTTGCTTCCACAGGATGAGTCAGCGCAACTTGGAGGTAGTAAGTGCAGGGCGGGTGGTGCACAGGACAATGTCCCTCAGGTATCAGGTCTGGTTAGGATCACAGTGACGGTTCTCTGCCGTGGGTCATTGGGTATGCCTTTGCTGCTGAGCATCACAGCTCTCCCCCTGCTCTGGAACGCGTCTGTTCTGATGTGTGGGGTCTGCCGGGGCTTACAATCGTGTCTTGCTTCTCTTCCTTCAGCTAACAAGGTGAGCTTCTCAACCACTGAGGACTTGCTAATCTATATATATAAAGCAGAGATGTCTGTTTGTAACCGGTGGAAAGGCTCCCACACTGCTGGACCGACTGGGCTATAATTTGGCACACAACTACCTTGGTGTTGCCAGATCAGCGCAGGGGGGTCCCGTATCCAAATTTGGTGTGTGTGTGTGTGTGTGTGTGTGTGTGTGTGTGTGTGTGTGTGTGTGTGTGTGTGTGTGTGTGTGTGTGTGTGTGTGTGTGTGTGTGTGTTTCAATTCAGATCTTAGAGACCTATACTTCCTACAAAGGAAAAAACCCCGAGTGAAGACGGTATTCAGCTAGTATCTCTATATTTTCAACTGTTAGGATTGTTTGTGTTACAATGACCTTTCTTCTGAGGTTGGTTTTTGTTGTTCAGTCACACAGTCGATTCTGAGACTTTACGACCCTATGGACCATTGCCCTCCAGGCTCCTCTGTCCTCCACCATCCTCCTCAATCTGCTCAGCTCTGTGCCCATTGCATCTACAATACCATCTGGCCATCTCATTTCTGGCCACCCCCTTCTTCTTTTGCCCTCCACCTTTCCCAGCATCAAGGCTTTCTCAAGTGAATCTTCTCTTCTCATTTGATGTCCAAAGTACTTTAGCTCCATCTTTACTATTTGACCTTCTAAGGAGCAGTCAGGGTCAATTTCTTCTAAGATTTGTTCTCCTCACTGTCCAGGGGACTCTCAAAACTCTCCTCCAGCACCACGTTTCAAAGGTGTCTATTCTTCTGCACTCAGCTTTCCTAATGATCCAGCTCTCACAACCATACATTACCACTGGGAATACCAATGCTTTGAATATGCAGATTTTTTGTTTGCAATGTGATGTCTCTACTTTTAATTATGTTCCCCAGGTTTCTCATAACTTGTCTCCCAAAAATCAGTCACCTTTTTATTTCATGGCTGCAGTCACCATCTGCAGTGATCTTTGATCCCACGAACGTAAAATCTGTCACTGCTTCTACTTCTACCCCATCTATTTTCCAGGGACTGTTGCCATTATCTTGGTTTTCCTGATGTTGAGTCTAAAGCCAAATTTTGCACTCTCTTCTTTCAACCTAATCAACCTAATCAGGAGCTTATATCATTAGGTTGGTATCATCTGCATGATACCTAATCAGGTATGATGCAGATGATACCACTCTAATGAGAGACAGTGAGGAAGACCTCCTCACTTTCTGCCATTAGGGTGGTATCATCTGCATATCTCAAATTGTTGATATTTTCCCCAGCAATTTTGATCTCAAATTGTGATTCCTCCATCCTTGCATTGTGCATTATGTGCTCTGTGTATAAGTTGAATAAGCAGGGTGACAAAATGCAACCTTGTCTTACTCCTTTTCCTATTTCAAACCACACCATCATTCCGTATTCTGTCCAAACTGTTGCTTCTTGGCTCATGTACAGATTTATCATGAGGCATGTGATGTGTTTTGGTATTTCCATCTCTTTAATTACTTACCACATTTTGTTGTGGTCCACACAGTCAAAGGCCTTGGAGGTTGGCTAGAAAGAAGCTGATTGTTTTGCAATGATTATAGCAATCTATTATTCATCCCTCAATATTATATGTACTTTCACATTCAGGGCTGCTCCCCTCTCCCTTGATTTTTTAAACTTGTAAACTTCTACATCTTGCCACAATTTATAATGAATGCTATAGTCAGTCACAACTGGCTTAGTCCCATTTGAATTGTGGCACCTAACATGACCTTCCAAATTCCCACTGGTTTAGTGAGCCTACTCTAATGTGAATTGCTATACTAATTCACAGGATTTCAGCCTAAGATTTTTTGTGGGTGGGTGGGAACTTTACAGAACAATTATTGAAGAGTAAGCTGGCCATAATGATGTTCTACTTCAAATTCCAAAGAACATAAGAACAACCTTGCTGGAACAGGCCACAGCCCATCCAGTCCAGCATTCTGTCTCACACAGTGGCTCACCATTTGCTTCAGGGTATTCCCAAGCAGATGCCTCCACCTGCTTAGGATTCCCTGGAAATGGCATTGAGAGATATCCAGCCTATCTCTCCAACCTGGAGGTTGTCCTTAAGTATCCATAATTATAGCCATTGATACCCTTGTCCTCCATGAACTTGTCTAATCCTTTCTTAAAGCTGTCAAGACTAACAGCTGTCACCACTTCTTCTGGCAGGGAGTTCCATAGACCAGTAATCCTCTGGGTAAAAAAGTGCTTTCTCTTATTTGTTTGAGAACTAGTACCCAAAAGTTTCATGGAGTGTCCCCTAGTTTGTAACCGGTCGTTCTCCTGGCAATGCAAAAAAAGTTGGAGGTGAACAATAAATGCAATCCAAAAAACTCTAAATGTGTCTTTAATGTCCAATTTAGTATTACTTCTCTGTAAATGTAAGTACAGTAAACCCTCACATAACAACGTGTTTGGATATCATCATTTTCGCTTAACAATGCATTGTTATGCATTACTTGTTCCCCCACATAACAACTTTTTTAGTGTTGTTGCCTGGACAACAATACTAAAATAACTGTCTTTTTCCAGACAAAAACGTCGTTATGCAGGAAACTCCACAGAAACCCGCATAACAACAAAAAAACGCTTAGCAATGCTACTTGAGGAACCAAGTAACGTCATTATGCGAGGGTCTACTGTATTCATGGAGATATCCAGACTCAGTATATCACAAACATTCTGATCCAGTCATCAAATCATCAAATCATCCCAATGCTCACAGTTCATCAAAACATATATATGTTAGTGGGTAATTCAAAAATTCATGAAAGTGTCCCAAATCATCAAGTCATCCCAATGCTCACAGTTCATCACAGTAATTGAGGAACTGGGGAAGGGTTTCTGAGTACATTCACTGTTTTACGTATGCAGATACACACTATAGCCGAAAAGTGAAGGAAGAAACTTTTGTGTAGCATATTGCTTTGGCTTCCAGCTTGTTCAGCTGATTGTCTGTATGCACAGTAAACCCATTGCAGGCGCGCCCCACAATAAAAGACTCAGACACTGATGAAAGTGGATAACGGCATCGGGCCACATTTATTGATTCATGCCCTAGTCCGAATTATAAATTTCTATTGGTAATTGACCAATCATAATTCTTAAGGCAAGCAGGCCGAAGTAACACTGGTAAGGTACCACCCAAAATTGCCAAGGGCAATTGTTACAATGTATCTATTTGTATCAATTTGTTTGTTGACAACAAACAAATTGTTGACTGTAGTCAATATCTAACTAATGACCCCACCCTCTGACGCGTATCCGTAAAATCAGGGGGTGATGCATGCTGTCTAGCTATAGCCATCACCCCATCGCCTAGTTCGTCGTTGACTGGACAACGTTTAACCAACTTATGCCTGTCTAGTGTTGTCCAGTCAATTGCGAACCTGCCGGATACCTGTGGGTCATAAATGTTTACCTTACCAGTGCTACCCGCCCATGTGACCAAAGTCAACAGCAGCAACAGAAACCCCTATATCAAACCATAGCAACAGTGTGGGATGGGCAAAAAAGCCAGGACCCGAGAGCCAATTGTGGGTCCCAGCCAAAAATTCCCGCCCGGCCCCGAAGCGACCAAAATATCACACTGTTAACTAGGGAGGGGGTGGAGGGGAAAAACTTCTCCGCTCCGTCGCTTCGCAAAATGGCAGCTCGTCTGCCTCGTGGCTGCCCCTTATATAAGGGTGCTGGCCACGCCCCCTAACTACCCGGATGCCTTCGTCCGATGGGGGCCCCGCAAAGGGCGCGGCAGCCATTTTGGCGCCGCGCTCGCATTGCAGGCGCACCCCCCAATAAAGGACTCAGACACTGATGAAAGTGGATAACGGCATCGGGCCACATTTATTGATTCATGCCCTAGTCCGAATTATAAATTTCTATTGGTAATTGACCAATCATAATTCTTAAGGCAAGCAGGCCGAAGTAACACTGGTAAGGTACCACCCAAAATTGCCAAGGGCAATTGTTACAATGTATCTATTTGTATCAATTTGTTTGTTGACAACAAACAAATTGTTGACCGTAGTCAATATCTAACTAATGACCCCACCCTCTGACGCGTATCCGTAAAATCACGGGGTGATGCATGCTGTCTAGCTATAGCCATCACCCCATCGCCTAGTTCGTCTTTGACCGGACAACGCTTAACCAACTTATGCCTGTCTAGTGTTGTCCAGTCAATTGCGAACCTGCCGGATACCTGTGGGTCATAAATGTTTACCTTACCAGTGCTACCCGCCACACGGAGGGGCTTCAAAGAAGGCTCGACACCCCCCCCCCTAGACCGTCAGCTCGGTCAACAGGCCTGCTCGCCAATCACCCAACAGGAGGTCCATACCTCCTCGCGACAGATGGGCCCCATCCCCTGCATAAAGGCCGTAATTTTGTAGGCTAATGGCGGGGTGACGACTGACCCGCCCCCAACCTTTGTCGGCAAGGAAGCGTGCCACAGCCCTATTCACCATGCGTCTAGCGCGGTCAAGGGCCTGGAGGTCGAAACCTCCCCTGTACGTGTGCCGCGGGACCATGTCCGACCAAACGAGGGTCGTAGCGGGCCACACGTAATGCAGGTAGGCAAGGTCGCCGCAAATCGCATGCTTTAGCGATAAGCCGGTGACCTGGCACAAATCATTGCCCCCTAGGTGTATGATCAGAATGTCAGGCGGGTCAGCATTCCGGCCTGAAAAAAGGAATGGCAACAGCTCCCGCCATAACATCCCGGGCTTACCATGCCATGTGAGACTTGTGTATGCACCCAGTCCCAGTCGGGGTCCCCACTCTGTCACCGCAGCGTAACGCGCTGCCCTGTGCACGTAGCTGTGGCCCACCAGCCATACTGTCACCGGTGTAATACGACACCCAGGGTCTGTAAGGAAAAAACGAGGAAGAGAAAGGTGCGGTGACAAAACTGGTACTCACGGTGGAAGAGGGCGAACATAAAACTGAAAACATTGCGAACCCCACCTTCCCATGCTGCGTATGTCAGCCCCGGAGTACCCAAAAGCAGCTGCCGTGGAAGCCGCCCCTATCCTGAAGGAATGGGTGCCGTAACGGGCCCCTGGGAGGCCAACACTGGCCAGCGCTTTGCCGGTCACCTTCCAAAATTGAAATTTAGTAAGGGGAGACCCATCTTGGTGACAGAAAAACGGGCCATGGTGCGTGCCACGCAGTGCAATAAACTCCTGTAGGGCACCAACCGGACAGATGTCTGCCAAAGAACACCGTAGCAGTCTTACACCACTGCCTACGCCATGCTGATCTGTCTTAGAGGAGCGTATCCTCAACTGAGCCCAGTCTTTGGCAACATATACATCTTCGAGTTCCAGTGCCCTACGACTTGCATCCGCCTTAGACAGCATCACAAGCTCGCTGAAGCGGAGCGCTCCAAAAAATGCCACCGTTGTGGCTGCATGAAATAGGGCTGCCTCATATCTATCAAAACAGAGGCCAAGCCAGCCCCGGGCCAATTGGGTAAGAACCCCTGGGGAAATCGGGTGGCGGTCGTCGGGGCAACGCCCACGCTCCCGCACCCACCCCTCCAAAACATGTCTCACACGGAAGTCAGCGGTACTATCCACATGACCGCCCACCTTGGCCATAAAAGCCAATGCTGACAGCCTAGATGCTATGGTGCGAGGTGCAAGGCCCTGGGCATGCAGGTAAACCATGAACCGAAGTACATGGGTCACTGGGATCGGCCAGGTTTCTGGCAGCCGGAATTGGGTACAGAAATCTCTGAAAGAATTGAATGCGTGGTGATACGCCTTACGCGTGCGTGGCGCTAGGGACAAGCCAATCGCCCGGTTCACCTCTCCTTGCCAATGGTCCATATCTCGTCCGGGAGTGGCGAGGGAAATTCCTCCGCATCCGGGGCCAAGGCACGGAACCGTGAGATCTGCAGCCGGGACAAAGCGTCAGCGATATCATTATTGACCCCCGGGACATGCCTGGCCCTGAAGAGGACATTGAGGCGCAGGCTGCGCAACACAAACTGGCGCACTAGGTCCATAACCCTGGGCGATTTGGAAGTCTGTGAGTTGACAATGTGCACAACGGCCGCATTGTCACACCAGAAATGGACAACCGAGTTGGCCCACTCCTTGCCCCATAGCATCAAAGCCCCCAGGATAGGGAAAAATTCCAGATACGTGAGATCACGCAGGCGACCCGTGCCTGCCCAGGCTGGTGGCCACCCACCATAGGCCCACTTCCCATTGAAGTACATCCCATAACCCAGGGATCCCGAAGCATCAGACTGTATCTGAAAGCGAGGGGAAGCCAGGAGGTCAGACCTCCAAAATGATACTCCATTGAACTCCCTCAGGAACTGGAGCCAGATAAGCATATCTGCCCTGATAACCCGAGTGAGTCTAACCCTATGGTGGGGCTTGGATAAGCCCGCCATGGCGTCGCACAAGCGTCGAGCAAATGCTCTGCCCGGCGCGACGACCCTGCAAGCAAAATTGAGGTGACCATGCAGCACCTGCAGTTCCCTCAGCGATGCCTTGCGTTTATCAAGTAAGTCCAAGATAAGGGCCACTATCCTTGACACCTTATCCCCCGGTAACCTAGAAGCCTGCGCTACCGTGTCAATCTCCACCCCCAGGAATACTAGCTTAGTAGATGGGCCCTCGGTCTTTTTGGGCGCTAAAGGGACACCGAGTTCCTCCATTAGCGTCTGAAATGTGTTGAGGAGACGTGTGCACGTGTCCCAGCCCCGTTCACCCCCGAACAAAAAATCATCCAGGTAATGGGCTACAGACCGGGACCCTGACCTGTGGACAAAAACACACTGTAGGAATGTACTGAAACGCTCGAAGGCCGAGCATGATATGGAACAGCCAAAAGGCATGGCCTTATCAAAGTAATATTCACCCCGGAACTTAAAACCCAGCAACTCAAAGTCGCCCGGGTGCACAGGCAGGAGGCGAAACGCCGACTTGATGTCGCACTTAGCCAATAGCGCACCCGGGCCACATGAGCGCACCATGCGCAGGGCTTGGTCAAAAGATGTATACCTGACTGAGCAAAGATCATCAGGTATAGCGTCATTGACCGATTGGCCGGCTGGGTAGGACAAGTGATGAATCAGGCGAAACTCGCCCGGTGACTTTTTGGGCACTAAGCCCAAGGGTGATACCTAAAGATTGGGGAACAGGGGTGTTGGGAAAGGGCCAGCGACCCTGCCCACATCGACCTCCTTAGTAATGCTGGCAGCAGCTACCTCCTCCCTCCCCCTAAAGGACAAAAGGTTGGGGGCATCCTGGGGGGACCTATCACCCACGAAAGGAATACGGAACCCCTGTCTAAAACCCTGAAGTAGGTAAACTGCATCCTCCTCCCTCGGGTACAATGCGAGCCAACGCTCCAACATGTCCACATTAATTGGGGAGGGGGCCTTTCGGTGAACCAGCTCCCTCCGCGGCAGTTTTGCCGGCCCCCTGTCCGCCCCTTCCTCTGCCCCGCATCCCTCCAGGCCTGGGACAGGCGGAGGCCGCATGGGGGCCAGCGCAGGAGGGACACTCATGCCTGTACTTGCAATTCTTCCTGTTGCAGGAACCATTGGACGAGAAAGTCCAGCACAGCAGGCGGGCTGGAACCCCCTCCCCGCCACCTGGCGGGGAGCCTGTGCTGGGGCCGCTCGCTGGACCGCATGTCCACAATGGTATCTCTCCCCGGGCGCAGGGCGCGTGGGAGTCATGTACAGAAGCCACAGCCTTTGGCAGGGCTCATCCCACCTCATCTCGGGGTGCTGGGGAATCCGCATACGGAATTCCTCGTCATAAGCCAACCACGATGGGCCCGGGAAGTCAACCATCGCCCGGTAAATGTTGTCCAAATACTGGACCATCGGAATTGCCAAATCCGGCCGGGCCCTGAGGTAGACTGCCATGTATATGAGGTAGGCCGGCAACCAGTTGGCCCAAGTACGTGGTGGCTTGCGACGATGCGCCTGCTCCTTATCCTTCTCATCTTGCCCCTCCCTCTCCTCCTTGGTGGGCTCTCTGTTAAGGAGGGAGAAGATGTCCACATACTCCCCCCGCCAGATCTTCTCTTTGGTGGTCTGGGCCAAATGGTCCCCCAGTGGCAAGGAATACCCTGCTGTCGGCAAAGCCGACACAGGCACGGTGGAAACTGCGGGCATCTGTAAAGGAGCCTGGATTAACCCGGTCACCCCAAGAAGATTCCCGACTGGGTAAGAAGCACCCCCCACCACGGGGCCCTGGGTGATGGTTGAAGTCACTGGGTGGGGCGTAGGCACCAGGACCCCCGCGCCACCCATGCGAGGCCAAGGCCATTGGAAAGCCCCCCCCCCAACGTGGCCATGTGTGTAGGTGCACTAGTTTGGACCGCATACTCACATGCTGCACCCCCATGGGCTGCCCCCACCGGGGGTTCCGGCCCACTGGGGGCGTCGGAGCTCACGACCGCCATAGAGCTCGTCGACGGGGCTTGACCAGCACCGGCCTGTTGATTGGGGAGCTGCGAGGCAGTGGCCGAAGCCGGGCCACGCGCCTCAGGCAGCTCAACCCGTCTCGCCGCCTGCTGCTGCCCAGCAGACGATGGATCGACCTGCACCCCAAAAGGGGCCCCAGGGTGACTAACCCGGGCCAGGGATGCCTCAAGGGCCGCAACGCGGGCCAGGAGGGCCTCCACGCTGACATAGCCACCTAAACCAAAGGGGGGGCAAAGGGCCAGCCGGCCCACTAACTACAGGTGTCGGTACAGATCCCTGTACCCCGGGGCCTGAATAGGGCCACGATCCTAAGCCCGGGCCCGGTAGGGCCGAGGATGTACCCTGCCATGGAAGGGGGCCACACCACCCCCCAAGGTTGGAAGCCCCCGCAGTAAGCTGCGCCCCAACGGAGGAAGGCCCAGCGGAATGGGCCACGCCAGGAGCGGTGGCCACCGCTTGCGGGCCGAGGGCCGCGGCCCCTACTGGGCCCGCACGCGGACCCCCAGCCTCCGGCCAAGGGGGAATTAACCCCATCCCACCGGTCCCGGTGGGCTCGGGCATAGGAGGCTGCTGGGGAGGCGCAGCCGCGGTCCTCCGACCCGGATTGCGCCTCCGCGCAGAACGAGCCGCATTCGCAGTCGCCTTCTTCTTTGAGGGCATTGCAGCCAGCCGATGGGAAGCCGAAAAAGGAAAAAATCAGCAGCCAAGAGGCTTCCCGGTGAGGGTAAAAGCGACGGAGGTAAGAGGGAAAAACTTCTCCGCTCCGTCGCTTCGCAAAATGGCAGCTCGGCTGCCGCGTGGCCGCCCCTTATATAAGGGTGCTGGCCACGCCCCCTAACTACCCAGATGCCTTCGTCCGATGGGGGGCCCCGCAAAGGGCGCGGCGGCCATTTGGCGCCACGCTCGCATTTGTGTGAATTCACAAAGATTTGGGCTTCTGAAATTGAAGTCCAAGAACACCTGGAGTGCCAAGGTTCACCATCATGGGTACATAAGGTCGCATTGGTGGTGGGTGCACATATTAGGTTATATAATTGTTTATTTTATGGTGACACAGTGGTTAAACTGATGTACTGCATCCAAAAGGTTGTTAGTTCGATCCTGACCAGGAATCAAAGATGACTCAACATTCCATCTTTCCGAGGTTGGTAAAATGTGTACCTCCTGTTGGAGGCAAAATGCTAATTGTGAACCACCCAGAGAGTGCACTTAACACTATGGAGCAGTATATACGTGTTATTGCTTCGCTTGCTTGTTATTGTTTTTGTTAGTTTTATGTTTAGTATGTTTATTTTATATTTTTTGTGGTAAATCTATAAAACTAAAATCAAGGTCTGGTGCTCTATGTTGATTATACAAATCCAAACCCCTACACCGATCGTGCTGAAACTCGGCACATATGTACCTTGGGCCGAAGAGATGGTCAGTGCGGTGACGTCAAGCCCCATGGGGAGGGGTACACCCCCTAAATCAATCTGCAAAGGGGACACCCCCACTGACAGGAGAAAAAGCAAGGGGAAAAAGCCAACCAGGGGGGATTGTGATGTCATAGCCACAGCTCACACCAATTCCCAGCTGACCAGATCTGGGGGTCCATGATATGGCTCCCTCAAACAAAGCGACCCCCCTGCACAGATTGTGCTGGAAACTGCGTGCACGCCTACCTTCAACGTCTGGGGTGGCCAGCGTGGGTAACCAGCAGCCTGCCTTGAGGTCCTTTCCCCCAAAAAGGGGCTGCAACACCCCACCCCCGGCCAGCAGAAACAACCAGGGGAGGTGACTGTGCATGCACGAGAATCCACACATGTGCCTAACCCTGCCTGACATTCCAGGCTGTGGCGCATGTACAAAATTCCATGCATACGCCAAAGTCTGCCTGGCGTTCCAGGTGGCGCACAGCCTAGCCGTCAGTACGGACGGTGACAATTATGGCCATTATAGCTGCCTCCACCCCAGTGACTATTGTTGGTGGGCAGCCACTGTGGCATGGCTCCTCTGCACTCCTGAGGCATGCCTCAGGGCAAGGGAGAACCCAAAGCCAGGGGCGGGCAGAGGACGGGACTGGGCTGCCATCTTCCGCAGGCCTCCATCCCCCCAATGGGTCCTCTGCCCACCCACCCAAATGGAACCTCCCTTCCGCCTGACACAACCCATGGGATGATGGAGGGGCCGGGCTGTGATGGCTCCCCACTGTCTGTAGTCACTGGGGAAGGCAGCGGCCAGAGTCAGGCTGAGACGGCACCTCACGGCCGGGCTGATAGAGTGGCTGTGATGACAGCAGACAAAAAGGTAAGACAGCTGGATGGGGCGGGCGGGCCTGGGTCTCTCCTTGGCCTGGGAAGGGTACCCCTGGGCAATGCTGGAACCTCTTCTAGTATAAAATAAAATTAAAGTTTTAATAGGACCATGTCTCGGCCTGTTTCTGTGCAGAGGAAAGCCTGTACTCTTGTGGTTAGTGCACAATTTAACTTTAAGATATTAAGGTCTTTTTTCCTCCCAATTCTCTTCTTCCTGGTGTGCAATTGTGATTGCCAGAGAACATAATTGTGCTTTTCTTTACAGTGTGCTCTCTGAGCTGGAGTTAGTAAATAATTCTGGCAAAAATAATTCCCATAGCACCATATAATTCCGATCCCACAGATCATAGCAGTTTTTACTCTTGCCTTCATAGGAATGGAGTTGTTCATGGATGTGGAGTGAGACTGGACTAGGATACACCCAAAGGGCTCAGAATGGTTCGGAAGTTTGAAGGGACCAATTCATGCTTCTAATACTGTGATGGCAAACGTTGGCACTCCAGATGTCCTTGGACTTCAATTCCCAGAAACCCAAGCACCCTGTGAATCCACATGAATGGGTTTCCTGCAATTCATCCAGCCCGCACTGTCCTCATCACTGCCAGAAGCAGAAGTGATATACACCTGCACTTCTGCTTCTGGGAGCAACGTGGGCAGCACGGGCCGGATGAATTGCAGTACAAGAGCCACTGCTGCCGCTGCTCCCGCTGACATCCCGGCTCCTTCCCTGGCCCGGCTGGCCATAGGAAGCGAGAGTGCAAGTGTTGCTTGTCTTGCAGTGGGGCTACAAGAGTCGCCACCGCTACTGCACCCAGCGACAATGTTCCTGGCTCCTTCCCTGGCCCAACTGGCCACAGGAAGTGGGAGCGGAGCGGTTGCTCATCTCACAGTGGGGCTACAAAAGCCGCCGCTGCTGCTTCTGCCGACAATGTTGCCAGCTCCTTCCCTGGCCTGGCCAGCCATGGGAAGTGGGAATGCAGCTGTCGCTCATCTTGTGGTGGGGCTACAATAGCCACTGCTGCTGCTCCCACCGATAACATCTCAGCTACTTCCCTGGCCCGGCCGGCCACGGGACATTGGAGCACAGTTGCATGGATTTCCTCCCTTCCTCCTTGCCTTTGGTATAAGGGAGATACAGACCAGCTGGCTGCTCTGACGGGCGGCTACTAGAACTGCCACCGATACCATCCACTGCCACTGGATTTCCTACCCTGGCCAGCCCCAGCCTGAGGGAGATGAGGACTTTTGCCAGACTTTTCCCTCGGCTGTTTAGCCAGAAGAATGTGGATAAGTTGGAGCTTTTCTATTGTAATGTACTTTCTAATGCATTTTTTTTTTGCTTTATCTTTGTGGCTATGTTTTGAACTGATTTTTTGAAATGTAACTAGTGGTTGAGATGTTATTTTGTTGTTATATTCTATTATATTCTGTGTTCTTGTATTTTGTGTTTAATTGTGTACATTATTTATTGTGAACCACCTTGGGTCCCTCGCAGGGTGAGGAAGGTGGTGTATAAATACATCTCAAATCAAATAAAAAATCTAATAAATAAGCCAAAAGAAAGCGAGAGAGAGAATAATGCTACTCGAAAGGACACATTGAGTGACTGGTTGGTTGATTTGATTGTACAGTATGTCTTGCTCACTACAGTGCTAATCAATGAAGCTCCTAGTAAAGCTGAATCACAGTTTGAGAAGCATTACAACAAGATACACATTTTGACGCATGTTGCTTTCAGCCCTTTTTATATGTATCTGTTGCAAAGTGGATCCTGACAACATCTGGCTACATAATAAACATTATGTGGCTTGTAAACCGGACGGCCGTCACAACCGAGATCCTTTATTGGTGAGCAGGTTCGATATACCTTATTTAGGGTTTCATCTAGAAAAGAACAAAGGAGACAGAGTGGGTTATTCCATATCATCCTCAAGATAAATTAACATGAAATGTTCAAAATGTACTGAAGTGTACATTCATAATCTGCATATCATTCCTTGACAGACTGATATCCCCATTTTACAGGCCTGAAATATAAAACCAGCTCTGGGGGCATTAAAAATAAGGACTGTGTGGCCTAAACCCACCACATTTCTTATGGACGCAATGCTATATGTGTAGAGTGGATCCAGCCTAGTGTCACCAATGATGCTGTATCCCTTCTACTTTCTATGTCCCTCCTTGACGTTTACCACATGATTCAGAGGCTGGCCTAATAATACTCAAGTTCTATACCCAAACTGTGAGTCAAGGGTCCAAAAATTTGCACTTCCCAATGACTATAACCAGAAACCAGAAAAAGTCCAAACTACTTCTGCCATTGAGCCAAACTGGGTATAGTGTATAGTTATGATACACCATAGACATAAGTTTTGATTCTGTTGTGTTTCTACTAATTCTGCTGGTCTTCCGATCCAATCTGTTCATTTGTATTTGGTTGCAAGGCTCCATTTTTTTCCTTCCTTCATAGACCTACAATATAATCAATAGCAGAAGTGTCTATTGATGCACTTTTAACTAACAATTAGATTGAAAGCCTGGTGTGTATTGAGGCACTATTGCAAGTAGCCCAAGGAGCGCTCTTGCAATAGGAAAATGGCGGCTTCCTGCCATCCTAATTTTTGCGCCAACGTGGTGCAAAAAAACCCTGCAAAAGGGCTCACTAGTTATGCTAAACCAAGCCCTATCATTGGTTACAGTTTTGGATCCTTCTCTCCTTTGGTTACCTTCATATATCCCCTGCACTGATTGGTTAGTTACGTTGTCCGGCGGGTCGCTACCTTGTATCCAATAGCCACCGCCGGGGAGACACTATATAAGCCCCACGGATAAACAAGGGTGGGGTCGGACCGAATCTATACTTCCTACACCACACAGGTAGCCTGGGTAGTGCTAAGCCTGGGTCCCTCCATTATGCTACAATTCTCAGTAGCTAGTTTATTGCCCATTGCTGGGTAAGAATCCGGAGGGACTGACTCTGTTAGGATTGTATAGCCATCTCGGGATCTGGAACAGCTTGTAAACTAATCTCTACTGACTGTTATAATAAAGCCTGTAGCTGTTTGTTCATCATTGTCTTGGACTCGTGCTTATAAGGGCCGGATCTAACAAAGCCCCTATGGTGCAGTGATAAAGCTGCAACACTGATCCCAAAATGTCTGCTAACAATACAAATTCAATCCCATTGAGCACATGGTTAACCCATCTTTCCATCTTTCCAAGATCAGTAAAATAATCCAGTGGGTGGTGTTTGGGGGGGGGGGAGAGTGTGTGTGAGGAGGGGAGGGGTATATTAATTACTTTGTGAACTGCCAAGAGAGTACTCTGAAGTGGTATATAAATGTTATTGCCATTGCTAATGGCATTGCTCTTCAACAGGGCAGTTTGTGTATGTCACAGATTTTGTCTAAGTACAATACTGGCATGGTTTGCAATGCCCATTCGAAAACCACCTTGTCTGATGTGACTTAAAGAAGTGGATACTTGTGTGTTCCCTATGGCAAAGCGGGTGCAAGCATAGGCTTCTGAGCTACTGTATATGTCTTCATGCTGCAACTCTGAGGTGAAAGTTGTATACATGATATTATAGAATATGATGACAGCTCAGTTCAGCAGTTAAAAATAGTAGAATTATCCTACCTTTATAGATACTCATGGAAGTGCACGTGTGTTCTTCAGGTCTTGTGGTTATTTCACACATGATTTCAGTGTCTGGATCACAGAACTCAGCAGGGGAGCCTGGTTCCTTGACAATACAATCTATACATTTGAGTGGGTCTGAAGAGAATTTCCATTATGAGAATCAGCATTTTGCTAAAGACCTAGGACAGGCTCTGTGTCCTCTATGCAAAGTTCACAGCAGATACCTACTCTCTACCATATAGACCTTGTTCTAGGTCAGTGTTTTCCCGACCTTTTGGTTTTGGGAGTTGAATTCTCAGCAGCCTAAATCAATTCCCCAAAGCACAGATCAGCCAATGTGCTGACTTAGGCTTCTGGGAATTGAAATATCCTGGAATGTCCTGAGCCCCATGTTGGGAAATACATAACTTTGTCCAAAATCCAAAGTTCCCCAAGAAAAATTGTGTCCCTGCGTATAAATCTTAAATGAATGACAAAAACAATATCAGGAAGTATGTGTACTTATATCAGTAACTGACTGAGCAACTATAAGTAACTGTGAGTAACTATGTATAATGAATTACTTCATAGTTAGACTTTATAACATTACTGGCAGAAATACTGTACTCAAATGCTGTTTACCTTCCCCTCCGAAGTGGTACCTATTTATCTACTGGCAATTTTTTGCTTGATCTACTTGCAATTTCTTGCTCAATCTGTCCTACAGTACTCATGTCTCAAACTGCTGACCTGCCAACCTTCCAGGCATCATGTTCAACATCTTAACCACTAGGCCATCAGAGTCCCTTGAACAATATAAATGTAACCTTAAATACTCAGTAAAGAAAATACTTTATAAAGTAATTACTATCCTCATGTAATGTAACTGAATAACAATACTTCTATGTGATGGCAATTGAAGAGCTTAACACATTTATAACTGAATAGAAACGAATAAATATAACACTAGCAGGATGTAGGGAAAGCTTATTTTAAGATTAATCTCTTGTTTTTTCAGAAGTGGATGTAATCAGGTGAAACCACCAGTTAAAAAAATAATTATTAATTAATGGATGAGAAAGGTTGCCATGACACACTGAAACAAGCCAAACATTCACCATGGTGAGCGGGCAGTGATATAAGTCTAAATAAATAAATTCTTATTACATATGTCACCTTTGGAGGATGGGTTATGTTTATATCATATTTCTTTATTTATTATTACTTGATGTTGGAAAATGCCCAGAGAGAGAGAGAGAGAGAGAGAGATACTGGAGATACTGCAGACAGACAGACAGACAGATAGATTAGATAGATAGATAGATAGATATGTTACCCAAAATTCTGGGGTTATTGGATCTTTAGGATGTCCCCTGGGGTGGGGACCTGTGATACGTATAAACATATAGGTTGCAGTATCCCCTGGGGAGGGCAAATGATCTTCAAACCAGAGCAAAGGTGACACCTATGAAGGAGGAAGCATGCTTTTACCCATCAGGGGGACTGCAGTGGCTCAAGTGGCTAAAATGCCTACTAGGAGGTGGCAGGTCAGCAGTTCGATTCCCAAGTCCTGCAGAATGGAATGAGCTCCCGTCTTTGTCCCAGCTGCTGCCAACCTAGCAGTTTGAAAGCAAGAAATTGCAAGTAGATAAATAGGGACCACTTTGGTGGGAAGGTAACAGCGTTATGTGCGCTCAGGTGTCTAGTCATGCCTGCCACATGACCACGAAAATGTCTGCAGAGCAGACAGTGCTAGCTCTTCGGCTTTGAAACAGAGATGAGCACTGAGCCCTAGAGTTGGATACGACTGGCTTTTGAGCAAGGGAAACCTTTACCTTTACTAAAATACATCAGAAGAGAACATTCCAGTAGAAGTTGCATTTATTTAAAATCACAATCTAGCTGGCAGGGGACAGGATGGAAACTTATGAAAAGAAAATGAAAAGGGGAAGGTTCCAGAGAGCAAGGGAATTAAAAATTCAGAATAGAGAGAAAACTAAGACAACCAGCGAAAACAGAGAAACATACCATGGCATATTTGAACAGTATAAAATACTGTAAACATGGTTCCTGTGGACCAAACACGTCAGGCCTGAACATGTGCCCAGAGACAAGACTCGGGGTCTGCTAGTTAAAATCAGCAGTAGCCCAGAATATCTGAAGATGGTTTCTTTTATACCTGAAGACAAACGGATTTCCTGGATTTTCATCGTTGGCCCACATGTGGTCACATGGGAAAAGGTCATTAGACACCTCACCCTCTATAAGCAGAGAGCCACATGCCAAATCTTATGTAGCAAATGGCCCTTCAACCCTATAGGGGTCCAGGCTGAGAGTTACCCGAGGGGAACAGCATGTACACAATGATCTATGGTGCAGCCATAAATCTAAGATAATAAAACTGCCAAAATGCTCCATAGCCAGCCTACCAACCTGGCTTTTCCTCTGAAGTGAGAATACCCATCCTCAATGGCCTTTCACCAAAAGCAGCATTGAGTTGTACATGTATTTGAATCCACAATTAGCTTCACAATTATCTCTACTGAAATGTCTTTAACTAGATGGAGGCATTGGGTCCCTTTGCATATGAATGAGTTAATTGATTAGTGGCAACAATAGGGGAGTTGGCTTTTAATCCTCTGTAGACTCAAAGCCAGACTTTCCTGCTATCTGGCAGGCAGAGTCAGCCAAATGCTTTAGACAAATATTTTACTCTGCTCATGAAAATATAAATATTAAAAATAGACCATCAGAAATTAGGATAGATAGATAGATAGATAGATAGATAGATAGATAGATAGATAGATAGATAGATAGATACAGTAGATAGAAATATTAAATCATTATATCTGTAGCAAATATTTAGATCTCAGTACAACTATTGCTTACTTTTCTAAGATCCCATGGGAGGGGGACTCTTAAAATTTGCCTTAGGCATGTTATCATTATACCCATTTTTCTAAGGGTCAGGGCCAACATTTCACAGAAAATCTTCTAATGCAATCAATCATGAATGTGAGTGTTGTGTCCAAAGCCTAATTCCTTTTCAAAAGTAAAACTGCACCGAAAATAAAGCACAGAAGCACACCCTTGCAAAAGGCACGAAATTCAAATGCATGTCAGCGCAGTAAATGTTGAACTTTGTTTGTCCTCCAGAAACCCGCCTAAATGTATCTTGTTTTGTAATGGTCAAATCACTGTATATATAGAGGCCACCCCTGTACATAGTCCCCAGTCCGAAGAATGAGCTGAATAAAGAATCACTGAGTTTAACCCAATCCTGCTGGTTAGAATACTTCTTGTTCCAGACTCAACACTGGTGACGAGGATGGGATGGCACCTGCAGCCGCATTCTCCATCGGGCCGTTCAACGTCTCCAACCCAGAGAAATGGCCCATGTACAAGATCCAGTTTGAAAACTTCGTAGTCGTGGAGAAGATCGAGGGGGATGAACGACAGAAGGCATTGTTCCTGGCCTGTTGTGGGTTGCCCACGCTGGAGTTGATCATGCACCTGCTGCTGCCACAGGCCCTGAAGGACATCCCGCTGACAGACATCCTAGCCATCCTCTGAGACCATTTCAGGCCCAAAGTCTCCATTTTCCTGACAAGACTGGCATTTTACCGACGAGACCAGAAGGTGGGAGAATCAGTCATCAAGTATGCTGTGGCCCTCCACCACGCTGCCATGCCATGCCATGGCACAACTTGGGCGAGGCTCTCCAGGACCCACTTCTCCTGGGCCTAAGAGATGGGGCAGCTCAGCATAGAATTTCACCTCAGCATCCGCAGCTTTTGATGCCAGGGCCTCTTTTAGTATAGCCACAGAGGCATAGAGCGCAAAAAGAGAACAAAATCAAAGAAATAAAGGGTTAATTATAGCAAATAACCATCATATGTTGTCCAGTTATCAAGTGAATTTCATGTATACAGTAATACCTCATACAAAGTCCGCTTCATACAACATCGAATTCATACAACATCGCCTAATTTCTTGAAAAAAGTTACCTCATACAAAGTCGCTTGACTTTGTATGAGGCATTCAGTTTTTCCCAGGTTGCATTATGCCTGGGCAGTATAAAAGGCAGGACACATGCGTGCATTGCTCTTGTGGGTTTCGCATGAGGCAAAGAGTGTTTAGGAGTGGTTTTGAGCGTGATTTTGGATTTCTTTGAATTTTTCATCAGAATTTTTAGAAGCATTCCTGGGATTTTTGCAGCATTCTTCAGGTTCTTGGACAACCAGGGTTGTTTGACATGTTTTTGTAATGTTTTTAGCCTTTAGACAATGATTTCTTAAAGTTCTGTCAGTTTCCTGTCTGTTTCCTTGACTTTGCCCTGAAGTCTGTGCTGTTACAGTACAATGTATCTCTATGGAAATGACATTGTACAAGGCATCGCAGCAAGGATTTGGACGTTGTATGAGGCATCGCGGCTAGGATTTTGCTTGCCTCATACAAAGTCCAAATCCGTATAAAGTCCAAACTTGTGGAACCAAGTTTGGACATTGTATGAGGTATCACTGTATATTGTAAATAGTTTGTAAATAAGGTGTATGATTCGGATCTCAACATGAGCAATTGTGGTTGTTTTTGTAATTGCAGAACATATTGCTTTCTGATGAAGAATATTGAAAAAGTTCTAAACTGGTGAACTTTTAAAACAATAAAACAATATTACGAAGAACAAAACAAATAAAACAACACTAAGAAACATAAATGAAACAATAGTCTTTATTCAAACTCAGAGCAAGACCTTCCTTCAGCAACAGCCACAAGTGGTTTTCAGCTCTAAAAGAGGCCCTTGCTGGGGTGAAATTCTTCCAATACAGGCTGGCTGCACCTGCCCACAAAGAATCAACCATCATAAAGCAATGCTGTTCCAGTTCGTCATCCTCAGATGACAACGAGGAGGGGGACGGCAAAGGCAAAGTTCGTCAGAAGCCTGCTAAGACTTCCAAGGGTGTCATCGCTCTGTGTCAAGGCTGCGGGAGAAGACATCTATGTGCCCAATGCTTTTTCAAGACTGCTGAGTGCCACAAGTGCATTAGGAAGGGGCACATTGCAAAAATGTGCCATCAATGGTCCGAGGGTCATCCCGGTGACAAGGGTCATCATTGGTGGGGGCACACAATTTCCAAAGTCTGCACAATGCGGAGAGCATCTACCAGTGTCTGGGTAGTGTCTGAAAGGTTCTTCATCAACATCTGCCTACAAGGATGCCCCATCAAGATGTAAATAGACTCGGGTACATCGTACTCTATTATTTCACTTAAAGAATTCCTGCCTGTCTGAAGTTGTGGGCTCTCCAGGTCCTGTTGAGCGATGTGCAAGGCCGGCACATTCCTGTCCTAGGGATCGGCACATTTGATGTGCACTTCAAAGGCATTTCAGTGAAACTCCCTCTGGTCATGGTGAAAGCCGGTAGGAATAATCTCTTGGGGGTACAGTGGTTCGGGCTGCTGGGAATTGCATTTTCTGGGATTAATGGGGTTCAGGCTGACCCCATTCAAGCTGCATGTGAATGCTACACTGATGTTTTTTGTGTGGGACTGGGTATGTTCAAAGGGCCCCCTGTTAACTTCGAGCTGGATCTGACCGTCCAGCCATTTCGCATGAAGCCTCAAAGGGTGCCCTTTGTCAATAATATATACATAGTGAGGCAAAGTGCAGAGATAATGTCAAGGACAGGCTGAGGTCAGTTAACAAGGAACAGGTGCAAGCAATCACAATGGCTCAGCTCTGCTGTGATTGATAGTTAATAAGATACATTGTAACCTTAAGTGTTTTTGCAGGCTGTAGATATAGAGTGAGGTAAGGTAGCTTCCAAAGAAGGCATCTCAAAGAAGCATAGACTGCACAGAAGTAAGCAAAGTGCAGAACAGAACAAAGCAGAGCAGAACTGAACAGTGCTGGATGCAATGCTAATTTACTTTGTCTGTAAATGTTGTTAATATACCAGTTTGATTTAAACTAAATCTGGTGTATAGTCTTCTTTCTTGGACCTATTGCAACTCAGACTGCTACACCACTCACTCAAAAATTTTGCACTCAAAGACCGCATTGATGTGGAACTTGACAAGCTGGTTGCTCAGGGCATTCTAGAGCCCGTGGACTCCACTCCATGGGAGACCCCTATTGTTACCACAATCAAGGTTAATGGGGACATCTGCATCTGTGCAGACTATGTGCACAATTAATAAAGCTATCTGAACCAATTCTTATCCTGTTCCAGTGGTCAGCCACCTGCTAGCCACCCTCCATGGTGGGAAGTGTTTTGCCAAGCTAGACTTAGGCAAATCAACAATTGCTGGTTACCCCTGAGTCTGCACTGTGTTAAACCATCACCACCCATAGGGTGGTGTACCCACCAGGAGGGCAGGATATAAATGCACAAAATAAAATAAATAAAAATAATTCTGTGTAAAACATTTTCAATTTGGTGTCAATGCCATGCCTGGCATTTTCCAGGCCCTAGTTGAAAGGTTGTTGAAAGGTGCTACCTTATTTAGATGATGTATTTATTGCCGGGGAGGAGAGGATGGACCTTGCGTCAAAACTAAGTATGGTGTTAGAGCGATTTCAAACTGCAGGGCTACGTGTAAAGAAAGAAAAATGTTGTTTTTTTGCATGGGAGGTTGAGTTCTTGGGTTTCAAAATCACCCCTGAAGGCATCAAACCCTCTGACAACAAGGTAAAAGCTGTATGGGACACTCCCTGTCTGACTTCAAAAATAGAACTTCAGGCCTTTTTTAGGGCTACTGAACTTCTATCATTCATTTCTACCTTGTAAGGCCACCATAGCCAAGCCACTGCACCAGTTACTAAAGAAACAAAAAGTGTGGCGGTGGGGTCCTAACCAGGACAAAGCGTTCTGTGAGTTCAAGAAACTCTTAACGTTGGATGCTGTCGTTACTCATTTTGACCCCCCAGAAGCCCCTCATTCTAGTGTGTGATGCCTTGCCTGTGGGAGTAGGGGCTGTGCTCTGCCACGACCTGGGGGGAGAGAAAGAAGTGCCTGTCACTTATTATTCCAGGTCTTTGATTGCAGCTGAGAAAAATTATGCTCAGATCGATAGAGAGGCACTGGCAATAATCGTTGGTACTATGAAATTCCACAATTTCATCTACAGGAGGGCTTTCACAATCATCACCAATCACAAGCCATTGCTAGGCATTTTCGTGCCACACAAACCTACTCCACAAATCCTGTCACCGCACATGCTGCACTGAGCGATGATCCTACAGGCATACCAGTTTAACCTACAGCATCGCCCAGGTGCCTGTATTAGTAATGCAGATGCACTGTCCAGGTCCCCAGTAGCGACTGTGGGCAAGATTGAAATAGACCATCAGGGCCTCATGTTAGAGGTATTAGACTCCCCGCCAGTGTCCGCTGCAGACATCATGGCTGAAACAAGGAAGGATCCCTCCTGTCAAAAGTTTCAATGTTGGTTCAGAAAGGGTGGCCATCACCACCAGTCTCTGAAGAGTTCAAGGTGTTTTACAGCAAACGTAATGAACTATCCCTAGAGTGAGGTTGCTTGGTATGGGGACACAGAGTGGTCATTACGTCGGTGCTATGGAACAAGGTTCTTCGTACACTACATGTTAGCCACCCGGGGATTGTCCAGTCAAAGGCGCTAGCACATAGTTACTTCTGGTGGCCCAGATTAGACCTCGACATTGAGGCATGGGTTGGGCATTGTAGGGAATGTCAGGCCTCCCAGCCAGAGGAGACACATCTTCCCAGCAGAGAATGGGACACTGCCAGAGGTCCCTGGTCACAAGTCCACATCAACTTCGCAGGCCTCTTCAGGGGAGCCACATTTCTGCTCATTGTAGATTATATTCCAAATTGTTGGAAGTAATCCCCATGTCCAGGACTTCCTCTGCAGTAACAATTCACAAGCAAGTATTTTGTACTTTTGGTTTGCAAGACATCATTGCATCCAACAATGCATTGACCTTCATATCAACAGAGTTTCAAGATTTTCTTTGCCATAATGGTATCAGGTATATCACTGCCACGCCTTTCCACCCCACGACAAATGGACAGATTGAGAGACAGGTCTGAACTGTCAAAGAAGCACTTAAGCACATTGGGGGCTGGAGACCTCGAATTACAGCTATGCCAGTTCTTGCTGTCCTATAGAATTACACCCCCCCCCCCCCGGCATCAGGGCTTTTGCCAGCCAATCTCTTAATGAAGAGAAAATTGTCCATGGTCTTGGACTGCTTAGATCCCCGCAGTCTAGAGGATAGGGGTCTCAACATTGATATTGCAAATTCAAAGGGTTTTGCAGTTGGGCAACTGGTCCATTGTTGGAATTACGTGCCCAAATCCCCTTGGTTGGGAGGTGAGGTCTTAGAGCAAACAGGTCCAGTGTCATACAGGGTCCGATTGGATGATAGCACAGTGTGGAGAAGGCATGCTGACCCAATTTGGCCACAAGTGCTTGGTCAGAACATTTGTCCAGAAAGAGAGTCACAAAGAGACGCTAATGTAAGTAATGAGAGGGATTTTGAGTTGGAGCTATTTAGCGAGCCATTTCCCTTAACATCATTACCACCCTCACCCGGGACTCCACCGGAGATACCCGAAGCAGGAGCAGCAACTGAGGCTGCACCCAGTTCACTGCCCACTCAAGAACCAGTCAGGGTTCCCTCAGATCCGGTACCAAGACCTGAAGTCCTCAGGTGCCCCAAACGGACTTGCGGTCCGCCCAAACATTGGGGAGATTATGTTCCCCCTAAGGGGGGGAGGGATGTTGTGTCCAAAGCCCAATTCCTTTTCAAAAGTAAAACCGCACCAAAAATAAAGCACAGAAGCACACCCTTGCAAAAGGCGCGAGATTCAAATACATGTCACTGAGTTTAACCCGATCCTGCTGGTTAGAATACTTCTGAGTAAAGCTTTGTGGGGGTTGGGGGTGGAAATAAAATGATTCTAAGTAAGTCAGTGGTGGAAATGGGCCCAGCAAAGCAGTCTTGGCAAAACCTGATTTAGCACCTAATCCGACAGCCAAAAGGGGCAATATTTTTGCTTCTTATAATCCATCAAAATTTCCCAAGCAATTGAAGAAGTTACAAGCATTCCTGCTAAGGCTCAAATTTCATATGGCGTTCTCTATGTCAAACACAACATATGAGAAGGTTTTCCACACCATGCACTGCTACTAGGGTTCATAGAGAGTTAACCACCAGTTTATGGAAGATTTGTTGTCCTGCATTCTGCAACAAAGTTGCAGCTGTTAGTCTTAAAAGTGAGTTCCCAAAGATATGCTGCAAATGCAGTTTCAGCGCATGTAGGTTTCAAATGCCAACAATGTCCTGAGAATACTTATTTTTAAAATTAAATAAAAAGGATCTATTCCTGCAAGATTTTCAGCCCTTTCATGAGAGCAAAAGGACCAGTGTTTACCAATGGTTTAGGGAGTAGGTATTGGGAGGTTGGGCAAGCGTTTATTTTGCATTTGTAAAAATAATTCCCATTTTCATAAAGTAAAACCTTCTACGTTGCATTACAAATGGTAATTTTTATTTAAAAAGCAAAACTGGCAGTTAGTTAGTTGGTTGGTTGGTTGGTTGGTTGAATAAAAATATTTTGAGCAATAGGGCTTTTATAACTATTTCACAAAAAGGTTCCAAACTACGTAATATGCATCCAGATTTCATAACCACGTCCAGCAGTGAAGTTTTCTATTAACATTCTTACTTTTTGTGAACAAAGTAACTGTAGCAAATCAACTACACCTACCACCTTTCTCCCTGTTTCCTTCTATCTCTTCTGGCCCTCCTGACATATCAGTTTTGCACTGTCATGCTGAGCCCATATGTCCTGGTACCAACTAAAACAGGTGGAGTTGGGTGCCTGGACTATAAAACAACATCACCCAGATAAAATGGACTTTCTCTTCTCCTTAGTCCTGCTTGCTCTGAGTTTGGTTTGGCAAAGCATAGTAACTCTCTGATCCTCAGGCTGACACCCATGGCAGTCCAGTACATCTATCATTGTTACAAATTCTTTCTTCCATTCTATGGAACTCACCTCCAGCTGTGAGATGAAAGATGACACAGACCAAAAAGAGCAGGATGTGACCTAGGAAAGTCATCTTGTATTCGGAAAGAGTCTGTATGACACAACAGCACTCTAAGTCATCCAGGATGTCCCCAGCATCTTCCAGGAGTCTTTTTATCCCTTTTTATGGCTCATGCATGCATAGGCATGATAGAGGACATCCTGTTCCCATAGGGCAAACAAAGTAAAAGGCCACTGGACATGGAAATCATAACCTGACCATGCATGGACAAAATATGTTCTAAGATTATCTGAAAGTGATGAGATAGGAGGGAGAGTTCCATAGGTCTCAGGAGATAGAATTACAAAACAACACTTTATGAAGATATTTAAAGAGTAACTATTGTATCATTTCCACCCATATTAACACAGTTATACATAATTAAGGTAAAACAAAAGTTTAAAAACCATACAATGTTTCTGCTCTCTATTCTTTTCATGGGATGCATTTAACATACAACAACCCATTGAATCAGTGATTTCCAAAAGTCTTCTTGCATATTTTATCCAGCTCACCAGGGTATCTGTCCAACCACTTGTGCACAAGAAGTGAAATGAAGCACATGGCTAGGCCAATGGCACAAAGGACAGCCCTCTGATGCTGGAGGGGACAATGCACAATTACACTTGCATGTGTTGTTTTCCTTCATATTGCAGGTTGGGACTGCAGTTGCTCAAGTGGTTAAGATGCTGAACTGCTGACTGGAAGGTCGGAGTTCAATTCCCAGGTACTGCATGATGGACTGAGTTCCTGTCTTTGTCCCAGCTCCTGCCAACCTAGCAGTTCAAAAGCAAGAAACTGCCAGTAGATAAATAGGGACCACTTTGGTGGGAAGGTAAACAGCATTCCATGCACTCCGGTGTTGAGGCATTCCTGCCACATGTCCACGGAAATGTCTGCAGACGCAGACAGCACTGACTCTATGGCTATAAACAGAGATGAGCACTGAACCCAAGAGTCAGATATGACTGTCTTTTGAGCAAGGGCCACCTTTGTCTTTACCTTTACCTAAAAAGCCACAGTGTTACTTTTCTGTTAGGCTGGCCAATTTTGTATACCTGATGTGTATAAATTGATGGAGGAAAAGGGGGGAAATCCGTTCGTGGCCCAGAGGCAAAATATATGCTGTATAATAGTATAATAGTATAATAAATTGAATTCCAAAGTCTAACCCCTCGTCACTCCTGGAAGCAGAAGTAAAATGTGCCCCTCTGGCTGGATGAATTGCAGTAAACCCATTCATGTGGATTCATGGGGTGCTTCGGCTTCAGGGAATTGAAGTCCAAGAACATCTGGAGTGCCAAGGTTCGCCATCATGGTTCTAGGTACTTTTGTGTGTGTGTGTGTGTGTGTGTGTGTGTGTGTGTGTGTGTGTGTGTGTGTGTGTGTGTGTGTGTGTGTGTGTGTGTACCACACCTGAAAGTACCATGTGGTGGAGAAAGGGCAAAATGGCTGTCCAGCCCTCGAAGCTGTCTGAGGAAGCGTGACCCAGCCCCTGGCTTTAAAAGGTTGAGAACTCCTGGCTTAGTGAGTGGCAGTGAACATCACAAAGTTCTCTTTTTCCATTGATTTTTAACTACATAAGTTAATTTGAATAAATGCAAGCATTATTAGTACAAGGTGACAAAGTATAAATCTTAAATGAATGACAAAAACAATAACAGGAAGTCCTTGTGACTTATAGAAGTAATTGACTAAGCAAGTATGAGTAACTATGTATAATGAATTACTTCAGAGTTAGACTTTATAACATAACAGACAAAAATACTCAAAAGTGCTTATTGCACATTAATGAACAATGCAAACATAACCTTACATACTCTGGAAAGAAAATGTCACTTATAAAGCAATTGCTATCTTCATGCAATGTAACTGAGTAGCTTAATACTTCAATATGATGGTAATGTAGTAGCATAACACATCATTAACTGAATAGGTAAAGGTTACCTTTGCTCAAAAGCCAGTCATATCTGACTCTAGGATTCAGTGCTCATCTCTGTTTATAGCCAAACAGCCAGCACTGTCTGCATTTGCAGATATTTCCGTGGACATATGGCAGGTATGCCTAGACACCGAAGTGAATGGAACACTGTTTACTTTCTCACTGAACTGGTACCTATTTATCTGTGGATTGCCCACATAGTGGGAAATATTTAAAATTAATCATTCCCGTCCAGAAAGGTCCATTCACCTGCCTCAGCCAAGGAATGAGTCAGGGCAAAGACTTCCAAGCGTGGAAGCATGAGTCTCTCTGGAGGGGTAGATAAGAATTGGAATACACATTCTTTGGCTGCTCCCTGACTGACTTGGCATATCATGGTCTTGGCATAAACAATGGTCACACGATGCTTTCCTGAGTTAAGGTAGACAATAGCCACAAGAAGGTTAGTTAAAGGTAAAGGTAAAGGTTTCCCTTGCTCGAAAGCCAGTCGTATCCGACTCTAGGGTGCAGTGCTCATCTCTGTTTCTAAGCCGAAGAGCCAGCGCTGTCTGCTTCTGCAGACGTTTCCGTGGTCATGTGGCAGGCATGACTAGACACCAGAGCGCACGGAACGCTGTTACCTTCCCACCGAAGTGGTCCCTATTTATTTACTTGCAATTTCTTGCTTTCGAACTGCTAGGTTGGCAGGAGCTGGGTCCAGGTGCCCAGAGTTAGGTGAGATGAGGAAGAGGAGATGGGCAAGGCATAGCAGTTCTACTACCGGTTCTGCCAAACCGGGCTGAACCAGATGAATCCCCCAATTAAAATTCTGATTAATAGTGAGCCAGGTTATCTCCAAATAAGCCAGCTGGGGGTAAGGTTTTATCCCATCACCACTTCCCCACGCCTGCTTTGCCAGGCAGGTTTTAAGCTGTTTCCTAAAGAGCAGCAACTCTGTCTGGAGATGCAACTCAGTTGGCAGGAGGAGCCACAGGGCCGGAGCAGATGCTGAAAAGGCCCTTCTTCTAATGCTATAGAGAGGATGGTATTTTTAAAGTGCCTGTCCAGTCCACTCTATTTGGATGGACAGATGACCTAGGGGTGACACAGTCTCTTAAGTATCCTGGACCACTACCATGTAGGTTTAAAGGTCATCACCAGAACCTTAAATTGCACCTGAAGGCACACTGGCAACTGATGCAGTTCCGTAGTAGCAGTGAGGCATGGGCATAATGTCCACAGCCCATCACTACACGGCGGCTGCATTCTGAACCAGCTGCAGCCTCCGAATTGTCTTCAAGGGCAGCCCAATGTAGAGCACATTACAATTGTCCAATCTGGAGGTGACGAGAGCATGTGTGACCATAAGCAAGGAGTCCCGATCCAGGAGCTGGCGTAATTGGCAGATGACATGAAGTTGTGCAAAAGCCCTCCTGGCCACAACTGCTACCTGCTCATCGAGCAGGAGTCTTGAGTCAAGGAGGACCCCCAAATTATGCACCGGGTCTGTCAGAGGCAATGGGGCCGCATCCAGTACCAAAGATGGTAACTCCCAGGATAACGCGGTCTTGTGTGTGTGTGTGTGTGTGTGTGTGTGTGTGTGTATTTTTACTCTCTTATATGCTTGCACAAAGAGTGCTACCATTTCAATAAATAAATACATAAATGTGCTGGGAATCTTGAAGTTGCTCTCAGTCTTTTCTACAGATGTTTGTTGCAAAATGAACTCCATATCAACACAACAGTCAAATGCAATAAATAAATACATAAATACATGTGTTACTTTGAGATGTGTTACAGTAACATTACACAACACTGGTAGAGCCTGCTAGAACAAGAACCTTGCATATCCCTCAAAACCCAAAGGGGGTTAAAAGAGGAAGTAAAGGGAAGAGAAGAAGAAGTCAGTGAGATACATGTCTTAATGTGCTGGGAATCTTGAAGTTGCTCTCAGTCTTTTCTACAGATGTTTGTTGCACAACAGTCAAATGCAAAAGTTATGCCTAGTTTCTCAGAATGTGTGGTTGAACTGCAAGGGGCAATGAACCTTTCCATGCAGTCTTGATATATAAGGTGTAGATAACTGCAGTGGCTCAAGTGGTTAAGACACTGAACTCATGTCTAGAAGTTCGGAGTTCGATTCCTGGGTACTGCATGACAGAGTGAGCTCCTGCCGTCTGCCCCAGCTTCTGCCAACCTAGCAGGTCGAAAGCAAGAAATTGCAAGTAGATAAATAGGGGCCACTTGGGTGGGAAGGTAAATAGCATTCCTTGTTGAGTCATGCCTGCCACATGTCCATGGAAATGTCTGCAGAGGCAAATAGTGCTGCCTCTTTAGCTATAAACAGAGATGAGCACTGAACCCTAGAGTTGGCTATGACTGGCTTTCGACCATAGATTGACCTGAGCATAAGCTAAGGGTGTGAAATGCAGCAGCTGCTAGTGAGTTTCAAAAATCAAAATACATGAAACTACGGTAAAATTAATTAAATTGTTGGTGCATCTCAATCCAGCATGGTCTTGGGACACTCTTGGCTATTGACCCATGTATAAGCCCTGTCCCCTTTTCCCCTTTTGGGGGCTCATTTTTGGGGCTAAAAACTCGGCTTATACTCGAGTATATATGGTAGTTTGCCATGTGACCTACCTGATTTCACTTAGGCATATTGAATTTGCTAGTTGGATTTAAGCAATATTTTTTAAAAAATATATCATATTACCCTAATGGCAGAAAGTGAGGAAGACCTAAAGAACCTCTTGATTGGGCTGAAGGAGGAGAGTGCAAAAGCTGGTTTGAGACTCAATATCAAGAAAACCAAGGTAATGGCAACAGGCCCGATCAGTTCCTGGAAAATAGATGGGGAAGAAGTAGAAGCAGTGACAGATTTTACTTTCCTGGGATCAAAGATCACGGCAGATGGGGATTGCAGCCATGAAATAAAAAGGCGACTGATTCTTGGGAGACAAGCCATGAGAAACCTGGGGAACATAGTGAAAAGCAGAGACATCACATTGCAAACAAAAATTAGAATAGTCAAAGCAATGGTATTCCCAGTGGTAATGTACGGATGTGAGAGCTGGACAATTAGGAAAGCTGAATGCAGAAGAATAGATGCCTTTGAAATGTGGTGTTGGAGGAGAGTTTTGAGAGTACCCTGGACAGCGAGGAGAACAAATAGGTCAATCTTAGAAGAAATCAACACTGACTGCTCATTGGAAGGGCTAATAGTAAAGACGAAGCTAAAGTATTTTGGACATCAAATGAGAAGGGAGGATTCACTTGAGAAGGCCCTGATGTTGGGAAAGGTGGAGGGCAAAAGAAGAAGGGGGAGGCCAAAGATGAGATGGCTAGATGGTATTGTAGACACAATGGGCACAGAACTGGGAGTGCTGAGGGGGATGGTGGAGGACAGAGGTGCCTGGAGAACAATGGTCCATAGGGTCGCAAAGGGTCGGAACCGACTGTGCGACTGAACAACAACAACAACATCATATTAGGGCTTTGGTTTGTTCCTCAAACAGTTGGATTCTATACATGCCTGCTTACATGTTCCAGCAAGCTTTGCTCCCAGGCAAATGAGCATAGAATTGCAGAATAAAGCAAGCATATATAAAAATGCATAGTTATCTTGAGGTTATTAGGCCAATTTTTAATTTGAATTTAGACAACAAGTAAGCATGGTGTAGGGAGGAAAAAAACAGTTCTGTGCTTTTCACTGGTCTTTGTTCCAGCAATTAATCATGAAGATTGCTATCAGGTCTGTTCTGTTATCACCAGGCACCCTACAGAATGTCATACCCTCTTAAGAGCAACATTAAGACAGGCCAATGGGCCATGAAATCAAGAACTGGCCACTAATAGATAAAATATCTTGCAATATATTAAATCAATTGTCTTAAAACCATTCAATCTCCAAGCACACTTTTTCAGAGGTAACAAGGAACTGAGTTCAGAATAACCAGCGTTAATATGGGTAGGCAAACATATCTGTTGAACCTCATGTAACATTTACATTTTGCCATTTTTAGTAAATCTGGAGGGGAAAGGGGGGGGGAATTCATACACTCATCTGTTTACAGCCAAAGAGCCAGTGCCAGTGTTGAGCTGCTCCAGGTGCCCACAGGTGCCTGGGCACCGATGGCGGTAATTCCCCCAGGCCATGCCCGCTTGGTCAGCCACGCCCACCTCCCTACCTCAGGCCATGGCATAGGGAGGCCAAGTGGGCATGGCCCAGAATTAGCCACACCCACAGAGTTAGACACGCCCATGGTGGGGGTAGTAAAAAAAATTACATCGCATCACTGGCCAATGCTGTCTGCATCTGCAGACATTTCCATGGCCATACGACAAGCATGCCTCGACATTTGAGTGTGCAGAACACTGTTTACCTTCCCACAGAACCCCTCAGCCCTGGCACAACACACTGGTGCCCCTGGACATCTCAGGCAATACAGTATGTCTGCTCTGGATGTTGCCGACGTCGTCCTCCTCTGTGGTGCAGCTTGACAAGGCTGGAGCACCGAACAGATCTTGGTGATAGCTCATTGATCCCCTTTGGACCGGCACAGTGAATCTTGGCTGGAACTGCTCTCCTCCAACTTGGCCAGGTATCTGTCTTGGACATGGCGAACCCTCAGAACGGCATTGCCAATGTTGAGTCCGAGTATTAATTGCAATGTGACAGCAGATCGGGGGTTAACCAACAAGACCTTTAGTATAGCTCAGTTCGGAATACTTTGGATCAATATGGACTGGGGAAAACAGGATAGGGTAGCAACCTTTATACAGACAGAATGGCAGTTACAGTGATACATTTGCCCAGACTTAACGTGAAAAACCTGTGTAAACCCATCAGAGTACATTGAAAACATATGAACTAGGCCCCTTGCAGAAAGGGCGTACGATTACAGCAACAACTTAATGGTGAATGCAATTTAAGCAATATACGTTGATAAATGTTTGGACACAACAAACTTACAACGTGATAAGTTGTCATATAGTACTGAATGCTGTGTCACTTAAGAAGGACAATTCCTTGAAATGAACAAACTTATGTGATTTTTAAACATGGGCAATATCTGTTCCATACTAACTCCATGTGGATGGATGGATGGATGCACATTTACATGCACATGCCCCTTTTCCAAATTTTGTTAGACGTTCATTGTTTTCCTTTAAGAAATAAAGAACCTTGAATTAACAACCTTTTATATGAAATAATCACAAGTAAATATAAATATATATTAACATTCACCTCAGCAAGTCCCTAACCACAAAGAAAGAAGTATCTAAGGATGGTGAGTACTTTACCCTTGTTAAGACAAGAAGGTTTAGTTCATCAAATCTTACTTTATTCAGAATCATATGTAAAGGTAATTGTCTCTCTTGCTCAAAGGCCAGTCATGTCTGACTCTAGAGGTCTGTCTGCATTAGCAGATGTTTCCATACTCATGTAGTAAGCATGACTAGACAGTGGAGTGCACAGAATGCTGTTACATTCCCACCAAAGCAGTATCTATTTATCTACCTGCAATTTCTTGCTTTCCAACTACTTGGTTGGCAGAAGCTGGGACAGTGCCTAGAGCTCACTCTGTCATGCAGCACTCGTGTCTCAAACTACTGACCTGCCGACCTTTCAGTCATCAAGTTCAGCATCTTAACCACTGAGCCACCATAGTCCCTGTAGCCCTTAGTTAAGTCTAAATTCTGTGTCCATATCTTTTTTTTTTTGAGGATGAGGCGGGAGGGGTGGGCAAAGGCTTCTCCCACATCTTTTCTATGGAACTCACCTCCAGGAGTCAGGTAGAATATGGCATAGGTTGCTACAAACAGGATGCAAAAACACAGACAAAATCTTGGATCTTAGCTGTTGCCATAAAATCACAAAGTAAGGAATATTATAACTTCCTCCACCAGAATAAACTATCTGTTTTCTATTGTTCCTCAAATATCGTGAATACATAATGCAGATAGAGGACACCCTGTGGCTCATGAATCAAAAATGAGAGATACAAAAACCATATCTATACCTATAAATCCAAGTGTTAACTGTTGGAATTTGACAAAGGCTCCTGCACCTGTCCACATTATCCTGCACCGAGCCTCCTGCACTTGCCCGAACCCGGTACGGAGGTAACTGTCAGTTTCAGAAATGCGCCAGTTTGGCAAGAGAACCACCAACACAAGCAAAGGGAAACAACTTTAATTCCCAACGTTCTTTGTGCCACTCCGCGCCACAGCCAATCAGGCTGAGAGGCACGAGCAAAAAGAACGGTGGGAAACGCGGCACGGCCAATTGAAAACGAGCCACAGAAAAAAAACGCCGTATGAAAACAAACCACAAACGCAAAACTACATGTCCCAGCGTTGTGCGCGCCATGAGCATGCAGAATGCTGAGAAAGCCAGCGTGCAAAAAAATAAACTTTCAAAATGCAACGGGAGCGCAAGTCCTCAGCAGGCAGACTCAGCGCCTCACAGCCACGCAAAATAAAAAGCCACAAAACGCCACTGCGATACACCCGCCGTCCTTCTTTCCCAGAGCAATGGGGAGAAGAGGGACTTGCTACCCCACCGAAGACAAGTCGAGACCACCACCAGCCTCAAGAAAAGTTGTGCCGGGGTGAAAAAAAACCTCAAAAACAGGCAGCAGTTCATCAGGGGAAGCACCATCCCTGGCAGATGACTGGCTGATGCCTTTGTACTTCTGAATACAAAAGCAGCAGCCAGCAATCCTCAAAGAAGAGCCCCACCCCTTATGGATCACTGTCTGCTGATCTCCGATTAGGTAAGCCTGGAGAAAAAGGAGACAGAGAGGAGATAACCATCGTTAGGCAGAGAAAACTCTTCTCTGCCTCCTTCTTCTCCCCCAAACTACCTAACAAACCTTCCCGGGAGAAGAACAGGCTGACTGGCTCTTCCTTCTTTCCCCTATTGCTTCATCTAAACGAAAATTCAAAGCAGCAATGGGGAAAAGAGAAACTCACAGGCAGCCCATTCTTCAAGCTAAATTAACCACCAAAAACAAACACCACAATTATTTAAAAATAATAAAACAAAAATAAATAAATAATTTTTAAAAAATACATTAATAAACCAAAAAAACCACAAAATACACAAACAAAAACATCCACAATGGCACAAAACCACATACAAAACACCTAACTACAACATGGAAAAAAACCACAAATTACACAAACAACAACTAATTACACAAATAAACAACAATGAAATAACAAAAAAACACCAGAAACAAACAAACCAATTACACAAATCTAAACCCCAACCAAAACAAAAAAGATAAAAACAGAAACACCTCCCAGCCCACCACCACAAAAGCAAAAAAAGAAAAAAGAAAGAAAAACCCCAGAAGAAAGAAAACCAGACAACTCACTAGCATGTCCTCCCTCCATGATGACCGGAACAGAAATGAAGAAACAAAGAGACTACTTACTGGAAGAAGCCGCACCCAGAGGCCAGCAGAGAAAAAACAGTGAAACTAATACAGAACCACTAGCAACCCCACCTGCAGGGCAGAATAGTAAAAACAACTCAAAAAGACACAACAGCCCCACCTAGAGGCCACAAGAGTAAAAACAAGTCAAAAACCTAACAATAAATCACAAGTTTACACAAATCACAAACATATGTCAAAAAATATAATAAAAAGATTTATAACATCCTGTATTGAGTTTTAACTGAAATAAAAACCCAAAACATCTAAACACAGTTTAAAAGCATTGAATGCAAAAAACATGTACTTTCACATTTTAAAAAATATTACCTACAGTACGTCTATTTAAAAAAAAACACAAACTAAAACATTACTTGTTTAAATAAAACAATTTGAAAAAATATATCATCCTTTATTCTTTTTTTAATCCAAAAAAACCCCCAAAAAAGCTGACTACAGTTTATAACAGCCCGGCAACGCCAGGCAACCTCTGCTAGTAATACCTATAAGGAAAGAATATTGCAGAAAGAATCTTTAAGGAACTCAAGTGTACAAATATCTAAATATTTATTCCCTACTTCTCATCTGATAAATTTGCAGTAAAAGTTCCAGCTCTTGTAATGTGCCTTTTGTACTAAAAACAGGCATAGGATTTTAACTTGTGAAGCAGAGGAATCTGAGTCTTAAAACACACTAAATTAACTACCTGTGCACATAACAATGGACTATACTGTACTAGAAAATGATACACAATCAATATATTAGAATCCTTTTTTGTTGATTATATGCATCACTCCACTTTGCACTTACCAAATGTGTTGTAGTGAAAAGGTGGCACGTCAGCCCCTTTTGAGTAAAATGGAAGTCAAACAGGAGGGGAAAAATAATGAAGTTAAGTCTGCGGTGAATGAGTCTACCTGAAAAATACTATGATTGAAAAGTGCTGGTGAGACTATTTCTTTGGACCAAAAATTAGCCCTGTCAATCTTCAAAGCCCAGATTCCTTTCTCCCAATTTTGTAATCATGGTATTTTTGTAAATGTGATTTTATTTTGCAATATTTTGAATGTACCATATTTTTTTAAAGATTCAGCCACACTGGCTACACAGCCTTATTGGAGATGAACGGATGAAGAAGCCACCAAAAGGTGTCTAACATCTAGTCAAGTAGACAAAAGAAAAAGGGGGGGCTTTGAGAAATTTACTTCAGTGTGAAATTTTATGGATTGAAGTCCATTTCCTAAGACACTAGTGGCCAAATGCATGGCTAGTATGTTCATGCATATCCCTATGACCAGGTAAGGAAACAGACTCAAGAGGGAGACAGCAGATATTGGATACATAAATAAGTTAGCTGCACATTGGAAAATCAAGGCAGCTTAGTATATGATATATGTCAATAACTTGCCCTGGACAGTGAGGAGAACAAATCAGTCAATTCTGAATGAAATCAACCTTGACTGCTCATTGGAGGGAGAAATACTGAAGATGACGTTCAAGTACTTTGGTCACCAAATGAGAAGAGAGGACTCACTTGAGAAGGCCTTGATGCTGGGAAAGATAGAAGGCAAAAGGAAAAGGGGGCACCGGAGGATGAGGTGGCTAGATGGCATTATCAATGCAATCGGCATAGATCTGAGTGGGCTGAGAAGGATGGCGGAGGACAGAGGCATACATGTCAACCATCCCATTTTTCCCAGGGAAAACCCTTATTTCTACACCCCTCCCATTTTATTAATTTCCCACATTTTCCCGTTTTTTAAATATATATATATATATATATATATATATATATATATATATATATATATATATATATATATATATATATATATATATATATATATATATATATATATATATATATATATATATATATATATATATATATATATATATATATATATATATATATATATATATATATATATATATATATATATATATATATATATATATATATATCCCCTGACCGGAGCCCTCACAGGTGAAGCTGCAGTATTTTTTCCGGCCACCAGAGGTCGCTGTGTGGCAGGCTTTTCACTTGTGGAAGGGGAGAGAGTTGAGCCGGGGTGAAAAAAACCCCTCAAAAACAGGCAGCAGTTCATCAGGGGAAGCACCCTCCCTGACAGATGACTGGCTGATGCCTTTGTACTTCGGAATACAAAAGCAGCAGCCAGCAATCCGCAAGGAAGAGCCCCACCCCTTACGGATCGCTGCTTGCCGATCTCCGGTTAGGTAAGCCTGGAGGGGGGGGCGTTCTGAGTTTCTCTTTCATTTTCCTCTTGCCACATGTCCAATAAGGAGGCTGGTCAGAGCCACCATGCTGGGAGGGATGGGAGTCAGAGGTGAGCGATATTTCATTTATGCAGGGGCAAATCAGCTCTTGGTCTGGGGGCAGAGACTTCTCTCTCACTCTCATGCTTTATTGAGCTGTTTCTGCCCTGCCTTCTGTTTCTAGAGTTCTAGAGTTAACTTGGGAGGGGTGGGGTGGGGTGGGGGATGTGCTTGATCACTATATGAGAGAGAAAGAGGGGGGTTCCGTTTCTGTTCTAGAGTTAACTTGGGAGGGGTGGGGGATGTGCTTGATCACTACTAAAGGTAAAGGTTTCCCTTGCTCAAAAGCCAGTGTATCTAGAGTGCCAAGGTTCGCCATCACAGTCATAGATTCCTACAGCGGCCAATTTTTAGAGCAAGAAGCTGCTTTTTGTACGAGAGAGCAGATCCAAAATACACGGGCAGAATTATCAAAGCTCATAGATCCAGTGTGCTTGCATGGTTGTGTAAGGGGATCTGAGTTAGGTAAAAGTAAAGGGTCACCCTTGCTCAAAAGCCAATCGTATCCAACTCTAGGGTTCAGTGCTCATCTCTGTTTCAAAGCCGAAGAGCCAGCGTTGTCTGTATCTGCAGACATTTCCGTGGTCATGTGGCAGACATGACTAGACACCAGAGCGCACGGAACGCTGTTACCTTCCCACCAAAGTGGTCCCTATTTATCTACTTGCAAATTCTTGCTTTCGAACTGCTAGGATGGCAGGAGCTGGGACAAAGACAGGAACTTATTCCATCCTGCAGTACTCGGGAATCGAACTGCTGACCTTCTGCCTCCCAGTCAGCATCTTAGTCACTTAAGCCACTGAGTAAACAAGAAAGAAAACAAAACGAAAGTCCCCCAAGAAAATGGGGAAAGTGTTCTTTGGCTCACACAGCTTTGTGCCCATTGCATCTACAATACCATCTTTGGCCACCCCCTTCTTTTGTCCTCCTCCTTTCCCAGCATCAAGGCTTTCTCAAGTGAATCCTCTCTTTTCATTTGATGTCCAAAGTACTTTAATGTCATTTTTACTATTTGACCTTTAATGAGGGTTGGTCTGGGGCTTGATTTCTTCTAGGATCGACCTATTTCTAACACCACATTTCAAAGGCATCTATTTTTCTGCGCTCAGCTTTCCTAATGGTCCAGCTCGCATACCCATACATTACCACCAGGAATACCATTGCTTTGACTATGCAATTTTTTGTTTGCAAGGTGATGCCTCTACTTTTAACTATGTTCCCCAGGTTTCTCATAGCTTGTTTTCCAAGCATTAGTTGCCTTTTTATTTCATGGCTACAATCACCATATGCAGAGATCTTTGATCCTAAGAAAGTAAAATCTGCCAGTCGTATCCAACTCTAGGGTGCAGTGCTCATCTCCATTTACAGCCAAAGAGCCAGTGCTGTCTGTGTTTGCAGACATTTTCATGGCCATGTGGCAAGCATGACTAGAGCCCAGCAAGTCACATGGCTATATTTGGCCATGCCCACAGGTTTGGCCACACCCACAGAGGGGTGTGGCCAAAATTGCCCTTATTTTCAAATCCAAAAGTTGACAGGTATGGACAGAGGAGCCTGGTGTATGATGGTTATTGGGGTCACAAAGGGTTGGACTAGACTGTGTGACTGTACAACAACAAAATAACTTAGCATTCTGTAAAGTAGTATGGATATAAACTAATTGTAATTTTCGCAGATTACAATTTCATGGCCCACTGACACTTTTTTGCCCCACTCCATAATCAGTATGACAGGCCATTCCCTGGCTTCCTTATACGTTTGTTCATCAAGGCAATAGAAGGGAACCACTTATCCAAAAAGCTGGTTGAAGTTTGGGGACAGTTTATTTCATATCTTGGAGATGTTGAGGCATGACAGGTTCCTTCCACTTCCAAGATGCAGTTCATGGGTCACATCCTGTTCCTTGCCATCTGTACTTCCTCCATCTTACATCCACAGGTATGTTCTATTGACAAAAGGGGAGGTCTTTCAGTGAAGAGTGACAAGCAGAACTGAATCCTATATAGCGATTTGACATGGATATCAGCATATTACAAAACAGACGATGCATCAACCTTCCAGAGTGGAAATCCTGTGACACTACCGCTTGTGAAGTAAATGAAACTGGAGCCTGGCTTTTAATCAAAGTCACAAAGAGCAAGAAAATTTCCTGAAGTTACCCTGCTGTCTTTAGCAACCATGTCCTGCACCCATATACGAACCTCCCCAAACTCTTTCATCTTTGGGTTTAACTATACTAGAAGAGGCTATATCTTGTAACACTGATCACTTGAATGTTCACACCATTTCAACCACTAGTATGGAAACCATTGAAACAACTATACCCATAGCAATGTTAGTGTTGCATTATACAGAGTGAACATCCTGTTCTTAGACCCCTTTCTATTCCAGGGTTTTGTAATCTGGGGATGGAACTGTCAGATGGGTCAGTCAAACTAATCCTCAAAATGTGAGGTCAAGGCTACAATTGCTATAATTATTGGCCCATTGCTTTCATTTTCCCAACACCGATATTACCTTCCATTCATTGAATGCTTCTTTGCCTTTACAAAGTTCAGCAAGCAATAATACTGCTAAAAGAATCTCAACGTTCTTAATGATGTCCACAAACATGCCCATGCTTTACCTACTATAAGTGGTACTTAGTTTCTATGGGGTAGCAGAAATGTTCCCTTTACTGATCTTCCAAGTGCAAGTAATACTTCTGAGGTCAGGACTACATCAAGAATCTGTTTTGGAATTGGATAAAGGCACACCCTTCCTTTTCCTGAAATCACTGTTACCATCACCTGGAAATGTTGAATTTCTCCACAAACCAGTGTGAATTCAATAACTTTTTAAAAGGATTGTTCAAAGTGACATAGTAAAGGTAAAGGTCACCCTTGCTTGAAAGCCAGTTGTATCCAACTCTTCTTTCAGTGCTCATCTCTGTTTATAGCCAAAGAGCCAGCAGTATCTGCGTTAGCAGACACTTCCATGGACATGTGGCAGGCATGTCTTGACACCAGAGTACACAGAACGTGGTAAGTAGTACCTACTTATCTACTTGCAACTTCTTGCTTTTGAACTGCTAGGTTGGCAGGAGCTAGGACAAAGATGGGAGCTCTCAAGCATTATTCAGGTATTGAACTCCAACCTTTCAGTATTCAAGCTCAGCATTTTAACCACTTGAGCCACTGCAGTCCCCAAAGTGGCATACGGGGACCTTTATAGAGAAATGGGGTATAGCAACTTGAACAAAAAAAAAGGAAGAGAAAGAAAAGGATTGGATGGTTTAAATCAGGGGCTCTCAAACTACGGCTCATAGGGCATATCAGGCCTTCGATGCAAATTCATCCAGCCCCCAAAGCCCTCGCTGCTCCCAGAAGTGGATGGGGGAATGTGCCCACCAATTAGCATGTGCATCCTGAACCACTTCTGGGAGTGGCAAAACCACTTCTGGGAGTGGTGGGGATGTATTTGTGCATGCACAGAGACACCCAGAACCACTTCCGGAAGTGACAAAACCATTTCCAGGAGTGGCAAAACTACTTCCTGTAGTGGTGAAATCACTTCCGGGAGTGTTGGGGACACATGTGCACATGCGCAGAGATGTCCAGAATCACTTCCAAGAGTGGTTCCTGATGCGCATGTGGAAATGTGCCTACTTCCAGTGGTGTGGTCAGGCCTGCTCAGCTGTTCCAGGGGCGTGGTCAGGCCCCCTGGGCAAAAAAAAAAATGGGCTCCTCTGGTTTAAATAGACTCAATATTGGCAGGGTGCACAATGTTTTATATATAACAACCGATCCGCAGAATGGGCTGGCAGGCAAGGGGAACAGAAGTAGACTGGCCCTCTACAGACCATCCATTAGCTGGGCAGTGTGCTAAGGTCAAGGCCTGGGTTTATGCGGGTAGGAAGGCCAGGGGAAAAGTGAGCAAGCACCATTACACCCTCTCTTTCTCTGTCATTCTGCACTTATTGGGGGGGGGGGGGGTGAGGCAGGTGAGTGTATGTGTGTGATGTGTGTGTGCTTGTACAAAAATACATTTAAAAATTAATAAAAATCATAAAAGTGATTAATAAAAAAAATCATGGCATCCATTTTTCTCTATCAAAAAAAATTCACTTTCTCTCCCACCCCCTTTTCTTATGACTTTGTCCTAGATGGATGGTTGAAGAGAATACTACAACAATGCATTTCTTCAAAAGACTCATTTTGTGGTACTACATCTCAGATAGAAGACGAAACTGTTGAATACAGCTGTTGTGATGACAGAGACCTTTGCAACCTCATCTCTACAGAAGAATGAAAAAATGTTAGTTGTCTTAGCACACTGAAGACCAGAACAGATCTCCTCTCCAAACAAAAGAGGGAAAACAGCAGAAGATACTACTATTTTAAAAATCTCTTAGCAACTCTAAGTTTTCCATCCTCACTTGTTCGTCAACATTGCCATTGACACAATTGACTAACCACCATGATGTTTGCTTTGTCCTGATGCTGCACAAGCTCGTAAGTTGAAATACAAGTAATATGTGAATTTGTTATGTGTGGGAATGTATCTGGTTTCTGTCTGCCTGTCTTCCTACACATTTTGTAAACATAGGCCCTTTTGTTTACGTGAGAGACAACGCTTGAGTTTGGGCATGCATAGAAAAGTGAGAAGAATTCTCCTTATTTGGTTCTGACATTCTGATTGGTTGTGTGTACCTTAGTTTTGTTTCTGATATACTCTGTTTGAATAAAGAGACACCATGATTATTCCTTTGTTCAGCCAAGACTGCAGTCGTGTGTATGTTTTCTCTCTATCTCTGTTTCTTCCTTACTCTGCCTAATGAAGCTGGACTCCGTTAGGCTTCTTAACTCTTCCTTTGTTTATCTGGGGCTATAAACTGCTCCTTATGAGGCTGATTGATTAGATCTTTACATGGATCGGATTTCTACAGTTATGTTAGCCAATATCAATAAAGATGTGTATTATCTTGGAATAAATGTGGGCCAAGGGACTGGATATAATAGCATGGTGTGTTACAATATGCCAACGTGAACTTTTTTTGTATGACATTGTGTGGCAACTTCCCATGTGGAAAAGAACTGTGGCAGTGTTGTGTATTGAAGAGATTGCACATGACAGCACTTCGGGCTAAACAAGAGGTAGTTTATTATAGTAGAATACAGAAAGGAACTATGTGTGTCGGCTGAACTTTCAATCATGTATGACCATAGAACACCGGGAAAAACAGGGGCGAGTTCTCACTTATATAACTACAGGAAGGCAGTCAAAGGGATACATTAGCCCGGACCAAGTAAGGGCGGGAAAACCTGTGCAGAACCAACTAGAACAATGGTTCTCAATGGGGGAGTAATGCCCCCCAGGGGGCGGTGGGAGAATGCTGAGGGTCGGTGAACTTGTTTTGGTCAATAGGGGGGTGGGCATGTTTTGGCCAGTAGGGGGGGCAATGAGTTCTTTATTGTGGTCGTGAATTATTAATTTTTGAGGAATAGTTACCTTTCCCTCATCATAATTTGCAGCTGCCAACAATTTCAGTAAATAAAAAGAAGTGTCATCAATATAGTTCCACGTAATTGAAGTTTGGATTTGTTCTTTCGCTGTCAAACTCGCAACTACCCATGTGTTTACTTTGTAATAAAGTGTTATCTAATGAGGTAATGAAACTGTCTCGTTTGCAGGAGCATCTGCAAAAAATTAGTCCTGACAAACAAAACAAAGATTTGTCATTTTTCACGAACATCAGGGACAAGTTTCTGAAGGTGCCATCTGTCTCAGGCTTACTAGCAACCTCATCAAAAAAAGTGTGACGATTGTTTGATAGCCTCTTATAATATATCAAAATTAATTGCTAAATCGGGGAAAGCTCATACCATCAGCAAAGAGTTGATACTGCCGGCTGTCAAGGAAGTTTTAGAAACAGTTTTACACCATCCAGCCACATCCAATGTTATAAAAAATGTCCCATTAAGCAATGATACAGAGCGACGATGAATTGATGAGATGGCTGAAGATGTTGAAGCTTCCTTATGCAAACTTTTGATACCCACCGAATTTTCTCTTCAGGTTGATGAATCAACCTTGCCAAGTACTGATGAGGCTTTATTGTTAGCGAACATCCGGTTTGTGAAGGAAGGAAAAATTATTCAAGAGATGCTTTTTGCAAGAAGCTTGATTGCATATACTAAAGGTGAATCTATTTTTAATACTGTCAAAGATTATTTTAAAGAGAAAAATATTCCTCTTGCAAACATTATGTCTGTTGCCACTGATGGAGCTCCTGCAATGGTTGGTCATCATCGTGAGCTCATCACCCTTTTGAAGAAAGAGGTACCAGGTATTTTAGCTTTTCACTGCGTGATTCATAGATAGTATTTAGTTGCAAAAAACCTCAGTGACCATTTGCATCAGTCATTACAATATGTCATCTCAGCTGTGAACAAAATTCACAGTAATGCTCCCAACGATCGATTATTCGGGCAGCTGTGTAAGGACAATGATGAAGAATTCAATCGCTTGCTTCTACACACCGAGGTTCGCTGGCTCTCCAAAGGCGCCTGCCTCAATAGGTTCTGGAATATTTTTGACTCTGTACTTGAGTTCCTCGAAGAGAAAGATGTAGCTCTGAGAGACAGTTTGCTACAATTTAAGATTGATGCTGCTTACATGACCGATTTATTCACAAAATTCAATAGAATTAATTTGCAGCTTCAAGGTAAAGAGCTCAATTTGTTCACAACAAAATCTGTTATTTCTGCCTTCCTAAAAAAAAATTCACTTTGTGGAAGCAGAATTTTGGTCACAATGAGTTCAGCCAGTTTCCAATCTTGTAGGATCTGCATAAGAGCAGTGAAATCCCCTTCGATGAAACACAAGTTTACTGTCAACACCTTGAGTTTGCACAAGGACTTTTCTTAGCATTTTGAGGATATTTTGTCTCTGGAAGTCCCTCAATGGGTCATGAACCCTTTTATGAATACTGAGACAGCAGAGGTTCAGATTCAGAAGGAATTGGTCGAACTTTCAATTAATGAAACTTTGAAAGCCAGCTTCCAGATTGGTGATCGTCTCATAGAATTTTGGCTTCAAAGTAACATCAGTCGCCTCTACCCAGGACTGTGAACTATCAACAAAAATTTTTTAATTGCCTTCCCTTCCTCCTACCTTGTCGAGCAAGGATTGAGTCCTGTGACTGATCTAATTACAAAAAAAGAGAAGTCGACTCCAAATTGTGGAAAGAGGGGACTTGCGCCTTCATCTCTCTAACAATATTGAACCGAACATTCAGAAACTGGCTCTGAACAATCAAGCACAACCATCCCACTAACATAATCAAGTATGTTTCATTGATATTACTATTTTAGTGTAATAAATAAAATAAAAAATAAAAATAAAGAATTTTTAAACATTAAAAAAGCATTTGCAAAAAAATTAAAAAGAGCATTGAAAATAAATAAATGTATTTACAGCATTTTGAAATAAATGTATTTATATAAAAGAGCATTTAAGCATTTTTTTGCATTAGTCATTTTAATTTTAATAAAAGGAATGCAAATACAGGATTTTCAAAAAGGGGGGTACTGAAAAATTTTCCGCTCCTTAGGGGGGGCAGCTGAACTAGTATAATAATAACTAGTATAATAATGATAATGTCATATAATAACAATATATGAACAGGGCACCTTGCACCAAAGATAGTGAAATGCGGCAATAGTTTGATCATAATTGCTCTAGGCAATATACATTAATTAAGGCTCGGACACAACAGGCAAGTACCAAGGCAGGAAAGCTTCTGTCTGGATAAGCCTAAACAGAATGCCAATATCACATTTTTAAATGCATGTTAATATGTTATACTGTGTGATGTGGCAAGGTAAAAACCGTTTGAGGCAAAAGGAAAAATTCTATTTAGATTTCAAAAAAAAATTAATAGTCGTAAGTCAAGCAATTAATCTTAAAGTCAAAAAAGTTCCTTCACAGGTTGAGCAAAAAAGATCTGTTTCTTCACATGAAAATCACAAAAACACAATACAAAGATCCAAACTAGTAGGTTTCAAAGTTGAGCCAGTTAATCAAAATTTTTCAGAATAATCTTTCTTCAGGAAATCTATAAATAATAGAAAATGTATATAATATTATGTACAACATATAATGTATAAAAATGGAGAAAATGGTAACACAACAATCTGGCAATTTTTGCTTGAAAAGCAATAAATTAATAACTAGATTTACATAGGAATACTCTAAAATATGAAATACATCAAAAATGACAAAACACAATGCTCAGAATAACAGCATACAAAGGACAATAGTAACAGTAAAAATAATAATACAACATACCAATAATATCTTATGTGTCTGGAGCTTCTTATTGTAAATTAATTCGTGCTCATGACCTTAAGGTTAAGGAAAACGCTATTAATATACTGCGTTGTATTAAAATGAAGCACGTGAGAGCAATAAGAGGCAAAATTGTATCAGCTGTGGTCATTATAAGAAGGAGGCAAATTCAATGTCGCAATTCAACCCTTTAGGTGTCAGAGTTTGGTATTTATGAATGTAGTATGATTCCCTTTAGAGTAAACTCCTTTCTAAATCTGTTTTTTCAAAGTGAGCGCTGGAAATGGATTCAAGGGCAAAAAAGGTAAACTGACTGTCCATGTGTCCCATTTTGTTATAGTGTGAGACTAGGGGTGTGTTTGGGGTGTTGCTTCTAATAGGGAATGATGCTCAATTATCCAAGTGTGCAACAATCTCCTCATTTCCCCGATGTAAACCTTATCACAAGGACAAAGCCATATGTATATTATGCTTTTGCTTTTGCATACATGAACCCCTGTAACCGATGTGTAAATGTCATCCCTGGAATGGTAATGGGGGTGACGTCTGAAGTAAATCTACACACTGAACAATCATGGCATTTGAAGTGCCCTTAAATGCCCATGTCAGGAACAGTCTGAGTCATGTTTAAGTCCATACTGGTTAAAATGTTATGAAAAGAATGGGTTCTTCTATAACCAATCCAAGGTCTAGCAGAACAGGAAGGGACATCATCGAGAATGTGCTAATGGTGCATAATGATGAGTTTAATCCTCTCAGCAAGAGGAGAATACTTCAGTGAAAAATGTACTCTAGAGGTAGTGTCTGTTGAATCTTTCCACTTTAAAAGGACAGCTCAGGGTGTTGCATTGATCTTGTCAAAAGCTTGATTAACAATCCTGTCTGGGTAACCTCTATGGGACAAAAAAGTTCTAATCATGTAAGCTGACTCTCTGAAATCCACCTCGCGAGAAGAATTCCTTTTAGCCCTAGAGAAGAGGCTTGTAGGAATACTGTTGCATAAATGAGTGGGATGACAAGAAATATAATGCAAGGAGGTGTTTTTATCAGTAGGTTTGCAATAAAGCCTCACAAGTAACTTTTCTTCCTAAATAAAAACAGAGAGATCAAGGAAAGCAATCGAATACAAGTCAGAATGGTAAGTAAATTTTAAATGGATGTTTTGTTGATTGATCCAAAAAGCAAAAGAAGTGACACAATTAGGAACATCAAGAAGGAAGAAAAGGTCATCAATGTATCTGCGGTATATAAGAATATGCTTGGAAAATGGATTCCGTACTGGATCAAGGATAAACTTTTTTCCCAAATTGAATCATATAAAGGTTCACCAGGGTCGGAACAATGGAACTACCCATAGCGACTCCTTTTGTCTGTAAATATTTGACATCCTGAAAGCGAAAAAAGTTTTGGTCTAGAACGATGTCTAAGAGGTCTAGTAAAAAGTGCGTGGGAGGTTCCATTGATATCTGGAAGAAAGTGCCTCAGCTACTAATTCTCTTACCTCATCGAGTGGAACATTGGTATACAAGGACGAAACATCCATGGTTAGTAAATAGCAACTGGTGGGGGCAACAGTACCCTCCAACTGATGAATAAAGTGTGTAGTGTCTTCTATAAACAATGGAGTCAATTTTCTGAAAGGCGCAAGAAACGAATCCAAAAATTTCAATAGCGGTTCGAGAAGAGAATAAATTCTGGAGACAATGGGATGTCCAGGGATTAATCTAGTGTCAGGTGATGCCTTGTGCACTTTAGGCAAGAGGTGGAAGATGGGCATGTGTGGATGATTATTCAACAGAAACTGAAATGTTTTGTTAGAAATATAGTTCAAAGAGATGCCTTCATAGAGTACTGTCTTGATTATGTTAGTGACTCAATTGGTGGGGTCCTTAGTGAGAATTTTGCAAAATGTAGTATCATTGAGTTGCCTGTGGGCCTCAATAATGTAATCTTGTGTATCCGAAACAACAACCCCACCCCCTTTATCAGCTGGTTTGATAATGATATTTGGATCATGGGCCAACCCTTGTAACAAATTCCAAGCCTCTCTAGAAACATTATTGCGCACTGTAGGATTGCATGCCTCTAGGGCCAATATATCTCTAAGAACAAGTTTCTTGAAAACTTCTATGGAAGGAAACTCAATGTTGGGGCAAAACGTGGATTTTGGTTTAAACTTATCAGGGCCAGATGTGTCAAAACCCTTGAAAAACACCTTTAGTTTTAACATTCTGATTAATTTATAAACATCAACATGAGTATCAAAAGAACAATACCTTGGGGTCGGCACAAAACTCAAGCCCTTGGAAAGAACGTTGATCTCCTTTTCGTCTAAAACATGCGAGGATAAATTGAATACTATTGTTTCCTCTTGCCCTGAACTGTCTGGCACTTGGCTAAAAAAGACAAGCTGCGAGTGGATGGATCCTGTCCCCGGGGGTTGCATAGATAATACTGTTTGGAAGTTCCCTGTTCTGTGGAGGAAGAAGCACCATTGCTATTGCAAGAAAAGACTTGATCCTTCCAAGTGACTCTTTTGGTAGTCGAAAACCTAGTAAGGAATCGCCATCTGTAACCTCTTCCGCTTGCATAATCTTGGGTATCTCGGTCGAATTTCTTTGCTTTGAACTGTAACATTTATTGCTTAAAGTCTTCTAACTTATCTGAGATGCTGGTGATTGTGCTGTTGAAGGCTGCCTGTGATTGTGAGTTTTGTAGTTTGCTTTTTAAACCCTTGATGTCCGTGTTAAAAAAAGGTAAACTGGCTGTCAGTGTGTCCCATTTTGTTATAGTGTGAGACTAGGGGTGCTTCTAATACAGGAACGATGTTCAATTATCTGAGTGTGCAATGATCTCCTTGTTTCCCTGAGGATTATAGCCAAAGCAAATGCATAATATACATATGGCTCTGTCCTTCTTATAAGGTTTACATCGGGGAAACGATGTTTGAAAGCCAGTCATATCTGACTCTAAGGTTGCATGCTCATTTCTGATTATAGCCAAAGAGCCAGCACTCTCTGTGTCCGCAGACATTTCCATGGACATATGGCAGGCATGACTGAACACGGGTCTGCACGAAACACTGTTTACCTTCTCACTGAAGTGGTACCTATTTATCTACTTGCAATTCTTGGTTTCAAACGATTAAGTTGGCAGGAGCTGGGACAGATCTCAAACTACTGACCTGCTGACCTTCCAGTCATCATGTTCAGCATCTTAACCACTAAGCCACCACAGTCCCTTGCTGAACTAAATCTACATCTAAATTGAGATTTATCTGTCAGTATGCATCTTCTCTCTCTCTGCTGTATATGAGAGAGAAAGAGAGGGGGAGAGAGAATGAACAGCACAAATCTAAGTGCTCATTATTCAGCTTGAAAGAGGGTTGGGGTTCTTGAATACCTCTAGAGCAGTGATGGCAAACCTCTGACACATGTGCCAGAGGTGGCACTTGGAGCCATATCTGTGGGCACCCATGCTGTCACCCCAGCACAGTGTTCGCCCTGCCCCTCTGCCCAGCAGCTCAATGGGAATGCTTCTTCTCTCCCCCAGCACAGAGTTCACCCTGCCCCATTGCCCAGCAGCCCAATGGGAGCACTTCCTCCCTCCCCCAGCACAGAGTTCACCCTGCCCCTAGGCCTAACAGCCCAATGGGAGTGTTTCCTTCCTCCCTTGTTGCTGTGCTGGCACTTTATGATAAATACCTGAGTTTTGGGTTGATGTTCTGGTAGAAATGCAAAGCAGCCAGCATAACAGGGCTAAACACTTTATTAGGAAGTCAGAACATGGGGGGAAAAGTCACAGCACTGCTCAATGTATACACTCAGAAATGGAGACATTTGGGCGGGAAGCAACAGGAAGGGGAGTGGGGTAACTGGGAGGAGGAACAGGGGATCACTCAAAATTAAAACTAGAATCAGGATAGGTGAAACACAACGAAAAGTCCCACCTTTGAGAACCATGAGTAGGGGGCAACTCAACAAAAGCTTGCCTCATTTGGGTGGGAGTTGAGGTAGAATCGAATGCTGAAGGATGGGAGGCTTCCTGGGAGAAATCAAAGCCCTGCTTTTCAGTTCGACAAGTGGGGGAACATTCTGTAGACTCCCCCCGATCATGTAAATCAAAAGGTACATTTACACACTCTAGGCTTGCTGACAGCCTCCAAAGAAATTGGGGCTGGCTTGAATTAAAGAGCTGGGAATCATGGTTGACTGCCAATCTGCCTGCCTCGCATCCCCCTACGTGAAAACAGGTGGGGGATGACCTTAACGTGGAATTACCGTATGAAGAATCACCTGATACCTCTTGAAACTCCATTACCTGATGTCTGAGCTGGTCGGCATGGCGCCGCCAAAGCAAACCAGTACCTATTTTGACATGATTGACACCATTTGTTCCACTACAATGCCCAGAATCCAAGCTGGACCTGTGGCCACATAGTTCTGGCAGTGCACCGGATCCCCACCAGAGAATACCTTTTTGAGAGCAATTTCAACATTAACACCCCTATCCTCCACCCTGGAAGGATCTAATCAGTCGAGCAATGAGACCGGCCTCCTGCACATTAAGAGTTCGGCTGGCAACAGTCCTGGTGCCAGGAACATTGTCCAGTAGCACATTAGGAATTGGCAAAGTTGCACCTCAATGTCCCCCTGACACATGTGGCGAAGTGCCTCTTTTGTAGTGTGAACCTGATGTTCCACCTGACGGTTGGTGGCAGTTTGGAAAGGGGCAGAAGTTACATGCCGAATGGTGTTCCTGAAATGCCTGAAAATCGGCAGAGGTGAATGTTGTGGCGTTGTTGGATACTAGTAGTCCGGTAAACTGAAACAACTGAACAACCTCCGGAGCTGTTTGATACTGACTGCAGAAGAAGTACTAGGCATAGGAATTACCTCCAGTCATTTGGAAAATGAGTCAACCACCAGTAGGAAAAGCATGCCCTGAAAAGGGCCTGCGAAATCGACATGAATCTGTGACCAAGGGCCACGAGCAGTTTCCCATTTCCTGGTGGGAAGCTGGGACACCTCAGGTTGGGAACTCTGGCAGCTCCAGCAAGTGCCTACCAATTGCTCAATGCCACGGACTACCTGGGGCCACCAGAAAAATCTCCTGGCCAATGCCTTTGAGCACACTATACCAGGGTGACTAATGTGTAGAAGTCTCAGTACCCTAGAGCGCAATACTGTAGGAATAACTATCTTTTGGCCCCAAAAGAGGCAACCTCTCTCGAGCAAAAGAACACTTTAAACTCCTCCCCAAGAGGGGAGGTGGGCCAGCCTTTCTTTTTTTTTCTGAGTACGATTCATGTATTCAAAGTCTTTTGCTTCATATTTCCATAGCAACCATTTCAGTAGCCTTGTTTTTTTAAATGATTTTTATTAAAAAAATTTAAACAGACATTACAGAAAAAAGAAAAGAAAGCAATAACATTACAATACAATAATACCTCAAAGATAACCTCAATACAATATTAACTCACATTCATAGAGGCTAGCACATAACAGTTTGTTGTTGTTGTTCAGTCGCACAGTCGATTCCGACCCTTTGCGACCCTATGGACCATCGTTCTCCAGGCGCCTCTGTCCTCCACCATCCCCCTCAGTCCTCCCAGTTCTGTGCCCATTGTGTCTACAATACCATCTATCCATCTCATCCTTGGCCTCCCCCTTCTTCTTTTGCCCTCCACCTTTCCCAACATCACGGCCTTCTCAAGTGAATCCTCCCTTCTCATTTGATGCCCAAAGTGCTTTAGCCTCATCTTTACTATTTGACCTTCCAATGAGCAGTCAGTGTTGATTTCTTCTAAGATTGACCTATTTGTTCTCCTCGCTGTCCAAGGTACCCTCAAAACTCTCCTCCAACACCACATTTCAAAGGCATCTATTCTTCTGCGTTCAGCTTTCCTAATTGTCCAGCTCTCACATCCGTACATTACCACTGGGAATACCATTGCTTCGACTATTCTAATTTTTGTTTTCAAGGTGATGTCTCTGCTTTTCACTATGTTCCCCAGGTTTCTCATGGCTTGTCTCCCTAGAATCAGCCGCCTCTTTATTTCATGGCTGCAATCTCCATCTGCAGTGATCTTAAATCCTAAGAAAGTAAAATCTGTCACTGCTTCTACTTCTTCCCCGTCTATTTTCCAGGAACTGATCGGGCCTGTTGCCATTATCTTGGTTTTCTTGATATTGAGTCTCAAGCCAGCTTTTGCATTCTCTTCCTTCAAACCGATCAAGAGATTCTTTAGGTCTTCCTCACTTTCTGCCATTAGGGTGGTGTCGTCTGCATATCTCAGATTGTTGATGTTTCTCCCAGCAATTTTGATCCCATATTGTGATTCCTCCATCCCTGCATTGCGCATTATGTGCTCTGTGTATAAGTTGAATAAGCAGGGTGACAGAATGCAGCCTTGTCTTACTCCTTTTCCTATTCCAAACCACTCTGTCATTCCGTGTTCTGTCCTAACTGTTGCTTCTTGGTTCATGTACAGATTTCTCAGGAGGCATATGAGGTGCTCTGGTATTCCCATCTCTTTAATCACTTGCCACATCTTGTTGTGATCCACACAATCAAATGCCTTAGTGTAGTCAATAAAGCAAAAATAAACTTGTTTCTGGTATTCCTTTGTTTTCTCCATGATCCAACGTATGTTGGCAATGTGGTCTCTAGTCCCCCTGCCTCTTCTGAAACCAGCCTGCACCTCTGGTAATTCTCTTTCCACATGCTGCTGAAGTCTATCCTGTATTATCTTGAGCATCACCTTGCTGGCGTGTGGGATGAGCGCAATTGTTCGATAATTTGAACATTCTTTGGCATTGCCCTTTTTTGGGATTGGAACATATACTGATCTTTTCCAGTCCTGTGGCCACTGTTTTGTTTTCCAAATCTGCTGGCATATTGAATGTAGTAATTTGACGCCATCATCTTTTAGAGCTTTGAAAAATTCAACTGGGATACCATCATCTCCACTAGCTTTGTTGTTTGCAGTGCTCTTTAGGGCCTTTATGACTTCACTCTCCAGGATGTCTGGCTCAGGTTCAATTTCTTCATCATTGTGACTATCAGGAGTGTTGAGTTCCTTTTTGTAGAGTTCCTCTGTGTACTCTTTCCATCTTTTCTTAATCTCTTCTGCATCAGCTAGCTCCTTTCCGTCTTTGTCCCTTATCATGTTCATTTTTGCTTTAAATGTTCCCTTGATTTCCCGGATTTTTTTGAAAAGATCTCTGGTTCTGCCTCTTTTGTTGTTTTCTTCCATTTCTTTGCACTGTTCTTTTAGATAGTTTTCCTTATCTCTCCTTGCTTTTCTTTGAAATTCTGTGTTCAAATGATTGTATTTTTTCCTTTCTCCTTTGACTTTTGCGTTCCTTCTTTCCTCTGCTATTTTAAGAGCCTCATCAGACAACCACTTTGCTTTCTTACTCTTCTTTTCTTTTGGTATGGTTTTCTTTGCTGCTTCCTGCATGATGTCCCTCATCTCTGTCCATAATTCTTCTGGCACTCTATCTATTGAGTCTAAGCCATTGAATCTGTTCATCACCTCCACCGTGTATTCTTTAGGGATGCTGTCTAGGTGATATCTGTCTGGTCTCTTTGTTTTCCCTATTTTCTTTAATCTAAGCCTGTATAAGTACTGTATAACAGTACTTATACTAATTGTCTACCATTTAACCACAATATTAGATACCACAATATAAAATATTACTCAATCAAACAATAAAAGTTTTCTAAGCTACCTCTATAATAATTTTTTAATAATTACAAATCACCCTGTGAATATATACAATGCCCGGAGAGTTTAGTTGCTATTTCAACTCCAAAAACCTCTTTGCGATGGTGCAGGTCCTGAACTATCATTTACCATAAGAGAATGATCCACAAACGGTTTCCATATATTCCAAAACCTATTCTCTTTTAAATTATCTCGTTTCACTTTAATCTCCCATGTCAATTTGTCATTCAATGCTAGGCTCCACATTTCCTTCTACCATTCTCCGATCTGTATAGCTACATCATTTTTCCAATTTCTAGCTATACATTGTCTACCTGTGGTCAATGCAATTTCCAATAATTCTTTTTCCTCCTTATTCAAACCCAAACCTTCCACATTTGTTAAAAGAATGGTACCTGACACCAACTTGACCTTTTTACCCAATATTTCACCAAACTCCCCTTCTATTCTTCCCCAAAAATCCCTTATTTTTTTACAACTCCACCACATGTGTTCATATGTTCCATCTGTTTCTTTACATCTCCAACATAACTTATCTCTTTTATTATCCATCTGATAAAGCCTTAGTGGTGCCAAGTACCATTGCCACAACATTTTAAAATTATGTTCTTTAATTCTTACAGACATTGTTCTCATGATCCTCTTTTTCCATTTGTTTCTCCATTCAACCTCCCCAATTTTTATATTCAAATTTTGTTCCCACTTCCGCTTCAAGTCCTCCTGTGGATCATTACCCTTGTTCAATATGGTATAAAGTTTGCTTACAAGACCCTTAATGCGTCTTTCCCCTTTTCTAATCTTTTTTACCAAATCCTCAAATTCCGTCTTATTTCTATCTAACCCTGCTTCTCTTTTATATTTTTTATTCCAGTTATCCGCCTTCAATTTCTGAAACCAGTCCAAATTTAACTTCTCAAATATTTTTTTCCTCTTAGTATCATCATCACACACTTTTAACCAATCCTTCAATAAAAGCACCCCATTTTTATCCAATATTTCCATTTTTTCCTTATCTATTTTTATTGGGAAACACCCCATATCCGTCAATTCCAAAATTGGAGAGAGATTTGGGACTATATCTTTCTTTACTTTCTTCCACACTTCCATGAGACCTCTTATCATAATATTATTTGACCTTTTCACCTTGTCCTTTGTTCCCAAAAAAATCATACTACCAATGTCTCTATATTCTTTCATCTCCAGTTGCTCCCAAATTGTCTTTTCTCTTGCCAAGATCTTCACAACATTCTTAATTTGAAATGCTCGATAGTATGCTAACAAATTTGGCATACCCAAACCCCCTTTTTTCTGAGACAAGTACCATAGTTTCTTTGGAAGTCTAGATTTTTTACCACCATTACAAAAGCCATTGAACATCTTTTGAAACTCATTAATTTCCTTCTCCTTCAGATGGATCGCTAGTGCATCAAATAAAAAAATAATCTTTGGCAACAATATCATTTTACAAATAGCGATCCTTCCGAACCATGACAGCTTTAACTTCTGAAACTCTTGTATTTTATTCTTAAATTCCACTCTCAAGCTGTCATAGTTCAATCGTTTAAGTTCTTCTAATTTATTTGAGATAATTATCCCCAAATACTTCAGCTTATCTTTAATTTGTATATTAAGTGTCTCCAAAATCCTGCCCATCTCACTTGCTCCCAAATTACACAACATCAATTCTGATTTATCCCAATTTATCATTAATCCAGTTATAACTTCAAATACCTGTAAGTGATCTTTGATCCTGTCCATTACCAGCTCCGGGTGTTTCACCATAAGCAATGTATCATCCGCATACATGCTCACTTTGTTACCCATAATCCCTTCTATATTTAAATCATCCCTTATATTTTTAGCTAGAATCTCCATTGCCATAATAAACAAGATAGGGGATAATGGACAGCCCTGCCTAGTACCAGCCTCTAAATTTACCACATCAGTAAGCTCCTCATTTACTCTAACCCTAGCGTTCCCTTTTTGATATAATAAATCTATTACCCTATTGAATTTATCCCCAAACCCATATTTTTTAACTATTTCTTTAATTGAAGACCACTGTAATGAGTCGAATGCCTTAAAATATCTAGTGATAATAAGCCCACCTTTTCCTTAGTTTGGTTAACATTATCAATTAAATCTAATACCCTTCTAGTCAAATCCGCCATATGCCGACCTTTTAGGAACCCAACTTGATCTACATTTATGTATTCCCCCATAAAACTGTTTAATCGATTAGCCAATATTGCTGTGAAGATCTTAGCATCCTGATTTATAAGTGAAATTGGTCTGTACAATTCCACTCTTTCGAGATTCTTGCCAGGCTTTGGCAGTAGAACGATTGTGGTGTTATACCATGAAGTCGGAATTGATCCTCCATTTAAGATATAATTATATAGCTTCACCAATTTTGGAACCACTACCTCCTTAAATTCTTTGTAAAACTCTGTCGATAATCCATCATCCCCCGGAGCTTTCCCCGTCTTCAACCCACTGATCACCTCCTTAACCTCTTTATCATTAATCTTTTCCTCCATTTTCTCCCTGTGTTCTTGTTTTATTCCATTCCCTAACTGTCTCTCCAATATCTTTTTAAGCTTCTCCAGGTCTACTTCCTTTTTTGCATATAATAGCTGATAAAATTCCCTGACAATTTTACATTTATCTCCGTTCTTATTACACCTTGAACCTTGCTTATCAACCAATACCCCTATTTCTCTTTTTTCCCTTTTAGCCTTAGCTGCTCTTGCTAATAATTTTGAACTTCTATTACTGAATTCAAAATATTCTCTATTTAAATAAATCAAATCTCGTTTAACTTTATCAATATCCTTACCCATTAATTCTGCTTTAAGCCTTTGTAATTTCGTAAAAAAATTTTTATCTTTACTTTTCGCATGATCCTCCTGTAATTGTTTTATTTCTCTTTCTTTTTCTATCTGTTCTGCTTTATATTTTTTATATTTAAAACTTGCCAATTTTATACTTTCCCCCCTAAAGACCGACTTCATGGTATCCCATACCACATTAAAATTAACCTCATTATTATCGTTCCACTGCCAACTTTCTTTCCATCTTCCCATAATCTGCTCTTTACATTTCTGATCTTTAAACAAATTAGGATCATACCTCCAATTTCTAATTCTTCGAGTATCTTTTTGTACTTTCAATTCCAAATATACTTTAGCATGATCCGATTCCTTGATAATCCCAATTTCCATTCCTTCTATGTCTTTAATCAAATTTTCGGTAAGAAAAACATAATCTATTCTTGAGTAGGTCCCATGAACATGTGAAAAAAAAAAGAATATGCCCTTTCAGAGCCCTTAAACTCTCTCCAAGAATCCTTCAGACCCATAACATCCATCCATTTATCCAGAACCTTCCCTTTCAAGCCAATTCCACTTCTTGATATATTTGTACAATCTAACCCTGACCTTATCAAATTAAAATCTCCAGCCACAATAGTTTTTGCAATGTTCTCTGATTCCACTATTTTCCGAATTTTTTCAAGGAACTCCGCTTGATGATCGTTTGGAGCATAAATATTTACCAACATGATTTCCTCATCCTCCAATTATCCTCTTACTATCAAATATCTACCCTCTTGGTCAACAACCCTTTTTGTAATCTCAAATCCTAATTTTTTAGAAATCATGATTGCCACCCCTCTTGCTTTTGATGTTCCAAACGCCATCTCATAATGTTGCATCCATCCTAAAAAAAGTCTATTCGTATCTTTTGACTTCTGATGGGTTTCCTGTAAAAACAAAATATCTGGTCTATCTTTCTTCAACGCCAATTCCAGTCTCCGTCTCTTAAGAACAGAACCTGTACCCTTCACATTCCATGATATTATTTTAATACTTCCCATAACCTACTTCCTTTCCAAGCTCTAAACTCTCCATCGGGCGTGCCACCAACCACCCTTTACCCCTATAACATACAAAACTACATAGAACACACACTATCTCTCTCCCCACTTTCTTACAAAAAAAGCCGCCTTTGACAACCAAAGAGGGGAGAGGGGGGACATGCAAGATGTGCCTTCCTACCGGTGCTATGCGCTATTCACCATTCTATATCGATTAAATGCTTTAAATTGTTATAATCTGATTCTCATTGCTCCTTACTTGTCTCCTCCTCCACCATGATCAACAACAGCTCCTCCTCCCATCGCTGCAGTGTTCCACCTGTTGCCCCACCAGCCTCCTCCCTCCCGTATTCCCTCCTCAATGCTCCCGATTCCATCAATTCCTTCTTAAGATTTATCCATTCTTCCGAATCTACTTTTACCAGTTCCAACAAGCTCAAATACTCCAATGGATTGGTCCCTTCATCAATTACTTGCATTCTTTTATCATAAAAGAAGCGCAGTTGCTGCGGAAATCTCCAGTTGTACCTTATATTTTTACTCATCAATAATTTAGTTACAGGCCTCATCTTATACCTCCAGGTTCTTTCTTTCAACGAAATATCATTGTAAACTTCTACGTCAGAGCCATCAAATTTCAAAGCATCAGGACCAGCGCGTTTCAAATGGGCCATTACTTTTAGCTTGTCTGCCCAATTTGCGAATTTTACCAACACATTTCTTTGAACCACCCTCCCTCTTCTTGGGCCCACCCGGAATACACTTACAAAATCTTCCTGGACAAATTCTTTTCCCATATTCAAACCATTTAACCACTGAACCACTCTTTCCCTTAACAAGTCCGGAGTTCGTTCCACAACCTGACGGATCACAATATTCTGCTTTCTCATCATATCTTCCACAACATCAATCCTTCTCTCTTGTTCCTCCAATTTCAGCTTATTCTCCCGCACCACCTCCTGAGTCCCTTTTATTTCCTTTTTTATAGCAGTTACCTCAGTTTGAACCAATTTCACATTTCCCTCAATTTTTTTCAAACTTAAGTCCACCTTTTTTGAAAAATCTGCAACAGATGATACCACCTTATCTTGCTTTTTCATCATTTCATGTCTGTCTTTCACCCTTGAATCCTCATTCTTCTCCAATTTCTGAAACAGCTTGCCAATTTCCACCATAATTTGGGTTTGATCGTAGGGCACTGTGGGCGGGGATGAAGACTGAGGGGCTTCCTCCATTGGTACTTTTTCCTTCTTCTTAGGCTTAACAGCTGGATCTTCTTCCTTTGCTTTCCCTCTTGTAGCTTTATCCATAATAGTATTAAATCCCAAAGTTGCAGATCGTTGTAAAAATTAGTCAAACAAATAAGCCTATAACGCTGCAACCCCTGGTTCCACAAGTCCAACAGGGAAACTTATATTAAGCAGAAGTCCAAAGAGTTATTGTAATCCACAAAAAAGGGCAGAAGGAACCAAAACTCCCAACAGGCAGCTGAGAAGAAAAAAAAAGAAAGGCAAAAAAGAAAATAATAATCCACAGCGGGTCCGTTTCCCCAAAGCAATCAGTCCAGCCAGTCGTCTTCCACACTGCAATGTAAGTGCTCCAAGGAAACAGTCACCCAAAACTTCTCCTTTAAATCCAAGCCACCGATAAGTAAAAAGGAAAAAAAGGGGAGGGGAGACTGGAGGGAGAAAAAGCCCAAAATCCAAACAGGAAAGCAGGAGAAGTGAGAAGCAATATTTTCCAAAAAAATTAAATATTTATAATCCACACAGTGAAGGAGCAAAAAGAAGCCCAATTAATCCTTCTCTTGAAGCGGACAAGTCAAAATGCTTTAACTTCTGAGTAAAAGCCCCCCTTCTTCTTCTGTGGAATGGCAAACTTTTTCCAAACACTTTGAGCTGGGAAATTCACTGTTACCTTCCAATATTATAGCCCAGACAAGTATTTTTTTAAACCACTTTGTTATAGTCAAAACACGGCGTGGTCCTTCTGGTATGCGAAAAAAACATAAACCCAAACACGATCACTTTCGTTTTCCAGAATCACTGCCATTAACGAAACAATCACTTGTTTTCATCTACTTCCACCCATTTCCATTTCAAAGCCCGGGCTCATTAAACAAGATCTCCAGCTGAGTTTAACCTTTAGTACTCCATTCATGCACTTACATGCAGCTGTTTTCATGCCAAACAACTTCTTGACAGCTCCAAAGCTTCTCTCGCAGTCTCACTGGTCCCGTTCTCGGCTCCTCGGCAGAAAAGCCAAGACTGCCGTCGCAGACCTCCCCCGCCCAGGAAAACCTCCTGAACTTCGACCATCCAACTTCAAAAGCTCCCAAAATTTTCCAAAAAGACAAGCAAGATTCTTATCTACAGAAGTTGCCACTTTAAAAGTTTCCCATTTCACTCCAACACATTAATTACCACTTTGTTAAGCGCGAGCATCCGAATCAAGATGTTACTCATCGGCCATCTCAGCCACACCCCCGCCAGCCTTTCTTAATCCAGGAAATCACCGGGACAAGAGTTTGTCCCATGCAGTTGCCTTAGCAATGTCAGAAGGCCATACCACCCTGAACACGCCCGATCTTGTCTGATCTCGGAAGAAAGACTCAATCAGCAGCACCTGAAGATTGTGCTCAATTTTGCAATCTGCCTCCCCCAGTTCTGGCATTGGAGACTGTGATAATGCATCAGCGTGGCTAATATCTTTACCCGGACATTGCTCCAGGGTGTACTGATAAGCGTCCAAGAAAATGGCCCAGCGTAAAATGCGGGGGGAAAGAATCTGGGGAGTTGGCTTGGAAGTTACAAAAATCCCCAGCAAGGGCTTGTGGTCTGTTATGATAGTGAACTTCCTCCTGTAGAGGAAGTTGTGGAACTCCTTAGTTCCAGCAACTATGGCCAGAGCCTCCCTGTCAGTCTGGGCATAGTTGTGCTTGGTTTTAGATAGGGTAGCACTAAATGGACACTTCTCCAAGTGGAGGGAAGTAAAGAGTGGGGTCCCCCAAGGTTCAGTACTGGGACCCCTACTTTTCAACCTCTTCAAAAATGATCTAGAGGTAGGAGTAAAAAGCAAGGTAGCCAAATTTGCTGACGACACTAAATTATACAGGGTAGTGAAAACTGTGAGAGATTGTGAAGAGCTCCAGAGGGATCTCTTGACACTGGGGGAGTGGGCAAAACAGTGGCAAATGAGCTTCAACATCAGTAAGTGCAGAGTGATGCATGTTGGGGCAAAAAACCCCAATTACATTTATAAACTGATAGGGTCTGAACTCTCTGCGACAAACCAGGAAAGGGACCTTGGTGTCCTGGTGGACAGCTCAATGAAGGTGTCAACCCAGTGTGCCTCAGCAGTGAAAAAAGCAAACTCAATGTTAGGGATCATTAGGAAGGGTATAGAAAATAAGTCAGCAAGTGTCATTTTGCCTCTTTATAAATCTATGGTGAGGCCCCATCTGGAATATTGTGTACAGTTCTGGTCGCCATACCTCCAGAAGGATATTATGGAGTTGGAGAAAGTACAGAGGAGGGCAACCAGAATGATTAGGGGACTGGAACACCTTCCTTACCATCTGAGGCTGCAACGGTTGGGCCTTTTCACTCTTGAACGACGGCGTCTAAGAGGTGACCTGATTGAAGTTTATAAAATCATGCACGGTGTGGACAAAGTAGATAAGGAAAAACTGTTTTCCCTATCGCACAACACTAGAACTAGGGGACACTCCATGAAACTTTTGGGTACTAGTTCTCAAACAAATAAGAGAAAGTACTTTTTCACCCAGAGGATTACTGGTCTATGGAACTCCCTGCCAGAAGAAGTGGTGACAGCTGTCAGTCTTGACAGCTTTAAGAAAGGATTAGACAAGTTCATGGAGGACAAGGCTATCAATGGCTATAATTATGGCTACCTAAGGACAACCTCCGGGTTGGAGAGATAGGCAGGATATCTCTCAATGCCATTTCCAGGGAATCCTAAGCAGGTGAAGGCATCTGCTTGGGAATACCCTGAAGGAAATGGTGAGCCACTGTGTGAGACAGAATGCTGGACTGGATGGGCTGTGGCCTGTTCCAGCAAGGCTGTTCTTATGTTCTTATGTTCTTATGACCTTGAATAGAATGCATCTGGGACCTCCTTCCCATTTTCCAAGACATGACACAGGACAGCCCCCACCCCCACCAGAGAAGCATCACACACAAGAACCACAGATCAAAGTGAGTCAAGACTGCTTCGGATGAAAAAAGCTCTTTTAACTCACGAAACGCACAATCCTGGGCCTGCCCCCACCACCAGACTGCATCTTTTTTAAGTAACCAATGAAGCGGCTCTGTCATGGAAGCCTTCCTTGGTAGGAAAGAATGATAAAAGTTGAGCAGACCTGGGAAGGACTGCAGCTCAGACATTGTGGTTGGACGGGGGTCGTTGCAGACAACAGCAACCTTTGAATCAGAGGGTTTATCTCCCTCGGGAGTGACTTTAAACCCGAGAAATTCTACTTCCCATGCAAGGAAAACACATTTGTCCCTTCTCAGACATAACCCCACATTTTCGAAAACCTGCAACACCTGATCTAACCTGCTGGTGAGTTCGGACTCGCTTCCAGCGGTTATAAGGACATCATCGAAGTATGGGAGGACCCCAGGATGACCATTTAGTAGGTGTTCAACAAGTGACTGAAAAATACCCGGGGCTGCTTTCACCTGAAACTGAATGCGTGTTACCTTGAAGGCCCCCTTATGTGTAACAATGGTTTGGGCTGCAGCAGCAGCAGGTGTAACAGATAGCTGCTGATAGGCCTGTGCTAGGTCTAATTTGGCAAAACATTTTCCCTCATGTAGAGCAGCCAATAAGTGGCTAACCACCGGCACTGGGTAAGCATTAGGCCGGATGGCCTTGTTGATGGTGCATTTATAATCTGCGCAAATCCTCACCTCCCCATTGGATTTGATTGCAGTCACGATAGGGGTCTCCCACTCCGCAGAGTCCACCGGGACAAAAATCCCCTGGCCCACTAGTTTGACCAGCTCGGCCTCAATCTTGTCCTTCAAAGCAAATGGCACCCTGCGGGGCTTGAGGCGGATTGGACGCACGGCCGGATCAAGATCGAAGGACACTGGGGGGACCCTGTATTTTCCTAGTCCTTTCTCAAAAACTGCCGGGTACGTGTTACAGACGTCCTGCACTGGGTCATCATGGATGGCATTGATGCCGGACAGTTTAATCCCTAGTGGCTCAAACCACTGCACCACAAGTAAGCAGTTTGTGCCACGTTTGACCACTACAAGGGGCAGTTTTGTTTTAATGTTTTTGAACACAATGGAGAAATCCCTCACCCCCAGGACCAGAATCAGGTAACCCTGCACATCTCGGAGAGATGTCTTCAGAGCCCGATGTTTTGGGCGAAGCTTTGGGTGTTTTTTTCAAAAAGTCCCTCTGGGGCAGGATGGAGTAGGATGTTCCGGAATCTACCTCCATCCTGACCGGAACACTGTGCAGCTGGACCACCACGAAGAAATGGTTGGCAATACTGGAAACATGGCGGACGGATGGCTCCTCGATGGAAATCTTTGATGCGGATGATCCTTTCCGGCTAGGTTGGTTGGTTTGCTCCAGGACTTGCTTCTGACATTGCCTACAGACCTTGGTGATGTGACCTTTCTTGCCACAGTGATGGCAGTCAGCGTTCTTAAAGGGGCACTGACAGCAGTCATGCCTCGCTCCATAGCCAATGCATCTGCGATGGGCCCTCTCGGTGGTTCGCTTGTCCGACGTCTTCTTTTGCACCTTCCAGACCTCATCGTTCTCATTGCTGGACCCAGGTGTGGATGAAGATGCCAGTGATGCTGAAGATGCAGAGGAGCGGGGTGAAGAGCAGCAATGCGCCTGCACAGCGAACTCCAAACTCCTGGAGGCGGCAGGCCTGTGCTTCAAAAACTTGACGTCCGACCTGGCAGCCTCAGATGCCTCCTGTAGGACCGACTTGAAGGTCAGGACATCCCTGACTATAAGCTGGCATTGAGTCTCCTCCTCTCACATGCCGGTCAGCAGGCGATCCCGCAACGCCTCTTCCAGGTTGTCCCACTAGCATGGGGTGGCAGCCAGCCTCAGTGCATCGGCATAGTTGGCTACAGACTCCCCGGGGTGTTGATCCCGTCTGTGAAATTCCATCCGGGATGGGAAGATGGACACCTTCGGCTGGAAGTGTGTCCAAAGAGCCGCCAAGATCTCAGCTAGTGGGACAGTGCCAATGTCCCTGGGCAACACGAGGTGTGTGGCCAGCTCGAGGGTGGTCAGGCCACACTGCAACTAGAAGCAGGAGTGCTTCTTGTCCTCATTGACAATGTCCTGAGCCGCCATGGCATGGAGGAACTGTCGCTCGTACAGGAGCCATTTCTCAGGAGCGGTCACATCGAAGGGAGTGAGGGTAGGTGTATGGGACACCATTATCCCACCTTCGTCGCCGATTTGATGTTCTGGTAGAAATGCGAAGCAGCCAGCATAATAGGGCTAAACAATTTATTAGGCAGTCAGAACATGGGGAGCAATGGCGTAGCACTGCTCAATATATACACTCAGAAATGGATACATTTGGGCGAGAAGCAACAGGAAGGGGAGTGGGGTACCTGGGAGGTTATCAGATCGGACTGAAAACTGTACAGGCTACATAGTTTAGGCGGGAATGCAGCCCCGCAATATTACAAGACCAAGAAGAAGGAGACAAAATGGAAAATCATAATGATCCCAATTATTTCACAAACATTACAGCTTAAAATGTACAGCTTGTCACATTTTGACCTGTCAGTATTCAAAGGTCTTCTTCAGGAGATCGTGGAAGCAACACTAATCTTCCCAAGAAAGGTCACACACCATTTAGTTGCCCAACCTACATAATGACCTCTTGGAGTGTTTCCTATTTGATCTTCATCTGTATCTGCCAAACATGTTTCCATTTTTGAATTTCTGGGGAAGGGGGTCATTCTTGTCAAGGATGACATGGAGATGACAAGGACAGGTAATAGCTAATAGCCTTCTGTTTCATTAAGGAAATTAAAGAAAAGGTGCCATCCCTAATACCATGAAAGCCAGTCTCAAAACATGTACCAGGTGAAACTCGGAAAATTAGAATATAGTGCAAATGTTCATTCAGTTCAATAATACAACTTAAAAGGTGAAACAAATATATCAGATAGACTCATTACATACAAAGCGAGATAGTTCAAGCCTTACTTTGTTATAATATTGGTGCTTATGGTTTACAGTTTATGAAAACCCCAACCCCCCAATCTCATGTACCCCATGTTGTTGTTGTTCAGTCGCACAGTCGATTCCGACCCTTTGCGACCCTATGGACCATCGTTCTCCAGGCGCCTCTGTCCTCCACCATCCCCCTCAGTCCTCCCAGTTCTGTGCCCATTGTGTCTACAATACCATCTATCCATCTCATCCTTGGCCTCCCCCTTCTTCTTTTGCCCTCCACCTTTCCCAACATCACGGCCTTCTCAAGTGAATCCTCCCTTCTCATTTGATGCCCAAAGTACTTTAGCCTCATCTTTACTATTTGACCTTCCAATGAGCAGTCAGTGTTGATTTCTTCTAAGATTGACCTATTTGTTCTCCTCGCTGTCCAAGGTACCCTCAAAACTCTCCTCCAACACCACATTTCAAAGGCATCTATTCTTCTGCGTTCAGCTTTCCTAATTGTCCAGCTCTCACATCCGTACATTACCACTGGGAATACCATTGCTTTGACTATTCTAATTTTTGTTTTCAAGGTGATGTCTCCTTGACATGTACCCCATAATATCACATAATCTAATGTATGCTGTACGCCATGATCATCACAATTATAATGAATTAAGGCATGACATCTCTATCTCATATATTTGTTTCACCTTTAAGTGAAATGAATGGACATTTGCACAATATTCTAATTTTCTGACTTTCACCTGTATATTGTAGCTTCTGTCTGGAGTGGAACTTAATGGTGTCACATGATTCAACTCTAGTCACCATGAGAATTAGAACAGTGTTCTTTTCAAATAATAAGACACAGAGTTCACCATAAATCAGTTTTTATTCTTCTGAATTAATGCCATTCAAGCAGCTATGACATCAGATTGTAAATTTAAGTAACAGATGGATAATGAATTAGGTAAACGGCAATTCAAAATGGTTATTCATATATGCATTTGAGACTTTCTGACTGCTTATGCTGCTTTAAAAAGATCTTCATTGCAAAGATCCTTCTCACGGCAAAACTGGGTTTTAGAAGTCAATTTTTCATTCTTCAACATAGCGTCTGTGGCGATGCCTGCGTTATTCTCCGTCAAAGGATGTTTGGTGATGTCTGAGCCCACATTAAGGCAGTCCAGTTCTGACTCTTGTACCGATTCACCTATCATGAGATTACGAGGAAAGAAAACAAGACACTTCAAGGTGTTTTGTTTGTTTGTTTTGATTAAAATTAATTCAAATTAAGATTCAAAAGTTCATCTTCCTCTGCTTTATTAATTTTGTGCCAAAAGATTTTTCCTAAGTTTAACACATCTCATTGAAGTTATCACCTCCAAGAGGCTCTATTAAGAACAAGTTAGATTCTTCTTCTCTTCTTTCTTCATGTCCCAAGGACTGCCAAAATAGAGCTAATTTCTTCATTTTGCCATTGCCCAAAAGAACAATTTAGGTCTTGCAAACCGAAGAATCTGGCTTCCTATGTGGAATCAATCCATTAATATTTCCGATTACTGTATATTTTATTTTATAGACTCAATCTCCCTTTCTTGTTAGGTTTTCTTTTTACTTAATGCCATCGGCTTTCCCCATAATGATTTTCTTTTCACGTGAGTCTTGGCTTCTTATGCCATGCCCAAAGCACAGTGGCCTGAGTTTAGCCTTTGTTGTTTTTAGTTTAAAAGTTTTTACCTAGAACCCATTTATTTGTCTTGTTGGCAGCCCAGGGTACCAAGAAGTTCTCTTCCAACACTATTTTCCCTAAAAAAAAATTCATTTGCAGGCTGTTTGCCTTCCCATTTTACCGATCAAATATGAAAAGCCAAATTTGCTGAAGAAAAATTTCCACTGTGGCATGTGATATATTGTATGACATTTCTAGTTTTCCCTTTATCACTTTTACCACAGGAAACAAATGCAGCACTTTAAATATCAAAATAGAAGGAACAAGTGTAAAAGAAGTGGCAGAGTTCAAATACCAAGGAAGAACATTTACTGAAAATGGCAAAATGGACAAAGAGATTAACATACAAATTAAACAGGGCAGCCATCAAAAATTGGGGGGTGGAGGGTGTCCCCCCACACACATACACATAGTTATGGCTGGCGGAGGCAGGGCCTCTGTCAGCTCCGGGCCCTATACAGCAGTACTGGTAGTACTGTCCTGATGGCAGCCATGAAATTAAATATTGGGACATATAATAGTGTTCTCACAACACAAGGCAATACCAACCAGTGAAAAGAAACACTTCATTATTATTATTATTATTATTATTATTATTATTATTATTATTATTATTATTATTATTATTATTATTATTATTATTATTATTATTATTATTATTGTTATTGTTGTTGTTGTTGTTGTTGTTGTTGTTGTTGTTGTTGTTGTTGTTGTTGTTTCATATCCAAATCAGAATACTGGCAATGATCATAGCAATCAGCCATGAAGACTGTCCTGTGAATATAAGGCCAAACACTGCAGCCGACGAAGGAGTTTTCCCCACTGTTTTGCCTTCCAGCAGTCTGGGCAGGTGGTGGTGGTGGTGGTGGTGGTGGTGGTTGGAAAAAGCCCCGATCAGCTCCCCCTAGCATCAGAGAGGCACCCGGGGTGACTCTGCCACCCCCACCCCAAAAGGACAACATGGTCTCCTACCTGTTCACGCTGGTTGTAGAAGAAAAACTTTCTCCCTGCCCCGACAAACAGATAATAAAAGTTGTGGCAGCCATTTTGATTTCTGTTTTTTTGGACTTCAATTCCCAGAAAGCCAAAGCTTCCTGTAAAAATGCATGTGGTGGCCATTTTCTTGTACAGGAAGCTTTGGCTTTCTGGAAATTGAAGTCCCCTGATGCTAGGGGGAGCCAATCAGGGCTTTTTCCAAGCCCCCCCCCCTGCCCGGACTGCTGGAAGGCAAAACAGTGGGGAAAATTATTTCCTCTGCTGCAGTTTTTGGCTTGCAACAGTGCAGAAAGTGCCGTTTTCTGCAAAGTCATCTCCCGGACAATGTTTTGCATGAGGAGACATTGAAGAAAAAACTGCAACGTTGTACGAAAATCACGTTACACGAACGTGTCATTGTGCATTCATTGTATCTCCTTTGACACCCAGAGGAGCAAAAGAGGAGGTAATAAAAAGAAGAAGACAGTAGGCAAAATGCACACAACTGCAAATTCAATGACAATACGAAATATGTATAATCTGGATGTGGAGGGACTGTATCTGTGAAATTCTGAATCAGAGGTGACTTCTACCTAATACTCAACCATTAGGTGGAAGCCATGAATTGCTGTCTTGAAAAAAGTATAGTCATGTCTTCTATAGGTATTTCCAAGATATGCAATAACATCCAGTGAGGAGGGTGTCTCTGGGGAAGGACAATGTGAAAGAAAGAAAGGAACAGTTCTGTGAACCTATCTTACCATCAAAAACTCTTGCAAAAATACAGGCTCCAGTTTCAGCATTCACTTCACAGGTCTTAGTTGGGTCGCAATCACTCAGCGAATCCTTGGTTTTGCATACTCGACATTGGATAGCATCTATTCCAGAAGACAGATTTGAACAATTATCAATATTTCCAAACAAAAAAGAAGTTGTCCACCCTTTGCAAGTATTTTGCAGGATATTTCTTTGAAATCCAGCCAGATAATCTGGGTAAAATTCTGGTCAGCAACCTATTGCTGATTTATTCTTGAATAAGGAAAAATTTCATAACATTTGCTAGGACATTGTCAGTTGTTAATGAAGTGCTGGATATGTTCCTGGGTGTTTGTCTGATCACTTGAACATGCATGTGCAAAAACCAAAAATTGGGAAACACTGTGCTAAGAAAAGCAACCAGCACTTCAGTAAGCATTCATTCATTTATTTATTTATTATCCCACTCTGGGTGGTTTGCAATAGTTAAAACCAGAAATATACACACAAGAATGATGATGATGATGATGTATTATTATTATTATTATTATTATTATTATTATTATTATTATTATTATTATTATTATTATTATTATTATTATTATTATTATTATTATTGGGTGTGGACGTTATGCCCATGCCTCGACACTGCTTTGGGAGCTGCACTGGTTACCAGTTTGCCTCCGGGTGCAATTCAAGGTGCTGGTTTTTACCTTCAAAGCCCTACATGACAGTGGGCCAGGCTACCTAAGAGACCGCATCACCCTAAGGATGTCTGTCAGTCCAACCAGGGCAGACCAGAGAGGCTCTCTTATGGTACCATCTGCTAGAGGGGCTCGCCTCTCTAGCACAAGGAGAAGGGCCTTCTCCGTATCCGCACCGGCACTCTGGAAACTCCTACCAACAGAGCGATGTCTCTAGATGGAATTGCTGCCTTTCAGAAAGGAACTTAAAACCTGGCTGGCTAGCCAAGTATGGGGTGCAGGTGGAAGGGTGACTACCTTTGGGTGGCTGGTTTAGTGCAACTCCGGCCCCCTCGGTCCCCGCACTCTTTTTTAGGGAGAGGGTAGTTTTTAAGCAGTTTTTAACTATGTTTTTAATATGATTGTGAACCGCCCTGAGTTGGCCTTGGCCAAGTGGGCGGTATAGAAATCGAAATAATAAATAAATAAATATTAAAAACACATCATAAAATCACATAATAGATCACATAATAAAATACAAATATCAAACCTAATTAAAACCGTGTGTGTGTGTGCGTGTGCGTGCGTGAATAAAAGCCTAATACTTGTCTGGTGAAAGCCCCTACTCAAATGCCTCCCTGAACAGATGCACTTTAAGTTGTTCTCTTAATGTCAACAAAGAAGTGATCTGGTGCAATTCTGCCTGAAGGGAGTTCCATATGGATGGTGCCACCACCAAAAAGGCTCTTCTCCTGGTCATCACCTTCCTTGCCAATTTCAGTGTTGACACCAAGAGCTGGTCCATCTGAGAAGATGTTTTTTTATATATAAATAAATTTTTATTGAACACAATTATCATACACTCATAATTTCAACATTCAAAAAGAGAAAAAGAAGAAAAACACAAATTACAAAACTTAAAACAGACTATAATATCTCTATGGGCCATAATACAGACAATCACAGTCACAAAACATTAGCGATTAACTTGAAAGATCACCTGATGTACAGTTCTAAGAGGGAGATGCTCCACCAAGTCGGATGGTCCCAAACTGTTTAGGGTGACCAGAGTGGTGGCTGAGTGATCTGATATTACAGAAATTAGACATAACACCTGTGCCATGGTCAGATCACTTTCTGGTAACTCTAGACTTTCTGTGGGTGATGTTTCACCGTAGGGAGGCAGGGCCTGTTAAGCTAGCCTGCCCCCGGCGACTAATGGATCCTGATGGATTCCAGCGGGAACTGGGGGATTTTCCTCTGGATCGGTTAAGCGATTCACCTGAGGTGCTGGTTGACCTGTGGAACAGGAAGACGATGGCAGTCTTGGATGAAATTGCACCACTACGGCCTCTCCATACCCATGGGGCTAGGTCATCCCTGTGGTTCACTGAAGAACTGCGGGAGCTAAACGGGTGAAGAGACCGCTGGGGGAAGACTCGGACTGAGTCTGACTGGACACTGGTTAGAACCGCTATTAGGGCTTACCTGGTGGCGATAAGGGTGGTGAAGCCGCAATATTTCACCACCCTTATTGCATCCACGGATAATCGCCCAGCCACCCTGTTCCGGGTGACCAGGTCTCTCCTTGGTAGAGGGGGGCCTGTACCTGATTGGCAGGGTTCGGCTGCGGTTTTCACTGATTACCTGATGGATAAAATCACTCAGATTCACTCGGGACTGAACCTCGGTGTGGATGGGGAGAGTCAGGAGGGGACCGGACCACAGTCTTGCCATGTCATCTGGGAACGGTTTGATCCAGTTGTCCCTGATGAAGTGGACAGGCTCCTTGCAGCTGTTCATGCTACTACCTGCCCTTTAGATCCCTGTCCTGCCGGCTTGGTGAAAGCATCTAAGGCAGTGACAGGCAGCTGGGTCGGGGCGATAATTAATTCATCTTTATGGGAGGGGGTATTTCCTGCACCTTTAAAACATGCTTTGGTGCACCCCCTCCTAAAAAAACCTGCTCTCGACCCAACAATTCCAGCTAATTATCCAGCTACATTCCCTTTTTGGGGAAGGTATTGGAGAAGGAGGTGGCGCGGTAGTTGCGGGGGGTCCTGGATGAAGCGGAATATCTGGACCCCTTTCAGTCAGGGTTCAGGCCCAGACATGGTACGGAGACGGCATTGGTTGCACTGATGAATGATCTCTGGCGAGAAAGGGATGGAGGCCATCCAACCATCCTTGCTCTCCTTGACCTCTCAGTGGCTTTCGATACCGTCAACCATGGTATCCTTCTGGAACAGCTCCGAGGATTGAGGATCCAGGGCACTGTGTTGTCCTGGTTTTCCTCATTCCTGAAGGGCCCTACCCAGTCGGTGTGGTTGGAGAGTGAGACGTCCAGCCCTAGGCCATTCCAATATGGGGTGCCTCAGGGCTCCGTGCTATCTCCTCTCCTATTTAATATCTACATGAAACCTCTGGGTGAGATCATCCGTTGCCACGGGGTGCAGTACCATCAGTATGCGGATGACACCCAAGTGTACATCTTGTCTTGTGGTGATCCCTGTGATACTGTCAAAGTCCTGTCCGAGTGCATGGTGGCTGTTGGGGTCTGGATGGGGGACAACAGATTACAACTGAACCCTGGCAAGACTGAGTGGCTATGGATTAGGAACCGGTGTTATCTCGGGAGCTACCATCGTTGGTTTTGGATGAGGCTAGTCTGCCCCAGACAGATCTGGAGTGCAATTTGGGGGTCCTCATGGACTCACGACTGCTACTTGAAGATCAGGTGGTGGCCGTGGCCAGGAGGGCTTTTGCCCAACTTCGGGTGATTTGCCAGTTGCGCCCACTCCTAGACCGGGACTCCTTACTCATGGTCACTCATGCTCTGGTCACCTCTAGACTAGATTATTGCAATATGCTCCACATGGGGCTGCCCTTGACGACCATCCAGAGGCTGCAGTTGGTCCAGAATGCGGCTGCTCGGGTGGTGATGGGGTGTGGGCCTCACCACTGCTTCAGAAGCTGCACTGGCTTCCAATTTGCCTCCGGGTGCAATTCAAGGTGCTGGTCATTACCTTTAAAGCCCTACATGGTAGTGGGCCAGGATACCTAAGAGACCGCATCGCCCCAAGAACATCTGTCCATCCAACCAGAGCAGACCGGAGGGGCTCTCTGCTTGTACCATCTGCTAGAGGGGCCAGTCTCTCTAGCACACGAAGGAGGGCCTTCTCTGTGTCCGCTCTGGCCTTTTGGAACCTCCTGCCAGTGGAACTAAGGCTGCAGATGGAATTGCTGCCCTTCAGGAAAGTTCTGAAAACATGGCTGGCAGGGCAGGTGTGGGGTCCTGAAGATGTTGTGACCCCAACCTGCTGGTTGATTTAATATCAAAGTAATCTTCCACTTTTAAATGTGTGGGTGTTTTAGTGGGGTAATTTGTTTTAATGAGGTTTTTAGTGTCTTGCAAAAGAAGACAAGCAGGAGCCGCAGCAAGGGCTAAAACCAGGTTTATTGCATCGTAGTAAGTGAACATGAGGTACAGGTGAAACAACAGCCTTATTTATAGTACATTTGGAATAGCCCGGGTAACAGTCCACACCCATCTTCTCCAGATGCAGTAGAGGTAGTAGTACCCTGCCCGATGCAGTAGAGGTAGTAGTACCCTGATGCAGTAGAGGTAGTAGTACCCTGCCCGCCAGGTATGCAGGTGAATGGGTATCCTGTATCCAACGCTGCTACTGCAGGTGCAGCATTGTTCTTTAACAGCTTGATACAATGAAACAATGATTGCTCACAGCAGATACAATTGACAGATACAAATCCGTTAAAGGGATACTTAACACAGAACATTCAGTACATAACAGGGTTGTTCTTATTTTAAGGGTTTTAAGATTGTATGCCGCCCAGAGTCTTTGGGAGTTGGGCATCTCTATAAATATGAAAATAAATAAATAAATAATAAACTCTCCCCAAGCTGAACCCACTGAAGGCAGTCACCAAGGAAGGAGTGGAATCACTGCAATACATAGACTCAAACTTCTTACTCAGACTGTCGCCCCATGATCGATGGTATCAAAAGCTGCTGAGAGGTCCAGGAGAACCAAGACAGATGACACCCCTCAGTCTGCCTCCCAGAGTAGATCATCCTGCAGTGCCACCAATGTGGTCTTGGTACTGTGAAGTGGTCTGAAGCCCAACTGGAATGGATCTATGCAGTTGGTTTCATCCGTGAGCTCATGGAGTTGATCTGCCACTACCCTCTCAATCACCTTCTCCAAGAAAGGGATGTTCGCTACCGGTCTATAATTATCTACGATGTCCATGGCTGTTTCTTTTTCAGGAGAGGGAGTATGATTGTCTCTTTTAGGTTTATTGGCATCACGTCCTCCACCAAGGAGGCATTGGTGATTTTTAATAGCCACTCTCCTATTCCCTTAGCTGACTTTAAAAACCAGGATAGGCAAGGGTCGAATCGAGAGGTCATGGGGTTACAATCTGAAAGAACCCTGTCCACCTCCTACAAAGATGCAAGCTGAAACTGATCCCAGGAAGCACAGACAGGTATCTCACTGGACACCCCTTCCAGATTTCCTGCAGAAACTATGGGATCAAGGTCCCAGTGGATGGTCTCCACCTTTGATTTGATCAATTTAACTTAGCATACTTTTCCAATAGACTTTCTATCTCTACTTTTTTAAAATCATAGTTTAATACAGAAGTTGCTTAGTGTATGTGAAAATGCTTCTCTCGGCTCTTGTCAGTGGAACTTACCTCCAGGTGTGAGGGCAAAGAACATACAGCTTGCCAGAAGCCAGGCCTGATGAATGTACAACATCTCTGAATATGAAGGGTGCTGTGTTTCAGAGAGACTTCAGAAGCAGAGAAACAAAGAAAAACAACACTATCCTCCAGTCTCTACCAAAATTATTGAAAAGGTTGCTTCTTTATAACGCCCTGATGATGCCCATGGAGAAACCATGCCAGAAAACATTTTGTCCCTATAGAAGAACAAAGACAAATGCCAATAGTAGATGGAGCATAAACTGGCCAGTGATGGGGAAAATAATAACTAAGAAGAGATCAAAGATAATTTCTACGACAGATTTAATTGCTGTTTTGTTCATGTATGGTTAATTTGTGATTTCATGGCCCAATGGCATTTCTTTTTGTTCTCCTCATTAGGACATGGTGTGGCTAAAACAGAAGATAAGAACACAGCAGAAGGGAACAGAGTCTTAGAACTGTTGACAGGAAACAGCTGCAGGTTCAAATGGCAATCAAATGGGAAAGGGAACTATTCTCCCCTCCCTTGTCAGTTCAGCACTATGACAGATCAGCAACGGGAGTAAATATAGAGCTCTGGTGGCACAATGGTTCAACTGCTGTACTGAAGACCAAATATTGTGAGTTCAATCCTGACCAAGGCTCAACTCTGACCAGGAATCAAGGTTGACTTAGCCTTCCATCCATCTGAAATAGTTAAAATAAGTACCCAGCATGTTGGGGATAATGGAGACAAAGCTCCCGGTTCCAACCCTCAAGAACCTTGCTAATACGAAAATCATTGAGGGAGTTCTGGCATAAAACGCCAATGCAGTGAGCCTGCCATGAATGGTGCAGGTGGCCATACCCTGGGTGTGCAAGCTGGCCATATAGTGGAGTGGATGCTGGATCAGAAGAGGCCAGTGGTCAGGCAAACTATGCTCACCATGGAACCATGTAAAATAACAAAGTGCAGACTCATAACTCTCCCACATCCGAGATGCAAGTGAGAGACCAATTGCTCTATATACTTCCCCTCTCCAACAGTCCAAATTTCCAATGGTAGCTTCGAGGGTCAGTCCCATGCTCCAGGAGTGGGGCTCTGAAGTGTACCATCTGCAGATGGGACAGAGCATCAGCAATACTGTTGTCCAAACCAGGCACATGGTGTGCACCAAAAACAATATTATGTCTTAAGGTTCTAAGGTCAAATGCCTGTACCAACCTCATCACCCTGGGTGATCTAGATGAAAGGGAGTTAAACAATGTGAACCACTGCCATGTTGTCGCAACAAAAGGTGATGACCAAATTGGCCCATTGTACGCCCACATAAGAATTACCCCCAGAATAGGAAAAAAAATCCAAGAATGTTAAGTCCCTAACCAACCCCGAGTTCTGCCAGGTTTGGGGCCAAGTACCACAGCACTACTCACTCTGACAGTAAATGCCATAACTGTGGGCACCTGATGCATCAGAGTGAACCTGAAATTGAGCATGCAGAGGCAAATGAGAGTGCCAGAAGGACACCCTATTAAAGCTCTGGAAAAATGTGAGCTACACCCTGAGATCCTCCCTGGTGGCCCATGTACCCCTAGTATGGTAGAAATGTTTGGAGAGCCTGACCATAGCATGGCAAAGCCTGCGAGCAAACACCCTACAAGGTGTTATGACCTTACAGGCAAAGTTCAGATGGCCGTGAAGCTCCTGTAACTCCCTAAAGGTGATCTTGCGCTTAGCAAACATGGACTTGATCTTTAAGGCCAGGCGATCAACCTTATCCTTGAACAGATGGGACGTCTGTCCAAAAGTATCGAGTTCATGCCCTAAGAAGGTAAGGAACATGGAAGGGCCCTCCATCTTTTCCAGTGCCAGGGGTACTGCCAATTCAGCAGTCAGCTCCTGATAGTTCAGCAACAAAAATTCAGCAACATCCCTGAGGCAGGAGATCCACAAAATAGGAAATCATCTAGATAATGGATGACCTGGTATGAACCAGCATGCCAGACTAGGGCCCATTGCAGGAATGTACTAAATCACTCAAAGGTAGAGCAAGAAATGGAGCAGGTGAATGGCATGGCCCAGTAGACAAAGAACTGTCCCTCAAAAGAGAAACCCAGTAGTTCAAAGTCATCCGGGTGGACTGGGAGGAGCTGGAAGGCAGACTTGATGTTGTACTTGGCCATCAGAGCTCCCGGGCTGCATGACCACACTATTCACACAGCTTGCCCTGTGCTCTTCTAAAATAACTTGCTTGAGAACTCTAAAAGTAGAAACTGTGTCAATTGCCTTTTTTCGCAAGTCAGTTTTCCCTTCCCAATTTCCCCCGGGAATAAATCCAAATTTCCCAATTCCCCCCACTTCTACATCACTAATTCTTACCAAAAGTATTTTTTTTAGTTTCCTATATATGAATAAACTTTTTTTATTACATATTAATCTTTACCAAATTCACATTTCTTGTACTGTTTATACTCATATAAAATAAAAAATCTGAATGTAACTTGCAGAAATTACAAAGAAATAGTATTTTCCCAATCCCCCCTCCTCAAAATTCCCCCAAACATTCCCAGGTTTTTCCCCTCCTTTCAAAATTCCCAGGAATTTTGCAAATCTAGGTAAAGGTAAAGGTCACCCTTGATCGAATGCCAGTTGTATCCAACTCCAAAGTTCAGTGTTCATCTCTGTTTCATAAGCCAAAGAGCCAGTGCTGTCTGCTGCTGCAGATGTTTTCGTGGTCATGTGGCAGGCATACCTAGATACTGGAGTGCATGGAACACTGTTTTCCTCCCCACCAAAGTGGTCCCTATTTATCTACTTGTAATTTCTTGCTTTCAAACTGCTACGTTGGCAGGAGCTGGGACAGAGACGGGAGCTCATTCCATCCTGCAGTATTTGGGTGTCGAACTGCTGACCTGCTGCCTTCCAGTCAGTGTCTTAGCCACTTGAGCCACTGCAGTCCCTATGTATGACCTTACTTGGGAGCATTAGAATTGCCTCAATGATCTCCTGAAGAAGACCTTTGAATATTGACAGTTCAAAATGTGACAAGCCTTTGTTACATTTTAACATGCATTTGGCATTCTGTGTAGGCTTATCCAGACAGACGTTTTCCCGCCCTGATACCTTCCACAGTTGTTTACCACATGGGAATTTGCCACACTATGTCATACTACAAAGTTTATGTTGGCATATTGTAATAAATCATGCTAATAAATCCAGTTCTTTAGCCCACAGACGGTACACACCTTTATTGACATTGGCTAGTATCACAAGTTCACATGTTACTTGTATTTCACCTTAAAAGCTTGATCAGTCTCAAGACAAAGCAAACATCATGGCAGCTAGTCAATCGTGTCAATGGTAACATTGTTGATGAGCAAGAAAAGATGGAAAATTCAGAATTGCTAAGAGAATTTTAAAATAGTAGCATCTTCTGCTGTTTTCCTCTTTTGTTTGGAGACATCTGCTTCAGTCTTCATAAGGTGTATATGGAACCCTTTAAGATACTCATATCTCCCCTCTCCCTGTTATATTTTTCCTTATACTGTAGTTGGTTGTAATCAGTGGTGGGACTCCAAAAAATTTACTACTACACAGTGGGCATGGAATGGTGGTCATGGCCAGGGGGAAAGCCCTGCGTTGCACCCAAATTAGGACTACTTTATTTCAAAACTTGGATGGGTGGGGCCTGCCAGAATTTCTGCTACCGTTTCTGGCGAACTGGTGCGAACCTGCTGATGCCCACCACTGGTTGTAATTGTTCAATTTTAAGACATACTATCAGAATAAATAGATATCTGGATAGCTCAGTGGTTTAAGTACCTGACTCCCGAGTCACAGGTTAGGAGTGTGATTTGCCACTCTGCCTCCAGAAGAAGAGCCAGGCATTGTAATCATGAGCAAGCTGCATAGTCCCAAGGCAACCCCAAAATACTACATCTGAGCACCCGATACCTACAAAAACCTGAAAAGGGTCACCATGAATTGGAATCAACTTGATAGCATACAATCATCATCATCATCATCATCAGAATCAGAATCATCATCATTAACACAGTGGTGAAACACTACTGAATTCTAAATGCAAAAGATCTTACAGGCAGATTTTATAATTTATCCCTCCAGTAGTAATAGAAAAGATGATACTATTGTGAGTTATAGAATTCTGTGTACCAAGACTGAGTCTATTTCACCATTTAATACCATGAAGGTGACAGATATAAACCTACAATCGTGGGAGACAGTGGCCGAAGATCGCTCACTTTGACGCCAAACCATCTCTGCTGATACCGATCACTTTGAAGGAGAATGCCACAGATATGAAGAGGCTAAGCGGCAAACATGGAAACTTTGGCAAACACAACAATGCCCTCCACCATCTATTCAGGGTACTGTGTGTGGCCGCATGTTTCATCCCAGAATCGGTTTATGGAGTCACCAGGGACACATCCATCAGCTGAGAAAATGACTTCCAAGAACAATGTGTGCTTGGATATGAGTAGCAGCTGATGACAACAACAATTCTTCTTTGCATCTGAAAGGTGGTTCCAATCCAGTTTTCATGCATGCCAGTCACTCTCCTCTTACTGTCTTCCTACACTTTTTGCTAGATGGCCACTTTAAGAATTCAGGTCCCACTCTGTCTTTCTTCATTTCCCTCTTAATTGTACAAGGTGTTCCCTCAGGTAGTTAGTTTTCCAACAGGTTCCTCTGGGTTTAAAAATAAGCACCTGGTCTACTTTGAGACACTGGAATCCACCATTTCATCTGCTGTGTTCCAGAGTATTGTTGAGGTCCAATGCTTCGGATGACTCACAGTCTGCTTTTTGCCATCTGCCTCTTCCTTCCCCTGGCACCTGGAGGTAGTAAGTTCCACTGAAAGTTCTCCTTAAGCAGAAGGTTAACATGGTTGGGAATGCAGATGAAGCATGGGATATATGTAAAGCTTTTGCTTCTTTCATTCTTCCAGGCAAAGTAGAACTGAGAAAAATTTTATGCTGTTTATGAAATGGCAGGAAATTTCTCCCAATACCATTTACTGTTTATTGCAAAGGTGCAAATTATGATGCAACCAGCATAGTGGTGGGATTCAAAAAATGTTACTACCTATTCTGTGGGCGTGGTATGGTGGCTGTGGCCAGGGGAAAAGCCCTGTGTTTTTTCAAAACATAGATGGGCGGGTCCAGCCAGAATTTCTGCCACTGGTTCTGGCAAACTGGGGCGAACCTGCTGAATCCCACCACTGGATCAGCACAATTTGCAGACTGCCATTTGCAAGCATGGCTGAAAAGTGCAGTCAAAGTGTGGAAATTTAAGAATCAGAAAGATTAAACTGTGGTTTTTTTAAAGAGAATTGCTAAGAGAATTTTAAAATAGTAGCATCTTCTGCTGTTTTCCTCTTTTGTTTGGAGACATCTGCTTCAGTCTTCGGTGTGCTAAGAAAACGTAAGTTGCATATGGAACCATACCTGCCAAGTTTTGGATTTGAAAAAAGGGGAAAATTTGGGCCATGCCCCCTCCCCACCAAGCCATGCCTCCTCCTCCCCACAATCCAGGCACATCCAACAGCCTAGAAGAGGAAGAGCCACCAGAGCCAGGGAGGAGGTAAATATTGTAATTTTAAACCCCTTTCCCCATTCGCTCCCACATCATTTCGTAATATGGTGATTTTTAATGGAACTGGGTTTTTTAACTCTTATATCAGTTAATTGTCTACTGTCTTGGCCTTGTGTACCTCAATTTCATTTTAAAAAAATCTGTTTAAGAAAGGACCACTGAAATATCCTTTTATATTGTATGCAAATATACTTGAAGCCGATTGGCTCATTGTCTGTTCTCTCTCCTGGGAAAGAGGGTGTTAAAGGGAAGAGACAATGAGCCAATCGGCTTCAAGTATATTTGAATACAACATAAAGAGGATATTTCCTAGTCCTGTGTTAAACACAGATTTTTAAAAAATGAAATTGAGGTACACAAGGCTAAGACAGTAGACAATTAAAAAAAAGTTGAAATGTGCCTGCAGCTGTCGTAAATGCATTTACAATAGCCACATATACGTTTTACAGTAGAGGAATCATGAGTCCAGCCAACTCAGCTATCTGAGAGAGCGTGGTTTAGCCTCCAAATCCCCACTTGTTCAGTGAGCCTACTCTGGTGTGAACTGCTATACTAATCCACAGGATTTCAGGCTATGATGGGGGGGGGGGGAACTGTACAGAACAATTATTGAAGAGTAAGCTGGCCATAATGATGCGCCATTTCAAATTCCAAAGAAGTCATCATGGGCAAGAGAAGCATCCCTAGATCTTTCTGACACAAAATTATTATTATTATTATTATTATTATTATTATTATTATTATTATTATTATTATTATTATTATTATTATTATTATTATTATTATTATTATTATTATTATTATTATTATGGCAAAGCATGACTCTGCATACATCCCTCATGCTTAGTGATTCATTAATGGGGTTAAAAGCAGAGCAAATAAAAATATACAAGAAGCAAAGGAAAAGCCCTTTTTAAAAGATCTCTAAAAGGAACACTATTTAGAGAAATGTAAAAAGTAGGTGCATGGTTTATATTTTTTTTATTTTGTTGGGTTTTCTCTTGACCCATAGCTCTTTTGTCTCAAAAGTTCAAAGATGAAATTTTATTTTATATATTGCCACCAATAGGAATGATATGGATTTTGGAAATGAATTGATGGAAAGAAATAAGAAAACAATGATTATTGTAATGATAACTGTTGGTGGTGTAAGTCTTCACCTCATTTCCCAACTAGTTGCAAGGTATATGGTGCCTTTAAGACTCTGCAGCAGAGGCACACAGGTGTTGGGAGTTATCACTGAAAAAGTGTATATATGTCAAGGCTTTTAGGTTTCTCTTTTGGACTTTGGGAGCTACCAAGCCACACGGCTAGAATGGTCCAGCTTCAATGCACTGGCTTCAATGTTTGGCTTTTCCTGCCAACACTCTGGACAATGACTACTGTGTGTTCCAGAATCAACTGCAAGGACTGAACCTCCATTACTGCTCTGAGGAATGGCACTTGCATGATTTGTCATCCCTGTATGCTGCAAGGAAAGACTACTCAGGGATAAACTGTAAAGTTACTTGACTTTGCTTTGTGACTGCAGCTTGCTTTTGGACTACTGCTGAACTGTACAAACTTGTATATATGTTACACAACTGAATTCTTTCAGTGAGACATACTGAGAAACCCTAGAGACTGCATCTGCTTTCTGTTGTAATTATTGCACTGTATATATTTTTGCACCACTTGCTTCCTGAGTAAAACTGCTTGAGTTATCACCTGCACCAAGACCTGTCTGCCTGTTTGCTTCACAAGGAAGGGAAACACCTGGCCAGGTGTGCATCTCCTTGTTGGCCACTGTGCACCACTCTGCTGTATGTGGCTAACCCCGCGGACAGTAACAGCTTTGAACTTACTAATTGTTAAAAAAAAGAAAATAGATTGTGAATTTGAGCTAGATTTTTGGTTTAAAAAGTATGGTTTATAGCGATAAAAGACCATCTTTGAATTAAATTTAAAGAAGGGATTAACAAAAAGAAATGGTTTTAAAGAGAGTTGAGGAGAATTTATTGACTATGTTCTAGTGAAAGTGAAGTTAGCTAGACCGGGACAAGAATATGCATTGTTTTGAAAATAGGGGACAAAAGTAAAATAAAAAGTAAAATAAAAAGTAAAATATCTAAAATAAAATAAAAAGTAAAATATCTAAAATAAATGTTATTTAATGAAAATAGATTGAAAGTGTATAGAGTCCCATAGATGATGGCTGCACATCTTAGGTCATGCTAAAGGTAAAGGTTTCCCTTGCTCAAAAGCCAGTCACATCCAACTCTAGGGTTCAGTGCTCATCTCTGTTTCAAAGCCAAAGAGCCAGCGCTGTCTCCTTCTGCAGACATTTCCATGGTCATGTGGCAGGCATGAGTAGACACCAGAGTGCATGGAACACTGTTACCTTCTCACCAAAGTGGTCCCTATTTATCTACTTGCAATTTCTTGCTTTCAAATTGCTAGGTTGGCAGGATCTGGGACAAACACAGGAGCTCATTCTGTCCTGCAGTACTCTGGAATCAAACTGCTGACCTTCTGCCTCCCAGTCAGCATCTTAGCCAGTTGAGCCACTGCAGTTATACAATTGTATATTTTTTTATTTGATTTTATAGTATGCCTTGCTCACTACGATGCTACTCAAGGAAGCTCCCAGTATATCTGAATCACAGTTTCAGAAGCATTACAACAGGATACATGTTTTGATGCAGGTTGCCTTCAATCCTTATAGGTTTCTGTTGCAAAACGGATCTGGACAACAGTGGGCATTGTAATTATTTTTTGGAGTGTAGGGGTGGGGGTGGGGAGAGTTGCTAACTACTTTGTGAATTGTCCAGCGAGTACTCTGAGAGTGCTGTGTGGAGATACAGTGTGTATATATATATAAAACGTAATTGTCCTTGCTCTTGCTAATAATATTGCTCTTGAACAAGGATGTCTGCTTATGTCACAGATGTTATCCAAGCTCAATGCTGATGTGGATTGCAAAGCCCATTCATAAACCATTTTGACTGATATAACCTAAAGAGATAGATACTTGTGTGTTCCCTATGGCAAAGAACAGGGGTGCCCAAACTTTTTTTTTGACTGCCACTTTCTCTGCTAAAACCAGGGGTGCCCAAACAATGACCCACAGGCTGGATCTGGCCCCAACACCAATTATTTTGGCCTATGCCACCATCATCGCTTCCGGAAGCAGAAGTAAAATGATGGCCAGATCCGGTATGGGCGCATTTTACTACTGCTTCCAGGAGTTACAAGGGTGCTGTGGGCCAGATGAATTGGCATCAGGTGCCAGATCTGGCCCACGGGTAGAAGTTTGGGCAACCCTGGCAAAGGGGTGCAGTCATAAGCTTCTGAGCAATATGTATTCAGTCTGCAACTCTGAGGAGAAAGTTGCATATATGATATAGAATTTGATAAATGCTTAGTTTATGTATTATACTATATGCATTCAGAATGGATGACTCAGCCTTCCATCCTTTGGAGGTCGGTAAAATGAGTACCCAGTATGTTGGGGGCAGTATGTCTTGCTTACAACAGTGCTACTCAAGGAAGCTCCCATAAAGCTGAATCACAGTTTGAGAAGTGTTACAACAGGATACAGGTTTTGACGCAGGTTGCCTTCAGCCCTTTTTATAGGTTTCTGTTGCAAAACGGATCTGTACAACATTTTGCTGTGTAGGTAAAACCAGATTTCTTTATAACTGGTTCACCGTCACAGCCAAGATTCTTCACTGATGAGCAGACTCGAGCTACCATGTCTAGGATATTGTCTAGGAAAAAGCAAAGGAGAAAGAGTGAGTCATTCCTTACCAACATTTTAAAAAAATGAAATGTTCAAAATGTACTGAAGTGTACAGTTTTGATTATATTGCATTTCTCCTAATTCTGCTGCTCATTCTATCCCCTCTGCTCACAATATGAATTTGATTCCAGTTGGATCAAGACTGACCAAGCTTTTCATCTTTCCAAATTGGAGAAATGAGTATCCAGTGGGTGGTGTGATTATTTTTGGGTGGTGGTGGGGAGAGATGCTAACTACCTTGTGAATTGTCCAGCGAGTACTCTTAGAGTGCTGTGAGGTGGTATATATATATATACACAAGGTGGGTAGACAGATAGAGAGATAGAGGTATCTATCTATCTATCTATCTATCTATCTATCTATCTAGAGAGATAGAGATAGAGATAGATAGATATGAGCATTTGGGGGCGATTTTGGTTCTGCACAACCACCACTCCTATGTAAAAAACCACTCCAACCACCAACACACACATTAAAAATTTTTATTATGGCAGGAGTATTGTGTGTGTGTGTGTGTGTGTGAATGTAATCCACCAGAAGATGCTATTTTTAGTTAATATTTTTAGTTAACTAAAAATAGCAATAGCACCCTCTGGTGGACTACATTCAATAACGTTTAGTGCTGAGTAGACATTCGTGGAGGTAGGATGTCTTTTTCTGTTGTTCCCTGTAGGTGAGTTTTTCATGGTTTTTTTGTTGTGGGTGGGAGGATTTTATGTTTGTGTGAGTGTGCATGTTTGTGTGTGTGTGTGTGGGGGGGGGGGTTGGGAGGCTTTAACTTGGCCTTGCCTTGCTGGCCAGGCCGCTTTGAATCCTTTTGTTGGGGGGGATTTATTTTTTTTTAATTTTTCTTTGTTTTTACAGGGGGCCCGGCCGGTGCCTTGCTGTAGTCTGGGTTGGGGGGGAAGAGGGGGGTATTCCCTCCCCCCAAGCTATGGGCCAGCTTGTCCAGGCCTCTGAGGCTGCAGGGGGAAAATTGTTTTTCCCCGCTGCCTCGCCGAAGCATGGGTCGGGGGGGGGGGAAGAGAGGGGTGTCCTCTCTCCCCCCATGCTATGGTGGAGGCTTATGGAGGCCTCCGAGGCTGTTGGGGATTTTTTTTCCTGCTGTATTTGCGAAGCATAGTGGGGGGGAAGAGGGGGTATCCTCCCCCCCCCACACACACACACACACTATTTTAAGGTGTTTTTAAGGTGTTCATCTTCTTTGGAAGATGGGGGCCGAATCTTTTGGCCTCCATCCTCCTAGGAAGATGAACCACTTCCCTCAGGGAAACGGGGGCTGAGAACGGTGCTCCGTTCTCGGCCTCCATCTCCTGTAGGGAAGAGTAACAGTTTCTCTTAGGGAGATGGAGGCCTGAGAATGGAGTGCCTTTCTGGGTCTCTGTTTTCCTGAGGGAAGCTTTTCACCGGGTTTGTGGAGGGAAGAGGGTCTCCCTCTTTTCTCCGCAAACCCACCAAAGTTGCAGTAGGGCCGGCACCTGCCATCGCTGCTGGTCTAGGAAGCACTCACAGTGCGGTGACGGTTTGTTTAATTTCCGCGTGCCGTGCTTTCCCGGCCTCCTTCGTGGTCGTGTCCCTTAGCCTGATTGGCTGAGGGTAGGCACAGCACAAAGGATGTTGGGGCTTGAAGTTTTTTTCTTTTTGGTCATGTTCATGGGGCTGTTGCCCCACTGGCGACCATTGGAACGTAGTGGCGTTGGGAAGGTGGGGGTTACGGTAAGTGCAGAGGGCTTGGTCGGGGATGGTTTGGCCAGGTGCGTGCACACACATACAAAAATCAATTTAAGCAATAGCTTTCAGAACAGACGGACTTTTTCGTGAGTAGGGGTTTTACTGTACAACATAATTGCTCTCGCTCACGCTAATGATATCGCTCTTTAACAAGGATGTCTGCTGATGTCACAGCTGTTATCTAAGCTCAATGCTGATGTGGATTGCAAAGCCCTTTCAAAAACCATTTTGTCTGATATAACCTAAAGAGAAAGATATTTGTGTGTTCATTATGGCAAAGAACAGGGGTGCCCAAACATTTTTCAACTGCCATTTTCTCTTCTTAAACCAGGGGTGCCAAACAATGACCCATGGGCTGGATCTGGCCCCAACACCAGTTCATTCCAGAAGCATTCATAAGTTTCTGAGCAATATGTCTTCAGTCTGGAACTCTGAGGAGAAAGTTGTATATATGACATAGAATTTGATAAATGCTTAGTTTAGATGTTAAAAATAGTACAGATATCCTACCTTTATAGATAGTGATGGAAGCGCACGTGTGTGGCATAGGCAGTGTGTCTATTTCACATTCATTTTCAGTCTCTGGTGGACAGATCTCATTAGGTGTGCTTGGTCTGATTATAAGACACTGTACACATTTGAGTGACTCTGTAGAAAATTTCCATTTTGAGAAACAGGATTTTGCCAAAGCAAAGACTTACGACAGGCTCTATGCTCTCTATGCACATCTACTGCTTCACGTTCTAGGTACATGATGGCGAACCTTAGCACTCCAGATGTTCTTGGACTTTAATTCCCAGAAGCCCAAGTAACCTGTGAATCCACATGAATGGGTTTACTGTGATTCATCCAGTCTGCGCTGCCCTCGTCAATCCTGGAAGCAGAAGTAAAACATGCCCCCAAACTATTGGTAAATGCTGGTCCTTTTGCTCTCACGAAAGGGCCAGAAATCTTGCAGGAATTGATCATTTTTATTTTATTTTTAAAATGAGAATTCTCAGGGAGCTGGTGGCATTTGAAACTTACACACGCTTAACTTGGATTTGCAGCATGTCTTTTGGTATTCAAGTTTAAGACTAACATCTGCAACTTTTTTGAAGAATGCAGGCAAAGATGAGAACAGAATAGAGGGGGGGGGGGGGGATCTTCCATAGACTGGTGGTTAACTTTCTATGAACCCCAGTTCAAGATAACTATAGAGGCTAAAGGGAAAGCCATTAGGTAGCAATTGCTTTTTATGGTCTAGGATGGGAAACAATCACCCCTCCTCTTGCTTTGGGGAAAAAGTAACTTCTCTACATGGCACTTAACCAACAGTTGGGCCAGGAGCAGGAGAGATGAATACTGGCATCACTTAAAACACTCTGGAATATTAATCGCTCTATATTTTGTTAGTGTTATATTTATTTCTACTCAGTTATTGAAATGAATAAATGTAACACTAACAGAACATATCAGTTATTGAAAGAGACTGCAGTGGCTCAAGTGGTTAAAATGCTGACTGAGAGGTGGAAGGTCAGCAGTTCAAAACCTGAGTACTGCATGACAGAATGAGAGCCCATCTCTGTCCCAGCTCCTAGTAGTTCAAAGGCAAGAAATTGCAAGTAGATAAATAGGTACCAGTTCGGTCGGAAGGTAAACAGTGTTCCATTCACTTCGGTGTCTCGGCATACCTGCCACGTGTCCACAGAAATATCTGCAAACGCAGACAGTGCTGGCTGTTTGGCTATAGACAGAGTTGAGCACTGAATCCTAGAGTCAGATATGACTGGCTGGCAAACCTTGGCACTCCAGATGTTCTTGGATTTCAATTCCCTGAAGCCAAAGCACCCCATGAATCAACATGAATGGGTTTACTGCAATTCATCCAGTCTGTGCTGCCCTCGTCACTCCCGGAAGCAGAAGTAAAACGTGCTCCTCTGCCCGGATGAATCTCAGTAAACCCATTCATGTGGTTTCATGGGGTACTTGGGCTTCAGGGAAGTGAAGTCCAAGAACATCTGGAGTGCCAAGGTTCACCATCACAGTTCTAGGTACTTTTGTGGGTATATATATATGTGGCCTGCAGCACTATTTCATGTGGCCCCCCACTGCCTCTATCACACCTGGATGTGCCATGTGGTGGAGGAAGGGCAAAATGGCTATCTGAGGAAGCGTGACCTGGCCCCTGGCTTTAAAAGGTTGAGAACTTCTGGCCTAGTGAGTGGCAGTGAACATCACAAAGTTCTCTTTTTCCTTTGATTTTTAACTACATAAATTAATTTGAATAAATGCAAGCATTATTAGTACAAGGTGACAAAGTATAAATCTTAAATGAATGACAAAAACAATAACAGGAAGTACTTGTGACTTATAGAAGTAATTGACTGAGCAACTATGAGTAACTAATGTATTGTTATAATGGTCCGCAGAGGTTGGAGTGGCTGGCCGCAAGGAAGGCACGGGAGATGAAAGTGTGGTGAAAAGGCCAGTCCCAATAGGTCCAGTGGTCTGTATTTATTACCCCGCTTCAGGGTCTCTTGTGCGTAGCCTGTGTGTGACCCCATCACAGAAGGCTTGCTTACGTGGTATTTTGCTAGCCAAGTTACATTTGCTAGCTCTAAGAAGTTGCTATGTACCTGGGCCCCTGCTGGGAGACTAATTAGCGGGTTTGGCGAGACTCACTGTTCTCGCCCTATCTCGGAGTCCTTGTAGATTCCGGCCACCTATGCCTAGTAATTTGGTCTAGTGTGGCTTGGGTCTGCCCAACTAAGTCCGCGGACATGAGTTCAATACCATGCATGGTGTATTGGCTTGGGCTAGACTTTGTGTCTCACTTTTTGGTTCGTTACCCTATGACATTTGCCCCACACCTCTCAGCGCTTCCAGCCAAGGCAATATGGATCAGCTCCTATAACTATACTATCAGCCCGTACCCCAATTTCCTTTCCATTAAAACCCGGTTGGTACCCAGCCCGTGTGCTAGCTGGGCGAACCCATCAGGAAAGGTTGTAGCCAATTAGTAATGCAGGCTATCCCATTCCCCCCTTTTTTACTATAAAGCAGCCTGGCTGAGAGCCTGATAGACGTAAGGCATAATTTGTCTAGGTGTGATGGTATCTCGGGGTCTCTGCCCTGAGGTGCACATTGACAGGAGCGAGGGAATGCATTGTGCAAGGCAGCATAGCATAATTCCCACTACCACAATGCCAGCAGTAGCTTTTAGCATTGTTTGTAGCCAGTTCTATGGCACTCAGGACCAGAGCTCATCCCACCACCCCAAGTTGGCATTTTCTCGGATATGTGTGAATATGGTGTCCAGATCAGTGATTTGACTCTGGATTCTGTGGGAGTTGTCTGTGAGGTTGAAACAGCTCATGTTGTGAACTGCTTCCCAACCTAAATGGTGTAGGAGCAGCAAATAATCAATCGCTGCCCGGTAATCTAAAACTGCATGTCTAAGTTCAGCTCGCTCCCGGTTTAGCAAAGCAATGGCTGAAGAAGTGTGATTGAGGGCTTTAGTTAGTGCACGCGCTAGCTGGCTGATCCTACGTGCATTATCTACTGCGAGTCTGGGCACCCCTACGAGGCTGACCGCTAAGGAGACATACTCTGACTTACTGACCGTGATATTACTGTCACATTTCTCATCGAGCTGGACCACTCGTGCAGGCCATGCTGGCCGTGGGGTGGCCCGTTGTGGGGTGACCATTTTCCTTTTGGGGAGTACCAGTGTTAAGCGACTTATACAGCAATATGAATCTGACACGTTGAAAGGTTTGTAGTTCCAGGTACGCTGGTTACAAGTGAAAAACCATCCTGTGGGCAAAATGATATGTGCATACATATAACGAACAGTTTCCAGGTGGTTACATTTCCAAGTCTCTTTCCCTGGGCTCAGGCAATGGTGGTGTAGCCCTTTTGCTGTGGAGCAGCCGGTCATCCTGGCACAGGGCGTGTTTGGGCTGATGGCCACTTGGGCTGTGTCTAGAGTGACTGCATCAGCAGGCAAAGTCGGTGTTACCTGAGTCCACCAAGTTCGCATAAATCATGTATGTGATTTGATGATAGCATCCAAACACACGTTTAAGCAATCATTCAAGATTCCCGGCCTGCTCTCCTGGAGCGCGGCAGACCTGAATAAGGCATGTATTCAATAGTGAAGCAGAGTCCATGGTCTGCCTCAGGCAAAAGTCTGATTGGTTGACAAGTCCAGCCAGTCTTTTCCAAATATTGTACTGGAGCCTGGCGGTTAGGTCCCCGCCAGGCATCAAGTCCCCATAAGAAACTTGGACCCCTTCCCCAACAAGTAAGGAAAGGATCAAGACAACCATCAGGGAATTGTAGGTGATTTGAGATAACATTGTGGCCACCATGTTTTACGGAGTGGGCTCAATGTTTTGCTCTGTCAGGATGGACATGGCATCATCACACAAGGTCTTGACCCTCGGGTCTGGTCTTGATCAGTACCACCTCCTCAGTCTGGGTCCCCCTGCCAGGCTCACTCCCCCCATCTCAGGCAGGGGATCCGGGACTGCTTGGTTCCACACCATGCGGCTCGAGATGTGGCTTAACGCAATGAGCTGGGATCCAAACGAATCCTGTAGGAGACAAAATTGCTGCATACCCCCTTTCCTACGTTATCAGGGGTGCCGGGCCCTTCTAGGAAGGATCCGGCAGCACCCAGTAATGTACCATGGGATGCTGGATGATTTCCTGACTTTGGAAATGCTTCTCCTGCGGGGTGCAGTCAGTGAAAATGTTAAGATGGTTATATGTGAACAAAATTTTGTGCAGGCATTGCTGCGCCTGACCCTGGCTTTTCGGGAGGGCTATCTCCTCCCTCCCTGCCTGTTTCTCAATGTAAAACTTTAGCGTCCAGTTCACCCATTCGACAATGGCTTGCCCTTGGGGATTGTACGGTATGCCGAATGTGTACTTACTGTTCCAGGTGGCTAGAAATGTTGCTAACTGTCTGGAACTATAAGCTGGTCAGTTGTCGGTTTTCAAGTGACCTGGTTTGCCCATGGTCGCGAAACACGACAAGAGATATTGCTCTACATGAGTCGCAGATTCTCCTTTCTGAGCGATGGCCCAGATGAACTGCAAGAAAGTATAAATGGAGACATGCATGAACCACCATCTCCCAAATTGTGGAACGTGTGTGATGTCCATTTGCCAAGTTTGGTTAGCTTCCATTCCCCGCAGATTAACTCCCCATGATGGTCCCCCGGGTGTTCATGCGCATTGTGGGCAGTAACAGACTATTCCCTGGGCTTGTCACAATGGCAGTTTGAACTGCCTTGCCAGCACCTTAGCATTCTGGTGGAAGAATGCGTGGCTTTGGATCGGGGCCATGAAGACTCCCAAGGATAGCTTTTGATGCACTTCTTTTACGGCTGCGTCAGCTCCGATATTGCCCTAGGAGATGGGACCAGGCAAATCCTGGTGGCTCCTAATGTGGGCAACATACAGCGTTCTCTGTGGTTGCACAAATGAAACTGCATGGTCAAGAATAGACTTAACAGGTTTTTGTCTATCGCGGGAGTGATGTAAGATCCTGGTAGACTGTGAATCAAATTCCTAACATACTGACTATCCGTAATGATGTTCAGTGGCTCCTGGGCAAATGTTCTTGAGGCCAGATTCGCTGCTGCCAGCTCTGCACTCTGTACTGATTTCTGCGGAAGTGTCAACAATGTCTTCCAAGCCTGTCCCTCAAGCCACTTGAGAATGCCATACAGTTTTCCCCCATCTGTGAATGCTGTCTTGGCTCCTTGAAGTGGAATCAAGGACAACATCCCTTGCAATTCGACTGTCTGCATTTGAAGCGAGACGGGTCTGGGGCCTTTTGGCAGGTGGTATGACAAATTCCCTGTGAAACCTTCCAATGCAATTGGGAGAGTGTCCCCCAGCTGCACTAGCCATTCCGTCTGCTCTTTGGTGAATGGCACGACTATTTTGGCTAAGTCATGTCCGGAAATATCCCTGGCTCTCAGCCTCCCCTTATGAATCACAGTGGCTACCAGTTCTTGTGGAGGAACGATGTTCCTGGAAGAGGTGTTCGGTAGATACACCCATTCCACTATTTTCGCCCACCTGTCGGAGTCTATGCCTAGTGCTCCGGTGAACATGGTTCCAGTTCTAACTATGTACAGGTTCAGGACAGGGGCGTAGGGCCCCTGACTGATCTGGTCCACCCATCTGTGACTGAGAACGCTGTTTACCTCCTGGAGAGTTAGTTTCACCTTGCGTGGAATGCATATGCAATCGGCTGGCTGCTTCCCCCGCATGAGCAGCGAGAAGAGTGGTTTTAAGAGTTCTGTGTCTAATTTAAAATATGGTCTTGCCCAATTGATGTTCCCTAAGATTTGCTGGAGTTCTACTAATGTGACTGAGTCCTTGATACTGATCTTAGGCAGCACTGGTGCTGCAAAAGATCTGAGTAGCCGGTGTCCCAAATACAAATAGGGTTCGGCTCTCTGAACCTTTTCTGGGGTGATAATTAGTCCTATTTCCCCCAGAGTACTCTGGAGGTCACAGAATATGATGCTACCCAATCGGGGTGCTGCGATCAATATGTCGTCCATGAAATGGCAAACTAAGATTTTGAGGTGAAGGTTCCGGAACTTTTCCAGTGCCTCGTGGACATAAATTTGGCACAGGGTTGGCAGGTTGAGCATGCCCTGTGGCAAATACCGCCAGGCAAGCCTTTGGGTTGGCTCCCTATGGTTAACGACTGGCACTGTAAAAGCGAACCTCTCCCTGTCCCTAGGATCTAAAGGGATGGTGTAAAAGCAGTCTTTTAAGTCTACGACTAAGATATCCCACGATTCAGGAATCATATTCGGATTGGGGATGTCGCACTGAAGTGGCCCCATGGGCTAAATGCACTTATTGATTTCCCTTAAACCATGAAGAAGTCGCCATTTACTGGACTTCTTTTTGATGACGAAAATCGGAGAATTCCAAGGACTGGTTGATTGTTCTATGTGTCCCGCATCAAGCTGCTCCTTAATGAGATGCTTCAAAGCCTCCAATTTTCCCCAACTATTGGCCATTGTTCTACCCATAACGGCTCGTCAGTTAGCCATCTGAGTGGTAGGGCCATTACCCAAACATTAGGGTTGCACGATATTGTTGCAGAATGTCCCTTCCCCAGAGATTGACAGGCAAGTTTAGGACATGCGGCCGAATTACCACTGCACCGTCTGCCTCTGGAATAGTGACCTCTACCCAATCTCAGCTCCTGCATGCTTCCTGAACTCCTCCTACCCCCCACACATCTGAAACTGGCTCAATGGCCCACTCTGGGGGCCACAATGTCTTGCTGATCATGGTGATGTCAGCTCCGGTGTTGAGCAGCCCGTCAAAAGGTCTTTTATTTTAAAATAACTTAAGGACTGGTCGCTGTTTCCACTCTGTTCTTTTCCACTGTCGCTATGATCTGGTATCCTTCTACTGCCCCTTCCTTTCTCGGGTGACCTGAATCCTGAGCCTCCTCTGATCACTTCCTGGCCCCTATGTGGCAGATGATAGGGAACCATGATCAATCGCACTACTGAGTCTCCTTTGCTAATGGTCTGGGGCAGGTGTGTCCAAAGATGGATCTTGACAATCCCGGTGTAATCGGAGTCTATGACTCCCGGGATCACGAATATTCCTTTTTGCCCTGCACTGCTTCGAGGCAAGACTAACCCTATGACGTCTTAGGGCAGCGGTCCCTTATACTGGGAGTCGACTAGATAGACTGTGCCTGATAGGTCGCAAGTGACGTCCTCCTGGCATTCTAAGTCTAGTCCCACACTGCCCTTGGTTTCTGCCTGTGCCTCAGGAATGCTGGGTGTCATGCTGGGTGGTACTATTGGAATTCCCACTCTGGGGCTCCCAGGGCGGGTGCTGTCTCTATTTGAACTGGGGCTAGAGACATGCCCGTGGTCCGGTTTCCCGAATTCGGACAAAAATGAGCCCAATGGAAACCATTGTGGCACCTTGGACATTGGGTGGATGGTACGGATGGGTGGTCCGATGGCTGGCCGCCCCCTTCTTTCAGGGTTGTTTCGACCTGCACTCTCTAGCAAAGTGCCCTAACTTGCTGCACTGGTAGCAAGCTCACTTGGGTCGGTTCTTGGGCTGATTTCCCCCTTGCACTGCCGCTGCTAACAGACCCATTTTGCAGGAGTCTGTTCCAACATCAGCACAAGCTCTGATCATGTCAGTAAGTGTCAGATCAGTTCGATGACCCATTGCCTGCAAGATTTTGCAGCAGTCGTGGTTGGCATAGTCTTTCACCAGCTTCATCATAAGCTCCTCTTGTGCCTCCTGATTGTCTATCTGTCTGCTGATTGCTTCCTGTAGCCTATTGATGAAATCCATGTAGGGCTCTTGCGCTCCCTGTTTGATGGAGGTGTAGTTCTTAGCTCCCTTGCGGTAGCAGGTACCTTGAGGTATGCTTTAAAGTCAACCTCTGAAGCCAGCTGGAGTGTGGCTGCGGGTAGGATGGACTGTGTCTGGATAGTGGTGAACTGCCCCGAGCCGTATAGCTTCTCGGGAATTTCTGCTCCTCCCATCCTGACAGCCCTACCCTGCGCTTCCAGCTTGTACTTGCTATCCCACAAGAGGTACTGGCTGGGGTTCAACATCATCCGCATTGTGACCTTCCAGTCATGAGGGATGAGTGTGGTGGATTCCCACAGCTGCTGGAGCATGCCCCTTGTGAATCTGCTTTGGAGCCCGGTATCTATGATGGCTCTGCGGATCTCTGCGAACAATTTGTATGGAATTGGCATGTATGGAATTGGTACCTGATCGCCTGTGAGGGCATCCATCTCTATTCTCCTTTACATGACTCCTCCTCCGCCATTAACTGTAAAGGACTCTTGGTTACCTGGGAAGCGCCTGCGCTTCCTAAGCTTCCGCCCTCTCCCGTGGCTTCTGCAGTTGCCATGGGAGGGGAGTCCCCCATGCGCCCATGCCTAAACTGGATGGTTGGGTAGAGACGTGCTGGGGCTGATGGTTCTATGTATACTGGGGGTGTATCGGTCTCTGCCCGGACTGGACTAGTTGCTGAAATGATTTGTCTACACTTGCTCCAAGTCCCGATGATATCGGCAGGTGCTCGGGGCTCCTGCTTAAGACAGTTCCCTACTCTGTCCCAAATCTCTGGATCCATTGTGCCTGCTTTTGGGTAGAACAGACAATGCTCCCCCAGATGCCTCACCAGGTCCATCAGGCGGTTCCTGCTTACTCTGATCTGAAATTGCCTGGCCAGGGCTTCGAGCTCATCCCCATGAGCCTCTTGCCTGATGGTCAAGTTTTGCCTCCTCAAGCATGCCCCCATTACTACCCAGTGTGGGGAAATTCCCTGGATGTCTTACACAACTTACAAGTCGATGCTTCCACTGGACAGGTCTAGGTAGTACAGCGGGGTGGGTGATGCACAGGACGATGTCCCTCAGATCTGGTCAGTGGATCGGGATCACGGCTGCCAGCCGTGGGTCTGCTGCTCTGCCTCAGTTGGATCAGGATCACAGCTCTCCCTGGCTTTGGAACACGTCCATTCCTATGCGTGGGGTCTGCCGGGCTTACGATTGTGTTGCCTTCCTTGAGATTGTGCCGAGTTCCGATCGGGGTTGCGTTCTGATCAGAACTGCTCCGTAGCCTCCGAGAGGAATCGGACCGTGACTCTCGAGTAGAATAAGGCCTAGACCTTCGAGAAATATCATGTTGCGGGGCACCAGATGTTGTAATGGTCTGCGGAGGTTGGGGAGGCTGGCCGCAAGGAAGGCACGGGAGATGAAACTGTAGTGAACAGGCGAGTCCCGATGGGTTCGGGTGGTCTGTATTACCCCGCTTCGGGGTCTCTTGTGCGTAGGCTGCATGTGACCCCATCACAGAAGGCTTGCTTACGTGGTATTTTGCTAGCCAAGTTACATTTGCTAGCTCTAAGAAGTTACTAAGTACCTGGGCCCTTGCTGGGAGACTAATTAGCAGGTTTGGTGAGACGCACTGTTCTCACCCTATCTCGGAGTCCTTGTAGATTCCGGGCACCTATGCTTAGTTATTTGGTCTAGCGTGGCTTGTGTCTGCCCAACTAAGTGTGTGGATGTGAGTTAGATACCATGCACAGTGTATTGGCTTGGGCTAGACTTTGTGTCTCACTCTTTGGCTTGTTAACTTATGACATTTGCCCCACTCCTCTCAGCACTTCCAGCCAAGGCAATATGGATCAGCTCCTATAACTATACTATCAGCCCGTACCCCAATTTCCTTTCCATTAAAGCCCGGTTGGTACCCAGCCCATGTGCTAGATAGGCGAACCCATCAGGAAAGGTTGTAGCCAATTAATAATGCAGGCTATCCACAATGTATAGACTTTATAACATAACAGGCAGAAATACTCTAAAGTGCTTATTGCACATTAATGAACAATGCAAACATAACCTTACATACTCTTGAAAGAAAATAAAGCAATTGCTTTATTACACTTATAAAGCAATTGCTATCTTCATGTAATGTAACTGAGTAACTTAATACTTCAATACAATGGTAATGTAGTAGCATAACACATTATTAACTGAATAGGTAAAGGTTACCTTTGCTCAAAAGCCAGTCATATCTGACTCTAGGATTCAGTGTTCATCTCTGTTTATAGCCAAACAGCCAGCACTGTCTGCATTTGCAGACATTTCCGTGGACATGTGGCAGGTATGCCTATACACCAAAGTGAATGGAACACTGTTTACCTTCCCACCGAACTGGTACCTATTTATCTACCTGCAATTTCTTGCCTTCGAACTGCTAGGAGCTGGGACAGAGACGGGCTCTCATTCTGTCATGCAGTACTCAGGTTTTGAACTGCTGACCTTCCACCTCCCAGTCAGCATCTTAACCACTTGAGCCACTGCAGTCTCTTTCAATAACTGATATGTTCTGTTAGTGTTACATTTATTCATTTCAATAACTGAGTAGAAATAAATATAACACTAACAAAATATAGAGCGATTGATATTCCAGAGTGTTTTAAGTGATGCCAGTATTCATCTTTCCTGCTCCTGGCCCAATTGTTGGTTAAGTGCCATGTAGAGAAGTTACTTTTTTCCCAAAGCAAGAGGAGGGGGGATTGTTTCCCATCCTAGACCATAAAAAGCAATTGCTACCTAATGGCTTTTCCTGTAGATTCTATAGTTATCTTGCACTGGGATTCATAGAAAGTTAACCACCAGTCTATGGAAGATCCCCCCACCCACCTCTATTCTGTTGCTCATCTGTGTCTGCATTCTTCAACAAAGTTGCAGATGTTAGTCTTAAATGTGAATACCAAAAGACATGCTACAAATCCAAGTTAAGCGTGTGTAAGTTTCAAATGCCACCAGCTCCCCGAGAATTCTCATTTTTAAAATAAAATAAAATAAAAAGAATAAATTCCTGCAAGATTTCTGGCCCTTTCGTGAGAGCAAAAGGACCAGCATTTATCAATAGTTTGGGGGAGAATGTAGGTGAAATTTGTACGAATATTTATTTGCATTTTTTTGCCTTTTTCATAAAGTGAAGCCTTCTACTATGCATTGAAATTTTTAATTTGTATGCTATATATCAAACAATGATAGTGTGAGGTTTGGTTGGCTGGCTGGCTGGCTGGTTGAGAAAACAACACTTTTTTTGCACAATATGACATTTATAAATATTTCACAAAAAGTGTCCAAACTACATAAGATGCCTTCAAATTTCATAACCATGCCCAGCAGTGAAGTTTTCCATTAACATTGTTCCCCTTTGAGAACAAGGGAAGTGAGGTCTGATGTAGCAAATTAGCTACACCTATCACCTTTATCCTGACAACCTAGCAGTTCGAAAGCAAGAAATTGCAAGTAGATAAATAGGGACCACTTCGGTGGGAAGGTGAAAAGTGTGTTGTGCGCTCCGGTGTCTAGTAATGCCTGCCACATGACCACATAAACCTCTGCAAAAGCAGACAGTCCTGGCTCTTTTGCTATAAAACAGAGATGAGCACTAGAGTCAACACATCTGTCATTGTTACAAAAACCCTCCTATGGCAGTCAACACATCTGTCATTGTTACAAAACCCTTCTTCCATCCTTTGTCTATGAAACTCACCTCCAACTGTGAGATGGAAAATGACATAGACCGAAAGGAGCACGATGTGACCTAGGAAACACATCTAGTCTTCTCAATATCTGTATGACACAGCAGCACTCTTAAGTCATCTAGGACGTTCCCAATGTCTTCCAGAAGTCCTTTTTATCACCTTTATGGCTCATGCCTGCTTAGGCAGACTAGAGGACATCCTGTTCCCATAGGGAGAACAAAGTGAAAGGCCACTGGACAAGAAAATCATAATCTCATCACGCATGGAGAAAATATGTTCTAAAATTATATGAAAGTGATGATTTTGGGGAGAGGAGCAGTGGTGGGGTGGGCAGCAGCGAGGAGGAGGATCCATGGCAGGAGGTGTCTTGGAGGTGGTGATGGTGGTGTCACTTCAGCATACAAAGAGAGAAAGCCTCTTTCCCAATCCAGATTCAGGTGAGGCATTGCTGGAGCAAGTCCTGGCCCCACAAGGAGCCAGGAATGCAGCAGCAGCTCTGGCTGGGGGCTGGGAGAGAAGCCTTCTCTCCCAGCAGGCTGGAGCTGCTGCTGCACTCCTAGCTCATTGTTATGCATCCTGGCTACAAATCTAATATCCAGCAATGCTGGGTCCAGGTGCCCGGAGTGGGGTGAGATGAGGAGGAGGAGATGGGCGGGACACAGCAGTTCTACTACCGGCTCTGCCAAACCGGGCCGAACCAGATGAATCCCCCAATTAAAATTCTGATTAAAAGAGAGCCAGGTTATCCCTATATAAGCCAGCTGAGGGGAAGGTGTTACCCCATCACCACTTCCCCACAACTGCTTTGTTGTTTTTCAGTCGCACAGTCGATTCCGACTCTTTGCGACCCCATGGACCATCGCTCTCCAGGCACCCCTGTCCTCCACCATCCTCCTTAGTAAGCACAGCCCCGTGCCCATTGTATCTACAATACCATCTAGCCATTTCATATTTGGCCGTCGCTTTCTTCTTTTTCCCTCCACCTTCCCCAGCATCAAAGCCTTCTCAAGTGAATCCTCTCTTCTCATTTGATGTCCAAAATACTTCAGCTTCATTTTTACTATTTGACCTTCTAATGAGCACTCAGCGCGAATCTCTTCTAGTATTGACCTATTTGTTATCCTTGCTGTCCAAGGGACTCTCAAAACTCTCCTCCAGCACCACATCTCAAAGGCACCTATTTTTCTTCACTCAGCCTTTCTAATGGTCCAGCTCTCACAGCCATACATTACCACCAGAAATACCATTGTTTTGACTATGCGGACCTTTGTTTGCAGTGAGATGTCTCTACTTTTCACTATGTTCCCCAGGTTTTTCATAGCTTGTCTCCTAAGAATCAGTCGCCTTTTGGAATTCATGGCTGCAATCTCCATCTGCAGTGATCTTGGATCCTAAGAAAGTAAAATCTGTTACTGCTTCTACTTCTTCCCCATCTATTTTCCAGGGACTGATATGGCCTGTTGCCATTATCTTGGTTTTCTTGATATTGAGTCTCAGGCCAGCTTTTGCACTCTCTTCTTTCAACCTAATCAGGAGCTTTAGGTCTTCCTCACTTTCTGCCATTAGGGTGGTATCATCTGCATATCTCAAATTGTTGATGTTTTTCCCAGCAATTTTGATCCCATATTGTGATTCCTCCATCCCTGCATTGCACATTATGTTCTCTGTGTATAAGCAGGATGACAAAATGCAGCCTTGTCCTACTCCTTTTCCTATTTCAAACCACTCCGTCATTCCATACTCTGTCCTAACTGTTGCTTCTTGACTCATGTACAGATTTCTCATGAAACATATGAGGTGTTCTGGTATTCCCATCTCTTTAATTACTTGCCACATTTTGTTGTGGTCCACACAATCAAAGGCCTTGGTGTAGTCAATGAAACAGAAATAAGCTTGTTTCTGGTATTCCTTTGTTTTCTCCATGATCCAACATATGTTGGCAATGTGATCTCTGGTCCCCCTGCCTCTTCTGAACCCAGCCTGCACCTCTGGTAGTTCTTTTTCTACATGCTGCTGCAGTCTATCCTGTACTATCTTGAGCATCACTTTGCTAGCTTGTGGGATGAGCGCAATTGTTCAATAATTTGAACATTCCTTGGCATTGCCCTTTTTTGGGATTGGGATGTATACTGATCTTTTCCAATCCTGTGGCCAGTGTTTCGTTTTCCAAATCTGCTGGCATATAGCATGTAGTAGCTTGATTCCATCATCTTTTAGGGCTTTGAAGAATTCAACTGGGATACCATCATCTCCACTGGCTTTGTTACTTTCCATGCTTTTTAGTGCCTTTCTGACTTCACTCTCTAGGATGTCTGGTTCAAATTCAATTTTCCCCTCATTGTTATTATCCGGGGGGTTTAGGTTTTTTTTTGTAAAGTTCCTCTGTGTACTTTTTCCATCTTTTCTTTATCTCTTCTGCATCTGCTAACTCTTTTCCATCTTTGACTTTTATCGTGCTCATTTTTGCTTTGAACATTCCCTTGACTTCCCCAGTTTTTTTAAAGAGATCTCTAGTCCTGCCTCTTGAGTTGTTTTCCTCTATTTCTTTGCACTGTTCATTTAGGTAGGTTTCCTTATCTCTCCTTGCTTTTCTTTGAAATTCTTTATTTACGTGATTGTATTTTTTCCTTTTTCCTTTGCCTATTGCATTACTTCTTTCCTCTGCTATTTTAAGAGCCTCGTCCGGCAACCACTTTGCTTTTTTGCGCTTCTTTTCTTTTGGTATAGTTTTCTTTGCTGCCTCCTGCATAATGTCTCTCATCTCTGTCCATAATTCTTCTGGTACTCTGTCTATCTGGTCGAGACCATTGAATCTGTTCCTCACCTCCACCGTGTATTCCTTGGGTATGTTGTCTAAATCATATCTATCCGACCAATTGGTTTTCCCTATTTTTTTCAGTCTGAGCCTGAATTTTGCGATCAGTTGATTGTGATCTGAGCCACAGTCTGCTCCAGGTCTTGTTTTTGCTGACTGTATGGAGGTTCTCCATCTTTGGCTGCAGAGTATGTAGTCAATTTGGTTTCGATGTTGGCTATCTGGTGATGTCTACGTGTAGAGTCTCCTCTTGTGTTGCTGGAAAAGGGTTATCTTTGCAGAACTCTATCAGTCTTTGCCCTGCTTCATTTTGTGTTCCCAAACCAAACTTGCCTGTTATTCCATCCACTTTTTTATTTCCTTCTTTTGCATTCCCGTCTCCTAAGATAATGTGGACATCGTTTCTTGGTGTCTGTTCTATAAGATGTTGTAGGTCCTCATAGAACTGGTCTACTGTGGCTTCATCTGCACTAGTGGTTGGTGCATATATTTGGATAACAGTGATATTAAATGGTTTGCCTTGTAGTCTGACTGACATCATTCTATAGTTTTTGAGATTGTATCCCATTAATGCTTTTCTCACTCTTTTATTTACAATTATGGCCACTCCGTTTCTTCTGAGGTTTTCTTGTCCACAGTAGTAGATATGATGGTTTTCAGAGCTGAATTCGCCCATCCCTGTCCATTTTAGCTTACTGATTCCCAAGATATCAATGCTTATTCTTTCCATTTCCTTTTTTACTACTTCCAGTTTTCCTTGGTTCATTGATCTTACATTCCATGTCGCTATGCAATATTGTTCCTTACAACATTGTATTTCTTCTCCCCCTTTCCTGCCCATCCCTTTCTGTCCATCTAATGCCTTCGATACTGTCGACCACGGTATCCTTCTGGAATGGCTCAAAGGATTGGGGATCCAGAGTACTGTGTTATCCTGGTTTTCCTCATTTCTGGAGGGCTGGACCCAGTCAGTGTAGTTGGAGAGTGAGAGGTCCAGCCCTAGGCCCCTATGTTATGGGGTGCCTCAGGGCTCGGTGCTCTCTCCTCTCCTATTCAACAACTACATGAAGCCGCTGGGCAAGATTATCCGTTCCCATGGGGTGAGGTATCATCAATATGCTGATGATACCCAGATGTACATCTTGGCCTGTGGGGACCCCAGTGATGCGGTCAATGTCCTATCCAGATGTCTGGAAGCTGTTGGGGTCTGGATGGGGGACAACAGGCTACAATTGAGTCCCTCCAAGACTGAGTGGCTATGGATAGGGGGCCCTGCATTATCCAGGGAGCTGCCAACTTTGGTCTTGGATGGGGCTGCTTTGCCCCAGACAGACCCGGTACGCAACTTAGGGGTCCTCCTGGATTCGGGACTGCTACTTGTAGATCAGGTGGAAGCCTTGGCCAGGAGGGCTTTCGCACAGCTTCGTGTCATCCGTCAATTGCGTTCGCTCCTGGACTGGGACTCCCTGCTCATGGTCACACATACTCTGGTGACCTCCAGGCTAGATTATTGCAATGCACTCTACATGGGGCTGCCCTTGACGACCATTCGGAGGCTACAGCTGGTGCAGAATGCAGTAGCCCAGGTGGTGATGGGGTGCGGGCGTTATGCTCGCACCTCACCATTGCTTCGGAGCTGCACTGGTTACCAGTTTGTCTCCGGGTGCAATTCAAGGTGCTGGTTTTGACCTTTAAAGCCCTACATGGTAGTGGGCCAGGATAGCTAAGAGACCGCATCGTCCCAAGAGTGTCTGTCCATCCAACCAGAGTGGACCGAAGGGGCTCTCTAATTGTTCCATCTGCCAGAGGGTCTCGCCTCTCTGGCACACGAAGGAGGGCCTTTTCCATGTCCCCACTGGCCTTATGGAACATCCTGCCAGTAGAGCTGCGGGAGAAGACGGAGCTGCTGCCTTTCAGAAAAGAATTAAAAACCTGACTGGTGGGGCAGGTGTGGGGCCCAGATGGAAGAGTGGCCCCTGCCTGTTGGCTTATAAAATGAAGCCTCCCCATCTTTTTAATGCGGGCAGTTTTAATGTGGTTAGTTTTTAATAGGTGGGTGGGTATGTTGGGGTTTTAATCGTTTTTAATATGTATGTTTTAATTCTGTTGTGAGCCGCTCTGAGTTGGGTTTGCCTGATTGGGCGGCATACAAATGTGAGGTATAAATAAATAAAAATAAATAAATGTGCTGAGCATCCTTCCTGTTTCCTCTGATTTGTCCCTTTGTTTTGCCTTTGCCTTGGTCAATAGGGTTTTCTTGGCAAACTCCCTGGCATGCTTTGCCAGTTTCTACGCCATTTCCCCCCCCATCATACATATTATCACAGTTTAAAACAAGGTAACATCATTCATATTATCACAGTTTAGAGCACAATATCAGTTTAGAACACAATATCAGGCTAAAAATTGAGTTAATTTTCTGCTGTCAGTTACTATTTCAAGTAACTATGTTACTCAGTTTCTTATAAAGTCTCTATATGAGAAAGTCTCTCCTGTAAGTTAGTTACATCAAATCACAAAAAATTGGGTACTAACTACTTATCTTCCTCCTCTTTCTCTCTGGCTCCTTTGAGGGAACCGGGATGTGGGGTGTGTGGATCGGGTGACAACTATATCAAGTCTGTATGTAAGTCAGTTTCTTGTACAGTCACTATGTCAGTTGCTATGTCATCTATGTTAAGTCAACTATATTATTTCAGTTCGGTTACTGATCCCTTGCATACATGCAGCAGCTCTCGCCACCCTTCGGCCACGTGGAGTTGGTCAAAGGCACCAACTTGGGCCTCGCTGTGATGGTGGCTGCGGATGGTGTCTCCTGGGGGTGGTCGAGGGTCTCCTGTGTCTGCGGTTGGCTGCAGTGGCAGCGCAGACCTTCTTCTTTGCCCTCCGGAGTGTTGCTACTCTAGGAGGACTCCCACGGGTCTCTGGATGGTAACTTGGCAGTTGGGGCCTGTGTCTTCCTCTGCCTTTTTCTTCCCTGGCCCCAGGTATTTGGATGGGGTGGGGGGAGGGGCCGGATTCTTCACTCACCTCCCCCTGGGCCTCTGGATAGTAGCTGGGCGGTTGGGCCCTGCTTTGCCAGGCAGGTTTTAAGCTCTTTCCTGAAGAGCAGCAACTCTGTCTGGAGACGCAACTCAGTTGGCAGGAGGAGCCACAGGGCCGGAGCAGATGCTGAAAAGGCCCTTCTTCTAATGCTATAGAGAGGAGCCTCTCTAGCGGATGGTATTTTTAAAGTGCCTGTCCAGTCCACTCTATTTGGATGGAGAGATGACCTAGGGGTGACACAGTCTCTTACGTATCCTGGACCACTACCATGTAGGTTTAAAGGTCATCACCAGAACCTTAAATTGCACCTGAAGGCACACTGGCAACTGATGCAGTTCCCGTAGTAGCAGTGAGGCATGAGCATAATGTCCACACCCCATCACTACACGGGCAGCTGCATTCTGAACCAGCTGCAGCCTCCGAATAGTCATCAAGGGCAGCCCAATGTAGAGCACATTACAATAGTCCAGTCTGGAGGTGACGAGAGGGTGTGTGACCATAAGCAAGGAGTCCCAGTCCAGGAGTGGGCGTAATTGGCAGATGACATGAAGTTGTGCAAAAGCCCTCCTGGCCACGACTGTCACCTGCTCATTGAGCAGGAGTCGTGAGTCAAGGAGGCCCCCCCCCCCCCCCAAAAAAAAATGATGCATTGGGTCTGTCTGAGGCAACAGGGCCACGTCCAGTACCAAAGATGGTAACTCCCAGGATAATGCGGTCTTTTATGTTTTGTTTTGTTTTTGTCTTTGTGTGTTTTTACTCTCTTATATGCTTGCACAAAGAGTGCTACCATTTCAATAAATAAATACATAAATACATGTGTTACTTTGAGATGTGTTACAGTAACACTACACAACACTGGTAGAGCCTGCTAGAAGTGCCAGAAGAAGAACCTTGCATATCCCTCAAAACCCAAAGGGGATTAAAAGAGGAAGTAAAGAGAAGAGAAAAAGTCAGTGAGATACATGTCTTAATGTGCTGGGAATCTTGAAGTTGCTCTCAGCCTTTTCTACAGATGTTTGTTGCAAAATGAACTCCATATCAACACAACAGTCAAATGTAAAAGTTATGCCTAGTTTCTCAGAATGCGTGGTTGAACTGCAAGTGGCAATGAACCTTTCCATGCAATCTTGATATATAAGGTGTAGATGACTGCAGTGGCTCAAGTGGTTAAGACACTGAACTCATGACTAGAAGGTCAGAGTTCGATTCCTGGGTACTGCATGACAGAGTGAGCTCCTACCGTCTGCCCCAACTTCTGCCAACCTAGCAGTTCGAAAGCAAGAAATTGCAAGTAGATAAATAAGGGCCACTTGGGTGGGAAGGTAAATAGCATTCTGTGTTGAGTCGTGCCTGCCACATGTCCATGGAAATGTCTGCAGAGGCAAATAGTGCTGCCTCTTTAGCTATAAACAGAGATGAGCACTGAATCCTAGAGTTGGCTATGACTGGCTTTTGACCAAGAGTGACCTTTACCTACTTACCTGGAACGAAATGAGAAGCAAAGAGGGGAGAAAAAGTGGAATATTTCATCCCATCCTTAAATCAATTAACATTAAATGTTCAAAGCCCACTACATGTACTTTACCCTGTATTCATCCCTCTTTAACGGGGCTATGAATATCAATAACCCATTTTACTGATCTTGGATAGTAGAGCATGTGACGATCACCCTGTTATTCATGGTACACAAAGCAATATGTGAACATTCTGTTCTGTTATCACCAGTGATTTTTTGCCCCTTATCACACCAGGTCAGGTGGAAAGAAATTCAGAATGAACTTCCCAAAGGTGGCTTCATTTTTGGCAGTTTCACATCTGGCCTCAACATGGAAGAAGAAATCTATGTCTTTTCTTCCAGTTCACACTCAGCAGAAGATTTGGTTCATGATTTAGAGGCTGAACCAACATGACTCAAAACTTGGAGCCAAAGATTTCTGCTTCTCAGTGACTACATAACTGTAACTGTAACTAACTGTAACTGTAACTATCATATCTGCTGTTGAGCAGAACTGAATATGAATATAGATTTAATAACTAGGGATGTAAGGAACTCTTTATCTTGATTGTGTTTCGTTTTTCCCAACCCTACTGATTTTCCAATTCCATTTCCTGTTATCTGGTTGCAAGACTTCATTTTTTCCCTTTCATCAGAGAAGTCTGCAATATAACATTAAAGCAGCACAGAGTAGAAAAATCTCCTAGATGAGCAGGGTATAAATATAATAATTAAATAAATAAATATGAGTGCATTTTGGTTTATGCACACATTTCTCATATTGACTAACCTGTGCTTGTGTGTATTTGAATTGTACACATTTTTAGATGACCACACCAAAAACTCAGCTAGAGTAAAGGATCTATAAGCTGTGATAAATTGTGTGTCTGACATTGTCTCCCTCCTATTTAAGCATACATTTAATATGTAAACCCTGAGATGTTACTGGGTATGAAATTAGGAAAACAATTGGAAAGCTGTAGGTTGATCCTCTATGTATAATTTTAATACTCATTTATTTTAATGGATATTTTATTTCTGTTCTGGTAGTGGTTCTTTTTAAGGCAAAAAATCAAAATCCTATTCATGATTTAATTAAAATGACATAATTCACATTGGTAAATTGCTACTAATTAGGGGGTATCAGTTGCTTTCTTGGGTACATGGCCATCATGTGACTGGGTGAACAACCAGGAATTCAGCTAGCATCTAATTAATTACTGTATATACTTGAGTATAAGCCGACCTGAATATAAGCCAAGGTACCTAATTTTCACCTAAAAACCCAAGAAAAAAATTGGCCTGAGCATAAGCCAAGGGTGGGAAATGCAGCAGCTGCCAGTGAGTTTCAATAATCAAAATACATGAAAATACAGTAAAATTAATTAAATTGTTGGTGCATCTCAATCCAGCATGGTCTTGGGGCCCTCATGGCCATTGACCCATCTATAAGCCCTGTCCCCTTGTCCTCTTTTTGGGGCTCATTTTTGGGGCTAAAAAATATACTTGAGTATATATGGTAGTTTGCCATGTGACCTGCCTGATTTCACTTAGGCATATTGAATTTGCTTGTTGGATTTAAGCAATAATTTTTGTTTAAATATATCATATTAGGGCTTTGGTTTGTTCCTCAAACAGTTGGATTCTATACATGCCTGCTTACATGTTTCAGCAAGCTTTGCTCCCAGGCAAATGAGCATAGAATTGCAGAATAAAGCAAGCATATATAAAATGCATAGTTATCTTTGAGATTATTAGGCCAATTTTTAATTTGAATTTAGACAACAAGTAGGCATGGTGTAGGGAGGAAAAAAATCAGTTCTGTGCTTTTCACTGGTCTTTGTTCCAGCAATTTAGCATGAAGATTGCTATCAGCTCTGTTCTGTTATCACCAGGTACCCTAAAGAACGTCATACCCTCTTAAGAGTAACATTAAGACATGCCAATGGGCCATGAAATCAAGAACTGGCCACTAATGGATAAAATATCTTGCAAGATATTAAATCAATTGTCTTAAAACCATTCAATCTCCAAGCACACTTTTTTAGAGGTAACAAGGAACTGAGTTCAGAATAACCAGCATTATTATGGGTAGGCAAACATACCTGTTGAACCTCATGCAACATTTACATTTTGCCATTATTAGTAAATCTGGAAGAGAAAGGGGGGGGGGGAATTCATGCACTCATGTGTTTACAGCTAAAGAGCCAGTGCTAGTGTTGAGCTGCTCCAGGTGCCCACAGGTGCCTGGGCACCGGTAGCAGAAATTCCCCCAGGCCACGCCCACTTGGTCTGCCATGCCCACCTCCTTACCTCAGGCCATGGCTTAGTGGGCATGGCCCAGAATTAGCCACACCCACAGAGTTAGCCATGCCCATGGTGGGGTAGTAAATTTTTTTGCAGTGCATCACTGGCCAGCGCTGTCTGCATCTCCAGACATTTCCATGGACATGTGACTGGAGTGTGCAGAACACTGTTTACCTTCCCACTGAAGTGGTACCTCTTTATCTACTTGCAATTTCTTGTTTTAGATCTCCTAGGCTGGCAGAAGCCGGGACAGAGATGGGAGCTCATTCTGCTGTGCAGTACATATGCAAGCGCGGCGCCAAAATGGCCGCCGCGCCCTTTGCGGGCCCCCCCCCACAGGACAGAGAATCCGGGTAGTTAGGGGCGTGGCCAGCTCCCTTATAAAAGGGGTGGCCACGAGGCAGCCGAGCTGCCATTTTACCTCAGCGACGGAGCGGAGAAGTCTTTTCCCCTGTGTCTCCGTCGCTCTTGAGCCTACCGGGAAGCCTTTTGGGTAGCGATTCTGCCTTGCCGGCTTCCCTTTGCTTCGGTGGAAATGCCTTCGAAGAAGAAGGCAGCTCCGAGTGCAGCTCGCGCGGTTAGGAGGCGCAACCCAGGTCGGAGGACCGCGGTGCTGCCTCCTCAGCTGCCGCCTTTGCTAGCCCCTGCCGGGGCCGGCGGAATGGGGTCTATTGCCCCTTCGCCCGGAGTGGGCAACCAGAGTGCGGGCGCGGAAGGGGTTCCGGCCCGCGGCCCGCGAGCGGTGGACACCGCTCCTCCACCTGCTTTCTGGTCCTGGGTACAGGGGCCTGTACCCACGCATGGACCAGGCGGGCCAGCCGGCCCTTCGCCCCAGGTTAACGTGGAAGTCAGGCGGGGCCCCCCCTCCTTTGGGGTTCCTTTTGAGGCGCTGTCTTCAGGAGGACAACAGCCGACAGGGAGGGTTGAGCTGCTGCAGGCGCGTGGCGCGGTTTCGGCCACTGCCTCGCAGCTCCCCAGCAAGCAGCCAGGTGCAGGTTCTCCGGGGATGAGCTCTACGTCGGTCGTGAGCTCCGACGCCCCCAGTGGGCCGGAACCCCCGGTGGGGGCGGCCCGCGGGGGTGCAGCATGTGAGTATACGGTGTAAGCGAGTACATCCACACACATTCCCAATATGGGGGGGGGGCTTTCCAATCGCTTTGGCCTCGCGCGGGTGGTGCGGCGGTGCACCCGCTGACGCCTCACCCGGCGATGACAGCTAACACCCAGGGCCCCGTAGTGGGGGGTGTTCCCTACCCTTAGGGGAATGTTTTGGGTGGCCGGGTTGGTCCAAGCCCCTATTCCTTACCGATGAGTGACCACTTGGCACAGGCCGCCAGAGAGTAAATTTGGCGGGGGGAGTACGTGGATATCTTCTCATTCCTAAACAGTGTGCCCACCAAGGAGAGAGGGAGGGGCAGAATGAGAAGGATAGTGGCAGGCACGTTGTCGCAAGCCACCAAGTATGTGGGCCAAATGGTTGCCGGCCTGCATCGTATGCATGGCGGTGTACCTTAGGGCATGGCCGGATTTGGCAACTCCGATGGTCCAGTATTTGGACAACGCCTACCGGGCGATGATTTACTTTTCGGGCCCAGCGTGGTTGGCTTGTGACGAGGGATGCCGTAGGCGGATTTCCCCGCACCCCGAGATTAGGCAGGATGAGCCAGGCCAGTGGCTGTGGCTTTTGTACGTGACGCCCACGCGCCCTGCACCCGGGGAGATATACCATTGTGGGCATGCGGTTCAGCGGGCGGCCCCAGCACAGGTCACCTGCCAGGGGGCGGGGCGGGGGGTTCCAGCCCGCCGGCTGTGCTGGACTTTTTGTCCAATGGCTCCTCTAAGGGGAAGACTTGCAAATACAGACAGGAGTGTCCCACCTGTGTTGGGCCCCATGCGGCCTCTGCCTGTCCCAGGCCTAGAAGGATGCGGGGCAGAGGGTGGGGCAGACAGGGGGCTTGCAAGACTGCCGCAGATGGATCTAGTCCACCGAAGGGCTCCCTCCCCATTTAAGGTGGACATGTTGGAGCGTTGGCTCACATGGTGCCTGAAGGGTGAGGATGCGGGTATCCTTCAGGGTTCTAGGCAGGGGTTCCGGATCCCTTTCATGGGTAATAGGTCCCCTCAGGATGCCCCCAATCTTTTATCCCTTAAGGGGAGGGAGGAGGTGGCTGCTGCCAGCTTTGACGAAAGGGTCTATGCGGGCAGGGTCGTTGGCATTGTCCCGCACCCCCGTCCTGGGGAGCATATTGTTCAATGATGCCATGCCTTTTGGCTATTCCTTTGGGGCTCGGTATTCGAGCGTTTCACCATTTTCCTAGATGGCGCTTTTGTCCGCAGGTCAGGGTCCCGGTCTGTAGCCCATTCCCTGGATGGTTTTATTCGGGGCTGAACGGGGCTGGGACACGTACCCACGTCTCCTCATCACATTTCAGACGCTAATGGAGGAACTTGGTGTCCCTTTAGCGCCCGAAAAGACCGAGGGCCCATCTCCACAGCTAGTATTCCTGGGGTGGAGAGTAACACGATAGCGCAGGATTCTAGGTTGCAGCAGGATAAGGTGTCCAGGCTAGTGGCCCTTGTCTCGGTCTTGCTGGCCGGGCGCATGGCATCACTGAGGTAACTTCTGGTGCTACATGGTCACCCCAGTTTCGCTGGCAGGGTCGTCGCACCGGGCAGGGCATTTGCTCTGCGCTGGCGCGACGCCATGGCGGGATTATCCAGGCCCCATCACAGGCTCAGATTTACCCAGGGTATCGGGGCAGACGTGCTTGTCTGGCCATAGATCCAGAGGTAGTTCAACGGGGTGTCATTTTGGGGTCTGATTTCCTGGCTCCCCCTTGCTTTCAGATGCGGTCCGATGCCTCATGATTCCTGGGTTTCTGGGATGTACTTCAATTGGAAGTGGGCCTATGGTGGGTGGCCACCATCCTGGGCAGGCAAAGGGTTGCCTGCATGGTCTCACGTATCTGGAATGTTTCCCTATCCTGGGTGCTCTGATGCTATGGGGCAATAGGTGGGCCAACTCGGTTGTGCAACTTGGGCATGGCAACGCGGCTGTTCCGCATCGTCACTGCACAGGATTCCAAATCGCCCGGGGTTATGGAGCTAGTTAGTTGGTTTGTGTTATGCAACCTGTGCCTCAACGTTCCCTTCAGGGCCAGGCATGTCCCAAGGGTTGATAATGATATTGCTGCTGCTTTGTCCCGCCTGCAGATCTCCCGGTTCCGTGCCTCGGCCCCCGGATGCGGAGGAATTTCCCTCGCCACTCCCGGATGTGAGATGGACCGTTGGCAAGGAGAGGTGAACCGGGCGATTGGCCTGTCACTAGCGCCATGCATGAGTAAGGCGTATCACCACGCATTTAGTTCCTTTAGAGTATTATGTACCCGATTCTGACTGCCAGGAACCTGGCCTTTTCCAGTAGCCCATGTTCTGCGGTTCACGATTTACCTGTATCCCCAGGGCCTTGCACCACGCACCATAGCATCTCAGCTGTCGGGTTGGCTTTTATGGCCAAGGTGGGAGGTCGTGTGGACAGCACCAATGACTTCCGGGTGAGACATGTTGGGAGGGGTGGGTGCGCGTGCCCGGGCGTTTCCCGGGCGACCGCCACCCCATTTACCCAGGGGGTTTTTGACCCAGTTGGCCCGGGGCTGGCCTGGCCTCTGTTTTGATAGATGAGGCAGCCCACTTCATGCGGCTACAACGGTGGCCTTTTTGGAGTCCTCCGCGTCGGCGAGCTTGAGATGCTGAGTAAGGCGGATGCGAGAGTTTCCCAGGGTTTTTACCCAAGTGGCCCGGGGCTGGCCTGGCCTCAGTTTTAAGAAATGAGGCAGCCCACTTTATGCGGCTATAACGGTGGCCTTTTTGGAGCCCTCCGCATCGGCGAGCTTGAGATGCTGAGTAAGGCGGATGCAAGATTTTCCCAGGGTTTTTACCCAATTGGCCCGGGGCTGGCCTGGCCTCTGTTTTGGAAATGAGGCAGCCCACTTCATGCGGCTACAACGGTGGCCTTTTTGGAGCGCTCCGCGACAGCGAGCTTGAGATGCTGTATAAGGCGGATGCAAGTGTGGGGCACTGGAACTCGAGGATGTCTATATTGCCAAAGACTGGGCCCAGTTGAGGATACGCTCCTCTAAGACAGATCAGCATGGCGTAGGCAGTGGTGTAAGACTGCTACGGTGTTCTTTGGCAGACATCTGTCCGGTTGGTGCCCTACAGGAATTCCTGGCACTGCGTGGCAGGCACCACGGCCCATTTTTTCTGTCACCAAGATGGGTCTCCCCTTACTAAATTTCAGTTTTGGAAGGTGACAGCCAGAGCCCTCACCAGGGTGGGCCTACCAGGTGCCCGTTATGGCACACATTCATTCCGTATTGGTGCAGCCGCTACAGCAGCTGCTTTTGGGTACTCTGGGGCTGACATACGCAGCATGGGAAGGTGGGGCTCGCAATGTTTTCAGTTTTATGTGCGCCCACTCCTGCCATGAGTACCAATCCAGTCACCTTACCGCCTTTTTTCTCAATTTTCTCACAGACCCTGGGTGTCGTATTACACCGGTGACAGTATGGCTGGTGGGCCACAGCTATGTGCACAGGGCAGCGCGTTACGCTGCGGCGACAGAGTGGACCCCGATTGGGACTGGGTGAACACGCCAGTCTCGCATGGCATGGTAAGCCTGGGATGTTATGGCGGGGGCTGCGGCCTTTCCCTTTTCTGGCCTGAGTGCTGACCCGCCTGACATTCTCATCATCTACCTTGGGGGCAATGATTTGTGCCAGGTCACCGGCTTATCGCTCAAGCATGCGATTTGCGAGGACCTCGCCTACTTGCATTATGTCTGGCCTGCCACAACCCTAGTTTGGTGGACATTATCCCGCGCCTTTCTATAGAGGGGGCGTTCACCTCCTGGCCCTTGACCGCGCTAGGCGCACGGTCAAGGGGGCGGTGGCGCGGTTTCTTGCTGACAGGGCGTGGGGACGGGTCAGTCATCACCCCGATATCAGTCTACAAAATTATGACTTGTACGCAGGGGATGGGGTCCATCTGTCGCGAGGAGGTATGGACCTCCTGTTAGGTGATTGGCGAGCAGGCCTGTTGACCGAGCTGACGGTCTGGGTGGGGGCGTCAGGTCTTCTTTGAAGCCCCTCCGTGTGGCGGGTAGCACTGGTAAGGTAAACAGTATGACCCACAAGTATCCGGCAGGTTCGCAATTGACTGGACAACACTAGACAGGAATAAATTAGTTAAACGTTGTCCGGTCAACGACGAATCAGGCGATGGGGTGATGACGATTGCTAACCAGCATGCATCACCCCTGTGATTTCACGGATACGCGTCAGAGGGTGGGGTCATGAGTTAGTTATTGACTACGGTCAACAATTTGTTTGTTGTCAACAAACAAATTGATACAAATTGATACATTGTAACCAATTGCCGTTGGCAATTTTGGGGTGGTACCTTACCAGTGTTACTTCGGCCTGCTTGCCTTAGGAATTATGATTGGTCGTTTTACCAATACAAATTTATAATTCGGACTAGGGCATTGAATCAATAAATGTGGCCCTATGCTGTTATCCACTTTCAATGTTGTCTGTGTCCGTTATTGGGGGGGGTGCGCCTGCAATGCAAGCGCGGCGCCAAAATGGCCGCCGCGCCCTTTGCGGGGCCCCCCCCACAGGACAGAGAATCCGGGTAGTTAGGGGCGTGGCCAGCTCCCTTATAAAAGGGGTGGCCACGAGGCAGCCGAGCTGCCATTTTACCTCAGCGACGGAGCGGAGAAGTCTTTTCCCCTCCACCCCCTCCCTAGTTAACAGTGTGATATTTTGGTCGCTTCGGGGCCGGGTGGGAATTTTTGGCTGGGACCCATATTGGCTTCCGGGTCCTGGCTTTTTTGCCCATCCCACACTGTTGCTATGGTTTGATATAGGGGTCTTTCTGTGTTCCTAATGTTGACTTTGGTCACATTGGCGGGTAGCACTGGTAAGGTAAACAGTATGACCCACAAGTATCCGGCAGGTTCGCAATTGACTGGACAACACTAGACAGGAATAAATTAGTTAAACGTTGTCCGGTCAACGACGAATCAGGCGATGGGGTGATGATGATTGCTAACCAGCATGCATCACCCCTGTGATTTCACGGATACGCGTCAGAGGGTGGGGTCATGAGTTAGTTATTGACTACGGTCAACAATTTGTTTGTTGTCAACAAACAAATTGATACAAATTGATACATTGTAACCAATTGCCGTTGGCAATTTTGGGGTGGTACCTTACCAGTGTTACTTCGGCCTGCTTGCCTTAGGAATTATGATTGGTCGTTTTACCAATACAAATTTATAATTCGGACTAGGGCATTGAATCAATAAATGTGGCCCTATGCTGTTATCCACTTTCAATGTTGTCTGTGTCCGTTATTGGGGGGGTGCGCCTGCAAAGAACATAAGAACATAAGAACATAAGAACAGCCTTGCTGGAACAGGCTACAGCCCATCTAGTCCAGCATTCTGTCTCACACAGTGGCTCACCATTTCCTTCAGGGTATTCCCAAGCAGATGCCTTCACCTGTTTAGGATTCCCTGGAAATGGCATTGAGAGACATCCTGCCTATCTCTCCAACCCGGAGGTTGTCCTTAAGAATCCATAATTATAGCCATTGATACTCTTGTCCTCCATGAACTTGGGTCTTGAATGCTGTCCTGATGACCTTCCAGTTGTCATGTTCAGCATCTTAACCACTTGACCCACCACAGAGGAAGTTGTACTTTGAGACTATTTGATCTTGAAGAAAGGCTCGTTGTTGGGGATGGAGAGGAAGACTAGAAGAGTGTCTGAATTTCCTGCCTCATTGTTCACCCAGATAGAAAAAGGAATTATCATGGAATATAATTGGCAAGGGTAATAATAAAATTAGATAAAGGGGGCGTGACTAAGATGGCCGCCGATTAACATCTAGTTTCGGATGCTCGCGCCTAACAAAGTGGTAATTAATGTGACTGAGTGAATTGGAGAAGTTTTAAAGTGGTAAACTCTAAAGATAAGAACCTTGCCTGTCTTCCTGGAAAGTTTTACGATCTTTTGAGGCTGGATGGTCGAAGTTCGGGAGGCTTCTTTGTGCGGTTGAAGTTGTGACGGTAGTCGCGGCTTCTCTGCCGAGGAGCCGAGAACGGGGCCAGCGTGACTGTGCAGAAGGCTTTGGAAGGCTGGAACTGGCAAAGTGCTGCTTGATTTGGAAGCAGGCTGCAAGTAAGTGCACGAGTGGAACTTTAAATCTTTAAAACTGGCTGGGGTTCCTTACTAAATGAGCCTGGACTTTGAAATGTAAGCGGGTGGAAGTGGATGAGAGAAAGTGGTGGTTTCGCTAATGGCGGCTGGTCCTGGAAAAAGAAAGCGATCAGCGAGACTGTGAGGGAAGTTTCGGAGCTGGCAAGAAGTTGTTTGGCACGAAAACAGCTGCATGTAAGTGCTTGAATGGAGTACTAAAGGTTAAATTCAGCTGGAGATCTTGATCAATGAGCCCTGGCTTTGAAATGGAAATGGGTGGAAGCAGCTGAAAACAAGTGATTGTTTTGTTAATGGTGGTGATTCTGGAAAAGTAAAGTGATCGTGTTTGGGCTATGGTTTTTTTCCACACACCAGGAGACAGCGCTATGTCTTGACGACAACAAAGTGGATTAATTATTCATGTCTGGGCTTTAATATTGGAAGTTGACCAGGAGTTCCCCGCTTAAACAGCTGGAGAAAGTTTTTTTTTTTTGTTTCTCAGAAGAAGAAGGGGGGGTTTTTTTTTACCCAAAAGTTAAGGCAGCTGCTGGAAAATGGTGCTTTGACTGTCCGCTTCAAGAGAAGGAGTAGCTGGCTTTTGTTTTTGGTTCCTTCACCGTGTGGATTACAAATACTGTTTCTTTACTGTGGAATATATTGCCCCTTACCTTCTCTTTTTGCTGGTTGGATTTTGGGCTTTTCCCCCTTCTGATCTCCCCCCTCCCTTTTTTTTTTCTTCTTCTTTTTTCTGGTGGCTTGGTTGTTTTAAAGGAGAAGCTTGGGCTGACTGTTCCCCTGAAGCCTTTTTACTGCAGTGGGAAGAAGACTGATTGGATTATTTGCTTTGGGGAAACGGACCTGTTGTGGATCAACATTTTTTGCTTTTCCTATTTCTTTTAAGCTGCCTGTTGGGAGAGTCGTTTCCTTCTGTTTTATCTCAGTGGATTACAGTAACTCGTTCATTTTTTGCTTGCATATAAATTTCTCTATTGGATCTGTGGAACCAGCGGCTGCAGTGCTACAAGCTTTATTTCAGTGACTAACTTCTACAACGAACTGCGGCACTGGGCTTTTTATACATCACACTGTCATGGATAAAGGTACAAGAGGGAAAGCAAAGGAAGAAGAACCAGTTGTAAAGCCTAAGAAGGGAGGAAAAGCACCAATGGAAGAACCCGCTCAGTCATCATCCCCGCCCACAGTGTCATATGATCAGACTCAAATAATGGTGGAAATTGGCAAGCTGTCCCAAAAAATGGAGAGAAATGAAGATTCAAGGGTGAAAGATAAAAATGAAATGATGAAAAAACAGGATAAGATGATGTTATCATTGGCAGACTTTACAAAAAAGGTGGACCTAAATTTTAAAAAATTTGAGGGAAATTTCAAATTGGTTCAAACAGAGGTAGATGCCATAAGGAAGGAAGTAAAAGGGACTCAGGAGGTGGTGCGGGAGAATAAGTTGAAATTGGAAGAACAAGAGAGAAAGATTGATGCTGTGGAAGATCTGATGAGAAAGCAGAACATTGTGATCCGTCAGGTGGTGGAACGCACACCGGATTTGTTAAGAGAGAGGGTGGTTCAGTGGTTAAATGGTCTGAATATGGGGAAAGAATTTGTTCAGGAGGATCTTGTAAGTGTATTTAGGGTGGGTTCAAGAAGAGGGAGTGTGGTTCAAAGAAATGTGCTGGTTAAATTTGCGAATTGGGCAGATAAGTTAAAAGTAATGGCTCATCTGAAACGAGTTGGTTCTGCTGCGTTGAAATTTGATGGTTCTGATGTTGAAGTTTATAATGATATTTCACTAAAAGAAAGAACATGGAGGTACAAGATGAGACCTGTTACTAAACTACTGATGAGTAAAAACATAAGGTATAATTGGAGATTTCCGCAACAATTGCGTTTTTTCTATGATAAGAGAATGCGAGTTATTGATGAAGGTACTAATCCATTGGAATATCTGAGTATGTTGGAATTGGTAAGGGCAGATTCGGAAGAATGGAAAAATCTTAAGAAGGAACTGATGGACTCTGGAGCTTTGGGGAGGGAATATGAGGGGGGGGGAGCCGGTGGGGCTACAGGTGGAACACCACAGCGGGGAGAGGAGGAGGAGGAGCCGTCTTTGATCATGGTGGAGGAGGAGGTAGGTAAGGAGCAATGAGTATTAGATTGTACTGATTTTAAAGAGCTAATAGAGGTAGAATAGGTAAAAGCGCGTAACACCGACAGTAGGGCGCATCTTGCATGTCCCCCCTCTCCCCTCTTTGGTTGACAGAGGCGGCTTTTTGTAGGAAGGTGGGGAGAGTGAAAGTGTGTGTTTTATGTAGTGGGTATAGTGGTAAGGTTGTTGGTGGCACGCCCGATGGAGAGTTTAAAATTGGAAGAAGAACTTGGTTATGGGAAGTATTAAAATAATATCGTGGAATGTAAAAGGTACAGGTTCTGTTCTTAAGAGACGTAGATTGGAATTGGCGCTGAAAAAGGATAGACCAGATATATTGTTTTTACAGGAAACACATCAGAAGTCAAAAGATACAAATAAGCTTTACTTGGGATGGATGCAACACTATGAGATGGCGTTCGGTACTTCGAAAGCAAGAGGGGTGGCGATTATGATTTCAAGAAAGTTGGGATTTGACATTACAAAAAAGATTGCGGATCAAGAGGGTAGATATTTGTTGTTAAGAGGAAAATTGGAGGATGAGGAAATTATGTTTGTAAATATTTATGCTCCGAATGACCGCCAAGCAGAGTTTTTGGAAAAAATCCGGAAAATAGTGGAGTTGGAAAATGTTGCAAAAATTATTGTGGCTGGTGATTTTAATTTGATAAGGTCAGGATTAGATTGTACAAATATAGCTAGAAGTGGAATTGGCGTGAAAGGGAAGGTGTTGGACAATTGGATGAAGGTTATGGGTTTGAAGGATTCGTGGAGAGAGTATAAGGGCTCAGAAAGGGCATATTCTTTTTTTTCACACGTCCATGGGACCTACTCAAGAATAGATTATGTTTTTCTCTCGGAAAATTTAATTGGGGATATAGAAGGTGTGGAAATGGGGATTATTAAGGAATCGGACCATGCTAAAGTATATTTGGAACTAAAAGCACAAAAAAATATACGAAGAGCAAGAAATTGGAGGTACGATCCTAGTTTGTTTAAAGATCAAAAAAGTAAAGAGGTAATTATGGAAAGTTGGAAAGAAAGCTGGCAGTGGAACGACAATAATGAGGTTAATTTTAATGTTGTATGGGATACCATGAAGTCAGTTTTTAGGGGGGAGAGTATAAAATTGGCAAGCTTCAAATATAAAAAATACAAAGCAGAACAGATAGAAAAAGAAAGAGAAATAAAACAATTACAGGAGGAGCATGTGAAAAACAAGGATAAAAAAACCTTTATGAAATTACAAGGACTTAAGGCAGAAGTAATGGGTAAGGATATTGATAAAGTTAAACGGGATTTGATTTACCTAAAAAGAGAATATTTTGAATTTAGTAATAAGAATTCAAAATTATTAGCAAGAGCAGCCAAGGTTAAAAGGGAAAAAAGAGAAATTGGTGTACTGGTTGATAAGCAAGGCTTAAGATGTAATAAGAATAGGGATAAATGTAAAATTGTCAGGGAATTTTATCAGGTACTATATGCAAAAAATGAAGTAGATTTGGAAAAGCTTAAAAAGATATTGGAGAAACAGTTAGGGAGTGGGATAAAACAAGAGCATAGGGAGAAAATGGAGGAAAAGATATCTGATAAAGAGGTTAAGGAGGTAATAAGCAGATTGAAGATAGGGAAAGCCCCTGGGGACGATGGATTATCGACAGAGTTTTATAAAGAATTTAAGGAGGTGGTGGTCCCGAAATTGGTGAAGTTATATAATTATATACTAGATGGAGGATCAATTCCAACTTCATGGTATAATACTACAATTGTTCTTCTGCCAAAACCTGGTAAGAATTTGGAAAGAGTGGATTCGTACAGACCAATTTCACTTATAAATCAAGATGCGAAAATCTTTACAGCAATATTGGCTAACCGTCTAAATAGTTTTATGGGAGAATATATAAATGTTGATCAAGTAGGGTTTTTAAAAGGACGACATATGGCGGATTTGACTAGAAGGGTATTAGATTTAATAGATAATGTAAATCAAACAAAAGAAAAGGTGGGACTATTATCATTGGATATCTTCAAGGCATTTGACTCATTGCAGTGGTCCTCAATCAAGGAAATAGTTAAAAAATATGGATTTGGGGATAAATTTAATAGGGTTATAGATTTACTATATCAAAAAGGAAATGCTAGGGTTAGAGTAAATGAGGAGCTTACGGATGTGGTAAATTTAGAAGCTGGTACGAGGCAGGGCTGTCCATTATCTCCTATTCTGTTTATTATGGCAATGGAAATCTTAGCTAAAAGTATAAGGGAGGATTTAAATATAGAAGGGATCATGGGTAATAAAGTGAGTATGTACGCAGATGATACATTGCTTATGGTAAAGCACCCAGAGTTAGTAATGGACAGGATTAAAGATCATTTACAGATATTTCAGGATATAACTGGGTTAAAGATAAACTGGGATAAATCAGAATTGATGTTGTGTAATTTGAAACCAAGTGAGATGGGTAGGACAGTGTTGACACTTAATATACAAATTAAGGATAAGTTGAAATACTTGGGGATAATTATTTCAAACAAATTAGAAGAACTTAAACGATTGAACTATGACAGCTTGAAAGTAGAATTTAAGAACAAAATACAAGAGCTTCAGAAGTTAAAGCTGTCATGGTTCGGAAGGATTGCTATGTGTAAAATGATATTGTTGCCAAAGCTTAACTTTTTATTTGATACACTAGCGATCCATTTGAAAGAGAAAGAAATTAATGAGTTTCAAAAGATGTTCAATGGTTTTTGTAATGGAGGTAAAAAATCTAGGCTTCCAAAGAAGTTATGGTATTTGTCTCAAAAAAAGGGGGGTTTGGGATTGCCAAACTTGCTAGCATATTACCGGGCTTTTCAAGTTAAGAATGTTGTGAAGATTTTGGCAAGAGAAAAAACAATTTGGGAGCAATTGGAGATGAAAGAATATAGAAATATTGGAAATTTGATTTTTCTAGGAATAAAGGATAAAGTGAGAAGACCAAATAATACTATGATGAGAGGTCTCGTGGAGGTGTGGAAGAAGGTAAAAAAGGATATGGTCCCAAATCTCTCTCCAGTTTTAGAACTGACTGATATGATGTGTTTCCCAATAAAGTTAGATAAGGAAAAAATGGAAATATTGGATAAAAAAGGGATGCTCTTATTGAAGGATTGGTTAAAAATATGTGAGTCTCTTGTTGAGCGGAAAAAAATATTTGAGATATTAAATTTGAATTGGTTTCAGAGGTTGAAGGTGGAAAATTGGAACAAAAAATATGGAAAAGAAGTAGGGCTAGATAGAATACATACAGAATTTGAGGAGTTGGTATGGAGAATTAGAAAAGGGGAAAATAGTATAAAAGGTCTTGTGAGTAAGCTTTACAATATACTGAATAGAGGGGTAGACCCACATGAGGATTTGAGACGGAAGTGGGAACAAAGTTTGAATATAACAATTGGGGAGTTGGAGTGGAAAAACAAATGGAAAAAGAGGATTATGAGAACAATGTCTGTGAGAATTAAAGAACATAATTTTAAAATGTTGTGGCAATGGTACTTGACGCCATTAAGACTTAACCAGATGGATAATAAAAGAGATAAGTTATGTTGGAGATGTAGAGAATTTGATGGAACATACGAACATATGTGGTGGAGTTGTAAAAAAATAAGGGATTTCTGGGGGAGAATAGAAGCTGAGTTTGGTGTAATAATGGGTAGAAGTGTTAAGCTGGTGTCAAATATCATTCTTTTAACGAATGTGGAAGGTTTGGGTTTAAACAAAGATGAAAAGGAATTACTGGAAATTGTATTGACAACAGGCAGACAATGTATAGCTAGAAACTGGAAAAATGACATAGAAATACAGATTGGAGAGTGGTATAAAGAAATGTGGAGTTTAGCATTGAATGATAAACTGACATGGGAGATTAAAGTGAAAAGGGATAACTTAAAAGAGAATAGATTTTGGAATATATGGAAACCATTTGTGGACCATTCTTGTACGGCAAATGATAGTTCAGGACCAGTACCATCACAAAGAAGTTTTTGGAGCTGAGTAGCAAATAAACTCTCCGGGCATTGTATATATTCACAGGGTGTTTATTATTCATCTAAAGATTAATGGTAGCACAGAAAGTTCTTATTATTTTGGATTTTGAAACAATGGTTTTTTTTTCCTTAATATTTTGTGGTTATATAGTAAATAATTAGTTTAGATATTGTCATGTGCTAACATTTAGTAATGTTTGTTAGGATGATACTATGGATTTGTTTATGTATTGTATTGTTAGTCATTGTTTTCTTTTCTTTTTTGTATGTCTTTGAAAAATTCAATAAAAAATATTTAAAAAAAAAAAAAGAAATTAGATAAAGCAGGAAGAGAATGGATATTGATGGTAAAAAGTAAAATTGTGATATAGATTATTGTGATAATAAATTACTAAAGGGATAATTAAGTTGGATGTAAAGGTTTTTTAGTTATATATATCTATATTTTTTATTGTTTGTTAGAGTTGTAATTTTTTTCCTCTTCTTTTTTATTGCAATAATGTCAAATGTATTATTTGTATGTCTTTTTTCTTTGTTCTGTTTTTTCTTGAAAATCAATAAAAATTTAGAAAAAAGAAAAAGGAATTAAGGAAAGGTGGAGGGATGAGAAGGAGAAAAGGGAGAGAGGAGAGAGAGAAAAAATGGGTAGGGGTGTGTGTGGAAGCCAAATAAATAAATGGATTTGAGCTGAATAATAAGAGAGCAAGGTGACCTCTTCATCTTTTGCCATCTTCTGTCACTTGTATCTTTGGCAAAGGCCGAGTCATGAACCATGAAAAGGATTGGTAAAGGAAGTAGGAAAGATGCGTTTGTGGGCTGGAATGTGACTCACATCATATTCAGTATGAACAATGGTTGGTTGAGGAAATTAATTTTTTTGGAACATTAATTTAATTCCGATGCTTTTCTGCAACAACATACTGAAATGTATTATTCCCCCCCCTTCTTTTGGAATCACTTAGGTCTTCTGTGTTTTTCATGTGTTAATCCACTGATAGCTTCTGTTTGAGAACCTACTGAGGATAAAAATTGCATCTACCACTTTGGATAAGAAATCTTTTCCTCATTACATGTCAGTGGAACATGCTTGTGGGTATCAGGCGGATGAAAGCAGATATTGCAAGGAGCAGGATTTGACTCATGAAAAGTGTCTTTGAATCAGTTTTATAGTGCAACAGAAGAGATTTAAAACACTGGCATCCAGCAGTACGGATGAGCTTACTTCCTTTTATTCCCTATATATGATGTACCAACACAAAGCTTGTTGAGAACACTCCATTTCACACAGGGAGCAAAGGAGAAAACTATGAAATTATAACTGGCTTCCCACTGGTCCTTTTATTGAGTTTAAGAGGTTTTATGATTGTGCTCCCTTGACTTCAATATTTTATTTTGAATATGATTCCACTGTTGTTTTCATTATGCTGTGTTACTGAAAGATACTGTACCCACAGTAAACTAAGTCCTTGGAGCAAAAACAAACAAACAAAGGACTCCCTAGAAATTATAGATTGATTGGACTTGAATATGATAACTTTACAAAGATAACTTTACTTGGAATTGCCTATAGAGTTAGACCATCCCCAACCCCTTTTTTGGCCATGCCCCACCTGAACATCTCTAAAATTATGATCCCCCACCATCTGTGACGTATAATTCTTATTATTCAAAAAGTGAACTCCTATTAACTTCGTCCAACTTATTCTCAAATCGCCCCCCTTAAAAATCAAACACCCCCCCCCCCCTGGGGTGGCAGCTCAATGAACCAATGAGAATATAGATCAACCAATGGCTGATATAGTTTTGTTGTTGTTCAGTGGAAGGCAAAAGGAGAAGGGGGCAGCAGAGGATGAGGTGGATGGATGGAATTGTTGATGTGATGGGCATTGATCTGGCTGGCACATGGAGGATGGCAGAGAACAGAGGAGCCTGGCATGTGCTGGTCCATGGGATTGCAAAGGGTCGGACTCGACTGTGCAACTGAACATCAACAACTATTGACGTAGCTTGCTTCTGGTCAAAATTGGTCTAATTATTTTAGCTTTTTAATTTGTTTTGAATTTCATATACATTTGTAATTTTAAATTTTATATCATTAAGTGGTTTAACAATATCATTAAGTGGTTTAACAAGAAATAATAATAAAGTGGCTTAATCAACTTCTAAATAACAGTATCCCATGAGAGCAAACCATAAAGGTGTAGGTAGGCTCTCCTCAGGGGCAAGTTGGTTTGTGCAGGCACTTACTTCATGTGATTGCCAGGAAAAAGAAGGAACCATTCCATCCCAGAGAAGACCAAACTGTGGGGTCATTACCCATCTAGTCTCACTTTTGCTGTAGATATGATTAGCTCCATTTGGATCAGAGGAACTGATATAGGAGTTGACGTATTAAATCCCCATTGATTCAATTAGGCCTTCTCTAATGCAATTTACAACACTATACAGGATTTTGGCTATCAAAATTGGCTGATAATAATGCCATAAATCTCAATGGTACTCAGATAACAGGATTTCTATTAGATAATTTTCATTGCGGGAAATAATAGGATGAAAACACATTTGTTTTAAGAGCTCAAGTCTCCAAAGTAAAACTATAAAATAGTTTCCTTGGATTTAGTCTATAGTTCTGAAAATGTAAACCACAAAATAAAAATATTTTCATATGCTGTAAATGTCTGCTTTTTATAGAAAAGAGTGGTTACCTACATGCATGCAACTCTGCAAAATTTATTTTATGATATCCAATTTCTTTTGTGCATATGGAACTCTATCCATCCATGGCTGTTATCAATATTGTGGTGACCACCACCAGCAATCAAAAATCCAAAATGATTTAGGAGTGTCAAAGTTTTCATATCAAATGTGACTCCATCTAATTTGCTTGACTTTCAGAGCATTGTATTCAGCAACACTAAGATCTGCTGCATTCAGATAAGCTATTTTTATCACAGAGAAATTACACAGGGATATTAGCATTATAGCCATCAAATTCTGCATGTTCACATTAGCATATAAATGTATTAGTATTATATTTTTACAACCCCATAATAATAAAAAATTCTAATATCTGTAATACAATGAAACAAGAGACGTTCATATTGGAATTGTGTTGAGTCCGAGTATTAATTGCAACATGACAGCAGATCGGGGGTTGACCAACAAGACCTTTATTATAGCTCAGTTTGGAATACTTCAGATCAATACGGACTGGGGAAAACAGGATGAGGTAGCAACCTTTATACAGACAGAATGGCAGTTACATTTGCCCGGACTTAATACGGGAAACCTATGTAAACCAATCAGAGTACATTGAAAACATATGAACTAGGCACCTTGCAGAAAGAGCGTGCGATTACAGCAAAGACTTAATGGTGAATGCAATTTAAGCAGTATACATTGATAAAGGTTTGGACACAACATTCCTCCCCCCTAGTTAACACACTCTCCTGAATTTGGTTTGTGTTGGACCATGGGTCCATGTGCCTGAACTGTACCCATAGAATGAGGGACATTCTGAACCGCATTCTGGACCGGCGCAGCGACTCTCGGCTGGAACTGCTCTCCTCCAACTTGGCCAGGTGTCTGTCTTGGACACAGCGAACCCTCAGAATGGAATTGCTGTGGCAGATAATCCCATCCTTGTTGCCAATGTTGAGTCCGAGTATTAATTGCAACACGACAGCAGATCGGGGGTTAACCAACAAGACCTTTACTATAGCTCAGTTTGGAATACTTTGGATCAATATGGACTGGCGGAAATAGGATAAGGTAGCAACCTTTATACAGACAGAACGGCAGTTACAGTGATACATTTGCCCAGACTTAACGCGGAAAACCTGTGTAAACCAATCAGAGTACATTGAAAACATATGAACTAGGCCCCTTGCAGAAAGGGCATACGATTACAGCAAAGACTTAATGGTGAATGCAATTTAAGCAATATACGTTGGACACAACAAATGTACAATGTGATAATTTGTCATGTAGTACTGAATGCTGTGTCACTTAAGGACAATTCCCTGAAATGAACAAACTTATGTGATTTTTAAACATGGGCAATATCTGTTCCATACTAACTCCATGTGGATGGAGGGATAGATGCACATTTACAGGCACATGCCTCTTTTCCAAATTTTGTTAGACGTTCATTGTTTTCCTTTAAGAAATAAAGAACCTTGAATTAACAACCTTTTATATGAAATAATCACAAGTAAATATAAATAAAGAGGAAATTATGCTGCTTTGTGGATAGGCAGCTCTCGGCGTTAGGAGGGATTCGAAGAGCAGATGTGTGTTTGCAAGCTCCCTCTTTCACAGAAGAAGGAATGTGAAAAGGAGGTGCGGAGGGGGAAAACTTGCTGCAAATGTTGGTGGAGTGAAAAAACATAAAGCTTTCAAAAGGAATGCAGAGCAGTGAGTGAAAAGAGGCTAAGAGAAGAAAATTACGGGGGCTGGAGTGTGTGGTGATAACGCCGAATGATTTATGGGATTCCAAGAACTCCGCAGTTTACCTTAAGAAGAGAGAAGGGAGAAATTTAAGTAAAGGACTGGAGTGAGGTGAATGAATTTCTCATGAGCTGTGAGATTGTTGTGGTGAAAACGCTGAGTGATTTATGATGCGGCCCTGGCTGGGACGACCAGGAGAGATTTAGTGCTACTGTTTGAGGTGAGCAAGAGGGCTGCGACTTGATTGAAGAAGCCTGGGACATCAGTGAACTAAATATTACTGGGGCTGGTGATGGCAATAAATTTATAATTAATAGTTAACAAGTTTGGACTATCGAGCCTTGGAAAACTGCCCAGGCCTGGAGAGGAGGAATGGATGGGGGAGACGAAGAGGCCCGCTGGCCACGCCATCGGCCGGCGTTTCCGGGCCCCACCCTCCCCCCCCTCGCCAGGACTCAAAAGGCAAGGGGGCCTGCCGGGCGAACCACCACCGCCGCTGCGCTCGGCCCCGGCGGGGGTGAAAAGGCCTGCTGGCCACGCCATCGGCCGGCGTTTCCGGGCCCCGCCCTCCCGCCCTCGCCAGGACTCAAAAGGCGAGGGGGCCTGCCGGGCGAACCACCACCGCCGCTGTGCTCGGCCCCGGTGGGGGCGAAGAGGCCCGCTGGCCACGCCATCGGCCGGCGTTTCCGGGCCCCGCCCTCCCCCCCACGCCAGGACTCAAAAGGCGAGGGGGCCTGCCGGGCGAACCACCACCGCCGCTGTGCTCGGCCCCGGCGGGGGCGAAGAGGCCCGCTGGCCACGCCATCGGCCGGCGTTTCTGGGCCCCGCCCTCCCCCCCTTGCCAGGACTCAAAAGGCGAGGGGGCCTGCCGGGCGAACCACCACCGCCGCTGTGCTCGGCCTCGCCTTCCGTGCCCCGGAGGGCTCAAAGGATGTTGCCCCGTGCCGCCCGAGGACCTGTCCTGCCTCTCCTCGGGTCTTGCAACACCTGGTCCCGGTGGATGGGAGGCCGGGCGCCGCCGCTACGTCCCTGCCTTCCGAGCTCCGGAGGGCTCTAAGGACGCTGCCCCGCGCCGCCTGAGGACCCATCTTACCTCTCCTCGGGACTCGCAACATCTGGTCCCGGTGGATGGGAGGCCAGGTGCCGCTGCTACGTCCATGCCCCGATGCTACTGTGGGTGGAATGTCTCACCACAGTTGAGGGCTCAACGTAGATCTGAAAGAATGCCCCACCACTTCCATCACCGCCGGAGCCGTGCGGAGGGTGGTGGGGGGAGTGAGTGGGGTGGTTTTATATGAGGGTGGAAGGGAGGGAGGGAGAGACTGCTCGGCCAGCCAGAAAGGAGAGGCAGCATTCTGTCCAAGGCAATCAGGGAGGCTCCGGAGGCCAATATAGAGGTTGTGATGGGCATGGGGCGATATAGCGGGTACCGAGGGGCGGGCCGCACTCGGGGAATGCGGGGCAGATGCTTAGTATCTGTCCCTCGTTCCAGCCCCACGGTTACACCTCTAGGTCCTGAGCAGCTGACCCAGGGTGACCCTGCCCTTAGGCTGCTGCTGATGAATGCCAGGTCGGTATGTAATAAGGCCCCCCTGATACAAGACTCCATTATGGGGGAGCGGGCCGACCTGGCATGTATCACTGAGACCTGGCTGAGACCAGAGGATGGGGTTTCTCTGTCAGAAATGTGTCCAGCTGGGTTCAGTATTTGGCACCAGCCTAGGGATGAGGGTAAGGGCGGTGGCATTGCCATCATAGCCAGGGAGTCACTGGGAGTCACCAGGGCTACCACTCCACAAATTCTGGGTTGTGAGGCCCTGCTTCTGCGTCTGGGCTTTAAGGGTCAGTTGGGAGTCTTACTCCTGTACCTGCCCCCTTGCAGGGTAAGGGACTCCCTGCCTGAGCTCCTCGAGGCCATCTCAGCGTTGGCGTTGGAGTTCCCTAGACTGATGGTTCTGGGGGACTTCAATTTGCCTTCGCTGGGGACTGGCTCCGGGGTGGCTCAGGAGTTCATGGCTTCCATGGCAGATATGTACCTGATTCAGGTAATTCAGGGCCCGACCAGGGGCAGTGGCCACACACCAGATTTAATCTTTTTGTCGGAGCGGTGGCAGAGTGATCTGAGACTACGGAAATTAGACATAACACCTGTGCCATGGTCAGATCACTATTTGGTGGCTCTAGACTTCCTGGGTGCGACGCTTCATCGTAGGGAGGCAGGGCCTATTAGAATGGCCCGCCCCTGGAAACTGATGGATCCTGATGGATTCCAGAGGGAACTGGGGGATTTCCCTCTGGATCGGCAACACGATTCGCCCGAGGCGCTAGTTGACCTGTGGAACAGGATGACAACAGCGGCCTTGGATGAAATCGCACCACTACGGCCTCTCAGAGCTCATGGAGCTAGGTCATCTCCGTGGTTCACAGATGAACTGCGGGAGCTCAAACGGGCAAAGAGACGCCTAGAGCGCCGCTGGGTGAAGACCCAGAGAGACTCCGATTGGACACTAGCTAGAGCCGCTATTAGGGCCTATCTAGTGGCGATGGAGGTGGTGAGGCGGCAATACTTCACCACCCTTATTGCCTCCGCTGATAATCGCCCGGCCACCCTGTTCCGGGTTACCAGGTCTCTCCTTGGTAGGGGGACCCCGGTGCCTGGTTGGCAGGGGTCGGCTGAGGACTTTGCTGACCATCTAGTGGAGAAAATCGATCGGATTCGCTCTGGGTTTAATCCTGGCGTGGATGGGGAGAGTCCGGAGGGAGCTGGAGTACAAACTTGCCATACCATCTGGGACCGGTTTGATCCAGTTGCCCCTGATGAGGGGGCATTTCTGAGGGGTCGTACCCAGCCGGTGTGGTTGGAGAGTGAGAGGTCCAGTCCTAGGCCCCTCAAAGGGGGGTGCCTCAGGGCTCGGTGCTCTCTCCTCTCCTATTTAACATCTACATGAAGCCGCTGGGTGAGATCATTCGTTCCCATGGGGTGCGGTACCATCAGTACGCGGATGACACTCAGTTGTACATCTCGGCCCATGGGGACCCCAGTGATGCCGTCATAGTCCTTTCCAGATGCCTGGAAGCTGTGGGGGTCTGGATGGGGGCTAACGGGCTACAACTGAATCCCAGCAAGACTGAGTGGCTATGGATAGGGGGTCCTGTGTTAACCCGGGAGCTACCATCGTTGGTTCTGGATGGGGCTATTTTGCCCCAGACAGACCCGGTGCGCAACTTGGGGGTCCTCCTGGATTCACGGCTACTGCTAGAGGAACAGGTGGCGGCTGTGACCAGGAGGGCTTTCGGACCGGAGGGGCTCTCTAATTGTTCCATCAGCCAGAGGGGCTCGCCTCTCTGGCACAAGGAGGAGAGCCTTCTCCGTGTCTGCACCGGCCCTCTGGAACCTCCTGCCAACAGAGCTACATCTCCGGACGGAATTGCTGCCTTTCAGAAAAGATCTTAAAACCTGGCTGGCAGGTCAAGTGTGGGGTGCAGGTGGAAGGGTAACCGCCATTGGGTGGTTGGTGTAGAAGAACTCTTCCCCATGGTGCCTTTGGATCCTGCAGCCCTTGTTTTTAGGGGGTGGGTAGTTTTAACTGTTTTAACTGTTTTAACTTGTGTTTTTAATTTTTATTGTGAACCGCCCTGAGTTGGCTTTGGCCGAGTGAGCGGTATATAAATGTGATAATTAAATTAAATTAAATTAAATTAATTATATTAACATTCACCTCAGCAAGTCCCTAACCCCAAAGAAAGAAGTATCTAAGGATGGTGAGTATTTTGCCCTTGTAAAGACAAGAAGGTTTAGTTCATCAAATCTTACTATATTCAGAATCATATGTAAAGGTAATTGTCTCCCTTGCTCAAAAGCCAGTCATGTCTGACTCTAGAGGTCTGTCTGCATTAGCAGATGTTTCCATACTCATGTAGTAAGCATGACTAGACAGTGGAGTGCACAGAATGCTGTTACATTCCCACCAAAGCAGTATCTATTTATCTACCTGCAATTTCTTGCTCTCCAACTGCTTGGTTGGCAGAAGCTGGGACAGTGCCAAGAACGCACTCTGTCATGCAGCACTCGTGTCTTGAACTGCTGACCTGCCGACCTTCTAGTCGTCAAGTTCAGCGTCTTAACCACTAAGCCACCATAGTCCCTGTAGCCCTTAGTTAAGTCCAAATTCTGTGTCCATATCTTTTTTTGAGGATGAGGCGGGAGGGGTGGGCAAAGGCTTTTCCCACATCTTTTCTATGGAACTCACCTCCAGGAGTCAGGTAGGATATGGCATAGGTTGCTACAAACAGGATGCAAGTCCAGTCCTAGGTCCCTAAAATACGGGGTGCCTCAGGGCTCGGTACTCTCTCCTCTCCTATTTAACATCTACATGAAGCCGCTGGGTGAGATCATCCGTTCCCATGGGGTGCAGTACCATCAGTACACGGATGATACACAGTTGTACATCTCGGCCCGTGGGGACCCCAGTGATGCAGTCAAAGTCCTTTCCAGTTGTCTGGAGGCAGTTGGGGTCTGGATGGGGGCAAATGGGTTACAGCTGAATCCTAGTAAGACTGAGTGGCTGTGGATGGGGGGTCCTGTGCTATCCCAGGAGCTACCATCTTTGGTTTTGGATGGGGCTATTTTGCCCCAGACCGACCCGGTGTGCAACTTGGGGGTCCTCCTGGATTCGTGGCTGCTGCTAGAAGAACAGGTGGCGGCTGTGGCCAGGAGGGCCTTCACCCAACTTCGGGTGATTCGCCAGTTGTGCACGCTCCTGGACCGGGACTCTTTGCTCATGGTCACTCATGCTCTGGTGACCTCCAGACTAGATTATTGTAATGTGCTCTACATGGGGCTGCCCTTGATGACCATTCGGAGGCTGCAGCTGGTCCAGAATGCCGCGGCCCGGGTGGTGATGGGGTGTGGACGTTATGCCCATGCATCACCACTGCTGTGGGAGTTGCACTGGTTACCCGTTTGCATCCGGGTGCAATTCAAGGTGCTGGTTTTGACCTTTAAAGCCCTATATGGTAGTGGGCCAGGTTACCTTAGAGACCGCATCGCCCTAAGGACGTCTGTCCGTCCAACCAGAGCGGACTGGAGGGGCTCTCTAATAGTGCCATTGGCCAGGGGGGCTTGCCTCTCTGGCACAAGGAGGAGAGCCTTCTCCGTGTCCGCACCGGCCCTTTAGAATCTCCTGCCTGTGGAACTGCGTCTCCAGACGGAGTTGTTGCCCTTTAGAAAATAACTAAAAACCTGGCTGGCGGGCCAAGTTTGGGGTGCAGGTGGAGGGGTGGCTTCTGTTGGGTGGTTAATATAGGGGAGGATGCCTGCCCCGTGGTTTCTTCAGTTCCTGCACCCCTCTCTTTTTAGGGGTGGGTTCTTATTGCTGTTTTTTATCTGTTTTATTTGTTTTTATCTGTTTTTACCCACTGTTATGAACCGCCCGGAGTCAGCTTTGGCTGAGTGGGCGGTATAAAATTTTAACAATAAATAAATAAATAAATAAAATGCAAACCACAGAGAAAATCTTGGATCTCAGCTGTTGCCCTAAAGTCACAAAGTAAGGAATATTATAACTTTCTCCACCAGAATAAGCAATCTGTTTTCTATTGTTCCTCAAATATCGTGAATACATAATGCAGATAGAGGATACCCTGTGGATCATGAATCAAAAATGAGAGATACAAGAACCATATAATACCTATAAGGAATGAATTTTGCAGAGAGAATCTTTAAGGAACTCTTGTGTACAAATGTCTAAATATTTATTCCCTACTTCTCATCTCATAAATTTGCAGTAAAAGTTCCAGCTCTTGTAGTGGACATTTTGTACTAAAAACAGGCATAGGATTTTAACTTGTGAAGCAGAGGAAACTGAGTCTTAAAACACACTAAATTAACTACCTGTGCACATAACAATGGACTATACTGTACTAGAAAAATGATGCACAATCAATATATTAGAATTTTTTTGGTTGATTATGTGCATCACTCCAATTTGCACTTACCAAATGTGTTGTAGTGAAAAGATGGCAAGTCAGCCCCTTTTGAGTAAAATGGAAGTCAAACAGGAGGGAAAAAATAATGAAGTTAGGTCTACGGTGAATGAGTCTCCCTGAAAAATGCTATGATTGAAAAGTGCTGGTGAGACTATTTCTTCTCACCAAAAATTAGCCCTGTCAATCTTCAAAGCCCAGATTCCTTTCTCCCAATTTTGTAACCATGGTATTTTTGTAAATGTGATTTTATTTTGCAATATTTTGAATGCACCATATATTTAAAGATTCAGTCACACTGGCTACACAGCCTTATTGGAGATGAACAGATGAAGAAGCCACCAAAAGGTGTCTAACATCCAGTCAAGTAGAGAAAAGAAAGGGGGGAAACTTTAAGAAATTTACTTCAGTGTGAAATTTTATGGATTGAAGTCCATTTCCTAAGACACTAGTGGCCAAATGCATGGCTAGTATGTTCTTGCATATCCCTATGACCAGGTAAGGAAACAGACTCAAGAGGGAGACAGCAGATATTGGATACATAAACAAGTTAGCTGCACATTGGAAGATCAAGGCAGCTTAGTATATTACATATGTCAATAACTTGCCCTGGACAGTGAGGAGAACAAATCAGTCAATTCTGAATGAAATCAACCTTGGCTGCTCATTGGAGGGACAAATACTGAAGATGAAGTTCAAGAACTTTGGTCACCAAATGAGAAGAAAGGACTCACTTGAGAAGGCCTTGATGCTGGGAAAAATAGAAGGCAAAAGGAAAAGGGGGCACCGGAGGATGAGGTGGCTAGATGGCTTTATTAATGCAATGGGCATAGATCTGAGTGGGCTGAGAAGGATGGTGGAGGACAGAGGTACCTGGTGTATGATGGTTCATGGGGTCACAAAGGGTAGTACTAGACCGTGTGACTGTGCAACAACAAAATAACTTAGCCTTCTGAAAAGTAGTATGGATATAAAATAATTGTAATTTTCACAGATTTTGACCCAAAAAAGAAAGTCTCCTAGCATTCTTGCGATAGATAAATCCATCTGTCCTACAGCTAGTGCCATTACCAGGACCTACTAAGTAAGCAATTTACAGCTTTAATTCCCCATTTTGATATTAACAAACCATTGTCATCTTGTCTATTATCTGTATCTAGACAAATGTGCATAAATATACCATCCATGTGTTTGATCTTCAGTGTTCAAGAAACTGAATGTTGATCTACAAAAGCTCATTTTGAAATAAAATTGTTAGTCTTTAAAGTGCTATAATACTTTGCTTTTATTGTGGTGGTTGTTTTGACAAAATACTGAATAGAAATCTCAGAGCATCATTGAATAATAGGGTTGTATGGCAAGAGACTGCAGTGGCTTATCACTTGGGATAAAAAGCAAGATTTGAATGCTCATCTGCCATTATTGCAGTATAAGTTATTGCTTTGTCCGTGGCAAGGTTACAATTTCATGGCCCACTGACACTCCCCCCCCCAATCCATCATCATTATGACAGGCCATTCCCTGGCTTCCTCATACGTTTACTTCATCAAGACAATAGAAGGAAACCAATTGTCCAAAAAGCTGGATGAAGTTTGGGGACAGTGTATTTCATATCTTGGAGATGTTGAGGCATGACAGGTTCCTTCCACTTCCAAGATGCTGTTCATGGGTCACATCCTGTTCCTTGCCATCTGTACCTTCCTCCATCTTACATCCACAGGTATGTTCTATTGACAAAAGGGGAAGTCTTTCAGTGAAGCGTGACAAGCAGAACTGAATCCTAAATAGGGACTTGACATGGCTATCAGCATATTACAAAACAGACGATACATCAACCTTCCAGAGTGGAAATCCTGTGACACTACTGTAAATGAAACTGGAGCCTGGCTTTTAATCAAAGTCACAAAGGGCAAGAAAATTTCCTGAAGTTACCCTGCTGTCTTTAGCAACCATGTCCTGCACCCATATACCAACCTCCCCAAACTCTTTCATCTTTGGGTTTAACTATACTAGAAGAGGCTATATCTTGTAACACTGATCACTTGAATGTTCACACCATTTCAACCACTAATAGGGACACCATGGAAACAACTATAGTCATAGCAATGCTAGTGTTGCATTATATATAGCGAACATCCTGTTCTTAGACCCCTTTCTATTCCAGGGTTTTGTAATCTGAGGATGGAACTGTCAGTTGGGTCAGTCAAACTAAACCCCAAAATGTGGGGTCAAGGCTACAATTGCTATAATTATTGGCCCATTGTTTTCATTTTCCCAACACTGATATTACCTTCCATTCATCGAATGCTTCTTTGCCTTTTCAAAGTTCAGCAAGCAATAATACTGCTAAAAGAATCTCAATGCTCTTAATGATGTCCACAAACATGACCATGCTTTACCTACTATAAGTGGTACTTAGTTTCTATGGGGTAGCAGAGATGTTCCCTTTCCTGATCTTCCAACTGCAAGTAATACTTGTTTTTTTATAATTTTTATTAAATTTTTCAAACATATACAAAAATACAGAACAATACATCATAAAACATATAATACACAAAAATAACTAACATACCAGATAGTTGTTCTAATACATTTTTATATCTGTCTTTATATTTCAAATACATTAAAACCTCCCTTAAAAAAGAAAATTAATCGTTTAATTATGATTTAGTAGTTACTTTCTAACCTTATTCAGGAACTCTTCCTAAAATTCTTTATTTACTAATACCACTAAATCCATTTCCCAGTAAGCAATTCAATAATATTTTGAATTAGAAACAACTATCAAATACAAAATTACACATACATTACACCCAGTGTCTATTTACATTGACCTGGAGAACTCAGAATATCACATTGTTTTACTTCCAAAAACTACTTTGATCCGGTACAGGTCTATTTTTTTCAGAGTGCTCCACAAAAGGCTTCCAAATATTCCAGAATCTATTCTCTTTCAAATTACCCTTTTTCTCTTTTATCTCCCATGTCAATTTATCATTCAATACTAAATTCCACATTTCTTTGTACCATTCTTCTGTCTGTATAATCACATCATTTTTCCAATTTCTAGCAATACATTGTCTTCCCGTAGTAAGCATAATTTCTAATAACTCTTTCTCATCCTTATTTAAATCAATACCATCCACTTCTATTAGCATAGTGGTACCTGACCCCAGTTTAATTCTCTTACCCATTATTTCGCCAATCTCTTTTTCAATTCTTTTCCAAAAATCCTTTGCCACAGTACAACTCCACCACATGTGTTCATACGTTCCTATTGTATCTTTACATCTCCAACACAATTTATCCTTCTTATTGTCAATTTGATGTAACCTCACTGGGGTCAAATACCACCTCCACAGCATTTTATAGTTATGTTCCTTTATTCTTACTGACATAGTCCTCATTATCCTCTTTTTCCATTTTCTTCTCCATGTGTCATTGTCTATTTTTACATTCAGATCTTGCTCCCAACTAAATTTCAAATCCTCCTGTGGGTCACCCTCTTTATTTAGTAATGTATATAATTTACTAACTAATCCTTTAATATTTTTGTCTCCGTTTCTAATTTTTAAAATCAGATCCTCAAATTCCGTCCTTTCTCTTTCCAATTCACACTCTCTCAAATATTTACTATTCCAATTATTAATCCTCATTATCTGAAACCAATTCATTTTTAATTGCTCATACAAAGTTGCCCTTCTAACAGTGTCTCTACAAATCCATAACCAGTCTTTCAACAGGAAAATTTCATTCTTATCCAGTACTTCTTTTACTACCTTATCCATCTTTATGGGGAAACTCGCCATATCTGACAATTCCAAAATCGGAGAGATATTCGGGGTCAAATCCTTCTTTACTTTTTTCCATACACTCATTAACCCTTTCATCATAGTATTTTTGGTTGCTACCTTTCCCACATTTCCTCCTATAAATACCATATTCTTACTTTTCACAGGTGCATGACTCATATTCTGGAATCAATTATATATTTGTAGCGGAAAAGATGGTCAAAAATTTGGAGGAGACTGAAGTTGGAATTATTAAGGAATCAGACCATTCTAAGGTGGTTTTGGAACTGAGGTCACAGTGTGAAAGCAGATTGAGAAGGAGTTGGAGATATGACGCTAACTTATTTAAAGATCATAAGTGTAAAGAACAAATTATGGAGAGTTGGAAGGAAAATTGGCAATGGAAGGATAATGGTGAGGAAATTTCAATGTGGTCTGGGATGTCATGAAGTCGGTTTTTAGAGGTGAATGTATCAAGCTGAAAAGTAATAATTATAAAAAATATAAGTTAGCACAGGATAAAATTGAAAATGAGATACAGTGGCTACAGGAGGAACACTCAACGACAAAGAATAAAAATATTTTTGTTAACTTACAAAGATTGAAAGCTGAATTGGCAGGCAAAGATATGGAAAAGGTGAAAAGAGATTTGGTTTTTTAAAAAAGAGAGTATTTTGAATATAGTAATAAAAATTCAAGATTATTAGCAAAAGCTGCAAAAGATAAGAAGGAAAAAAGGGAAATTGGATCTTTGATTAATAAACAAGGAATAAGATGTAATAAGATTAAAGATAAATGTAAAATTGTGAAAGAATTTTATCAAGCACTATACGCGAGAAAAGAAATAGATGTGGAGAAGCTTAAAAAGCAACTTGAGAAACAAATAGTTAGTGGAATAAAACAGGAACATAAAGAAAGAATGGAAGAACAAGTGTCAGAAAAGGAAGTAAAAGAGGTAATTGCGAGGTTGAAGTTGGTGAAAGCTCCTGGGGAAGATGGTTTGCCTGCTGATTTTTATAAGGAATTTAAATATATAGTTGTACCAAAGTTGGTAAAACTATACAATTATATATTGGAAGGTGGGCAAATTCTGACTTCATGGTATAGGACCACAATTGTACTGTTGCCAAAACCTGGAAAGAATTTAGAAAAAATAGAATCTTATAGGCCAATTTCGTTGATAAACCAAGATGCCAAGATCTTCACAGCAATATTGGTTAATCGTTTAAACAATTTTATGGGTAATTATATAAATGTAGATCAAGTGGGCTTCTTGAAAGGGAGACATATGGCAGATTTGACTAGAAGGGTAGTAGATTTAATAGATACGGTGAGTCAAACAAAAGAGAAAGTGGGATTAATATCTTTGGATATTTTTAAGGCATTCGATTCTTTACAATGGATTTCAATTAAGGAAATAATCAAATGTTATGGATTTGGGGATAAATTTAGAAGGATAATTGATCAATTATATTGGCATGGAATAGCTACTGTTAGAGTAAATGATGAGGTTACTGATGAGGTAAAATTAGAGGCTGGGATGACCTTTTATCCCCAATATTGTTTATTATGGCAATGGAGATATTAGCAAGAGCTATAAGAGAGGATGGAAAATTAGAGGGGATTATAAACAACAAGATAGGTATGTATGCAGATGACACCTTAATAATTGTAAAACACCCTGAGAAAGTAATAGATAGAATTAGATCACATTTAAAGGATTTTGAGGATATTACCGGCTTGAAGGTAAATTGGGATAAATCTGAAATGATGTTCTGTAATATGGGAGAAGAAGATCAAAAGAAGATAAAGGGAATGGTTAACATTCAAATTAAAGATAAGTTGAAATATTTGGGAATAATTATATCAAATAGATTGGAAGAGCTTAAAATATTGAATTATGATACTTTGAAAATGGAAATTAAAAGTAAAATACAAAGTTTCCAAAAGATGAAACTGTCATGGTTTGGGAGAATTGCAATTATTAAAATAATGCTGTTGCCTAGAATTAATTTTTTATTTGATGCATTAGAAATTCAATTGAAAGATAAGGAAATTAAGGAGTTTCAAAAAAAAATCAATGATTTTTGTAATGGTGGAAAGAAATCCAGATTGCCAAAAAAATTATGGTATTTATCTCAGAAAGAAGGTGGATTGGGAATGCTGAACTTGGTGGCATACTACCGTGCATTTCAAATTAAAAATGTTGTGAAGATTTTGGCAAGGGAAAAAGCAATTTGGGAAGAAATTGAGATGAAGGATTATAGATATATAGCAAGTAATACTTCTGAAGTCAGGACTACATGAAGAATCTGTTTTGGAATTAGATTAAGGCACACCCTTCCTTTTCCTTAAATCACTGTTATCATCACCTAGAAATGTTGAATTTCTCCACAAGCAAATGGGAAAAGCGGAGAGAAGTTCAATGGAATACAAAATCCGTTTGTGAATGCTGCACGGCACCAGAATAAGATAGTAAATGAATAAATGAATAATACTCCGAGATCCAATGCTTGGTGAAACCAACGTATTCTTTATATGGTTATCAAGATCCAAAGTTTTCCCCGGATAATTATATAGCTTTTCTGGGAACAACCCTTTCCTCAGGGATCTATAAATGATTAATAACATATTTATGAGACAACCATAGTAATACCCAAACCAAAACTGAAAGGTTACAAATTATTTACAAAGAATTATAGATTTAGATCCAAGTAGAGATTGCTTGTCCCCAAGCCTTATGAATCGATAGATCTTAACAAGGCACTTTTACGCAGGGAGTCCTTTTTCATCCACCTTTTTAACACTCTTACCCCTCATGGGTTAAATCCTGACTTGGATCTGTCACCTTTCCTCTAAATCATTAAAGTCAGAGCTCATTATCTGCACCTGAAAAGCAGCACACCTGTAAGCATTAGAGCCTTATTTAGGGCATGCATGTTCTCAGCATTTCTAACGTCTACAGCACAATAAGCAGATTTTGCCACGAGGCTGGACGCTGGAAACAATATTATTTTGAAAAAAGTACTAAATCAAAAAATTACCACTTCAATAGTCACTATACCGCTCTAAGGTAAGCTATCCAGGATTTTGCTTAGTTATCTTAGCTCTGTACTCTTGCTTATATGACCTTGTCAGCATTTTACTGTTATGTCTATTAGTATAATGAAAATGAAAACATTTTTTGAACACTATGTGTCTTGTTAAATGTAATTGGATGTTTCTACAGTCCACTGTATATAGTGTATATTTTTGGCCACACTGGCACTGGCACAATAATTTTTGTAAATAATTTTGTAAATAATTCTTTGTAAATAATTTGTAACCTTTCAGTTTTGGTTTGGGTATTACTATGGTTGTCTCATAAATATTTTATTAATCATTTATCGATCCCTGAGGAAAGGGTTGTTCCCAGAAAAGCTATATAATTATCCGGAGAAAGCTTTGGATCTTGATAACCATATAAAGAATACGTTGGCTTCACCAAGCATTGGATCTCGGAGTATTATTCAATTATTCATTTACTATCTTATTCTGGTGCCGTGCAGCATTCACAAGCAGATTTTGTATTCCATTGAACTTCTCTCCGCTTTTCCCATTTGCTTCTGGTTCTCTATATTTTGGGAATTATGGCTACTGCTGACAAGGGTTTTGCTTACTCCAAGGAGGATCAAGACCGTATCCTGGGATACACCACTACGGTCGCTTCGGATAAAATTACTTTTGATAATGATTTTACTTCTTTGGAAGCACTGAAAAAGAAGAATATAAGACTAGAATTGCATTCTGCTTTTTCGGGTGACTACTACCGCACTTCCTGCATCCCACGAGGTCTCAGGATTTATAAGGCTCCTACTCTCTTTAATACTAATCAAGAATTTGTAGACAGATGGGCATCCATACTAGATCGGTGTTCTTTCGACCTCATTTTATTAATCATCGAGCAATCTCATAAGGAAAGGGATATTATACAGGCTGACATCATGACAACACTACAAGCTCTTGAACAACGGATCCCTCAATCCACCTTTGATAAATCCATGGAGAAAATGGACAATAAGATTAAGGCTTTCCGGGATTCTCTCTTACAATATAAAGCTAAAAAATTTGAAAGGGACTCTCAGGACTATGCCTCTAACAGAGTTTACTGATGGAAATATGCTCCTGTGGTGCAACGTAGGAAAAGGGTCACCTGGCAGGACTCTCCCTATACATCAGACGGCAACACAACAGACTCAGAGGGCGTCACTACATCCTACAATGAAGCCCCAGGTCCCTCCTACAATTTGAGACACAACAGAGAGGAGTTTTTTGCCCATTCGAAACCATTCACTTCTGGTGCCCCACCTTCCTCCTCTTTTTTAGGGAGAGGCAGGAGGGGAGACAGGAAAAGGACATAGTTTTTAACTTGTCTTCTAAACAACTCAGCTCACGTGAATTGCAATTGTTGGCCTTAGGACTCAACTTTGTCCCGACTCCTGAGTATCAGTCCTTTAACACCCGTAAGGACCTCTTTAAGTTGATAAGGCTCATTAAACTCAAGTTTTTCTTTCAAGGTATGGAGTCGGTACCAGCTGGTCCCCTCAGGGTAAAATCCTCCTTTTGTCCACAAGTCAATAATGCTTCAATTGATGTTTTTACCAAGGTACTATTAAGGAACCTAGAGGGTTTGGAAAGCAAGTCTGGTAGAATTTACAGGAATTTGTTGGCTAAAGACCACACTATACTCCAGAACTTCGCCAGGGACCCCACCATTATCATTAAATGGCAGACAAGGGTGGGGGAATTGTGGTAATGGATACTAATGAGTATCTAGCAGAAGCGCACAGGCAGTTAAACGATATGAGCTCCTACCAGCCATTATCGCATAACCCCACTTCCAGGGTTTTGAAAATTATCAGGATGGTGCTTTTTGAAGGATTGTCGTTAGGTTACATAAATGAAAAAATGTTTGATTTCCTGTACAATGCCAACTCCAGGGTTCCCATTTTTCATTTAATTCCAAAGATTCATAAGAGCAGGAAGCCAGGGTTACCCACCCCTTGCAGACCCATTATATCAGGGATCAACAGCCCCACTGAATCTCTTTCCAAATTTATTGACTCTTATATCAATGTATATGCTAAAGAAACTTTATCTTTCATGCAGGATTCTACGCATTTCATAGCATCACTAGAAGGTATGCATATACCAGAGGGAGCGGTCTTTATGACCCTGGATGTGGAAGCGCTCTACACAAACATCCCGCATGAGGCGGCTAGGCTTGTCATTGAGGATGTACTTAACACTATAGAGAATCAATTTCCACTGACCCACTTTTTAATAGACTTATTGGACATCACGTTAGAGCACAACTTCTTTAGATTTGGGGATAATTTTTATCTCCAAATCAGAGGAGTCACTGTGGGGTGGTCCCTCGCGCCCAGCCTGGCCAATATTTACATGATGGACTTCAAGAATAAATACATCTACAATAATTGTAACAACCCCTTTTCTGGTAACATCATTGCATACAAGAGATATATTGATGATATTTTTTTCATTATTGATACTGTGAATATAGTAGATGATTTCATTGGGTGGATTAATCATTTGGATTCAAACTTAAAATTCACTCACCATATGAGTACTAGCAGAATACCTTTTTTGGACCTGGAAGCTTATTCATCATCTAGTGGCAAATTCAGTGTCAGCCCATACAGGAAACCAACAGACAGAAGCCCATTCTTAGAGTATGGCTCTTATCACCCATACCATGTTAAAAACAATATACCCTACGGTATATTTGCCAAGGCTAAAAGGAACTCCACGGACAACTGTGATTTTTTAAAAACATCGCAAGCAATTAAGTCCAAACTCAAGAGCAGGGGCTACCCTGAGTACATTATCGATGATGGTTTTTCTAAGGTTGTGGATACCCCAAGACTGTATCTATTAGAATGGAAGCAACGAGGGGGCTGCAGTGGTCTTTTCTTCTCTCTAGAGTTTTCCCCACTGGCCAAGGAAATAAGAAAACTAGTTTACAAACACTGGCATATTGTACAGCATATCCCGGGATGTGAAATCCTGCCCAGAGTAGGTCTCAGAAAAACTGCCTCTATCGGCAATACTTTAACTAGATCTGACCACACCGCTCGGTTACTTAAAAACAGGTCACCGGTTGTAGGACATTTCCGCTGCCACGGTTGCATCTCATGCAAGTTGTGTTGGGAAACTAAGGAGATTTTCATACCAGCTAGGAACTACTATCATAAATTAAAGCAATTTACAAATTGTGGTAGTGTTAACTGCATATACTTAATTCAATGTCCTTGTGATAAAATGTATATCGGAAAACCCCTTAGGCCACAAATAAAAAATCAGAAACCAGGATATGCACGCCCCCCTAGTTGCACATTTTGTTGAGATGGGGCATTCCAAAATGGATTTCAGATTTACAATGTTAGAGCAGGTTGTTCCCAAGCCTTATGAATCGATAGATCTTAACAAGGCACTTTTATGCAGGGAGTCCTTTATCATCCACCTTTTTAACACTCTTACCCCTCATGGGTTAAATCTCGACTTGGATCTGTCACCTTTCCTCTAAATCATTAAAGCTAGAGCTCATTATCTGCACCTGTAAAGCAGCACACCTGTAACCATTGGAGCCTTATTTAGGGCATGCATGTTCTCAGCATTTCTAACATCTACAGCACAATAAGCAGATTTTGCCACGAGGCTGGATGCTGGAAACGATATTATTTTGAAAAAAATTACTAATTCAAAAAATTACCACTTCAATAGTCACTATACCACTCTAAGGTAAGCTATCCAGGATTTTGCTTAGTTATCTTAGCTCTGTACTCTTGCTTATATGACCTTGTCAGCATTTTACTGTTATGTCTATTCGTGTAATGAAAATGAAAACATTTTTTGAACACTAGGTGTCTTGTTAAATGTAATTGGATGTTTTTACAATCCACTGTATATAGTGTATATTTTTGGCCACATTGGCACTGGCACAATAATTTTTGTAAATAATTTTGTAAATAATTCTTTGTAAATAATTTGTAACCTTTCAGTTTTGGTTTGGGTATTACTATGGCTGTCTCATAAATATATTATTAATCATTTATCGATCCCTGAGGAAAGGGTTGTTCCCAGAAAAGCTATATAATTATCCGGAGAAAGCTTTGGATCTTGATAACCATATAAAGAATATGTTGTCTTCACCAAGCATTGGATCTCGGAGTATTATTCATTTATTCATTTAACTATCTTATTCTGGTGCCATGCAGCATTCACAAGCGGATTTTGTATTCCATTGAATTTCTCCACAAACCAGTGTGAATTCAATAACTTTTAAAAAAGGATTGTTCAAAGTGACATAGTAAAGGTAAAGGTCACCCTTGCTTGAAAGCCAGTTGTATCCAACTCTTCTTTCAGTGCTCATCTCTGTTTATCGCAAAAGAGCCAGCAGTATCTGCATTAGCAGACATTTCCATGAACATGTGGCAGGCATGTCTAGACACCAGAGTATACAGAACGTGGTAAGTAGTACCTACGTATCTACTTGCAACTTCTTGCTTTTGAACTGCAAGGTTGGCAGGAGCTTGGAAAAAGATGGGAGCTCTCATGCATTATTCAGGTATTGAACTCTGACCTTTCAGTATTCAAGCTCAGCATTTTAACCACTTGAGCCACTACAGTCCCCAAAGTGGCATACGGGGACCTTTATAGAGAAATGGGGCATAGCAACTTGAAAGAAAAAAGGAAGAGAAAGAAAAGGATGGATAAAATCAGGGGCACTCAAACTACGGCCCATGGGCCATATCAGGCCCCCGATGCAAATTCATCCAGCCCCCAAAGCCCTCGCTGCTCCCAGAAGTGGATGGGGGAATGTGCCCACCAATTAGCATGTGCATCCTGAACCACTTCCGGTAGTGGCAAAACTATTTCCTGTAGTGGTGAAATCACTTCCGGGAGTGGTGGGGACACATGTGCACATGCGCAGAGACATCAGAACCACTTCCAAGAGTGGTTCCTGATGCACATGTGCAAATGTGCCTACTTTCAGGGGTGTGGTCAGGCCTGCTCATCTGTTCCAGGGGTGTGGTCAGGCCTCCGGTGCAAAAAAAATTGAGCTCCTCTGGTTTAAATAGACTCAATATTGGCATATAACGACTGATCCGCAGAATGGGCTGGCAGGCAAGGGGAATAGAAGTCGATTGGCCTTCTACAGACCATCCATTAGCTGGGCAGTGTGCTAAGGTCAAGGCCTGGGTTTATGCGGGTAGGAAGGCCAGGGGAAAAGTGAGCAAGCACAATTACACCCTCTCTTTCTCTATCATTCTGCTCTTATGGGGGGGGGACTTAGGCAGAAGGTGAGTGTATGTGTGTGGTGTGTGTGTGCTTGTACAAAAATCCATTTAAAAATTAATAAAAATCATAAAAGTGATTAATAAAAAAAATAACGGCATCCATTTTTCTCTATCAAAAAAAAAAAAAACACTTTCTCTCCCACCCCCTTTTCTTTTCACTTTGTCCTAGATGGATGGTTGAAGAGAATACTACAACAATGCATTTCTTCAAAAGACTCATTTTGTGGTACTACATCCCAGATAGAAGATGAAACTGTTGAATACAGCTGTTGTGATGACAGAGACCTTTGCAACCTCATCTCTACAGAAGAATGAAAAAATGTTAGTTGTCTTAGCACACTGAAGACCAGAAAAGATCTCCTCTCCAAACAAAAGAGGGGAAACAGCAGAAGATACTACTATTTTAAAAATCTCTTAGCAACTCTAAGTTTTCAATCTGCACTTGTTCATCAACTTTGCCATTGACACAATTGACTAACCGCCATGATGTTTGCTTTGTCCTGATGCTGCTCAAGCTTGTAAGTTGAAATATAAGTAATATGTGAATTTGTTATGTTAGCCAATATCAATAAAGGTGTGTATCATCTTGGAATAAATGTGGGCCAAGGGACTGGATATAATAGCATGATGTGTTACAATATGCCAACGTGAACTTTTTTTGTATGACATTGTGTGGCAACTTCCCATGTGGAAAAGAACTGTGGCAGTGTTGTGTATTGAAGAGGAATCACACATGACAGCACTTCGGACTAAACAAGAGGAAGTTTGTTATAGTGGAATAAAGAAAGGAACTATGTGTGTTGGCTGAACTTCCGATCATGTACAACCATAGAACACCAGGGAAAACAGGGTCAAGGTCTCACTTATATAACTACAGGAAGGCAGTCAAAGGGATACATTTGCCTGGACCAAGTAAGGGCGGTGTTGTGTATGGAAGTGTATGCCTTTAAGATGAATTGTAAAAGGAAGAATGAAAGAATGTAACCTTGCAGTAACCCCAATGAATACAATGTAACTCAGCTGGATGGAACACGATTCACCTGCCACTAGATGGCAGTGATTAGCGTCTACATGGTATGAATCAACCAATCACAGCCTACCGCGGGAAATATTCCCGCCACAGGTAAACCTGGTAAAGAATGTGGGTCGTCACCATGATGTCACGAATACAGTAACCAATGGGGCATCAGGTAACCAGATTCAAATGTACTGTACTGTATAAAAGGAGCTGTGCCTCCGCCGTTGCCTCATGTTCAGGTTGCATACTTGTGCAATAAAGATGTGTTTGGACCCCTGAATGTTGCCTCTTGTGTATCAATCTGCAAACATTAAATTGGCAACAAGGATGGGATAATGGCTTCCCACAAAGCCACCCTCGCTCCGTTCAATACCTCAAAGCCAGAGGCATGGGACCTCTACAAAGAGCATTTCCTGTATGCCATGGATGCCGAGGGTATCGAGAGCGAAGCACACAAGCCTGCCTACTGTCTCAGTGTGGACTGCCGAACCTGGAGCTGGTGAAGAACCTCCTGATGCTGAGGCTACTCCGATCGGTAACCCTCACCGACATCCTCACGGTACTGAGAGCACACTTCCTCCCGAAGGTATCAGTTTGCCCGGTGAGGCCTTCCACCGGCGCAACCAGTGGGCCGCAGAGTCCATGGCTGAGTTTGTTGCCACCCTGAGAGTGGCTGCCGTCCCATGCCGGTAGGGTGCCTACCTAGGCGAGGCCTTGCGGGACCGACTATTGCTCGGGTTGTCAGATGAGGAGGCACAGAGGAGACTTCTGGCCTGCAAGGAGGACATTACCTTTGAACAGGTGTTGTGGGCCGCCCAGGCCGCCGAGGCGGTAAAAGACGGGGTGTGAGTGTGCAGGGCCAGGGCCACAAACCCCAAGAGCTCAACATCTGTGGCCACGGTTCACAGCTGCTCGTCGCACAAGGAGCGGGAATTGGGAGCCACTGCGGGTGCTGCTACCTCTCCGTTGGACTGCAGTGAAAGTAATGGGTAGCTGGACATCCAGAAGGTGCGGAGACAGCAAGCCAGAAAAAGAGTCACCACCGAGGAGAACTGCTGATGCGATGGGTGCGGGAGCCCGCACAACAAGAGGAAGTGCCTGTTCCGAAAAGCTGAGTGCCACCACTGCGGATGCCGGGGACACATCGCCAGGGTATGCAGATGGCGTAAGGGAGGAGATCAGGAGTCAACCGAGCGACCGCGCCAGAACAGGGGAATTGGACAGATCACCAAAGACGAGGCAATCATAGGCTGCATGTCAGCCCACCAATGTTTCTTTGTAGAGGTACTGTTGCAGGGGGTCCATGTTCAGATGGAGGTGGACTCAGGGTCATCGTACTCCATCATTTCCCAAAAAGAGTTTTTACGCATTCCCCCAAATGAGCGCCCGAAGCTTAAGACTTTAAAAACTACATTATGGGATGTACAGAGAAATCAAATTCCAGTTTTGGGGGTGGGGGATTGTCAGGTCAGGTTTAAGAGGTTCAAGGAGAAGCTGCCCCTTGTGGTTCTCAAGTGAGGGACGAGCTGCCTCCTGGGGAGCCAGTGGTTTGCTCTTTTAGGCATCAGACTGTCCGGAATCCACGCCATAGATTCTGACCCAGTGTGAGATGTGTATGATGCGTACCCAGCAGTTTTTGAGAAGGGGCTCGGGAGGTACAGGGGGCCCCTGGTCTCATTCGACCTGGACCCCGAGGTTCGACCCATCTGGCTCAAGCCTTGACAAGTGCCTATAACCCTTAAAGACAAGATTGAGGTGGAATTGGATAAGCTGGTGGGTCAGGGGATCTTAGTTCCAGTGGACTCTGCAGAGTGGGAAATGCCAATTGTTACGGCGTTAAAAGCAAACGGGGAGGTCAGGATTTGTGTGGACTACAAATGCACCATTAACAAGGCCATTTGCCCTAATGCATATCCAGTGCCGGTCGTAAGCCATTTACTTGCCACTTTACATGGGGATAAATGTTTTGCTAAGTTAGATTTGGCGCAGGCCTACCAACAGCTCATGGTCACGCCTGCTACAGCAGCTGTTCAAACGATAGTCACGCACAAGGGGGCATGTAAGGTAACCCGCCTCCAGTTTGGGTTTAACTCAGCCCCAGGGTTATTTCAATCGCTTGTCGAGCGAATACTAAAGGGTCTCCCCGGGGTTCTCCATTACTTTGATGACGTATTGATAACTACGGGAAGTGAGACAGAACTCACAGAAAGGTTGGACAAGGTTTTAACCGTGTTTGAGAAGACGGGTCTGAGACTGATGCATGATAAATGTGTATTTCAGTCAAGGGAGGTAGATTTCCTGGGGTTTAGGGTAACTCCCGAAGGAATTAAGCTGTCAGAAACAAAAGTCGAGGCTGTTCAAAACGCCCCTCGCCCTTCCACAAAGCTAGAGTTGCAGTCTTTGTTAGGGCTGCTTAATTTTTACCATTCCTTTTTGCCCCAAAAAGCATCTGTAGTGGAGCTGCTGCATCATCTTTTAAAGAAAGACGCAGTTTGGTGGTGGGGGAATAGCCAGGGAAAGGCATTCCAGGAGCTCAAGCAATTCCTATCCGCAGACGCCGTTCTCACACACTTCAATCTGAAGAAACCTGTGGTCTTGGTGTGTGATGCTTCTCCAGTGGGGGTGGGAGCCGTGCTGTGCCATGTGTTAGAGAACGGGCGGGAAGCCCTGGTTGCATTTTACTCACGTTCCCTTTCAAAGGCGGAGCGAAATTACACACAGACAGACAGGGAAGCTCTTGCCATAGTCATGGGAACAAAGAAATTCCACGACGTCCTGTATGGCCGGGGTTTCACCATTGTAACCGACCATAAGCCACTGCTGAGAATCTTCACCACCAGCAAGCCCACCCCCCAGATTCTGTCCCTGAGAATGCTCAGGTGGGCCATTTTCTGAATGCTTATCAATTCATGCTGGTTCACTGCCCAAGGAAGGAAATCAACCATGCTGATGCGCTTTCAATGTCTCCCCTACCTGGGTTGGGAAATTCCGAGTGTGAGGTAGAGCGAGACCACCAGGTGCTGTTGATTGAGTCTTTCATATCACACACACACCCCATTGTGCCCACAGACCTAGCACAAGCTATGGCAAGAGACAAGACCCTAACCTCAGTCATATCTTGGGTAAGGAAGGGCTGGCTGGTCACCCCTCTGGCTGACGAGTACATCACATTTTTCAGAAAAAAGGTCGAGCTCTCTGTTGAGAAGGGGTGTCTCCTGTGGGGGGAGAGGGTGGTAATTCCCAAAGAATTGCATTCAAAAGTACTCAAACTACTCCATGTGAGTCACCCGGAAATAGTACGTTTGAAAGCGTTGGCCCGAAGTTATTTCTGGTGGCCTCAGATAGACGCAGATATCGAGAAAATGGTGCGTACATGTGCAAGTTGCCAGAGTTCTTGACCCGAAGAGTCCCGACTTCCTCACAGAGAATAGGACACAGCCCGCAGACCCTGGTCCCATTTACACGTAGATTTTGCTGGGCCTTTCAGAGGCTCAATGTTTCTTTTAGTAGCTGACTCATTTTCAAAGTGGCTGGAGGTTATTCCAATGCCCAATACATCCTCTGCCACAACCATAAAGCAGTTGCAGAGACTATTTAGTTGCTTCGGTTTACCTGATGTGCTTGTCTCTGACAACGCTACAACCTTAACATCTGCCGAATTCCAGGAATTTCTCGAGAGGAATGCAGTCCGGCACATCACCTTAGCCCCTTTCCACCCTGCGACAAATGGTCAGGTTGAGCACCAGGTGCGAATGCCAAAGGAGGTGCTGCGGCACATGGGCCTCGGGACCTAAACTGGCAACTGTGCCAATTTCTCCTGGGCTACAGAATAACCCCCCTGGCATCCGGGTTTTCGCCGGCAGAGCATTTAATGCACAGGAAACCGGCCACTCTGCTAGACTGGTTGGACCCAACAAGGGTGGAGGATGGGGGGGGACATAGGAATTGGGCACACCAAGGTGTTTTCAGTGGGGGATCCAGTCCATTGTAGAAACTATGCAGGTTCCAGCCCAAACTGGGTCTCTGGGATCATAATTGAGCAAACCGGACCTGTATCCTATAGGGTCGAAATGAGTGTGGGCTTAGTGTGGTGGTGGCACGCCAATCAACTCAGGCACAGGATCATGAACTCTCAAGTAGTCGATTAATCAACATTAGGGTTCTCCCCCACCTACTCATCCCAAGGGTGAGACACTGGGAACCCACTCTCAAGGAGTTTCCACAGAAGCACGGAGAACCTTCCGCGGGGGGACCCTATATCAATTCCTCACACAGAAATATGTGTTTTAACTCAGATCCCCCACACCCTCCGGAAGGGGAAGAGCCTGATGATTTAGAGTTTGAGTTAAGGGATCGGGGGGGGGGGCGTTTGCGGAGTGGTCCCCCACCCGTCCAAGCGAGAAACGGGATTTTGATTTAGCCTTAAGCAGCCCCGGTCCCAGTGTTTAGGAGTTCATCCCCTCTCCCCAGGGGGTGAAACAATCTTCTGTTGAGTTGCCCGCCTCCCCGAGAAACAGGCGGGATTTTGAGTTGGGGAATTCCACTAATGTGTCTCCTCGTCTTCCCATTGCAGAATGAGGAACCACGGAACTCAGGAACTCTAGTTCCCCTGATCTTGGCAAGGCAACCATACAACCCAAAAGAAATTGCAGGAAGCCTCATTGGCTAAGGGACTTTGTCCCATCCTAGGGGGGAGGAATGTTGTGTATGGAAGTGTATGCCTTTAAGAGGAATTGTAACAGGAAGAATGAAAGAATTTAACCTTGCAGAAACCTTAATGAATACAATGTAACTCAGATGGATGGAACATGATTCACCTGCCAGTAGATGGCAGTGATTAGCGTCCACATGGCATGAATCAACCAATCACAGCCTTCCACTGGAAATATTCCCGCCACAGGTAAACCTGGTAAAGAATGTGGGGCATCACCATGACATCATGAATACAGTAACCAATGGGGCATCATGTAACCAGATTCAAATGTACTGTACTGTATAAATGGAGCTGCGCCTCCGCCATTGTCTCATGTTCAGATTGCATACTTGTGCAATAAAGATGTATTTGGACCCCTGAATGCTGCCTCCTGTGTATCAATCTGCAAACATCAAAGGTGGGAAAACCTGTGCGGAACCAACTAGAACAATGGTTCTCAACGGGGCGGTACTGCCCCCTAGGGGGCGGTGGGAGTATGCTGAGGGGTGGTGAACTTGTTTTGGGCAGTAGGGGGGCAGTGAGCATGTTTTGGCATTCAAACTTAATTTTAAAATGAACTGACGCGACGGCTCGCCTCACGCACTTCTAAGAATGGTGAGACAAATTTGTATTCTAGGTAGGATGACCTTGAAGAACTCGACACTATGATTATTCTCTGAACCCAACCAGCAGAGCGCATGCAACAGCTGTTTCCCTGAATGATTAATCGCTGTGCGTGGGTTGAGCATCCTTTCAATATGAAAGTTTGATTTGACCCCTGTTTCTTGTGTTGCTTTTCGTTCGCTTCATTTCTGTTTCCCCCCCTCAGTTTTGATTAACTTTCATTGTTTATTTGGCCAGTTGGCTAGGTAAGTACACTTACTAGTTCTTTATCGTGGTCATGAATTATTAATTTTGAGAAATAGTTACCTTTCCCTCATCATATTTTGCAGCCGCCAACGATTTCGGTTAATAAAAAGAAGTGTCATCAATACAGTTCCACGTAATTGAAGTTTGGATTTGTTCCTTTGCCGTCGAACTCGCAACTACCCATGTGTTTACTTTGTAATAAAGTGTTATCTAATGAGGCAATGAAATCGTCTTGTTTGCAGAAGCATCTGCAAAAAATTCATCCTGACAAACAAAATAAAGATTTGTCGTTTTTCATGAACATCAGGGACAAGTTTCTGAAGGTCCCGTCTGCCTCAGGCTTACTAGCAACCTCATCAAAAAATGTGATGATTGTTTGATTGCCTCTTATAATATATCAAAATTAATTGCTAAATCAGGGAAAGCTCATACTATCGGCAAAGAGTTGATACTACCGGCTGTCAAGGAAGTTTTAGAAATGGTTTTACACCATCCAGCTGCATCCAATGTTATACAAAATGTCCCATTAAGCAATGATACAGTGCGACGATGAATTGATGAGATGGCTGAAGATGTTGAAGCGTCCTTATGCAAACTTTTGATACCCACCGAATTTTCTCTTCAGGTTGATGAATCAACCTTGCCAAGTACTAATGAGGCTTTAATGTTAGCATATGTCCAGTTTGTGAAGGAAGGAAAAATTATTCAAGAGGTGCTTTTTGCAAGAAGCTTGATTGCATATACTAAAGGTAAATCTATTTTTAATACTGTCAAAGATTATTTTAAAGAGAACAATAATGCAAACATTATGTCTATTGCCACCGATAGAGCTCCTGCAATGGTTGGTTGTCATTGTGAGTTCATCGTCCTTTTAAAGAAAGAGGTACCAAGTATGTTAGCTGTTCACTGTGTGATTCATAGATAGTATTTAGTTACAAAAAACCTCAGCGACCATTTGCATCAGTCATTACAATATGTCATCTCTGCTGTGAACAAAATTCACAGTTATGCACTCAACGATCGATTATTCGGGCAGCTGTGTAAGGACAATGATGAAGAATTCAATCGCTTGCTTCTACACACCAAGGTTCGCTGGCTCTCCAAAGGCGCCTGCCTCAATAGGTTCTGGAATATTTTCGACTCTGTACTTGAGTTCCTCGAAAAGAAAGATGTAGCTCTGAGAGATAGATTGCTACAATTTAAGATTGATGTTGCTTACATGACTGATTTATTCACAAAATTCAATAGAATTAATTTGAAACTTCAAGGCGAAGAGCTCAATTTGATCACAACAAAATCTGTTATTTCTGCCTTCCTAAAAAAACTCACTTTGTGGAAGCAGAATTTTGGTCGCTTGTGGTCCTTTACAATAGTGAACTTCCTCCCATAGAGGAAGTTGTGGAACTTCTTAGTTCCAGCAACTATGGCCAGAGCCTCCCTGTTGGTCTGGGCATAGTTGTGCTCGGTTTTAGATAGGGACCTTGAATAGAATGCAACCAGGGACTCCTTCCCATTTTCCAAGACATGACACAGGACAGCCCCCACCCCCACCGGAGAAGCATCACACACAAGAACCACAGGTTTCCTGGTATCAAAGTGAGTCAAGACTGCTTTGGATGAAATAAGCTCTTTTAACTCACGAAACGCACAATCCTGGGCCTGCCCCCACTGCCAGACTGCATCTTTTAAGTAACCAGTGAAGCGGCTCCACCACCGAAGCCTTCCTTGGCAAGAAAGAATGATAAAAGTTGAGCATACCTAGGAAGGACTGCAGCTCAGACTTTGTGGTTGGAGGGGGGTGTTGCGGACAATAGCAATTGTTGAATCAGAGGGTTTAACTCCCTCGGGAGTGACTTTAAACCCAAGAAATTCTACTTCCCATGCAAGGAAAGCACATTTGTTCATTCTCAGAAGTAACCCCGCATTTTCGAAAACCTGCAGCACTTGATCTAACCTGCTGGCTAGTTCGGACTCGCTTCCAGTGGTTATAAGGACATCATCGAAGTATGGGAGGACCCCAGGATGACCCTTTAGTAGGTGTTCGACAAGTGACTGAAAAATACCCGGGGCTGCATTCACCCAAAACTGAATGCGTGTTACTTTGAAGGCCCCCTTGTGTGTAATAATGGTTTGGGCTGCTGCAGCAGCAGGTGTGACAGATAGCTGCTGATAGACCTGTGCTAGGTTTAATTTGGCAAAACATTTTCCCCCATGTAGAGCAGCCAATAAGTGGCTAACCACCGGCCCCGGGTAAGCATTAGGCTGGATGGCCTTGTTGATGGTGCATTTATAATCTGTGCAAATCCTCACCTCCACATTGGATTTGATCGCAGTTACGATAGGGGTCTCCCACTCCACGGAGTCCACCGGGAGAAAAATCCCCTGGTCCACCAGTTTGACCAGCTTGGCCTCAATCTTGTCTTTCAAAGCAAAAGGCACCCTGCGAGGCTTGAGGCGGATTGGACGCATGGCCGGATCAAGATCGAAGGACAATGGGGGACCCCTGTATTTTGCTAGTTCTTTCTCAAAAACTGACGGGTGCACGTTACAGATGTCCTGCACCAGGTCAGCATGGATGGCGTTGATGCCGGACAGTTTAATCCCTAGTGGCTCAAACCACTGCACCCCAAGTAAGCAGTTTGTGCCACGTTTGACCACTACAAGGGGCAGTTTTGTTTTAATGTTTCTGAACACAATGGAGAAATCCCCCACCCCCAGGACTGGAATCAGGCAACCCTGCACATCTCGGAGAGTCATCTTCAGAGCCTGAAGTGTTGGGTGAAGCTTTGGGGGGATTTTCAAAAATTCCCTCTGCGGCAGGATGGAGTAGGTTGTACTGGAATCTACCTCCATCCTGACCAGAACACCGTGCAGCTGGATCTCCATGAAGAAACTGTTGCCGATGCTCCAAACACGGTGGACGGACGGCTCCTCAATGGAAATCTTTGATGCGGATGATCCTTTCTGGCTAGGTCGGTTGGGTTGCTCCGGGACTGGCTTCTGATGTTGCCTGCAGACCTTGGCGATGTGGCCCTTCTTGCCACAGTGATGGCAGTCAGCGTTCTTGAAGGGGCACTGACAGCAGTCGTGCCTTGCTCCACAGCCAATGCATCTGCGATGGGCCCTCTCAGCGGTGCGCTTGTCCAACGTCTTCTTTCTGATCTTCCAGACCTCATTGTTCTCATCGCTGGACCCAGACATGGACGAAGACTCCGGCGATGCTGAAGATGCAGAGGAGCAGGGCAAAGAGAAGCGATGGCCATGGCATAGCGGAACTGTTACTCGTACAGGAGCCATTTCTCAGGAACAGTCACGTCAAAGGGAGCGAGGGTAGGTATATGAGACACCATTATCCAACCTTCGTTGACAATTTGATATTCTGGTAGAAATGCGAAGCAGCCAGCATAACAGGGCTAAACACTTTATTAGGCAGTCAGAACATGGGGAGCAATGGCCCAGCACTGCTCAATATATACACTCAGAAATGGATACATTTGGGTGAGAAGCAACAGGAAGACGAGTGGGGTACCTGGGAGGTTATCAGACCAGAGTGAAGACTGTACAGGCTACATAGTTTAGGTGGGAATGCAGCCCTGCGATATTACAAGACCAAGAAGAAGGAGACAAAATGGAGAATCGTAATGATCCCAATTATTTCACAAACGTTACAGCATAAAATGTATTCAAACACAACAGCTTGTCACTTTTTGACCTGTCAGTATTCAAAGGTCTTCTTCAGGAGATCATGGAGCCAAAACTAATGTTCCCAAGAAAGGTCACACACCATTTAGTTGCCCAACCTACATAATGACCTCTTGGAGTGTTTCCTATTTGATCTTCATCTGTATCTGCCAAACATGTTTCCATTTCTGAATCTCTGGGGAAGGGGGTCATTCTTGTCAAGGATGACATGGAGATGACAAGGCCAGGTGATAGCTAATAGCCTTCTGTTCCATGAAGAAAATGAAAGAAAAGGTGCCATCCCTAATACCATGAAAGCCAGTCTCAAAACATGTACCAGGTGAAACTCGGAAAATTAGAATATCGTGCAAATGTTCATTCAGTTCAGTAATGCAACTTAAAAAGTAAAACAAATATATGAGATAGACTCATTACATGCAAAGCGAGATAGTTCAAGCCTTACTTTGTTATAATATTGATGCTTATGATTTACAGGTTATGAAAACCCCAACCCCCCAATCTCATGTACCCCATAATATCACATAATCTCATGTATGCTGTACGCCATGATCATCACAATTATAACGAATTAAGGCATGACATCTCTCACTTTGCATCTAGTGAGTCTATCTCATATATATTTTTCACCTTTTAAGTGAAATGAATGGACATTTGCACAATATTCTAATTTTCTGACTTTCACCTGTATATTGTAGCTTCTGTCTGGAGTGGAACATAATGGTGTCTCAGGACTCAACTCTAGTCACCATGAGAATTACAACGGTGTTCTTTTCAAATAATAAGACATAGAGTTCACCATAAATCAGTTTTTATTCTTCTGAATTAATGCCAGTCAAGCAGCTATGACATCAGATTGTAAATTTAAGTAACAGATGGATAATGGTTGTTCACATATGCGTTTGAGTGTTTCTGGCTGCTTATGCTGCTTTAAAAAGATCTTCATTGCAAAGGTCCTTCTCACGGCAAAACTGGATTTTAGAGGACAATTTTTCACTCTTCAACATAATGTCTATGGCAATGGATATTTTATCCTCTGACAAAGGAAGTTCGGAGTCCACATCAAGGCAGTCCAGTTCTGACTCTTGTACCGATTCACCTATCATGAGATTACGAGGAAAGAAAACAAGACACTTCAAGGTGTTTTGTTTGTTTGTTTTGATTAAAATTGATTCAAATTAAGAATCAAAAGTTTTTCTTCCTCGGCTTTATTAATTTGTGCCAAAAACATTTTTCCTAAGTTAACACATCTCAATGAAGTTATCACCTCCAAGAGGCTCTATTAAGAACAAGTTAGTTTCTTCTTCTCTTCTTTCTTCATGTCCCAAGGACTGCCAAAATGGAGCCACTTTCTTTGTTTTGCCATTGCCCAAAAGAACAACTTAGGTCTTGCAAACCGAAGAATCTAGCTTCCTATGTGGAATCAATCCATTAATATTTCCAATTATATTTTATTTTATAGACTCAATCTCCCTCTCTTGTTAGGTTTTCTTTTTACTTAATACAATCGGCTTCCCCCCATAATGATTTTTTTTTTCAAGTGAGTCTTGGCTTCTTATGCCATGCCCAAGCACAATGGCCTGAGTTTAGCCTTTATAGTTTTTAGTTCTTTTTTTTACCTAGAACACATTTATTTGTCTTGTTGGCAGGCCAGGGTACCAAGAAGTTCTCTTCCAACACTATTTCCCTATAAAATGTCTCATTTGCAGGCTGTGTGCCTTACCATTTTACCGATCAAATATGAAAAGCCAAATTTGCTGAAGAAAAATTTCCACTGTGGCATGTGATATATTGTATGACATTTCTAGTTTTTCCTTTATCACTTTTACCACAGGAAACAAATGCAGCACTTTAAATATCAAAATAGAAGGAACAAGTGTAAAAGAAGTGGCAGAGTTCAAATACCAAGGAAGAACATTTACTGAAAATGGCAAAATGGACAAAGAGATTAACATACAAATTAAACAGGGCCGCCATCAGAAATTGGGGGATGGAGGGTGTTCCCCCTCACACATACACATAGTTATGGCTGGCGGCAGCAGGGCCCCTGTCAGCTCTGGGCCCTATACGGCAGTACTGCTAGTACTGCCCTGATGGCAGCCCTGAAATTAAATATTGGGACATATAATAGTGTTCTCACAACACAAGGCAATACCAACCAGTGAAAAGAAACACCTCATCATCATCATCATCATCATCATCATCATCATCGTCATCGTTGTTGTTGTTGTTGTTGTTATTGTTGTTGTTGTTGTTGTTGTTGTTGTTATTATTATTATTATTATTATTATTATTATTATTATTATTATTATTATTATTATTCCATATCCAAATCAGAATACTGGCAATGATCATAGTAATCAGCCATGAAGACTGTCCTGTGAATATAAGGCCAGGGACTTTCATCTGCCTTCCGCATCACAGCGTGAAACCTGTACCACTGATTCAGCTCTGTGAGTCACTTTCTGATCCTCAGCCTCTTTGGCACACAAAGTCCTCCTCAGCCCCAGACCAATATTGATGAAGCTGCTGTCCTCCAACAAGATGGATTGAAGTCGGATTTAACCACCTCATACAACGCATATTCATCCCCACCGTATGCTGTCAGTGTCAAATAAGGACACTCACAACAAAACATAAACAAAAGTTGGGCAACATGAAAATAATATGTCTGAGGAAGGCTGCTGGAATTAATAAAAGGGATAAAATCAGGAATGAGATTATAAAGGAAAACATTGGAATAGAAAAAATCTAAAACTACCTACAGAGACAAAAAAATGGTTTGTCCATTTGGAGAGAATGTCTTGGAATTCCATAGCTTACAAAATATATGTTAAAAGAGGAGAAGGAGAAAGCGCACAAGGGAGACCCAGAGGAAGGTGGAGAGATAACATAAAAAAATCATTACAAGAACATCAAATAATACTGGAATGTGCCAGAGCAAGAACCTTGTACAGTGAAACCCCAAATAACAACAAAACTTGGTTTCCCAAGTCGCGTTGTTATTCGGATTTCGTCGTTGTTCGGGCGGATTTTTTTGTCACCCATTTTGGGGTCTCTGCCACCTCTGCCACCTCCAGGAGGCTTGGGGTAGCCGATCAAGGCATCCACCAGGATGCTATTGCAAGCCAAAAACTGCAGCCGACGAACGAGTTTTCCCCACTGTTTTGCCTTCCAGCAGTCCGGGCAGGTGGTGGCGGGGGTTGGAAAAAGCCCCGATCAGCTCCCCTTAGCATCAGAGAGGCACCCGGGGTGACTCTGCCACCCCCACCCCAAAAGGACAACATGGTTTCCTACCTGTTCACGCTGGTTGTAGAGGAAAAACTTTCTCCCTGCCCCGACAAACAGATGATAAAAGTTGTGGCAGCTATTTTGATTTCTGGTTTTTTGGACTTCAATTCCCAGAAAGCCAAAGCTTCCTGTAAAAATGCATGTGGTGGCCATTTTCTTGTACAGGAAGCTTTGGCTTTCTGGGAATTAAAGTCCCCTGATGCTAGGGGGAGCAAATCGGGGCTTTTTCCAATTCCCCCCCCCCTGCACCTGCCCGGACTGCTGGAAAGCAAAACAGTGGGGAAAATTCTTTCCTCTCTTGCAGTTTTTGGCTTGCAACAGTGCAGAAAGTGGAGTTTTCTGCACAGTCATCTCCCGCACAACATTTTGCATGAGGAGACATTGAAGAAAAAACTGCAACATTGTATGAAATTAACGTTACTCGAACGTGTCATTGTGCGGGGGTTCATTGTATCTCCTTTGATACCCAAAGGAGCAAAAGAGGAAGTAATAAAAAGAAGACAGTAGGCAAAATGCACACAACAGAAAATGGGCAACAGGCAAACACCCAATAATATAAAGTCAATAAAAGAAATAAAAGTGCAAAACTTTAATACAAAGTGCAGAGCGACCACAGCACAAGGCATAAGAGCACACAATAATGAGTAAGGCAAAAAGTAGCAAAGTTGGAAAGTCTGTTAATCATGCTAATGCAAGTGCGGTGTCAAAATGGCCGCCGCGCTCTTTGTGGGCCCCCCACCCACCCGGACTCAGACATCCGGGTTAGTTAGGGGGCGTGGCCACCCTCTTTAAAAGGGGTGGCCACGAGGCAGCCTGGCTTCCATTTTAGAAGCGACGGAGCAGAGAAGTTTACTCCGTCGCTTCCCTGCTCGCCTCTTTTCAGGAAGCTCGATTGTGCTTGAATCTTTCTCATTTTACTAAGGATCTCCATGGGGAGAAATATTTATGGGTCTCTCCCTTTTAACTCTCCTTGATCGGAGGTTTCCCCGGACTGCAGTGGCTCGGGTGGCTAAGAGGCTGACTGGGAACCAGAAGGTCAGCGGTTCGATTCTGGAGTACTGCAGGACGGGAGACTTGACTTCAACCAACCACCTTGGTCGCACCTTGGGTGGAGGCTCAGCCCACCCCCTTTACTTTTTGGGAGTGCCACCGGGCCGGAGGGCTCGGATGGCACCCCCGCAGGAGGGTGGTGGGGTTCTAGGACACACTGCCACCACTGAGCCCAAGCTGAGGGCTCGGGCGGGGGGGGGGGCGGCACAGGCCTGCCCCACTGGGGTTCTTACCCCCGCTGCTTCTTTGCCCGGCTTGGGCATAGCGGCCCACTGGGGCACGGTGCGGGTTTCCACCCCGCCGTCATTCCTGCCCCTCATGGGCCAGATTACTAGGCATGCCCCTATTCTGGCCAGGGATTACCACATGGGGTTGTCCCATATCAATTACCCTGTGGGGGCCATCTGGCCCATCTGGCCCACCTTATCCTGGAGGGCTGGATGCTGTGGATGCTCCCCTGCCCGCAGTTGGGCACTGGAGGCATCACTGGTCATTGCTCCACCACCTCGGATGGTGGGCGCACCAACTTGGCGGTTCCGACCCACAAGCCAGCCATGGCTGCGCAGCGGGCCACCAACAGGGTTGAGCTGCCGGAGGCCATCAGGCCAGCGCAGGCTGGCTCCTCGCGGCTCCCCATCCAGCCTGGACACACGGGAACATGGAACTAGAGGGACATTGCGAACTCCGACGCCCACTACGGGCCGGAACCCCCAGTGGGGGTGGCTCATGGGGGTGCACCGAGTGAGTATCCTGGTAAAATTAGCACACCTGCGACACTAGCTCATAACGCTGGGGGTTATAGTGGCCATGGTAGCAACAGGCCAATTACACTCTGGTTCTTACTGGGGTGACCGCCCTATGCTTTTCCTTAATTTCTCTGGGCCCGAAGGGCCGATTATGTGTTTACCGACTCCAATCCGTGCCAACGGTGGTTGTGCCAATGGCCGGTTACTCTATACCCCTGGGTGACCATTTGTCCCGGGCTATTAGCTAGAGTATGTGGCTTGGTGAATATATTCACATTTTCCCCCTCTTGCAAAGTGAACACACTGATGAGGGCATTGAGGGGCAGGACGACAGGGACAAGGAGTTGCCCTGTCGCTGCAAGCTGCCTCCCTATGGGGCCAATTGGTTACTGGCCTATTGGGCATCCATGGCAGGATATATAAGGGCCCGTCCTGATTTGGCCATCCCAGTGGTCCAGTGCTTGGACAATGATTACCGGGCTGTGGTGGTTTTCCCTGGCCCGAAATGGTTAGCCTAGATCAAGACTTTAGGATTAGGGCGGCCCTTCACCCTGAGATGCCAGCGATGAGCCCTGCTAGCACTTGTAGTTATTATATATGACTCCTACGTGGCAGCGCTTATGCTCCGTGTGGAGGGCCTACTTTCGGGCATCCACATTTGTCCCTTGATCTGGAGCTCTCAGATTAAGTTAGCTGCTGCCATCTTCAACAGGGGACATGTTTTGCAGGGCACATGTTTTGCAGGGCACTCAAAATAGATTATGTGTTGCTCAACCTCAGGGTTGGAGAGATAGGCAGGATATCTCTCAATGCCATTTCCAGGGAATCCTAAACAGGTGAAGGCATCTCCTTGGGAATACCCTGAAGGAAATAGTGAGCCTCTGTGTGAGACAGAATGCTGGACTGGATGGGCTGTGGCCTGTTCCAGCAAGGCTGTTCTTATGTTCGATTAGGATTGGGCTCTGTGGAGGCTTCGCTCCTCAAGGGCTGATCAGCTGAAAGAGGGTACTAGCCTGGTGCTGCCATATGTTCGGTTGCTTCCCCACAGGTGTTTGTGGCAGCGCGTGGTTCACGCCCTGGCCTGTCGTTTGCTACCAAGCCGGGTCTACCCTTACTGAACTAGAATTGGTACCCATTCCTTCCGGTTAGGCGCCTCATCAACTGCGGCTGCGTTTGGGTGCCTGGAGCCTGACATATGTTGCATGGGCAGGTGGGGATTTGCCCAATTTTTTCTGTCTGTCCGTCCCTTCACTGAATGAGTGCCTCGTTCTGCCCTCTATTCTCCCTCCTGATTTTACAGACCCTGTGTGATTCCGCACACTGGTAGTAGTGTGGCTTGTGGGCCACAATTCTGTGCACTGGGGCGACACAGTATGCTGCTTTGTCAAAATGGGGACCCCATCTCGGGCTACGCGTACCTGCGTGTATGCAGTGGTATGGTGTGCACGGCATATAGGTGGCGGGAACTGTTGACATTCCTGATGTCCATTGGGGATGCTGGGCCACCACATGTTTTAATTCTGCACCTCAGAAGTTGTGATCTTGCACGGATTGCTGGCCTGGACTTATAGACTTCCGAGTGCAGTGACCTGGCGTTTCTTGGCCATTTATGTCCATCTACACGATTGCTATGGTCATACATCATGCCGAGGCAATATTATAGGTGAGACTTTGACCCAGCGGTCGACGGTGAGGGAACAGGGCTCTTGCCTGGTTCCTTATCTAGAATGGCTTGGGGACAGCCATTTGTCATCTGGGGATAGGGTTACAGGAATTTGGCCTGTATTCTGGAGATGGGGTTCACCGGTCAACAAGTGGATGCACCTCTCTTTTGAATTACATGCAAGAGGGCCAGGTGACCGAATTGTCGGTCAAGGGGAGCGGCCCCTGCTGCAATGTGGCACTGTTGCCAAGTGGAAGGTGCCTCTTCGAGAGTCACAGGTGATGCATGGCTGCATCAACTTCGCCTGCAGAGTGGTAACACCAGGCAGTGCTTTTGCCTAGTGTCTTGGACACACTATGGCGGGTCTCGATAAACGACACCGCAGGGTACGGCTGATTAGGGGTTTACGAGCGGACCTGTTGGTTTGGCTCACATTCCGCAGGACTTTCATGCTGTCTCCTTTTGGAGGTCTGAGCTTCTGGTCAGCCCCAGTTCCAACTACAGTCGGATGCCTCCGGCTCCCTGGGGTGGGGGGATTTATTTAAGGACAGTGTGCCTATGGTCATTGGCCCCAGGTATGGCAGGGCACAGATAGCTTACGTGACCTTATGTTTCTGAAAAATTTTCTCAATTCTGGGTACCCTTTAGGCTCTGGGGGGACAGATGGCTTAATTCTGTGCCTCGCTGTTGGTGTGGCAATGCTGCGGTATGCACATTGTCAGTGCCCAAATGTCTAAATCCACCGGAGTCATGGCCTTAGCTCGCCTATTGTTCTTGGGTCCGTGCGCTTTAAGGCACTCCTTAGGGCCAAACATGGGCCAGGCAGGAAATAACGATATTGCTGATGCTTTATCCCACCTGCAGATCTCCCGGTTCCGTGACTGTGCTCCAGACGCTTGGGAACTACCCTCTCCACTCCTGGCTGAGATATGGTCATTTGGCAAGGAGACGTGAACCAGGCGAGTGGCATGCCTTGGCAACTCGCACGCGCACGGCGTATCAGCATCCACTCCTTCACTTTAGAGTCTTTTGTGGGCAAAGGCAATTGCCCAAAATGTGGCTGACATTGGTCACCTAGGTTTTATAATGTATCATCTGCCCTTATGATCTGGGGTTGGCTTCACGCACCATAGCCACCAGGCTTTACGCCTTGATATTCATGGGCAGGGCACGGGGCTTTCCTGACTATGCGAGGGTCTTCTGCATACGCCATGTATTCGACGGGTGGACACGTGTACTTGGCCGCTGCCCGGACACACGTCACCCTATTCTCACAGATATTATGACCCACCTTGCATGAGGTTGGCATAGATGATGTTGCAGTAGGTAGGAGGAGTCTCTTTTCATGCAGCTACCGCTTTAGCTTTTATCTGGAGCTCGACGACTCAGCGAGCTGGTCCCATGGTCAAAGGGGGACGTGTTTTGTAGGGCACTGTAACTCGAAGATGTTTCTATCAACCAGGAGTGGGCTCAGTTGAGGATATGTTCCTCAAAGGCCGATCAGCATGGAGTAGGCAGTGGTGTAGACTGCTATGATGTACATTTGCTGACATCTGTCCGGTTGGTGCCCTACATACAGTTTTGAAAGTGCCTGCTGCGCGCCCTGCCCTGTTTTTTCTGCCACCAGGATGGGTCTCCCCTTACCAAACTTAAGTTCTATAGGGTGACCGGTACCGCGCTTCACAGTGTGGGGCCCGTTATGGCACCCATTCATTCAGGATAGGCGTCGCATTGACCGTGGCTGCGTTTGGGTACTCGGAGGTGGATATGTGTGGGCACGTGGGGGTTTGCGGGTATTTTCCTTATCTGTACGTCTCCTCACTGTATGAGTACCTAGTTATGTACTTACTTCCTTTTCCTCTTTTACAGACCCTGTGTGTCTCCGCACACCGGTGACAGTGGGGCTGGTGGGCCAAAGCTATATACACTGGGTGGCAGAATATGCTGTGGTGACAGAGTGTAGACCCCAGCTCAGGCTGTGTGCATCCGCACATATGCGGTGGTATGGTATGCACGGCATGGAAGGGCAGGAACTGTTGCCATTCCTGATGTCCATCAGGGATGCTGGACTGCCTGATGTTCTTATTCTGCACCTCGGCAGCGATGATCTCACACGGATCACTGACCTTTCCTTAAAATGTTGAAGTGCAGTGACCTGGCGTTTTTACATCATTTATGGCCGTACACACGGTTGCTATGGTCTAACATCGTGCCGTGACACCGTTTCAGAGGAGACATGGTCCTCCGTGGTTTGGACCGTCCCTGGCCGTCAGTGTACAGGGATGTTGCCCGGATCCTTGCTGAGAATGGCTTGGGACAGCCAGTAGACATCCGAGGATAGGCTTGCAAAATTTTTGACCTATAGGCAGGAAATGGGGTCCACCTGTCGGCCAGAGGTATGAACCTCTTTCTGGAAGATGTGCAAGCAGGCCTGGTGACCGAGCTGACGGTCTGGGGGGGCGTGAGTCATCATGGACACCTCCCCGTGTGGCGGGTAGCACTGGGTAAGGTAAAGGTTTATGACACATAGGTATCCGGCAGGTTCGCAATTGACTGGCCAACACGTAGATAGGTACAGGGGAAACAGGTTTGGCCAGTCAAGGGCGAACTATGAAAGGGGTGATATCAAGAGCTTCTCAGCCTGCATCATCTTGATATTTGAACGGATACATGTCATAGGGTGGGGTCAGTAGATAGTATATTGACTCCGGTCAACAATTTGTTTGTGTCAACAAACAAATTGATACAAATTGATACATGTAGCCAATTTCCATTGGCATTTAGGGTGGAACCTTACCAGTGGTACTGCGGCCTGCTTGCCTTAAAGAATTACAATTGGATGATACACCAATTGAAAGTGATAATTCGGACTAGGGCATTATTCAATAAAAGTGGCCTGATGCCTTTAATCCAATACCAGTGTCTGAGTCTTTATTTGGGTGGGTGCGCCTGCAATGTAGCTAGGCAATTGTAATCACATTAAATATCTAGAGGCAGATAGGTAAACCCAAAGCTAACAAAAGCAACCATAGAGTGATCAACAAGTAAAATGTTCATAGTAGCTACAACTAACACAAGTAATATCATACAAATACATCAAACATGCTAATGTAGCTGGGCAATGGTAATCACATTAGATATCTAGAAGCAGATAGGTAAGCACAAAGCTAACAAAAGCAGTCATAGAGTGATGAACAAGTTAAATGTCCATAGTAGCCACTGCTAACACAAGTAATATCATACAAATACAGTAATAATGTGCAGACAATAAGAACAATTACAAAATGTGTAAAAGGTCAATGAGAAGATGAAGTCCATGAAAAGACATAGCACGATTGCGGGAGCCGGGAGCAGCTGCAATCATCAATGAACAAGAAATGGAACAAAGCAGAACAACTGGTCAATATCCTTCCAGTGAAATGGATATTTCGTATTCTTTATCAAGAATCTGCAACAGTTACAAATAAAAAATGTATATACAGAATATGTACAAATAAATATCATTCTGAAACAGCAAATCGTAACAATGAAAATAGTACCTGCATAATGTATAATACTAACGTGCTCAGCAAACCTCTCAATTACATCTTATATCGTGTCAGAGTGTTAACTAAAACCCAGGTAATACCATTCATATAGTCTCCAAACGAACACATGAGGAAAATTAGCTCCTATTACCAGATCAAATCAAAACGGCCATTAAAGGGAAAGTACACAGAAAATGAGGGAAAAACTTACAAGAAGGCAGAATAATCCAGGTCAGTATTTAAGCCTGATGGGCTGAGGGTCGAGAAGCGGTGGATGTAAAAGGCTTCCCTCTGTAACAAAAACTGTTCCTTGTCAATGCTATAGCATTTACGGGGGGGGGGGGGGAATTCAAGTATGACCACCCACATATCAGAATATGAATGTTTCTTATCAACATAATGAACTACCAATGGGGCTGTAATGATATTATTTCTGATCCGCAATTGGTGTTCCCCCAGTCTGGTCTTAAGAGGTCTACTGGATTGGCCAATATAGGCTAATTGGCAGGAACACAAAATCATATATACAGAGTCCTGCATATTACAATTCGAGAACATAGAGAGTTTTAATAAAAAAGTTACTGCTGGGGATGGTAATCTGATCCGTGTTCCACATGAACCGACAAAATTTACAATGCCCACACTGGTGGTGTCCAGCAGGGAATCTGGAGGATGGAATAGATCTAGGAAGACAATCTGTTCTAGATATCATGCCAGCAATGGTACGAGTTTTACGAAAGCCAATGGTAGGTTTATCTCAACAACCCGGCACAGAATCTAGGATGTGCCAATGTTTAATGATGGTGTGTTTGATTCTGTGAGTTGGGGTGTCAAATCAAGCCACCAGAATATGTTGGTCTTGGAAGAGTTATCTTTTTGTTGAAAAAGAGAACGTCTGGGTCTGATGTCACTTTATGGTAAGCAGTTTTGATAATATGATCTGCGTAGCCCCTGTTGCGTAAGGATAAGTTGATTTTGGTGGTTGCCTTATGATAGTCCAAATCGTTAGTGGAGTTCCATTTTACTCTTAAAAATAAACTGTAAGGAATATCACTTTTGAGAGAATGCAGATGGTAAGACCCAAATTGGAGATAAGCATGCCTATCAATAGGCTTATGGAATAGTCGCATGTTCAGTTTATTGTCAGAAATAAAAAATTTCGAGATCCAAGAATGGTAAAGCGTATGAATTAGCCGAATGGGTAAATGTTAAATGATCATGTAATGAATTTATCCATAATACAAAATCTGAAACCGAAAAAGGATTGCGTAAAATAAAAAATAAATCGTCTTTGTAACGTTTGTAAGTAAGTATATTGAAGAAGAATGGATTGACTACGGGATTGAGAATGAAAGTACGGTCAAAATTGTTCATAAAAATATTCGCCACGGATGGAGCAAAATTGGACCCCATTGCCACACCTTGAATCTGTAAATAAAAAGAATCAGTAAATCAAAAAAAAATGTGCTCAAAAGCAATATCCAAAAGGTCTAAAAGAAAATGTGATGGTGGATCAGGATGGGGACGGGATGATAAATGATATTCAATTAAAGTGTGTGCTTCCTGTAAAGGTATGTTAGTATATAATGAAGAAATATCCATGGTTAATAAGACACAATCATCTGGAATGGTAAATTTTTCTAATAATTCGATGAAATGGGAAGAATCCCTTACATAAGATGGAGTGTCAGATGCAAAGGAACGAATGTGATGATCAATATATACTGCAATTGGTTCTAACAAATAATTATTTGCAGCTACAATGGGTCTACACGGAACATGTGTGGTAGATGGTGTTGATTTGTGGACTTTAGGTAAAAAATGAAAAATAGGCACCCGAGGATGTTTATTGAACAAAAAGCGAAAAGTCGGCTCAGAGATGTAACCCATGGCAAGTCCTTCCTGTAAGACCACAGAAATAATATTCGACACGTGTACGGTGGGATCCTTATCCAAAGGAAGATAGAAGTCAGAATTTGAAAGTTGATTAAATGCCTCTGTGAAATAATCAATTTTGTTCATAACAACCCCCCCCCCCCCACCCTTATCAGCTGTCTTAATTATAATGTCAGGATCATTACCTAAATTATCAAGGAGGTGCATATCCTCCTGAGACAAATTAAAGGAACAGCGATGATGGCTTTCCAGAGAAGTAATATCACGAAGGATGATCTTTTTAAAAACTTCAATGGCAGGGTTGTCGTCAGGGGGAGTAAAAGTAGAGTGAGGCGAAAAAATATTGGACCGTCCCGGCGTGTCTTTAACAAAATCCCGCAACTTAAGCAAAAAGATATTGTTAAAAATATCAACCTGTGTCTTAAATGATGAATATTTGGGGGTCGGGACAAAACCTAAGCCTAGATTTAACAACTGGGTTTCCCTTACCATAAGGACTCTTTGAGACAGATTGAAGACCAAAGAAGGGGTCATTTCTTTTTGTTCCATTTGTTGTTGCAAGATCCTAAAAAATCACTACTAGTCAGATTCTTAGTGCCGGATAGTTGCTGTTTGTTGCGATGAGGTCTGAAATTGTAAGAATCTCGTGGTCTTTCATCGGCCGAAGAGTCTGCCAGATCAGAATCAGTGGTCTCAAAATCTGTATTCTCCAAAGGTCATCGCCAGGTAACCTGTCTTTGTATATTGGGACGCCCAAACTGCCATTTGTAAATACGATTGGTTTTATAATCATTCTGGTCATGGTTCAGTTTTTTATTCTTGAATGCTACTAAACTGTCCTTGAATTCTTGTAGTTTGGTTTCAAGAGCGCCCATCTTCTGTGTCACTGAAGAGGAACAGGAGGACAAGAAATTATCTTTAATCTTTTTAATATCGGTGTTTAAAATTTTCGCATCATGATTACACTGGTCAATGATATGAAGTATCAGATCATAGGAGCATCTGTTGAGTATAAGTGTCCACTTATCTAAGAATTCTTTATTATTAGCAAAAAGTGTAGGACCTTTGGACATGCGTAGCCCTCTCGGTATGATAGATGTTTTATAATATTTGAGTAGAAAAGATGAATGGAGGTTCAGTCTGATACGTTTTTTCTCTAAGGTTTCTAGATTGTTAACATCGTTGTCTGTGTCCGCCGGAGGAAGTAAAGAAGCAGTGCTGTTAAGAATGCGATCGCGTTCCGACTCAGAGAACACGAATCCCTTATCTGTCATGGCCGTAGGAAATCACATGCAAGAGTAGACGGCTGGGTGTGGGTACAAACAGGAAATGGGCAACAGGCAAACACCCAATAATATAAAGTCAATGGAAGAAATAAAAGTGCAAAACTTTAATACAAAGTGCAGAGCGACCACAGCATAAGGCATAAGAGCACACAATAATGAGTAAGGCAAAAAGTAGCAAAGTTGAAAAGTCCGTCAATCATGCTAATGTAGCTAGGCAATTGTAATCACATTAAATATCTAGAGGCAGATAGGTAAACCCAAAGCTAACAAAAGCAATCATAGAATGATCAACAAGTAAAATGTTCATAGTAGCTACAACTAACACAAGTAATATCATACAAATACATCAAACATGCTAATGTAGCTGGGCAATGGTAATCACATTAGATATCTAATGTGAACTTTGCTTAATTGTATGTTACATTTTCTGAATTGTATTCTGTAATTTGTAATTTTGAAAATGTGTAATTTTTGTGATATGTTGTGAGGCCGCCCTGAGTCGGCCTTGTGCTGAGTAGGGCAGAGTACAAATTAAATTGATTGATTGATTGATATCTAGAAGCAGAAAGGTAAGCACAAAGCTAACAAAAGCAGTCATAGAGTGATGAACAAGTTAAATGTTCATAGTAGCCACTGCTAACACAAGTAATATCGTACAAATACAGTAATAATGTGCAGACAATAAGCACAATTACAAAATGTGTAAAAGGTCAACGAGAAGATGAAGACCATGAAAAGACATAGCACGATTGCGGGAGCCAGGAGCAGCTGCAATCATCAATGAACGAGAAATGGAACAAAGCAGAATAACTGGTCAATATCCTTCCGGTGAAATGGATATTTCGTATTCTTTATCAAGAATCTGCAACAGTTACAAATAAAAAATGTATATACAGAATATGTACAAGTAAATATCATTCTGAAACAGCAAATCGTAACAATGAAAACAGTACCTGCATAATGAATAATACTAACACGCTCAGCAAACCTCTCGATTACATCTCATATCGGGTCAGAGCGTTAACTAAAACCTAGAAAATACCATTAATATAGTCTCCAAATGAACACATGAGGAAAATTAGCTCCTATTACCAGATCAAATCAAAATGGCCATTAAAGGGAAAGTACACAGAAAATGAGGGGAAAACTTACAAGAAGGCAGAATAATCCAGGTCAGTATTTAAGCCTGATGGACTGAGGATCGAGAAGTGGTGGATGTAAAAGGCTTCTCTCTGTAACAAAAACCGTTCCACAACTGCAAATTCAATGACAATAAGAAATATGTATAACCTGGATGTGGAGAGACTGTATCTGTGAAATTCTGAATCAGAGATGACTTCCACCTAATACTCAACCATTAGGTGAAAGCCATGAACTGCTGTCTTGAAAAAGTATAGTCATGTATTCTATAGGTATTTCCAAGATATGCAATAACATCCAGTGAGGAGGGTGTCTCTGGGGAAGGACAATGTGAAAGAAAGAAAGGAACAGTTCTGTGAAACTATCTTACCCTCAAAAACTCTTGTAACAATACAGACTCCAGTTTCAGCATTCACTTCACAGGTCTCAGTTCGGTCGCAATCACTCAGCGAATCCTTGATTTTGCATACTCGACATTGAAGAGCATCTATTCCAGAAGACAGATTTGAACAATTATCAAAATTTCCAAACAAAATCTCACCGAAAAAGGAGTTGTCCACCCTTTGCAAGTATTTTGCAGGATATTTCTCTGAAATCCAGCCAGATAATCTGGATAAAATTCTGGACAGCAACCTATTGCTGATTTATTCTTGAATAAGGAAAAATTTCATAACATTTCATAACTAGCACATTGTCAGTTGTTAATGAGGTACTGGATATGTTCCTGGGTGTTTGTCTGATCACTTGGACATGCATGTGCAAAAACCAAAAATTGGGAAACACAGTGCTAAGAAAAGCAACCAGCACTTCAGTAAGCATTCATTCATTCATTCATTCATTTATTATCCCACTCTGGGTGGTTTGCAATAGTTGAAACCAGAAATATACACACAAGAATGATGATGATGATGATGATGATGATGATGATGTATTATTATTATTATTATTATTATTATTATTATTATTATTATTATTATTATTATTATTATTATTATTATTATTATTATTATTATTATTATTATTATGTAAGACACATGCAAGAAAGAGGTTAGATGTTGTACTATTATTTTTTCCCTCTAGCCATAGATAGGTTCAAGAGCAGGGAAACATTAAAACCTCTATGGATTTTGCATTTTCTTAATTATATTCGTAGTCCTTTCCTGAAGTAACAAAACTTGTTTTATACCTATTTTTTCTTTGTATTCTACATATTTACACAATATCTCTTCTTCAAACATTATTCTTTCTATCTCTTTAACATGGAAAGCTATATAATATTTTTTAATATTTGGTATCCCTAATCCTCCCATCTTTTCAGAGGTATACCACACTCCTCTTTATTCTCGCTTTTTTATTCCTATTACAAAAATTATCTATCATATTTTGCCCTGTCTTAAATCTTTATCAGTCATTTTTATAGGGATCGTGTGAATTAAATAATTTATTAATGGTAAAAAAATTATTTTACAAATTGCAACCCAACCAAACCAAGATAAATTTAACTTAGCATACTTTTTCAATAGGCTTTCTATTTCTACTTAATCATCATCATCATCATCATCATCATCATCATCATCATCATCATCATCATCATCATCATCATCATCATCATCATCATCATCATAAACCTCCATTTATATCCCACCCATCTGGGGTTACCCCCAATCTGAGTGGCTGCCCTTGAAGACCATTTGGAGGCTACAGCTGGTCCAGAATGCGGCAGCCCGGATGGTGATGGGGTGTGGACGTTATGCCCATGCCTTGCCACTGCTTCGGGAGCTGCACTGGTTACCAGTTTGTCTCCGGGTGCAATTCAAGGTGCTGGTTTTGACCTTTGAAGCTCTACATGACAGTGGGCCAGGCTACCTAATCTGGCTACCTAATCTGTCTATCCAACCAGGGCGGACTTGAGGGGCTCTCTTATGGTACCATCTGCTAGAGGGGCTCGCCTCTCTAGCCTCTCTAGCACAAGGAGGAGGGCCTTCTCCGTGTCTGCACTGGCACTCTGGAACCTCCTACCAACAGAGCTACGTCTCCAGATGGAATTGCTGCCTTTCAGAAAGGAACTTAAAACCTGGCTGGCAGGCCAAATATGGGGTGCAGGTGGAAGGGTGATTTCCGTTGGGTTGCTGGTAGAGTGCAACTCCGACCATCTCGGTCCCTGCATTTTTTTTTAGGGGAGGGTAGTTTTTAAGCAGTTTTTAACTATGTTTTTAATATGATTGTGAACCGCCCTGAGTTGGCCTTGGCCAAGTGAGCGGTATAGAAATCTAAATAGTAAATAAATAAATAAATATTAAAAACACATCATAAAATCACATAATAGATCACATAATAAAATACAAATACCAAATCTAATTAAAACCGTGTGCGTGTGCATGAATAAAAGCCTAACACTTGTCTGGTGAAAGCCCCTACTCAAATGCCTCCCTGAACAGATGCACTTTAAGTTGTTTTCTGAATGTCAACAAAGAAGTGATCTGGCACAATTCTGCCTAAAGAGAGTTCCATATGAATGGCACCATCACCAAAAAGGGTCTTCTCCTGGTCGTCACCTTCTTTGCCAATTTCAGTGTTGACACTAAGAGATGGCCCATCTGAGAATATGTTCTTTTTTATATAAATAAATTTTTATTGAACACAATTATCATACACTCATAATTTCAACATTCAAAAAGAGAAAAAGAAGAAAAACACAAATTACAAAACTTAAAACAGACTACAATATCTCTATGGGCCATAATACAGACAATCACAGTCACAAAACGTTAGCGAATAACTTGAAAGATCACCTGATGTACAGCTGGGAAGATTTTCTAAGAGGGAGACGCTCCACCAAGTAGGATGGTCCCAAACCATTTAGGGCTTTAAAAGTAAAAACTAACACCTTGAACCTGATATGGAATGAGATGGGCAACCAATGCAGCTCTGCCAGGGCTGGTGAGATGTGCTCAAACCTCCTCACCCCAGTGATTAGTCTAGCTGCTGCATTTTGTACCCGCTGAAGTTTCTGTACCAGGGTCAGGGGAAGCCCCACGTAGAGAGCATTGCAGTAATCTATACGAGAGATTACCAGTTAGATAACCAGTGTCATAAGGGACCGCCTGTCCAAGTAAGGATGCAACTGGCCTATTTGGTACAAATGGGAAAAGGCAACCTTGCACACAGCCATGATTTGTGTTTCAAGGGTCAAGTGATGATCAAGCATGACCTCCAAGTTGTGTACCTGTTTACTTGGTGATAATACTGTCCCTGCTATCATCGGATTATGGAATCTAAGTCAGACAGATGGACTCTCCAACACCAGAACCTCCATCTAACCTGGGTTCAGTCACAGCTTGTTAGCTCCAGTCAACTCCTGCACCATGGCCAGGCAATCATCCAAGCACCGGGCAGCATCCACTGCCGATGATATGAAGGAGAAGTAGAGTTGCAAGACATCTGCATATTAATGACAACGCACCCCAAATCTCTGGATGCTCTCTCCCAGTGGCTTCATATATATGTCAAATAGCATAGGGGAGATAATCAAACCCTGTGGACGCCCCCCCTCCATTGGAGTGTCCATGGGGCTGATAAACTCTCCCCAAGCTGGACTCTCTGAGGGCAGTCACCAAGGAAGTTGTGGAAGCACTGCAATACATAGACTCAAACTTCTAGCTCAGACAGTCGCCCCATGATCGATGGCATCAAAAGCTGCTGAGAGGTCCAGGAGAACCAAGACAGATGACACCCCTCAGTCTGCCTCCTAGAGCAGATCATCCTGCAGTGCCACCAATGCGGTCTTGGTGCTGTGAAGTGGCCTGAAGCCCAACTGGATTGGATCTATGCAGAATGGATCTATGCAGTTGGTTTCATCCATGAGCTCATGGAGTTGATCTGCCACTACCCTCTCAATTACCTTCTCCAAGAAAGGGATGTTCGCTACCGGTCTATAATTATGTAAGATGTCCATGGGTAAGTTTTTTTTCCAGGAGAGGGAGTATGATTGTCTCCTTTAGGTTTATTGGCATTACGTCCTCCACCAAGGAGGCATTGGTGATTTTTAATAGCCACTTTCCTATTCCCTTAGCTGACTTTAAAAACCAGGATAGGCAATGGTCGAATCGAGAGGTTGTGGGGTTACAATCTGAAAGAACCCTGTCCACCTCCTCCAAAGATGCAAGCCGAAACTGATCCCAGGAACCACAGACAGGTATCTCACTGGACACCCCTTCCAGATTACCTGCAGAAACTATGGGATCAAGGTCCTAGCAGATGGTCTCCACCTTTGATTTGATCAATTTAACTTAGCATACTTTTCCAATAGGCTTTCTATCTCTACTTTTTTAAAATCATAGTTTAATACAGAAGTTGCTTAGTGTATGTGAAAATCCTTCTCTCGGCTCTTGTCAGTGGAACTTACCTCCAGGTGTGAGGGCAAAGAACATACAGCTTGCCAGAAGCCAGGCCTGATGAATGTACAACATCTCTGAATATAAAGGGTGCTGTGTTTTAGAGTGACTTCAGAAGCAGAGAAACAAAGAAAAACAACACTATCCTCCAGTCTCTACCAAAATTAGTGAACAGTTTGCTTCTTTATATCTCCCTGATGATGCCCATGGAGAAACCATGCCAGAAAACATTTTGTCCTTATAGAAGAACAAAGACAAATGCCAATAGTAGATGGAGCATAAACTGGCCAGTGACGGGTAATAACTAAGAAGAGATCAAAGATAATTTCTACGATACATTTAATTGCTGTTTTGTTCATGTATGGTTAATTTGTGAATTCATGGCCCAAAGGCATTTCTTTTTGTTCTCCTCATTAGGACACGGTGTGGCTAAAACAGAAGATAAGAACACAGCAGAAGGGAACAGAGTCTTAGAACTGTTGGCAGGAAACAGCTGCAGGTTCAAATGGCAATCAAATGGGAAACGGAACTATTCTCCCCTCCTTTGTCAGTTCAGCACTATGACAGATCAGCAATGGGAGTAAATATAAAGCTCTGGTGGCACAATGGTTCAACTGCTGTACTGAAGACCAAATGTTGTGAGTTCAATCCTGACCAAGGCTCAACTCTGACCAGGAATCAAGGATGACTTAGCCTTCCATCCATCTAAAATAGTTAAAATGAGTACCCAGCATTTTGGGGATAATGGAGACAAAGCTCCCGGTTCCAACCCTCGAGAACCTTGCTAATACGAAAATCATTGAGGGAGTCCTGGCATAAAACGCCAATGCAGTGAGCCTGCCATGAATGGTGCAGGTGGCCATACCCTGGGTGTGCAAGCTGGCCATGTAGTGGAGTGCATGCTGGATCAGAAGAGGCCAGTGGTCAGGCAAACTATGCTCACCATGGAAGTTGGAACCATGTAAAATGACTAAGTGAGACTCATAACTGGCTCACATCCGAGATGCAAGTGAGAGACCAATTGCACTATATACTTCCCCTCTCCAAGAGTCCAAATTTCCGATGGTAGCTTCGAGGGTCAGTCCCGTGCTCCAAGAGTGGGGCTCTGAAGTGTACCATCTGCAGATGGGACAGAGCATCAGCAATACTGTTGTCCAAACCCGGCACATGATGTGCACCAAAAACAATATTATGTCTTAAGGTTCTAAGGTCAAAAGCCTGTACCAACCTCATCACCCTAGGTAGATCTAGATGAAAGGGAGTTAACAATGTGAACCACTGCCATGTTGTCACACCAAAAGGTGATGACCAAATGGGCCCATTGTACACCCACATAAGAATTACCCCCAGAATAGGAAAAAAAAACCAAGAATGTTAAGTCCCTAACCAACCCCGAGTTCTGCAAGGTTTTGGGCCAAGTACTGCAGCACTACTGACTCTGACAGTAAATGCCATAACTGTGGGCACTTGATGCATCAGAGTGAACCTGAAATTGAGCATGCAGAGGCAAATGAGAGTGCCAGAAGGACACCCCATTAAAGCTCTGGAAAAATATGAGCCACACCCTGAGATCCTCCCTGGTGGCCCATGTTCCTCTAGTGTGGTGGAAATGTTTGGAGAGCCTGACCATAGCATCGCAAAGCCTGTGAGCAAACACCCTACAAGGTGTTATGACCTCACAGGCAAAGTTCAGATGGCCGTGAAGCTCCTGTAACTCCCTAAGGGTGATCTTGCGCTTAGCAAACATGGACTTGATCTTTAAGGCCAGGCGATCAACCTTATCCTTGAACAGATGGGACGTCTGTCCAACAGTATTGAGTTCAAGCCCTAAGAAGGTAAGGAACATGGAAGGGCCCTCTGTATTTTCCAGTGCCGGGGATACTGCCAATTCAGCAATCAGCTCCTGAAAGTTCAGCAATAGGTGCTGGCACATCCCTGAGGCAGGAGATCCACAAAATAGGAAATCATCTAGATAAAGGATGACCTGGCATGGCCCAGTAGACAAAGAACTGTCCCTCAAAAGAGAAACCCAGTAGTTCAAAGTCATCCGGGTGGACTGGGAGGAGCTGGAAGGCAGACTTGATGTTGCACTTGGCCATCAGAGCTCCTGGGCTGCATGACCACACTATTCACACAGCTTGTCCTGTGCTCTTCTAAAATAACTTGCTTGTGAACTCTAAAAGTAGAAACTGTGTCAATTGCCTTTTTTCACAAGTCAGTTTTCCCTTCCCAATTTTCCCAGGGAATAAATCCAAATTTCCCAATTCCCCCCACTTCTACATCACTAATTCTTACCAAAAGTATTTTTTTTTAGTTTCCTATATATGAATAAACTCTTTTTATTACATATTAATCTTTACCAAATTCACATTTCTTCTACTGTTTATACTCATATAAAATAAAAAAATCTGAATGTAACTTACAGAAATTACAAAGAAATAGTATTTTTCCAAAAAAAACAAAACAAAAAAAACCCTCAAAATTTCCCCAAACATTCCCAGGTTTTCCCCCTCTTTTCAAAATTCCCAGGAATTTTGCAAATCTAGGTAAAGGTAAAGGTCACCCTTGCTCGAACGCCAGTCGTATCTGACTCCAGAGTTCAGTGTTCATCTCTGTTTCATAAGCCAAAGAGCCAGTGCTGTCTGCTTCTGCAGATGTTCCTGTGGTCATATGGCAGGCATACCTAGATAATGGAGTGCATGGAACACTGTTTACCTCCCCACCAAAGTGGTCCCTATTTATCTACTTGTAATTACTTGCTTTTCAACTGCTAGGTTGGCAGGATCTGGGAAAGAGACGGGAGCTCATTCCATCCTGCAGTATTTGGGTGTTGAACTGCTGATCTGCTGCATTCCAGTCAGCGTCTTAGCCACTTGAGCCACTGCAGTCCCTATGTATGACCTTACTTGGGAACATTAGCATTGCCTCAATGATCTCCTGAAGAAGACCTTTGAATATTGACAGTCCAAAATGTGACAAGCCTTTGTTACATTTTAACATGCATTTGATAAAGTGATTTTTGGCATTCTGTGTAGGCTTATCCAGACAGATGTTTTCCCGCCCTGATACCTGCCGCAGTTCTTTACCACATGGGAATTTGCCACACTATGTCATACTGCAAAGTTTACGTTGGCATATTGTAATAAATTATGCTATTAAATCCAGTTCTTTAGCACACAGATGGTACACACCTTTATTGACATTGGCTAGCATTACAAGTTCACATGTTACTTGTATTTCAACTTAGAAGCTTGAGTAGTCTCAGGACAAAGCAAACATCATGGCAGCTAGTCAATCGTGTCAATGGTAACATTGTTGATGAGCAAGAGAAGATGGAAAATTCAGAATTGCTAAGAGAATTTTAAAATAGTAGCATCTTCTGCTGTTTTCCTCTTTTGTTTGGAGACATCTGCTTCAGTCTTCGGTGTGCTAAGAAATCATAAGGTGCATATGGAACCCTTTAAGATACTCATATCTCCCATCTCCCTGTTATATTTTTCCTTATACTGTAGTTGGTTGTAATCAGTGGTGGGCCCAAAAAAAATTTACTACCACACCGTGGCCGTGGAATGGTGATCATGGCCATGGGGAAAGCCCTGCGTTGCACCCAAATTAGAACTACTTTATTTCAAAACTTTGATGGGTGGGGCCTGCCAGAATTTCTGCTACTGGTTCTGGCGAACTGGTGCGAACCTGCTGATGCCCACCACTGGTTGTAATTGTTCAGTTTTAAGACTTACTATCAGAATAAATAGATATCTGGATAGCTCAGTGGTTTAAGTACCTGACTCCCGAGTCACAGGTTAGGAGTGTGATTTGCCACTCTGCCTCCAGAAGAAGAGCCAGGCATTGTAGTCATGGGCAAGCTGCACAGTCCTAAGGCAACCCCAAAATAAAGGGATTATAAACTACTTCTGAGCACCCAATACCTACAAAAACCTGAAAAGGGTCACCATGAATTGGAATCAACTTGATAGCATACAATCATCATCATCATCACCATCATCAAAATCAGAATCAGAATCATCATCATTAATACAGTGGTGAAACACTACTGAATTCAAAATGCAAGAGATCTTACAGGTAGATTTTATAATTTATCCCTCCAGTAGTAATAGAAAAGGTGATACTATTGTGAGTTATAGAATTCTGTGTACCAAGACTGATTCTATTTCACCATTTAATACTATGTGTGGCCGCATGTTTCATCCCAGAATTGGTTTATGTAGTCACCAGGGACACATCCATCAGCTGAGAAAATGTCTTCCAGGAACAATGTGTGCTCGGATATGAGTAGCAGCTGATGATAACAAGAACTCTTCTTTGCGTCTGGAAGGTGGTTCCAATCCAGTTTTCATGCATACCAGTCACTATCCTCTTACTGTCTTCCTATGCTTTTTGCTAGATGGCCACTTTAAGAGTTCAAGTCACACTCTGTCTTTCTTCATTTCCCTCTTAATTGTACAAGGTGTTCCCTCAGGTAGTTAGTTTACCAACAGGTTCCTCTGGGTTTAAAAATAAGCACCTGGTCGAGTTAGAGACACTGGAATCCACCATTTCATCTGCTCTGTTCCTGTTGAGGTCCGATGCTTCAGATGACTCACAGTCTGCTTTTTGCCATCTGCCTCTTCCTTCCCCTGGCACCTGGAGGTAGTAAGTTCCACTGAAAGTTCTCCTTAAGCAGAAGGTTAACATGGTTGGGAATGCAGATGAAGCATGGGATGTATGTACATCTTTTGCTTCTTTCATTCTTCCAGGCAAAGTAGAACTGAGAAAAAAATTATGCTGTTTATGAAATGGCAGGAAATTTCTCCCAATACTGTTTACTGTTTATTGCAAAGGTGCAAATTATGATGCAACCAGCACAGTGGTGGGATTCAAAAAATGTTACTACCTATTCTGGGGCATGGTATGGTGGATGTGGCCAGGGGAAAAGCCCTGTGTTATTTCAAAACTTAGATGGGCGGGGCCAGCCAGAATTTCTGCTACTGGTTCTGGCAAACTGGGGCGAACCTGCTGAATCCCACCACTGAACCAGCACAATTTGCAGACTGCCAATTGCAAGCATGGCTGAAAAGTGCAGTCAAAGTGTGGAAATTTAAGAATCAGAAGGATTAAATTGTGGTTTTTTTAATAAAAAAATAACAATAATCAGCTGGTTCTTTTGGTTCCCTAGAAGGAACAGAGGAAGACATGTGATTTGGGAATCTGGGAAAGTACTGAAAATGTGTACTGCATGTTAACATCAGTTGCTGATAATCTGATTGTGCTTTCAAATCTTCCCAAGGAGGACTAAAGAGAGATGATGAAAAAACAGGGCATTGCAGACATAAAGTGTATCTTGCTGCCTTCTCTTTCAGTGTTTCTATTAGCAGATCATGTCATTCTCCACAATACCAACCTTCTTTTGTGTCCTAATCAAACCCTGGACTGCCAAAATGAAGCCATTTTCTTTGTTTTGTCTTTGCCCAAACCCAAGTCCTCATTGGTGCATGTCTCTGGCAGCAATTGGCAGACCAGTAAATGAACCACACTACATGCCTCTCCACATTCACACCATGTGTTGTTGTCTGCCAGCAGCCCCCAATTAAGCATGTTGGTTTTGCATTTAGGGACTAAATTATCCTAAATTACCTACTCTTTACCTGCATGTGAGACCTATGTTCTAGTCCCCCCACAACAGTGACCTAAATCCTGATGCATAGTTACAGTTGAGGAAGTATTTATGGACCTACATACAGGTGAAACTCAGAAAATTAGAATATTGTGCAAATGTTCATTCATTTCACTTAAAAGATGAAACAAACCTGAGATAGACAAACTACATGCAAAGCAAGAGATGTCATGCCTTAATTCATTATAATTCTGATGACCATGTCGTGCAGCATACATGAGCTTATGTGATCATTATGGGGGTACATGAGATTGGTGGTTGGGGTTTTCATAAACTGTAAACCATAAGCATCAACATTATAACAAAGTAAGGATTGAACTATCTCACTTTGCATGCAACGAGTCTATCTCATATATTTGTTTCACCTTTTAAGTTGCATTACTGAACCATACCTGCCAACTATCCTGTTTTTCCCGGAGACACCCCTTATTTTTACCCCTCTTCCCGCCCCCTCCCATTTTATTAATTTCCCCGTATTTTCCCTTATTTTTTTAAAAAATATCCTGACCGGAGCCCTCACAGGCGAAGCTGCAGTATTTTTTTCCCGGTCACCAGAGGTTGCTGTGTGGCAGGCTTTTCGCTTGTGGAAGAGAGAGAGAGAAGGAGGGGCGTTCTGTAGTTTCTCTTTCCTGCCATAAGTCTGCTTCATTTTTTGCTGCTGGGAGCAGGAGCGATATATTTCATATATGCAGGGGCAAATCAGTGTGAAGGAGGGTTGCCTGATCACTATATGAGAGAGAGGGGGGGGAATTAATCCCTTGCTCCTCCACACTAATTGGGGGGTTGCCTGATCACTATATGAGAGAGAGGGGGGAATTAATCCCTTGCTCCTTCACAGTAATTGGGGGGTTGTGCCTGATCACTATATGAGAGAGAGGGGGGAATTAATCCCTTGCTCCTCCACACTAATTGGGGGGGGGGGGGTTTGCCTGATCACTATACGAGAGAGAGGGGGGGGAATTCAGTATATGAACTGATCACATTCGAACTGCTAGGATGGCAGGAGCTGGGACAAAGACAGGAGCTCATTCCATCCTGCAGTACTCAGGAATCGAACTGCTGACCTTCTGCCTCCCAGTCAGCATCTTAGTCACTTAAGCCACTGAGTAAACAAGAAAGAAAACAAAACAAAAGTCCCCCAAGATGATGGAGAAAGGGTTCTTTGGCCCACACAGCTTTGTGCCCATTGCATCTACAATACCATCTAGCCATCTTATTTTTGGCCACCCCCTTCTTTTGTCCTCCACCTTTCCCAGCATCAAGGCCTTCTCAAGTGAATCCTCTATTCTCATTTGATGTCCAAAGTACTTTGCAGGTGCACCCACCCAAATAAAGACTCAGACACCGGTATTGGATTAAAGGCATTGGGCCACTTTTATTGAATAATGCCCGAGTCCAAATTATCACTTTCAATTGGTGTATCATCCAATTGTAATTCTTTAAGGCAAGCAGGCCGCAGTAGCACTGGTAAGGTTCCACCCAAAATGCCAATGGCTATTGGCTACATGTATCAATTAGTATCAATTTGTTTGTTGACACAAACAAATTGTTGACCGAAGTCAATATACTATCTACTGACCCCACCCTATGACGTGTATCCATCCAAATATCAAGGTGATGCAGGCTGTGAAGCTCCTAGCATCACCCCTTTCATGGTTCGCCCTTGACCGGCAATCCTGTTTCCCCTGTACCTATCTACGTGTTGGCCAGTCAATTGCGAACCTGCCGGATACCTATGGGTCATAAATCTTTACCTTACCAGTGCTACCCGCCACATGGGGAGGCGTCCATGATGACTCACCCCCCCACCCCCGAGACCAACAGCTCGGTCACCAGAAAGAGGTTCATACCTCTGGCCGACAGGTGGACCCCATCTCCTGCATACAGGCTAAAATCCTGCAACCCTATCCCTGGGTGTCGAATGGCTGTCCCCAAGCCATTCTCAACAAGAAACCGGGCAACAGCCCTGTTCACTGACTGCCGGGCACGGTCCAAACCACGGAGATCCCTGCCTCCTCTATAACACAGTGTCTCGGCACGATGTTAGACCATAGCAACCGTGTGTATGGCCATAAATGATGTAGAAATGCCATGTTACTGCACACCGACATTTTTAAGGAAAGGCCAGTGATCTGTGTGAGATCATTGCTGCCGAGGTGCAGAATCAGAACATCAGGCTGTCCAGCATCCCTGATGGGCATCAGGAATGGCAACAGTTCCCGCCATCTCATGCCGCGCATACCATATCACCGCATACGTGTGGATGCACGCAGCCCGAGATGGGGTCCCCACTCCGACGATGCAGCATACTGTGCCGCCCAGTGCACATAACTGTGGCCCACCAGCCACACTGCCACCAGTGTGCGTAGACAGACAGGGTCTGTAAAAGAAGGAGAAGGAATTAAGGACATAACTAGGTACTCATACAGTGAGGGGATGTACATGTAAGGAAAAACGCGTGGACCCCCCGCCTGCCCATCCAACATATATCAGCCTCAGAATACCCAAACGCAGCCGCAGTTGATGCGGTGCCTATCCTGAATGAATGGGTGCCATAACGAGCCCCAGGGAGGCCCACACTGTGAAGTGCCGTACCGGTCACCCTCCAGAACTGAAATTTGGTAATGGGAGACCCATCCTGGTGGCAGAACAATGGGCCAGGGCGCATACCACGCACTGCCAAAATTGCATGTAGGGAACCAACCGGACAGATGTCAGCAAATGTACATCGTAGCAGTCTAACACCACTGCCTACTCCATGCTGATCGGCCTTTGAGGAACGAATCCTCAACTGAGCCCACTCCTGGTTGATAGACACATCTTCGAGTTCCAGTGCTCTACGAGACATGTCCCCCTTTGACAATGGGACCAGCTCGCTGATTCTCAGAGCTCCAAAGAAAGCTACGGTGGTAGCTGCATGAAAACGAGACTCCTCATACCTATCGTAACACAGTCTATGCCAACCTCATGCAAGGTGGGTCAGAATACCTGGTGAAACAGGGTGACGTGTGTCCGGGCAGCGGCCACGTACACGTGTCCACCCTTCCAATACATGGCGTATGCGGAAGTCACTCACCCAGTCAGTAAAGCCCCGTGCCCTGGCCATGAATGTCAAGGCGGAAAGCCTGGTGGCGATGGTGCATAGGGCCAACCCCTGATCATGAAGGTGCACCATATACTGTAAAACCTGGTCAACCGGTATCGGCCACATTTCAGGCAACTGACTTTGCCTACAAAAAGTCCTAAATAGAAGGAGTGTATGCTGATACGCCTTACGCGTGCGAGGTGCCAAAGAACACCCGGTTCACCTCTCCTCGCCAAATGTCCATATCTCAGCCGGGAGTGGAGAGGGAAGTTCCTCTGTGTCTGGAGCCAAGGCACGGGACCGGGAGATCTGCAAGCGGGATAAAGCGTCAGCGATACCATCATTAATGCCTGGCACATGTCTGGCCCTGAAGAGCACATTAAGGCGCAAGGACCTAAGAACAAATTGGCGAACTAAGGCCATAACTCTGGGGGATTTAGACATTTGGGCGTTGACAATGTGCACTACCGCAGCATTGTCACACCAAAAGTGAACCACCGAATTAGCCCACCTGTCCCCCCAGAGCATAAGGGCCCCCCAAAATTGGAAAAAAACTCCAGGAACGTAAGATCGCGTAAGCGATCCGTGCCCTGCCATGTCTGAGGCCATTGACCATAGGCCCACTGTCCTTCAAAATAAGTCCCATAGCCCAGGGAGCCAGAGGCATCCGACTGTACTTGAAACTGGGGGCTGACCATAAGCTCAGATCTCCAGGAGGATACGCCATTAAAGTCCATTAGGAATGTGAGCCAAACCGAAAGGCCTGCTCATAAACCCCTAGTCAGCCGTACACTGTGTTGTCATTTAGAAAGGCCCACCATAGCATCACACAAACGCCTGGCGAAGACTCTGCCTGGTGTCACCACTCTGCAGGTGAAGTTGAGGTGGCCATGAAGCACCTGCAACTTCCGGAGAGACACCTTACACTTGGCAAACATTGCCAAAATCGCATCAGAGATCCGCCCCCCTGACCGACAATTTTGTCACCAGGCCCGGTTGTACGTCATTCAAAAGAGGTGCATCTCCAGAATACAGGCTAAAATCCTGTAATCCTATCCCCGGATGACGAATGGCTGTCCCCCAAGCCATTCTCGATAAGGAACCAGGCAACAGCCCTGTTCGCTGACCGTCGGGCACGGTCCAGCCACGGGGGTCAATGCCTCCCCTATAATAGTGCCTCAGCATGATGTCTGACCATAGCAACCATGTGTACGGCCACTCTGTCCCCACTCTGACGAAGCAGCGTACTGTGCCGCACAGTGCACATAAATTGTAGCCCACCAGCCACACTGCACTGGTGTGCGGAAACACACAGGGTCTGTAAGAGAAGGAGAGAGAATTGAGGGCATAACAAGGCACTCATGCAGTGAGGGGACGAACAGATGGAGAAAAAAGCGCAAATCCCCACCTGCCCATGCGACGTATGTTAGGCTCCGAGTACCCAACTGCAGCCGCAGTTGATGCAGTGTCTATCCGGAATGAATGGGTACTGTAACAAGCCCCGGGGACCCCCGCACTGTGAAGCGCCATCCCGGTAACCCTCCAGAATTGTAATTTGGTAAGGGGAGACCGATCTTGGTAGCAGAACAACAGGCCAGGGCATGAACCACACGCTGCCACAAACGCATGTAGGGCGCCAACCGGACAGATGGCAGCATCATGCTACTACCCTTTCCCCGCTGACCGGCCCTTGAGGAGCGAATCCTCCACAGAGCCCACTCCCGGTCAAGCGACACATCTTTCAATTCCAGTGCCCTGCAGAACATGTCCCCTGTTGAAAGTGTGACCAGCTCACTGATCCTCATAGCCCTAAAGAAAGCCACGGAGGTAGTTGCCTGCAAATAGACTCTTCGTAGGAGCATAGGGGCTGGCCGCGTAAGGGTCATATACAGTAGCCACAACTGCTAGCAGGGCTCGTCCCACTGCATCTCAGGGTGAAGGGCCACCCTCATCCTAAGTTCTTCGTCATAGGCCAACCATGACCGGCCAGGGAAATCAACCACGGCCTGGTAAACATTGTCCAGGTACTGGACCATTGAGATGGCCAAATCAGGACAGGCCCTTAGATATTCTGCCATGGATATCCAATAGGCCGGTAACCAATTGGCCCAAGTGCGAGGTGGGTTACGATGACGGGACAACTCCTTGTCCCTGTCGTCCTGCCCCTCCCTGTACTCCCCAGTGGGTTCACGGTGCAGGAGGGTGAAAATGTCATATCTTCTCCCTAGTAGCCTGGGATACATGGTCCCAGGGATAGGGAGTAACCGGCCATCGGCAGGGCTGCTTTGGCACGGATTGGAGTAGGGGAACACATAATAGGCCCTGTCAGACCCCCGAGAAGTTAGGCGGAAGCATTGGGGTGGTCACCCCTGTAAGAAACTGGGGGTAATTGGCCTGTTGCAGCCATGGCCACTATACCCCCCCACCCGCCAGTGTTATGAGCTAGTGTCACGGTGTGCTGATTTGACCAGGATACTCACTCAGTGCACCCCCATGGGCCACCCCCACTGGGGGTTCCAGCCCGCAGTGGGCGTCGGAGCTCGCGATGGCCATCAAGCTCTGTGTCCCGGTGCGTCCATGCCAAGCAGGACCGGTCCCCGGTGGAATGCCCTGGTGTAATGGCCTGATGGGGAGCTGTGAGGTGCCAGCCTGCGCTGGTCTGATGGCCTCCAGCAGCTCAACCCTGTTGGCGGCCCGCTGCGTGGCTGTGGGCTGCATGTGGGCCGGAGCTGAAGAGCTGCCAAGCCCACCATCTGAAGGTGGTGGAACAATTCCTATAGATGCCTCGAGTGCTGATATGCGGGCAAGGAGAGCATCCACAGCGTCAGACCCACCAAAATAAGGTGGGCTGAATGGGCCAGATGGCCCGCCAGGCAATTGATGAGCGGGCGGAGGGATAAAACCGTGTGGCAATCCCTGGCCAGAATAGTGCCATGCCCAATAATCCGGCCCATGGGGGGCCCGGTGGAACGGTGGGGCGCAATCCCACGCCATGCCCAAGTGGGCCGCTATGCCCCATGTCGGGCAAAGGTTGGATAAGGGTAGAAACCCCAGGGGTGCAGGCCTGCACAGCCCCCGCCCGAGTCCTCCAACTGGGTGGGTAGGCAGAGGCCTGGTCACCCTCATTGGTGGCAGTGGGGATTGTAACCCTGCCACCCCCCTGTGGGGTGGCCGCCCGGGCCCTCCGGTCCGGTGGGGGTCAAGGGGGTGGGCCAAGCCCTCCTCCTAGGTCGCGGCCTATGGGCCGCCTGAGACTTGCGCTTGGGTGCCATAGCCACCCAAGCAGTGCCGCGCTGATCGGGGGAGAAATATCCTCCGATCAAAATTGCAAAAAAAAAAGAAAAGCGATCAAGCCAGGGGGAGAAACGTCGGAGCGAACTTCTCTGCTCCGTCACTTCTCTTTAAAATGGCAGTGAGGCTGCCTCGTGGCCACCCCTTTTATAGAGGGATAGCCACACACCCTGACTGACCCAGATGTCTGAGTCCGGGTGGGGTGGGGCGCAAAGAGCGTGGCGGCCATTTTGGCTCCGCGCTTGAATTAGCGTCATTTTAACTATTTGACCTTTAATGAGCAGTCAGGGTTGATTTCTTCTAGGATCAACCTATTTCTAACACCACATTTCAAAGGCATCTATTTTTCTGCGCTCAGCTTTCCTAATGGTCCAGCTCTCACGCCCATACATTACCACCGGGAATACCATTGTTTTGACTATGCAATTTTTGTTTGCAAGGTGATGCCTCTACTTTTAACTATGTTCCCCAGGTTTCTCATAGCTTGTTTCCCAAGCATCAGTCGCCTTTTTATTTCATGGCTGCAATCACTATCTGCAGCGATCTTTGATGCTAAGAAAGTAAAATCTGCCAGTCATATCCAACTCTAGGGTGCAGTGCTCATCTCCATTTACAGCCAAAGAGCCAGTGCTGTCTGTGTTTGCAGACATTTTCATGGCCATGTGGCAGGCATGACTAGAGCCCATCAAGTCACATGGCTATATTTGGCCACAGCCACAGATTTGGCCACACCCACAGAGGGGTGTGGCCAAAAGTTCCCTTATTTTCAAATCAAAAACTTGACAGGTAAGTACTGAACTGAATGAACATTTGCACAATATTCTAATTTTTTGAGTTTCATCTGTATGTATTTATTTCTACCCCATCCATCAGGCTGGAACAACCACTCTGGGTGGCAAATACAAACATATAGGCATAAAGAAAGAAAAATCCAACACAAACCCCGAAATTAAGTTATTATAGTAAAGTAGTTACTGTGAATTATACTTTTTGCTTTCAGCAGCTGTAACTATACAACAGGACTTGGGTTAGAACTGCTTATTTCAATGCTTAGTTAAATATATTTTTTAAAATGGCAGTGGGAGGGGGGGTCAGCACTAGTCTCAAACATTTTAAAAGGAAAATAGTCCAAGAAACAACTAGCAAAGAATGAGGTTGTGCTGCACCCATTACTTTGCTCATGCAAATTGTCATCAATGCAGTATGTAATGCTATGCAGGGCTGCTTGAAATTAAGCAAAAAATGAACTCAACTGGTGTTGCTGCCAAGGAACCATCCTGTACTTATCAAAACATTTATTGGTCTCTCAATACCCCCTGCTCTCTTTTAAACAATATAAATTAAATAATTGGTTTAGTTATGGAATACAAACAGTAACATAATATTCATGTTGAATTCCCAGCTGAAATGCTGGCTTGAAAATCTATATTCATGAAGTTTTCCTATTTTGGCACAGATGCTCTACGGTGTCGAAAATGTTTCGCAGAAACTTTGGATGGAATATGTAAACTGATTGATGGGGTGGATTTCTGTGATGCTTCTGAAACAGAAACCTGTGGTTTAGACCAATTCTATAAAGGTAAGACATCTTATACTGAGTTTACCTTTAGAGTCCTAGTTCAGTATTTATGGATTATGCCACAAACTTACACTGCTTTTTCTTTAGTTGCATGAAGGTGGGGAAAAGATACTGACTGTTTGTCTTTCTAAAACAGATCCTTTACACTGCCACCAAAGGGGCTGTCAAGTGATAATGGTGCTTTCACAGCTGATCTGGGGAACCCTTTCCCATTATTTGAGAAGCTGGTCACTTACATGGCTATGGAGGGGCCTGACACGGCTCCTTAAGCAGCAGCACTTCTTTCCATTTGACTCCTGAGGAGTGGCTTATGGAGGCTGCCCTTCCCACTTCAGCTGCCGAGCCAATTCGCTAATGGGACTAGAAGACAGTGCAGGGATAAAAGACACATTAAATGGTGATGGTGATGGTGATTGTTGTTGTTGTTGTTGTTGTTGTTGTTGTTGTTGTTGTTGTTGTTGTTGTTGTTGTTGTTGTTGTTGTTGTTGTTGTTGTTGTTGTTGTTGTTGTTGTTGTTAATGTTCGACTTGTATGCCACCCCATAATGTCTGATTAACTATATGTCTGATTAGCTATGTTAGCTAATGTTTGATTAGCTATATTGCAATCCTGCTGCAGAGTATCCCAACCCCAGCATGCACATATACTGGGGAAAGGGTAAAATACAGTGGGGTATGGCTGTGGTGGCTTAGTGGTTAAAATGCTGAGTTTGACAACCAGAAGTTCAGCAGCTCAGCAGTTCAAATCTTTAGTGCTGCATGTTGGTGTGAGTTCCTGTCGTCTATCCCAGCTCTTTCCAACTTATCAGTTCAAAATTAAGACATTGCTATTATATAAATAGCAATAGATAAATGGTCTATACACTATTACCATAGCCATACTTGTCAACCTTCCCAGATTGGCTGGGATTTCCCGATTTTCGGTACGGATTTGCACCATTTCCTGCCCCGCGCTGCCGAAACCACGGAATTTGGCAGTGGGGGTGAGGAGGTACTGCAAACCCTTCTGCGCAAGTCACGTTCTACGCAAGCGGCGTAGCCTTCTACGCATGCGTAGAAGGGTTTTATGCTTGCGTAGCCTGTTCTACGCATGCATAGAAGGCTACGCCGCTTGTGTAGGAGGCTACGCAAGTGGCATAGCCTTCTACGTATGCATAGAACGCGACCTGTGCAGAACCGTTTGCGCAGGTCCCGTATTTTCCGGAGCTGCGGTTGACAGGTATGACCATAGCAGGATAACTTGGCCAGACAAGTGTTATGGTAATTATAAATATGCATCAAAACCACAGATCATGGAGGCAACACTAATGTTTCCAAGTAAGGCCACACACCACACTGTCATGATAATCACAAGGAATGATTTCATATTTTAATTTTCTTTACATTTATTAAGTGTTAAGATTCATATAATATATTCTCTGTAGGTTTGAGGATAGCTAACCGATAGGGAAGCACACTGAAGTTAGTTGCATTCCAATACACATACCAGAAATACCACACATTAACACGTCACTAAGCATCTAGGTTGCTAAGTAGCTATGTCAATCACTTAGACACCTGAGAGGGAGCTCATACTTGCATAACAAGGGGGATTCCCAAGGTTACAATTCAAAATTAAGTTCAGTACAGTTCAAAATTAAGACATTGATAGTAGATTAATAGATATCACTTTGGTGGGAAAGGTTATGGTGTTCTCTGTGCTCCAGCATTTTGTCACTACTCAGAATAGTTTGTACCTCAAAAATATACAAAAACAAAACCGTATGAAAATTACAGAACTTAACAGACAGGAGATACCTAACTAACCACCAGCAGCAAATAGATCTGGTCATCTTAATAAAATGGAATGGAGAGAGGTCGACATGCATTATATAAGAAGGTGGAATGGGACTGACTATGTTAGAAATTTCACAATAGGGCCAAACAGTGCAAACACTGAATTGGAGGAAAAACCATTTGAGGCAAAGGATTGTTGCTGTATTTTCTTTTACTTCAAAAACAATATAGAGGAATAATAAGGTTGTGAGAACAGCTCTGGTAATGCCGGTTTTCAAATCAAAGTCTTCCTCAGGGCTTTATATACTTATCTGTTAACAACAAAATTAGAATAAAGTCATACAATCTAACAAGGTTACAATAACAAATCTTTCTCAAGCCAGGCAGCAAGCCTTTAAAACAAGGTCAAAGGATCAAAATACATACCAAGAAAACTTAGTGCATTTAAAAGTTTCTAAAGAGGAAAACCTTCTTCCATAATGAGCAACAGTCATCAAAAAGATGTGGTGCAGTGTTACAATATATATTGTATATTGAGTGGTTTAATTACAAGAACTATATTTTAAAGCAACAGTACCATAGAGAGGCAGAAATAGCATCACAATTCAGGATAACAATATATTCAGATATACTGTATGGCTAAACAAATATTCATAGAAAACAATAGAAGTCTAATTCATTATTTAAGCCTAATGGGACCATGGCCTTCAAATAGTGTATGTAGAAGGCTTCTCTCTGTAGCAGTAACCTTTCTACGTTAATTTTTTCAAAGGGTTTAGGTTTTACAATTTCTAAAACAACAAATTTAAAGTGCTCATCTGTATGACCCTCCTGGGTGTAATGCATTACCAAAGATGCCTATAGTATCTGGTTTCTAATCCTAGAACAATGTTCCCCGATTTGTACCTTTACAGGCCTGGGGGATTTTCCAACAGACTTATTCCCACAGGGGCAAATCCATAAGTGAATACAATTAATGGTGTACAATTAGAAAAGCTCTTGAGTTTAAAGTAGACATTAACTTATGGAAAATATATAATTTTAGTTTCCCATGTAAATTTACACACAACACAGCTGTGGCATTTATAATGACCACATAAAATGCTCTGTGTTGCTACCTGTTCAGTTATACAATCAGTATGTGTTACTATATTACCCAGGGACCTGGTCCTTCTTAGACCTATTAGTGGTTTAATATTGCATCATGGTATGTCCCCAAGAACATGCCAGAACTCCGGCGGCTCCAGCAGCTCCAGCTGGGGATGGAATGCTGCCCCACCCTTGAGCCACTGCCTCCACCTTGCTGGGGGCTGAAAAACTGCAGGGCTCCAAGTGGTGGCAGAGGACTCCAGTGGCTCCAGCATCTCCAGCTGGGGACGGAATGCTGCCCCACCCCTGAGCCACTGCCTCCACCTTGCTGGGGAATGAAAAGCCACAGGGCTCTGAGCAGCAGCAGAGGACTCTGGTGGCTCCAGCAGCTCCAGCTGGGGATGGAATGCCACCCCACCCCCAAGCCACTGCCTCCACCTTTCTGGGAGCTAAGAAGCCGTGGGGCTCCAAGCGGCGGCAGAGGACTCCAATGGCTCCAGAAGCTCTAGCTGGGGACAGAATGCCACCCCACCCCCAAGCCACTGCTTCCACCATGCCGGGGGCTGAAAAGCTGCAGGGTTCCAAGCGGCAGCAGAGAATTCCAGCAGCCTCAGCTAGGATTGAAAAGTATTGTATTCCATTGCATAGATATGTGTATGGTATTGTTATATTTTTGTTAAATTTAGGACTGCTGTACTTCATTTGTTCTTTATTGATATGCTGTTTTTGAAGTGATTATTTTATTGCACAGTTACTTTTACTATATTGTTATTTTTTGTTATTATTGTACTTTATTCTATTGTATTTCATTGTACTTATGTTTTGTATGTATATGGAATTGAATTGTATTGATTGTATTGGTTTTTGCTTGTTGTGCACTGAGTTCGGGCTGAGAAAATGTGGTATACAAATAAAAAGTGAAATGAAATGAAAATATAATCTTTTTATGTCATTAGTCAAGGGAGAGAACTCTAAAGTCCAGTTTATCATGGATTTGCTAGTTTTCTTTTTCTGTGCTAGAAGTTCATTTCTAATCTTCTTTCGAATCGTACTGAAAGATCCATTGAAGATGTAAAACCTCCCTAATATTGTTAGCTGATTCCAAGAAATCTCTTTCAGTAGTAGAGTCCTTTTAGCCCTGGACAAAAGACTAAAAGGAATATTACTTTTTAAGTAATGTGGATGGAATGACCCAAACATTTCTATCTGTGGGTTTACGATAGAGTTTTATGCCTAAATTCTCTGTTCAAAGATGTAGACATTAATATCTAAAAATGATAAAAGATTTGAGATCCATGTTCAAAGAGAATTTAAGATTCAGATTTTGAGTATTGAGCCATACTATAAAGTCTTGCATAACATAATGTTTATCAAAAATCCATAGTGTTAAAAGAGGTCCTTTGGTGTGCAGTGATGACATCAGCCTTGGTGTGCAGTACTGAGGAAGTCTGGGAGATGTAGTCATAGCCACATGGCAAAAAACCTCTCCTAACGCCGTGGATTTCAAAGCGGGGATGCATCAAATTTTTTTAGAAGGCAGCGGTCCAACTTGACAAAGGCATCTGCTGCCCTATGGGCAAGAGGAGCCTGTTTAGGACAGCAGGGAGAATGGAAGCGCGGCGCCAAAATGGCCGCCGCGCTCTTTGCGGGCCCCCCCCCACCGGACGAAACCATCCGGGTAGTTAGGGGCGTGGCCAGCACCCTAATAAAAGGGCTGGCCACGAGGCAGCCGTGCTGCCATTTTGGCGAACCGACGGAGCGGAGAAGTTTTTCCTCCTTACCTCCGTCGCTCGTTTTCTTGGGGGAAGCCTTTTCGGGCAGCTTTATCTTTTGTATTAGGCTTCCTAGCTGCTTTTAGCCATGCCCTCGAAGAAGAAGGCAGCCGCGAACGTGGCTCGAGCGGCGTGGAGGCGTCAGCCGGGTCGGAGGACCGCGACTGCGCCTGTTCCGCAGCCACCCCTAGCTGACTCCACCGGGAACGGTGGGATGGGATCGGTAGCTCCTTGGCCTGATGCGCAGAGCATACCCGCGGCCCCGGACGGGGCCTCGGCCCTTGGCCCGCAAACGACCACGGCTCCTGCCATGGCTCGTGCGCTAGGGCCGTCTTGCCCGGGTGCACAGTTCCCTATGGGGGGTGCGAGCCATGGAGGGTGGTTGGGTTCCCTGCCCTTACAGGGCCTTCCTACGGCTTCCCAGGGGCCGAGCATGGGCTCTTGGCCTTATTTGGCCCCTGGGGCTCAGGGACCCGGACAGGTCCCGGTGAGTTTCGGGCCGGTCGCCCAATTGCCCCATGTCGGGCCCGGGCCCTATGTCGACGTGGAGGCCCTCCTTGCCCGTGTAGCGGCCCTTGAAGCGTCCTTGGCGAGGGCCAACCGAATGGGGGTATCCCTAGGTTTTCAGGTACCCCCTTTGACCACTGAACAACGGCCGGCGACGGGGCGGGTTGAGCTGCCCGAGGCGTGTGGGCCGGTCGTGGCCACTGCCTCGCGGCTCCCCACCCCACAGGTGCAGCAATCTGGTGCTGGTTTGGCTCCGTCGACGAGCTCAGCTTCGGTCGTGAGCTCCGACGCCCCCAGCGGGCCGGAACCCCAAGTGGGGGCGGCCCGCGGGGGTGCAGCGGGTGAGTATGCAGTCCAAGTTAATGCACCCACACAACTGACTTCATTGGGGGGACCGTTCAATGGCCCTGGCCTCGCTCGGGTGACACGGTGGCCCAATGGCCCCCGGCCCACCCGATGACTTTGCCCATAACACAGGGCTTGGGGCTGGGTGGTGCCCCCAATGGGTCGGGAAATGTGTTGGGGATCCCCGGGCTGGCTCAGGCTCATTTTACTCTACCCGTAGTTCCCTCGGTGCTGGTGTCGGCTTTGCCAACGGCAGGGTATTCCTTGCCCTTGGGGGACCATTTGGCCCAGTCTACCAAGGAAAAGATTTGGAGGGGCGAGTACGTAGATATCTTCTCACTTCTAAATAGGGAGCCGACCAAGGAAGAGAGGGAAGGGCTGGACGAGAAGGATAAGGAGCAGGCATGTCGTCGTAAGCCGCCACGCACGTGGGCAAATTGGCTGCCAGCGTACTTGATTTACATGGCTGTTTACCTCAAGGCTAGGCCGGATTTGGCTATTCCCATGGTCCAATATCTGGACAACATTTACCGGGCTATGGTTGACTTCCCGGGTCCGTCATGGCTGGCTTACGATGAAGAGTTTCGCATGAGAATTCCGTTGCACCCGGAGATGAGGTGGGATAAGCCCTGCCAGAAGCTGTGGCTTCTGTATATGACCCCCACGCGCCCGGCGCCTGGGGAGAGATATCATTGTGAACATGCGGTCCAACGAGCGGCCCCAGTACAGGTACCCCGCCATGTGGCGGGGCAGGGGGTTCCTTCTCGTCCAATGGTTCTTGCAACAGGAAAAATTGCAAGTACAAGCATGAGTGCCCCTCTTGTTCTGGCCCCCATGCTGCCTCCACCTGTCCTAGGCCGGGAGGATACAGGGGCAGGGGTAGGGGCGGACAAGGGTCAGGCAAGACTGCCATGGAAGGAGCGGGCTCACCAAAAGGCCCCCTCCCCAATTAAGGTTGACATGCTGGAGCGTTGGCTCGCATCGTACCCGAGGAGAGCAGACGCTGTGTACCTCCTTCAGGGTTTTCAACTGGGTTTTTGTATTCCTTTCACAGGGGATAGGTCACCGCAGGATGCACCTAACCTTTTGTCACTTAGGGGAAGGGAGGAGGTGGCTGCAGCCAGCATTAATACGGAGATTGCTGCGGGCAGGGTCACCGGCCCTTTCCCTGCACCCCCGTTCCCCAAACTTAAAGTGTCTCCGCTAGGACTAGTGCCCAAGAAGTCCCCGGGTGAGTTCCGCCTGATTCACCATTTGTCCTACCCAGCTGGCCACTCGGTCAATGATGCTATCCCTGATGACCTTTGTTCTGTCAGGTATACATCCTTTGACCAGGCATTGCGCATGGTGCGCTCATGTGGCCCGGGTGCACTGTTGGCTAAGTGTGACATTAAGTCGGCGTTTCGCCTCTTGCCCGTGCACCCGGGTGACTTTGAGTTGCTGGGTTTCAAATTTCGGGGTGAATATTATTTTGACAAAGCCATGCCATTCGGCTGTTCCATATCCTGCTCGGCTTTCGAGCGTTTCAGTACCTTCCTGCAGTGGGCATTTGTCCGTAGGTCAGGGTCTCGGTCTGTAGCCCATTACCTGGATGATTTTTTTTTCGGGGGTGAACGGGGCTGGGACACGTGTACACGTCTCCTCAATACATTTCAGACGCTAATGGAGGAACTCGGTGTCCCTTTAGCGCCCGAAAAGACCGAAGGCCCGTCTGATAAGTTAATATTCCTGGGGGTGGAAATTGACACTGTAGCGCAGGCTTCTAGGTTGCCCGCAGACAAGGTGGCAAGGATAGTTGCCCTTATATCGGACTTACTGGCTAAGCGCAAGGCATCCCTTCGGGAATTGCAGGTGCTACATGGCCACCTCAATTTCGCTTGCAAGGTGGTCGCACCTGGCAGGGCCTTTGCTCGGCGCTTGTGCGACGCCATGGCAGGCTTATCCAGGCCCCATCATAGGGTGAGACTGACACGGGGCATCAGGGCAGATCTGCACGTATGGCTCCAGTTTCTGAGGGAGTTCAATGGGGTATCATTTTGGAGGTCTGACCTCCTGGCTTTGCCCCAATTTCAAATTCAGTCTGATGCCTCGGGATCCCTGGGTTATGGGATGTACTTCAATGGGAAGTGGGCATGTGGTGGATGGCCACCAGCCTGGTCAGGCACGGGTCGCCTGAGGGATCTCACATATTTGGAATTTTTCCCATACTGGGGGCCTTGATGCTATGGGGTGAGGAGTGGGCCAACTCTGTGGTGCATTTCTGGTGTGACAATGTGGCTGTTGTCCACATTGTCTACTCACAGACCTCTAAATCTCCCAGGGTCATGGATCTTGTGCGCCAGTTTGTATTGCGCAGCCTGCGCCTCAATGTACTGTTCAGAGCCAGGCATGTCCCGGGGGTGAATAATGATATTGCTGACGCTTTGTCCCGCCTGCAGATCTCCCGGTTCCGTGCCTTGGCTCCGGATGCGGAGGAATTTCCCTCCCCACTACCGCAGGAGATATGGACCATTGGCAAGGAGAGGTGAACCGGGCGATAGGCATGTCACTGGCGCCACGCACGCGTAAGGCGTATCACCACGCGTTGGTTTCATTTCGGACCTTTTGTTCCCAATATTGCTTGCCAGATACCTGGCCTATCCCAGTGGCCCACATCCTCCGTTTCATGGTTTACCTGCACGCCCAGGGCCTGGCACCACGCACCATAGCATCTAGGCTATCAGCGCTGGCTTTTAGGGCCAAGGCAGGAGGTCATGCGGACAGTACCGCTGATTTCCGTGTGAGACATGTTTTGGAGTGGTGGGTGCGGGAACGTGGGCGTTGCCTGGACGACCGTCACCCAATTTCCCCTGGGGTACTTACCCAACTGGCACGAGGCTGGCATGACCTATGTTTCGATAGGTATGAGGCAGCCCTGTTTCGTGCGGCTACAACGGTGGCCTTTTTTGGAGCGCTCCGCATCAGCGAGCTTGTGATGCTGTCTAAGGCGGATGCAAGTCGTAGGGCACTGGAACTCGAAGATGTCTATGTTTGCAATGATTGGGCTCAGTTGAGGATACGCTCCTCTAAAACAGATCAGCATGGCGTAGGCAGTGGAGTAAGACTGCTACGATGTTCATTGGCAGACATCTGTCCGGTTGGTGCCCTACAGGGGTTCCTTGCACTGCGTGGCACGCACCATGGCCCGTTTTTCTGTCACCAAGATGGGTCTCCCCTCACTAAATTTCAGTTTTGGAAGGTGACAGGGAAGGCACTGGCTAGAGTCGGCCTCCCTGGGGCCCGTTACGGCACCCATTCATTTAGAATTGGGGCGGCCTCTACTGCGGCTGCTTATGGGTACTCCGGGGCTGACATACGCAGCATGGGGAGGTGGGATTCACGATGTTTCCAGTTTTATGTTCGCCCACTCCCACCGTGAGTACCTTTTGAGTCACCATGTATCTCTCCTTCCCTGTTTTTTCCCTTGACAGACCCTGGGTGTCGTATCACACCGATGACAGTATGGCTGGTGGGCCATAGCTACGTGCACAGGGCAGCGCGTTACGCTGCGGCGACAGATTGGGGACCCCGACTGGGACTGGGTGCGTACGCACATTTCACATGGCACGGTAAGCCCAGTATGTTGTGGCGGGAGCTTTTGCCATTCCTCTTTTCGTCGAGGAGTGCCGACCCGCCCGACATTCTGATCATACACCTTGGGGGTAATGACTTGGGTCAGGTCACGGGCTTATCGCTGAAGCATGCGATTTGCGCGGACCTCGCCTACTTACATTACGTATGGCCCGCCACAACCCTTGTTTGGTCCGATATGGTCCCACGGCACGCTTATCGGGGAGGCTTCGACTTCCAGGCCCTGGACTGCGCTCGGCGCATGGTAAACAGGGCGGTGGCCCGATTCCTTTCGACCAAGGGCTGGGGGTGGGTCAGTCATCATCCTGCCATTAGTCTGCAAAATTTTGGGCTTTATTCAGGGGATGGGGTCCATCTGTCGCGAGGAGGTATGGACCTCCTGTTGGGTGATTGGCGAGCAGGCCTGTCGACCGAGCTGACGGTCTTGGGGGGGGGGGCGTCGAGCCTTTATTGAAGCCTCTCCGGGTGGCGGGTAGCACTGGTAAGGTAAACATTTATGACCCACGGTATCCGGCAGGTCCGCAATTGACTGGACAACACTAGATAGGCATAAGTTGTTTAAACATTGTCCGGTCAACGACGAACCAGGCGAGGGGGTGACGGTTACCACTAGACAGCTGGAATCACCCCCTGATTTTACGGATACACATCAGAGGGTGGGGTCATTAGTTAGATATTGACTACGGTCAACAATTTGTTTGTTGTCAACAAACAAATTGATACAAATAGATACATTGTAACAATTGCCGTTGGCAATTTTGGGTGGTACCTTACCAGTGTTACTTCGGCCTGCTTGCCTTAAGAATTATGATTGGTCGTTTTACCAATAGAAATTTATAATTTGGACTAGGGCTTGAATCAATAAATGTGGCCCATGCCGTTATCCACTTTCATTTGTGTCTGAGTCCATCATTGGGGGGGTGCGCCTGCAAAGTGTGACCACCGGCGCAACTGGCGCTGCAACTGTGGATGATGCCAGAACAATAAGTGATGGGAGCAACCCACCTCTGGCCCCCACACCTGTGTGTCGGTGGCAAGACCTGCCTGACGAAAAAAAGTTTGGCCACCCATGGTCTATAACCACTCTAGCCTCCTCCACAGAAATATTAGTGTAGAGAGCAGTCACATACATGGTAAACAAGCTAGCACCATCCAGTTCTTTAAATCCTTCTAGCTGCATTACAAAGTCAGCTGACATAAAAAAGAGTGTCCTTTACAAATGTTTTGATATAGTGATCCACATATTTAGCTATTGGCTCCAACAAAGATTTAATACCTGAAACAATGGGTCCGCCAGAAGCTGGATCACCAGGTGCTTTATGCACTTTATGTACTTTAGGAGGTAAATGAAAAATAGGAACCCAAGGGTTTTTGTTTAAAAGGAAACAGTATGTTTTTTCATTAATATAATGTAAAGATAAACCATCATTAAGAACCACCTTGATAATAGAGGCAATGTGTGCAGTGGAATTACCAGTTAAAGGCTTGTAAAACTTCAAATCAGAAAGCTGCCTATTGGCTTCACCAAGATACTGTCGTTTGTCCAAGAAAACAATTCCACCTCCCTTGTCAGCCTGCTTAAACACCAGAGAAGGGTCATCTTAATAAAATGGAATAGAGAGGGGAGGTGACATGCAATACATGAGAAGGTGGAATGAGTCTGACTATGTCAGAAATTTCAACAGACAAACTCAGATAATTCATTGTTATCTTGATTAGAAGCCAGGATAAAACTGCCAGTGACAGCAAATAGCTGCAGATTTGATTGGGGTTCAAAGGGAAAAGGGAAATAAATTTCCTCCTTCCTTGCTTAACTAGAAGTACAATGGGCCAACAAAGAAAAAATAACATTCACACTTTCCCTCCCTCTGTAAAGAAGCAGAGAAAATTATATCATTTACCTGCATGGTGAAGTGACTTGTGTAGTCAGTCACTTCACCACATGAGCAAATAGGTCACTTCAGGTGTTCAGGTGGGCTGTTATCTGAAAATGAGCAAGCCCAGGCTGTTCCACAAGGGACATACAGTGGACCCCCGCACAATGACGAAGCTTGGTTCCAAGCATTGCACAGTTATGTGCAATTCATCATTAATTGCGAGTTCTCGCATAACAACGAAAAATGGCTTCCTATGGAGACACCCCGAATAATGATGTTTCCATTGAAATGCATTGCAATCAACACAGACTGCAAGTCAAGTCAAGGGAAACACGCTGTTTCCTACACCCCGTCACACACACACACACACACACACACACACACACACACACACACACACACACACACACACACACACACACACACACACACACACCAGGCAGGGCTGCAACAAAAAACCTCCAGCTGACGAAGGAGTTTCCCCCAGTGTTTTGCCTTCTAGCAGTGTGGGGGGAACTCGGGGAGGTCAGAAACAGGCCAGGTTGCCTTCCCAGAGCCTAACAGAAGCAGCCGGGCTGCCTCTGCCCACCCCCACAAAAAGGACGATGTGGTCTCCTACCTGTTCACACTGGCTGGAGACAAAAAAATCACCATCTTTGGGTCCCTGTGTCTGGCTCTCCACCTACCCAGGAGTGTCTGGGAGGTTGGAAGGACCTATTTCTGCACTCTTCCCACCTTCCTAGCACCTCCCTGGCCCACCCGGTAGCTGAGAAAAGTTGTGGCTGCCATCTTATTTTTTATTTTTTCAGAAACAAGATGGTTGCTGCACCTTTTCTCAGCTGTTGGGCTGGCCAGGGAGGTGCTAGGAAGGTGGAAACAGTGTGGAATAGGCACTCCCAGCCTCCCGGACACTCCTGGGTAAGTGGAGAGCCGGACACAGGGACCCGAAGATGGTGATTTTTTTTATCTCCAACCAGCGTGAACAGGTAGGAGACCAAACACGATCTCCCAGATAATGATGTAACATTGTCCAGGAGATGACTTTTCAGAAAAAAACTATGTTGTTGTCCAAAAATGGCGTTATCCGAACGAGTCGTTAACCGGGGTTCCACTGTACTGGGTAATGGTTTAAGCCGGAGATGCTCCTTTCACCTCTAGTGGAAAAAGGGAAGATAGCTCTTGAACAGACAAGAGATGGATGTGAGAAGGAGAATTTTCCTATTATTGTTGCCAAAGTTCTTTGGAGACATATGGAGAGAAGCTAGACTGTACTACAGTTTGTATAGTTGCTGTAAAATATTAATTACAGTGAAAAATGTGAAGCTGACTCTTCCCTCCCTCTGATATTTCTTTCAACTTTCTTTAGATGGAGAGTTAAGGACAGTCGTTCGAACTTGTGTACAGAAGATGGCTTGTGGTAAAAAAGCTAAATTCGCCAATAATGATCACTTCTTTGAATTCTTCACCTGCTGCAATGATAAAGATTTCTGCAATGAAAACTTGTAAATATGTCTGTACCCCATCTGAAAATCCTCCTCATGCTGAGAGGGGGAAAGATCTGTGTCTTGATTTCATTAACGGTTTCCTTTCCTCTTCTATGCTGCAGAACCTAAGCCTTGCCTTTGTACATACTTACAATACATGAAATAAAGCTTCTTCTTTGCTCATAAGTCTGGTAGAATTGTTCAGAAGTCTGCTCCAAAAAACCCCACACATTCTAAAGCCCATTTCCAGAGCAGAAAAAAATGGTTTTGCACTGTAACTCCTTTCCATACACTTTTCCTTCCCTGAAGAAACTCTCTATGCCTAGAGACAATACGTGGAGTATTAAAACTATTCAACAGTTTTTTCTCCCACCAGTAGCTGAAATATTGTGGCCATCTTCTTTTGTGTCTAGGCCAGACATCAAACTGCCAAAATGAAGCCACCTTTTGGTGAGTTCATTCTTCAGTTCCTTTGGCCTGACATAGTGTGAGAAAGATTAGCTGGCAATACAAGGTTATCATTGCCAGGGTCCCCCTGGTTGTGGTTCCAAAATAACATAATGTTCAAGGAGGCTCTTTTGTGTACCCATACCATCAAGACTGTCTTGAGAATATAATGCAGTGGCCCTTCATCTGCCTTCCGCATTGCAGCATGACAGGGAGGCCCACAGCGAAGACGCTGACCATCGCTGCTACTGCGCTATGGGACCTAACTTCCACCTCCGGCCAGGACTTTAAAAGGCCGTTGAGGCGGTAGAAATATGTTGATATATTCGGATCTGCTGGGGATAGGAATGAGTTTGCTGTGTGAGGTGGTGTTGTCTGTTTGGTTGATTTCTATTGTAACTTACTTGTATTATTCCTCTTTGCCTACATTGTATCTTGTTGTTGGTTACTGTGAATGTTGTAAACCGCTTTGAGTCTCCCATTGGGATGAGAAAAGCGGTATAAAATTTAAAATAAATAAATAAATGACCCCCATACCACTGATCAAGTTCCATGAGGCACTTTCTCGTCCTGAGCCATTTTGACACACAGTCTTTCTCCGCTCCAGGCCAGTATTGACAAAGCTCCTGCCCTTTATCAAGATGGATTCAAGTGGGATTTAATCCACTTGGAGGGCTATTCAACAATGACGTGATCTGAGGGGGCCTGCCATCTGAATTAAGGAAAATTACATGGGGGCAGGGGGGGAGTTAGGTCAAAGATTACGTAATCCATTTGAAGCAGTTGTGTTTTCAAAACATGGTGCTTTTTAGGTTTAAAAATGATATCTAGGAATTTTGATCTGATTTGAGATTATTGAATTGCTTGTGCAGTCTATTTCTCTTTCACCAATAGTGAAAAGCTCTAAAAATTAGAGTTTTGATACAAAATCTCTGGAATACATAATTTTAAAGGGGGGGGGGTCAAAGCAAAAATTGCAGTCGGATTACATTGGGGGTGGGGGTCAATTTCCCCAAAAAATGGATAAATAACGTAATTGTTGAATGGATCCTTGGGTATCATCACCCTCCCTATAGACTTCGGTACCCAAGGCCGTTAGCCGTTAGCCCTCAGGGTTTTCATGTTAGTTGGTTAATGGCTGCCTGACACTCGGCGTTGAGTAACTGGCAGTATGGTCTACACAGTTACCATAGCAGGATAACTGGGCCAGAAAAATGTTGTGATAATTATAAATATGCATCAAAACCACATAGATTTATCTTAATATATAAACCCAAGGTGTCCTTCCATGAGACACATATGCGCCCCAACATCTGGCCACCCACCCCCTAGAAACATGCCCAGTACTTACCTTGCCCCTTAAGATGTGTCAGTGAGGGGTACTGGCAGCCCACCGTGGGTTCCTTCCAAAAAAATGGGGTGCAAGGGGGTGCTGCTAGCCACCGGGGAGCCCGGCAGGAAAGGCGGGTCTATGCCTGCACGACATGGACGTGCAACCCAGAAGAGCCCTCCCCAGCGAGGCCAGAAAGGATGGAGGGGACTGCATATGTGCCACAGTCCCCGTCTGGCTGCCAACCAGCCTGCACCAGTGTTTCGGCCAGCCACCATGTGTGACCGCTCTGCTGGGCTGCGTGGAGGACCGGGCAGGCCACAGGGAGGGGGGGCAGCTGCACTCCCAGGCCCAGGCTGTCACAGGCAGGCCTGCTGCCTATTCAGGAGCCCCTGCCTGCCTGACCATCCAGCCTTGCCTTACTCTGGCAGCCGGACACTGCGGCCTCCCTCCTCCGCCATCCTGATGGATGCCTTGGGCGGTGGGGGATAGACACATGGAGATGTGCCAGGAGGCCGCACCCATGCCACTGTGCTCCGCAGGCCTTGCAAGTGCGACCTCCGCCCCCCAAAGGAGCCTCCCTTACTGCAGACTGGCTCCACTGCCCACCTGAAGGACACCTCAGGCATATAGGAGTCTCCTTTGGGGGGAGGTCACGGACACAAGCCCTGCGGACTGCCGCGTCATGGCTGCAGCCTCCGGCCACCCCCCCCCCCAGTGGGTCCCCGCCGCCGCCTGAAGTGCCCCTCAGGATGGCGGAGGAAGAAGGCCACGATGTCCAGCTGCCAGAGTAAGGCAGCCACCACCCCTTCCCATGGCCTGCTCGGTCACCGAGCTCCACATTCCTCCCCCCCCCCCTGCTCTGAGCCATTCCACGCAGCTCCCGGATCCGACTCCTGCCTGGGACAGGAATCAGATCCGGGAGATGGGAGGGGCTGGAGATGATGTGGTAGCAGCAAGGCTGGGGAATCGGTGTGTGTGTGTGTGTGTGGAGTGTGAGGAGTGTGTTGTGGTTGTGTGGCTGTGGTGGGTGGTGGGTGTGTTGTATCTTCGTAGGGAGAGAAACCGAAGAATTAAGCCAGGTAGAAATAACCAGGGAGGAGGTCCTTGCATGTCTTGTTAAACTAAACACTAACAAATCACCAGGACCAGATGGCATCCATCCACGAGTTCTCAGGGAACTTAAAGAGGAAATTGCTGATCTCCTAGCCAAAATATATAATTTCCCCCTCAAATCAGGCTTTGTGCATGATGACTGGAAGGTAGCGAATGTAACACCAATTTTCAAAAAAGGATCCAGGGGTGATCCAGGAAATTACCAACCTGTCAGTTTGACATATGTCCCAGGTAAAGTGATGGAAACCATTCTAAAAGATAGAATTAATAGGCACATAGAAGAGAAGGTGTTGCTAAAGGAGAGCCAACATGGCTTTTACAAGGGCAAATCATGCCTCACTA